>JAOWBP010000001.1:140209339-140232823 GCA_028571105.1 Tragopan temminckii
ATTGAAAGGCTGCAATGAGGTCACCCCGCAGCCTTCTCTTCTCCAGGCTGAACAAGCCCAGCTCCCTCAGCCTGTCTGAGGATAGTCAGATCTCCTTTATTTCAAGGAGAATTGCATTTGGGGAGAGAGAATAAAACAGTTCAGAAACACGAAAGTACAATTCAGCAGTATTTCATGGGCAAACATTTCATATTCAGTTTCACAGCTAGGAGTTTAGAGGGTAACTTTAGCCAAGGGAAGGAACAAATTATGTAGCAGAAGTTTCTGAAACAAGTGACTAATTTTGTGATAACCTTATTTCAACTGGCCTGCACTTATACCTTATATACAATATAATCCAGAAGACAACTAGATTCACAGCTCACCTTTGATGTCCCTTCCAAATACTCAATGCCCACATTAACACCAACAATAAACCTCCTCTTCTTGCAGCAGTGAAACTTGCTGTATCACACTGGAGATTCTTTCTTCGGATACACTTTTTTGCTCTACTCCACTGCACAGTTTGACACAAGAATTGTCACTACCTACACTCAGATAAGTTTGCCTGAGAAAGAGGGATGAAGCTCTCTTCCATCTCCACTTGTAGGACATGGATACAATCTCATTCAGAGGAACTAACATACAACCAGGGAGAACGATGGCACAAAAGTTCATAATACTCAAATCATTATAAAGGATTAACTGGAAAATAAGAATGATATTTATATTTTTATACATCCATTTTTATACATCAAAACCTCAGTTCTCTCCCTGTCCTAAAAATATACACAGCCTGTAGTGTATGCCAACAACTGACCTTTGAGAGTGAACCAGTTTGTGGATTAAAAGATTCATCATTCACTAATACCTAAACTGCCCCATAACAATAAATCTTCTCTAGATGAACCTCTGTGGGAGCGTTGTAGTCAGAGATGTTTGGTGGCATTGATTATGCACTTTCATCTGACATCTACTGAAAGTGTCTACAAGAGAGTGAGAAGCAGCCCGTACTGAATACCATAACCTCACAAAAACGACTGAAGTAAATACAGTGAAATGAACTATAAAGCTGTCATTTCAAAACAAATTTGTTTTCTGTTTATTAGGATAGCTTAGGGTTTGGAAACCTTTTTGAATATATTCTATAATGCTGAAATTCTCTTGAAGAAATTCAGAGCATAACATTTTTTCACAGCTGTAGAAAGCAATACTCCAAAGGCAACAGTTAAAAGCTTTTTTCTGGAACCAAGCTCTATCAAAGCTCTATAAAGAGTAGATATCCAGGGAAAGACTCAAGCTTCTCTAGGTCAGAAAGTGAGTACTAATTCTGTACCTTTTCATAAAGAACAATAACTAGAGGAGAAGGAGGAAGGAGTTTGGGTCTTGCTCCTGATGCCTATACCTCCCATCAGTTAACTGTTTATTTGAATTCAAACTTCTGCTGCAGGAAAACATGGCCTAATAACAGTAGGGAAAGAGGAAGGGGATGGGGAAGGAGAAGGGGAGGAAAAGTGTAAAGCAACATTTCTGTGCTACAAGAAACTTTTTATATTGGTACTAATATAATTACTTGGTGTTTCAGCATAGAAACAGAAAAAGCAAAAACCATATGTTATTCTTTATATGGGTACTCCACGTACCCTTGTTTTCAGTTCTTCTATGGAGTTTCCAGTTTAGCACATACTACATCTGCAGTTTCCCTATAACAAGAATGGCCATAAAACATACACATGGCCTTTATACAAACTCTGGAATGACAGAGAGTCATTCCTCTATCTAGGACCCACACAAATGTCAAAAGTTACAAGTGCTCTGAGATGTGAAAATTGTGAATGTGACTTATTTCTTGATTTAGTAATGCACTAAAAGCTTGAGAAAGACTTTGTTCTAGGTAAAATGGTACACTAGGTAGGACTCTAGGGCCTAGACATCAGCTGCTGTATCTCTTGAAGTACTTGGTATAACAGAGGTGGCCACAAGTAACGTAGAGACATAGAGAACATATAACTGACCTACAAGAGGCCCATGTCCATGGGTAGTGCAACAAATGGCAAGCACGCCCCCAGAGTGTTTCTACTTGTCTATGTTTAGATATTTCAGTTGAGTCTAAATGCCCTACTACCAAAGAAAAAATACGTTGCCTAAAAATGATAAAACAGTTCCTTGTTGCAAAAATGCAGCAGATGGAATCTGAAGCAAATGCATTTAGGGTGAATTCTATATTACTACGAAGGATAAATATGGTTCCCATCATATGCTTCTGTGTGCAGTATAGCACTGCAGTCTCTGTCTTGCTTTTCTTCTGGATGTTGGCTTATTAATTTAGCAGCCTTCATCATAATAGAATGCAACTGAAGGAGTACAAAACACATCCTAAACCAAAATTTCATAATTGTAATCTGTTCTTCCTAACATATTTAGCATTAACTTGTTCTCTCTTTTTTTTTTCTTGTCATAATTGTGCTCATTAGCTTGATAGTATAAGAATGCCAGTTCTTCTAAAAATTCAGGCAACAGAGACTTCATTCACATGTGTTTGTAAACAAAGATGCAGAAATTCTCTAAGGTTTCAGTCAGTCTTGGCAAGAAATATATATATATATTTCTACATAGCAGAGGAACTATTGTGCAGTTTCCCTGTTTTGTTTTTTATTGACTAGCATTACGAAAATTGATGAGCTGAAGAAATAAAGCCATTCTAAAGGCAGATTAACCACGAAAAGTGGTGAAAGGATTGTCTCCTAAGATTCAAAGCAATGTAAAGAAAAATGCTGTAATTACAAGTAACACAGTCCTTTGAGATTCCTGCAACATTAAAAATCAAGTGATTACCATTTAACTGCCTTCAATCAACTTTGATGTAATAACTTAACACAAAGGACTAAGAAAATCAACAGTTAAGAAAAGCAGAGAATTATGTGGATAATAACTCCTTCGTTACAAAAGTGATTTTTATGCTTGAAAGATGACTGATTGGCAGCCTCAAATGAAGTCCTCTGTGCAGCAGCAGAGAAAGTGCATTGTGACCAGTGATGAAACAAACGCCCTTCTTGTGTCATTTCTGCCTTAGATCAGGTTGCAAGGGTGTCTGGATACACGGCTTTACAGGAGGAAGTTCAGTGGCATACAAAAGCAGCCAGACTCTAAGAGGAGAGAAAAGGTGGTGGTATGCATATTAGCTATTTGGGGATTTAAATGAAATGTTTAAAACAATCTTATATATAATTAGCTGTTTTTCTTAATTCTTTACTTGTAGGACGCTTGGACTTCTGATCCTTCTAATACATTCCTTTCAATATATTTGGCAGGCTCTGCAAATTTCACTGAGGTGTCAATTGTATGAAGACAGCACAAAGCTCATAAGGAACATTTAACTAGTATGACTCACAGGTATCTGCTCTCTGTAACTTGATCCATATGCACGTAGTTAGCAAATGGAAAGCAGGATTTGATCATCACAGCACTAAGAAAAAACAGAATGTGATATTATTATTTTCTTGCTATTATTTATTATTAATGACTTGATTCCTCTGAGAGGGTTTGACATCAATGTCAGTTGCCAGTTCTCGACACTTCTAAGGAACAGGCCCATTATTAATTAATTATTATTATTGTATTACTACATCAGTCGTGTGATAGGTGATTTACAGACATATTCAGGCAGGGTCCCTACATGAAATGTTTAAACTCTAAAGCATGGAAATTGCAAACAACATTACAGACAAATGACTATGGGAGACAGTCAAAACGACAACAGTGATTGTGTTTGTTACAGGGTCACTGCACAAAATCCTGGGCTCAGGGGAGTCCATAGGAACATTGCTGTCTAGTTCCGAGGCTCAGGAGTTTGCTGTTTAGTGTTACTTCATAGGGAGCGCAGTTCTTGCTGGTTCAGTGGAGAGACGTTGTGCTCGTTTATATCTTCAAATGCCATTGCAGCATCAGCTAAGTTAAAGGTCAGTGAAATGAGATGTGACTTCAAAGCACATGGGTCAGGGGCACAACATTTTGGCAGAAATGAACTTCAGAAGGACATGAAGATAAGCATGAAAAAGTAGTTGTCAGTTAATTAATGGAATACCCATACTAAACCAAATACCCAATTATTGGAACACCTAAATTACCTTGTTCAAATGTGCCTTTTTCATCCTCTGTCCTAGCCCAGAAAGCCAACCATACCCTGGGCTGCATCAAAAGAAGCAAGGCTACCAGGTTGAGGGAGGTGATCCTTCCCCTCTACTCTGTGTCAGTGAGACCTCACCTGGAGTACTGCATCCTGATATGGAGTCCTCAGTACAGGAGAGACATGGACCTGCTGGAGAGCATTCAGAGGAGGGCCACAAAAATGATCCCAGGAATGGAACACCTTTTCTACGAGGACAGGCTGAGAGAGCTGGGGCTGTTCAGTCTGGAGAAGGCTCCAGGGAGACCTGAGAGTGGCATTTGGATATTTGAAGGGAGACTGTATAAAAGAAGGGAACAGACTTTTTAGCAGCATCAGTTGGAAAAGGACAAGGGGAAATGTTTTCAAACTAAAAAAAAGGGGAGATTTAGACTGGATATAAGGAGAAAGGTCTTTATAATAAGGGTAGTGAAGCACTGGAACAAGTTGCCCAGAGAGTCGGTGAATGCTCTGTCCCTGGAGACAGTCGAGGTCAGTCTGGACAGGGCTCTGAGCACCCTGATTTAACTGTAGGTGTCCTGTTCATTGCAGGGCAGTTTGACAGACAACTTCTAAAGGTCCCTTCCAACACAGAAGATTCTATGATTCTATGAGCTAAAAGGAAATACTTTTTCATGGTTAAGCCTAGTTCCTAAAATACATGGTGCTGGTTTTCTCTCTTGTGTACTTTAAATCAGTGCAAACTCAATGATTTTGATGAGCTTACTCATTTAACTACATGAGAAAAGCTCTGTGACTAGATTAAATCAACATAACTGAGGTTTACATGCAAAATGCAGCTTTGCCCAAGGTTCCCTCTGTAGTAAATTTAGAGTGACAATGACCTCCAGAGGATAATTCTGACCACATAAGATCTGAATCACCATCTGGAAGTTTCTGTCTATTTCCACTGAGTATGGAATTACCATGACCAGATTCCTAATTCCAGCATTTCAGCAAGGTACCTAAATTGAGTAGAATTGAGTCCATACTTCTACACCTATGCATAATTTAAATCCACACCTCCCCTGCAACTCTGCTGCAGTAATTGCTGAGACCTAAGTGACAGCAAAAGATAGTCAATAGATAGGAAGACCATTAAGGACTGCTTGGATTACTTCTGTTTTGCAAAGCAATTCAAGAGTACATTCTCTCCATTAACATTTCACTTAAACTATTCTTAAATATCAGAACATGTCTGGATTCGTCTCTTCACAAGAGGCATATAGCCACGGTTTGTATCCAGCACCATGCTTACTTATTTACAGCCTATTCTGAAAAAAAGATTAGTTCAGTCAATCAGGGATTTTAATACATTTATATGGTGCAATGGTGTATAAGTTTATTGACTGTGATTACATGATGTGGAATAGAGAGAAAGCTATCTTGGATGAATGTATTGTTATTTTATATGAAATTCATGATGCTATTAAGTTTTTGGTCTCGTATACTGTGGAGTATAGAATTTCAGAGATAAACTATCTTGATGTTTTCATTTCAAAGACAGGTAATAAGTAGAATACAACAATTTCCTGGAAACCCTAGACAGGAATAATCTGCTTTATGCAACCAGTCACTATCCTGAAACTCTTAAAAAGAGTTTTACTTTATAGCCAGTTCGAGAACCCGTAGGATTTGCAATTATGGCACTGGCAGTAAGGCAGAGATGGATAATCTGCCTAATATGAGTGGAATTAAAAAGAGGAATATATCATGGAAGTAAATAGCATTTGCATTAAGGAAAAATGGCAGGGGATTTATGTAGTACGAAGTATACAAGAATAAGGAATTTTGCTTTTTGATGTTATGCTATTGATCATTCTTAGATCATCATCTTAAGAATGATGACACTATTCAGTCTTTTTTCCTTGTGAAGATGATCCTTTTCTCCTGTCTTCTAATGGAGATGGAGAGCACCTCTTTTTTTCCATTCTGAGTGCTTTTGCCTCACTGTGTGTGTCTCTTACGAATGAATACATAGATTCTGTGTGCTTTGCCCTTGCTCCAAATAGGCAGCTGGCCATAAGAGAGATGTAAACCTGTTAGTACAGCACTATCCAAATGACTATGCTCTGTCAATACATCCTCTGGCATTATCTGAACATCGTTTTATTTGTCTGGACTGGAACAGTATTATATTAAATCATTTCAAAGGATGAAAAGGGATATTAGTATCTACATATCTCTAACATCTACCAATATATAGATTGTACTATTTTTTATTTTTTTTTTTCTGAAGCCATGTATTTTACACTACACCAGAAAGTTTCATGCTTGTAGAGCGTCTACCACTGGGCACAGTATCTGTAAAGCAAGCTTCTTGGAAATAGTCCAATGCCACTAACAATAAAGAAGAAGTTACTCAGTAAAGAATGATTTAAGTAAAGGAAAATGTGATATCTAAGTCTAATTACATGGTCATTGAATCCTCAACAAGGATATGACTTTGAGATATACCTCTTTATACTTCTTTATTCAAAATACATGTGCAACACCCATTTCAGAGATACAGGCTCCAATTAATCTTAATTAAACCATTTGAAATCCATGCCAATGACACCAAAGTCACTATCAAAACCTTCCTCACTTACCCAGACATAACAGAAGAAACAGCATTAGACTGTAATTTAATCTGGAAGTATCATAATGATTATCAACACTTCAGTTTTGGTTACCATAACACAACTCTGAAATGACTTCAATGTAAATAAGTTAAGGATTTGGCTTCTTGACAGATTTTTGTACCATTTGGCTCCACACATTGTGAAAGAGAATGACACCTCCAGAGAAGAATTTAACTCCTAAGAGGAACAAATGAACCTTAAGAATTATTTACCTATCTTCACAGATTACGCAACTTTTGAGAGTAAATTCATTTCTATCTTGTAGATCTTTCGGTTCTTCCCAAAATGTTCTTCCTCTCTTTATGCCCTATGAACATGTTGTAGAGTTCATCGATCAGCAGAATTCTTCAGTAAATCTCTTCAAAACTAGTCTTGAAGAAGGTTTTTGAGGGAGAGGTTTAGGCAGGCAGCTCAGAGACAGCTCTACATGTGTAGAATACACTATCACAAGAATACCAGTAGGATCTGCAAATGCATGGATGCTAGGTGATAGAAAGGATTTCAGGACCACAAAAAGAGAAATTGCATAGGTGAAAATACAAACAAAGAGAAACCAAAAAGACTGTCAAAGGATTACTCATTGGGTTCTGTTATGCATGTTTTCCCTTTCTCTTGGTTTCACAGGGCATCAACATTCACCACAGTTATATTCGGCAATAATTCTAGAGCAATTCCTTATTTCTTCTATAGCTGAGTATCTCCAGTGGACTAGTAGATTGTCTTAGGCTTTGCATTTCATAAACCAATACTAAGATCAGTTATCAAAACTTCACACCTATATTTTTTTTCACACAGATTAGATACAGGTTAGAATTTTTAGTCCTAGATACTGTTTCAACAACCTTTCTGCAGGAAGATGCACTTACAATTCTCCGTATGGAAAACGTGTTTCTTACCATCTGTTCCATACTTATAATTCCTTGGTTTATATTAAAGGAAACAGTAAACTATAGGGACATTATGCATGCAATTGAGGATTTTATAAGGTTCAATAAATTCCCTCTTAACAATCAGTTTTAAGTCTACATAAATTCTAATCTTTCACCTGCTCTACATTTTGCTCTGCTCTCTACTTTAAGACTAGACATCAATTTTAAGACAAAGTAACAGGATAAACTCCATTTCTCAAAGAGAATCCACATGGAAGAATTGATAATCTCATCAAAACTAAAGCCATAGAAATCACCAGTTTTTGGTTTTTTTTTGGAAGGCAAATTTAAGAATCAGAAGTATTCCAGAGGAAACAGATTTACAGCATGTTTTGTTTTTGTTTTTGTTTTTGTTTTTTTTATCCAATATTCATTTCACGACATCTAGTACCTCATTCCCACAGCTTGTGAGAAATTAAGGTAATGATGGCCTACACCTAGAAAATGATCAGAAAAAAAAAATCTTCTCTGTTTTAGTTCAAGCATAAATTTTATGAGTATAGGTCAAGAGTGTTGGTGATTGAGATTCAGATCCCTTCTACGCTTGAGGAAACATGAATCAATATTCTGCACTACCCATGAGATTGGCCTAGAAACTGAAACATGCCTAACAATCTTGTTGTCCTTGTAGAGCCAAGTAATCCAATACTAGCATAGGGCTCCACTTGCCTTCTTAGGTGAATGTCTTCCTCTCCTTGCTAGAGATTTATCCCAATAATTGGTTAAGTATATGCGACAATATTGAAATTTGTCTTCAGTATGCAGCAATGAATCTCTCTCCTTGATTCATTTTTTTTTCCTGTGAAGAAATGAGAGAGGAGACTTGAATCAGGTTTTCTCCTATTTTTTTTTTTTTTTTTCCAAAAGTACTTGAGAATTAGCATTACTCATAACAACAACGTTCTGTTTCTACAAGTCCTTGTTTAAATGTGGCTCTGTGCCTCATAAGGTCGTAAGCCATTTTCATCATGTTTCTGGGTACTTCGTAAGTCCACAAAAAGTTTCTTCTTTTGATCCCCATTGGAAGAATTCCTCTGAATTCTCTTGACATTCCTCAGATTTATGACAGGCTATGAGTCACTAGTCTCCCTGTAATCTATAAAAATAAGAGAAAAGGGATAGCTCAAATTAGTTTCATTCTTTTTCTAGTGACACATTCCTTGGCCTCTGGAAGTTATACTGAGTTTCCTCATGATAAAACACTGGTATCCAAAGAGAGCCTCATTGACACTGATAATGATGTCCTTTGGCACAGTCTAACATGTTCTGAATTCGGTGCAAGCTGAAGGCCTAAATCAATGGTCTGTTCACTGCAGCAAAAGAAGCATCTTGGCATTTACATCATAACAAACGAGAGCAGATCTGTTCATATGTATTTTTATGCTTTCATCTCCCTATAGTTGTGCTGTCATTATTGTCTCTGCCATTTCAGGACACAAATAGAAAACTAAAGGAATAATGTCTATATTGTGCAAGAAAATTTCTGCAGAAGGGATGTAAACAAAGAAAAGAGAAGAGGTACACATCTGTTTTCATGCAGGTTACCAAATCACCTAGGAGATCTAACATATGTATCCAGAAAATTAATAAAGTTTTATGGAAAGACTGACAATTTCTAGGAAGTTATATAACAGTACCAACTACTATATATTATCAAAAAATACTAAACAATAATAAATATACTGTTCCTTACCAATTTTACAGCAATAATTGCATACCAAATATAGCTCATTACCGATGTGTTTTTAAAGACATAGAAGTTTTTGATTTTGGAAAAGGTTCTGTCAGTGCTTCAAAGCACATAGATCAGGAATTGTTCTGGGTCATTGGTGGTTTTTTTTTTTTGTTTGTTTCCTTGGAAATTTCCAGAAATAAAATCTATGAGGTGTTTTATATTAGTTTTCCTACAATGTTTTTACTAGATAAAATACTTCTGTCTTTATTTTTCTTTAAAAGATATTAGAACATTGCATTGGAAATATGAATTAATTATCTAGGTTAACTCTCCACCTATGTAAAATGCACATGACATAATTCTGGACAGGCAAAATTAACTTCCCGGGCCTTGGTGAAACCAGAGATCAGAACTGACAGTTCTTCCAGTATTGCATCAGTAAGTTCTCCTAAGACAAAATCAGTGAGATAACAAATTCATTTGTGTTTCACTGCTTTCTTGATGCTCACTTTGGGTGTTCATGTGCTAGGCATTACATTGTGCAACTGCGACCAGCAGCAACAAAGCAGCTCAACTGACCTCAGGAGAAAGGCCATGGGATTTCTCCTTTCATATGTGGATATCTTCCCATGATTTATGGCACAGACAGGGGCCAAGCTGTTACAAGTTTTGTGGAAACGTGTAGCTGCTAAATACATTGAAATTCCAAGTTTTTTTGTTTGGATTTTTGTTTGTTTGTTTCTTTGTTTGTGGCATAAGCAGCCTAAGCTATAACTGCCTTCCATGAGTTAATACATGTGCATGCACCTTCTTCCTCTTTGCTACAAACAAAGACAGGTTTATGTCCTTCACTGCTTTCTTTAGGTAAACAGCACCCTCAAAAACTTTCCATCGGTGTTGTGAGAGCTCCCTCTCCTGTTAAAAAGGGCTCTATCAGATGCTTTAAAGATTCAGTTTTGGCTTACAGGGCTGAATAACAGGCAAGCTGGCAAACTGGAAGAGAAAGATGTGCCAGGATCAGCAAAGCATCTCCAAGATAATTGTCATGCAAAGGAAAGACCCTGATGGTGATGGCTGGAGGATGAGTTTCGTTCCATCTTTTATAGAATCACAGAATCGCTCAGGTTGGAAAGGACCTTAAAACCTATCCAGTCCCAATCCCTTGCTGTGGGCAGTGTTCCACCCACCAGTTCAGGATGCCCAGGGCCCCATCTAACCTGACCTTATATACATGCAGGGATGGGGCACCCACAGCTTCTCTGGACAGCCTGTGCCAGTGTCTCACCACCCTCTCAGTAAAGAATTTTCCACTAACATCTAACCTAAATCTCCCTTCTTTTAGTTTAAAACCATTCCCCCTTGTCCTACCACTGTCAGATCACATAAAAAGTCTCTCTCTCTTTCCTTATTCATCTTTTATTCATTTGGTCAAATTCTGTCTTGAATTCACTGGCCGTGGACAAGTAGCAAGTGAGATAAACAAGGCAAAATCAGAAAGAGCCCCTGAAGAAAGAATGAGCCGTTCCTATTTTTGACTTGGTCTGTTGTAACATGTCACTGGTGGAAAAAACAGGTGTAAAGTAATGGAGTAGGTTTTTAGACTGACCATTTACTGACAAATGTTCTTCTGTAATCTGGTATTGCTTATTGTATTTAATTATTTCATATATAATAATGAAATAAAACAGATACCTTTGTATACTAGAGGACTTGCACAATGGCTCAGAGAACACAAGGAATACACACAAAGACAAAAATCACTTCCATCTTGTCTAGTCATTAAGCATTGGCTCTCACAGTAAAAAAGAAGGGAGTTCATTATCTTTAAATATCCCTCTCTCAAATACATGCACATCTCTGTACACACCAAACATAGCAAAGTGATCTTAAGTTCTGAATGTCAACATTTCTGAAGTGCATAGATGGAATCAAGAGCCCATAACTGAGACACCCACCTTGAGAAGTCTTCTTTAGCTTGCAAGAGAGAACTTGAAATCAAAAGTAACATGCAATGAGATGATACCACAAGAGAAACAGTCTTCCATTCAGGCAGCTCTTTAACAATTTTAAATGAGTTGTAGAAATGAATTAGGCGTAAATATACCAGTGATTATCAGACATTTCTCTACTTTTACTTATTACTGATTTCAACATTCAACCCTACACTCAAAATAAGAATTTGGTATCCGAAAATGGGATTTAGATCATATCACTGCTTGTGGTAAGATGACACATAGGACTTCTGTTATTTTTTCAGGAGCAGGGGGATGAAGATGATCCTGAACATTTTTGGGTGAAGAAGTGAGTTGAATTTGTGTCTCCCATATCTAAATGAATGCTCAGATGTGAGGCCATTCTGTGCACGTTTTTCAAAGAACACAGCAACCACCAGTGTATTTTTGTCATATTCATCATTAGAGTAGAACTAAAACTTTCCACCTGCGCTCTCTATACTGAGTACTTCTGGACAGGCACAGAAGCAGAACGTGAGCTTCTTGGAGTGTTTAAAGTTAAATACTGAGAGACTGTTAGGGGCAGCTTGTGAGGCTTTTCAGGGTTGGAGTGAGAGCTGAGCAGCGATTTTCATCTTGGACATTCTGATGCCTGATTTCCCCCCTTTTCTCCACAGAGGTACTGAAGTACTTTTGATTTGCAGGATGTAAAAGCAGGGAGGTTCACTGCCCATGATGGGGCTTCACACCTAAGCACTCGTCTAAATGTCTTAGAAAATGTGATTTGTAGGTCATAACCATTACAATTCCAGCCATTTATTCTCTCCTACACAAATTTTGCAAGCAGCTGGCAGGTAGTGAGGATTAGAAAGCCTGCTTCTTCTGTTTCAAAAAGTTTTTTGTTTTTTTTTAAATGCAGTCCCTGAGCAGAAAACACTTTGGTAGTCTAATCCATATGCTCGTAGAGACAAAACAAACAAGTACATTTGGAAGATGTAGACTACTTCTGCATTAACGTTTTTCTTTTGGGCAAAGGTCGCCTGACTTTTTTACTTCTTGCTCATTAGCAACTATCAGGTTAAACTGAGGCTGTTCTGACTTTTTCAGATAGTTGAAATAACAGCACAGCTCCTTACCCCACATTAATTATCGAACACAAACAGTTGCAAAGGTATTAAATAATTCTAACACATTTTACAACTGCTAAAAATGCATATGAACTTTATATGGTGATATTATTGTATCCCTTGTTAATATTCCTCAACAGCTTAATAGAATGACTGATGACAATTAAATGTAGTAAACATCTTTTATTACAGTTTTAGCATGATTTTGCACAATATTTTCTACATGCTAAATCACAGCTTCAGAAGAATCAGAATGAAACATTAAAATGCCAATCGCTTGGGGATCCTGAAGGGACAATGATGAGGACTGAGGTTAGAGCTAAGATTGATCAGTCGATCCCTCGAGATGGTGCTCCCTTTGCTCAAGATGCACTGTAGGACATGAGAGCAACCTTCAATAAGCTAAGAATAAATTCTTGGTGCAAGCAAATAGAGAAGGTTGGGGAAATGCTAACATAGACCAAATTCTTTGCTTTAAAGTCACTCAACAGAGTAGTTTAGAATTTGATCTCTGTGTTTTATTCCAGAGCACAGATTTCCTCCAGCATCACGAGATCTCCAGAGCATGCAGGAAGTTTGTAACCTTTTGAAACTTTTTTTCTCTTTGGTCTATACTTTCTAAACTGCAGAACATAAACCCTGAATTCCATTTTTTTATCACCTTATTATCCCGTGGCATCAGGTAAGTCATACAATTTGTCAGCAACTTTTTGGCAACAACAAGTCTTGTTCTGAGAGCGTGAAGTAGTTAATATGAGTTGGACATAATTAGCAGAGCTGTTAGCGTAAGCCCATGAACTGCAACTGACATTTTGTTTCAGAAGTAGATGAAATATGACAAATCTCTTGTTAAAAATAAAAAATTTAAAAAAAAAAAAAAATCCTACCTTTGAATGATTTGTGTGCTCCTGGAAAATAGAAAGTCAAGCTGTGAAAAAACCTGGTGACCATCAAGTGGGAATTTGTCCAAATTTGTCTATAAACATCCTCAGTAAGAATCGACAACAGGAGCTGACTGTGAGCACCAGCAGTGACTACAGCAAGTCAGAAAAAGAGAGTTTTGTAGAGACAGGTCACTAGGCAGGTATTTTTTACACAACACTACAACAAGTGGAAATAAATTTCAGAGATACTCCAGGAATGGAGATTCAAGATGGAAGCTGGGAAAAAGAAGAACCTTAGAGACATCTGGGAAACTCTGGGGACCCTATAGCCTGGCACTAGTACCATGCCTCACATAGCTGTAACAGCTGTGCCAACGCATCTCATCTCTCTACCAACCGTGGTCACTGCTATCTTGGGACAGAGAAGTCATGAGATTCATAAAACTGCATATGTCTCTGATTAAACATTAGCCTCCACTATGCCATTTGATTTTGATGTGTGATAGTGTTTTTTGGAAAAAATGCACGTAGAAGAACTTCAGTGAAGAAGGGCTACACAGCCTTGAGGTTAAAACCTCACTTCTTTAAAATCACACTTAAGAAGCACCCAGTAACTCAGGAGAAAGAGTAGATAGATAGACTAAGAAGTTTATATTGCACAAACGGCTGGAACTAAGTAATATTTTGCAAACAGAGAAGTATCAGTACATGAAAAAGGAGAAATTCACTGTAGTGTTAAATCATAAACAAACAAAGTATTATCCAGGTCCCAGATGAAGAAGCTTAGAATCCTTGGCAACGGGACTACCATTACTTAAGGAGTTCAACAGTGATGGGAAAGAAAGAAAATGAATGGCAATTAAAATAATGTGATTCTCTAGAAATGTAATAAGATTTTTCTTCTGGAAAACATCTATCATTTATTAACAGTAATGAATAATTAAATGAATTTTTCTTATTTTGAATTGACTATTCCAGGAATATAATATTCTGTTAAATACCACTGTATGATTTCAAAGTAATGCTAAATTCAGATTTTTTTTCTACAGGAACATCTCAGCAAATCTCTAACCATCTTTCAGTGGGAAATCAGAAGCACTGTTATAGGAGCCACTATGAATTCCAGTTATATGCAACTGAACATCAGATATTCAGTGATATACAAATAAACACTTAAGATCCGATTCTGCATTCGGTCATTTCAGATACATACCAGCTCATTACCACAGAAACAGATATCTGAATTATGCAGTGTTGAAATGAATTTGTGTCCACCAGAGCTGTGATTTCTACAAGGCATACATTTCTTTCAAAGGTTCATGATATCTTCCAGCCTGAAACATAGTTCTCAATTTGGGCTTGTCAGAAAAAGTATGGGAGGACTTAGAAAAAGTTGCTGAAACTGTTAGAGATAAGAAAGTTGGGAGGGAAACTCAGCATTCGCCTTGTGATTGCCCCCAGGTTGTTAGCTCATCCCACTGCTTCATTTTGGAACACGAAAACTAGGAGGGCTAGGAGTCTAGTACTGAATAGTGTGACTGAGAAGCAGTAGAAGTCCATTGGTCTTGGGACTGCCTATAGGTAGTAACATTGCCATAGTCCAAGACTCTCTTCTTGCTGATACATCATGGATACATCATGTGGGGTAAGTTCCCCCTCCTTTCATATTCTTAATAACTACAAAAAACAGTGTAGTTTGAACTCACCTTCACTAACAATACTTGCAAAATGATACTGACCTCTATAGGTATTCTAGTCAGACATCATTTCCAAATCACTAGATGCTCCAAGGCTCATGGGTACTTCCCCATGGACGGTGCTACTGTGTCCTAGAACACGAACTTAAAATATCAACACACCAACTGTCAGGCTTCCAAGGGATGATACCTTACTGAATTGCCTAAAAAAAAAACAAAAAAAAACAGCAAGAAGCAAAGCTGTTCAGACAGCCAGTGAAGCTTAGCAGAAGGGCAACCCCTCTTGTATCTCTGGGTGGCCAAGTGTTTACACTCACAGTCTACTCCAGCTATATATACAAGGCCTGTGAAGAGACATCCCAAAACTGACAGCCAGCTCCCCATAGTGAGGAAGTTGGACCAATCTGTCAAATTACTGATAAGTATCTATTACACCGTCTTTTGTAACTCCCAGTAAGATAGCCTAACAAGATAACACTTTGAATAATGTATCTCAGGATAGGAAAATTATGAAACACAGATGCCTCACTGTCTTACAATCATATGTCATTCTTCTGTCCTACTTTATTTGGCTTTGACAAGTTGACTGGTAGTGGTAGGATAGTTACATGAGTTCTTTGTTTCCTCATCTGCATTTTCTGAGCCTGAGTATGAATGTTAACATGGCTTTCAATCAATTTTGCAAGTTATTAAATCTGTTTATCCCTACAGCAGGGAAATGCCAGAGGAAGTGGTAGATTGGCCGAGTCTAGCTCTTCTACTGAGAGACTTGGTATACCTGTGGTATGTGCTGGGATCTTTTTCAAGGATAATCTTGACATCTGATCTCTGATGTAATTAGCACAATTGCAAATTTTCACAAGGGATTCTCTGTTCTTGTCAAAATCTTTACCATAACAACCTTTGAATTACAATACAGCAGTAAGTGTACTACAGTGCTCAGTAGAGGAAAAGATACAGTAGGAACATCTCTAAATGAAATTAATTAGAATGGTTAATGTTCGTGAAGCACTTTGAAGTTGGAAAGAGCTATAGTAGTGTTAAATTATAATCATTAGCATGCCAAATCTTGGAGGTCTTATTCATTTATTACCCATTTGTTACACAGCTAAACTTCCACTCACTTTAGTAGAAGATTTATCTGAATGAGATATGACTCCAGATTTCAAAATTCATAAAATAATAACAGTAAATATAGATTAATGCACCAATCATTCAGTAAGAAGTGGCTGTTCATAGCCCCTCATACTCGAGTCTGCTTCAGATTGAGACAGATGGAGAAATCCTTGGACCAAATAGTTCCATTGTTCATTTAATTTGCAAAATGAAACAAAACAGTGCATTGGATGAGATATAGCCTCCAAATCTAGGAGAGGCAGGAAGAGAAGGAAAGATAGGAACCACAGCCAGTACAGGCAACCAAGAGACACAGCAGTCTGTGCAGCAGTTTTATAGTATCACAGAATATTTGAGGTTGGAAGGTAGCACTGGAGATCACTTAGTCCAACACTCTGCTCAAAGCAGATTAAACAGATTGTCTCCAAAATCCTGCAGCTTGAACTGAGAGCCTGAACTCTCAGCAGTACTGAAGGAGGGACAGCCAAGTCTGAGCTTATCAGTCAGGGAAATGGAGACTCTCAAAATGAAAAAGGCTGGCAGTTCATGGCTTATGGCACCAAGAAGACGGCTTGCACTCTGCCCGCAAATATGGAACTATATAGTAGCAAATGAGACTGTGTCCAAAGAAGCCTCTGAGTTGGCTGAGCCTCAACCACACAACAGTCCCTGCCACTCCAAAATGCCTGTACATTAATACACACAAAATAGGGAATAAACTGGAAGCATTAGAGATCTGCATGAAGTTACAGTGCTCCTCTCAGTGCAGTTTTACCAGGATCAGAGAGAGGTGGTGAGATAGTTCATGTGACTGGAGTGTTGCAATGGGTGGATACAGGCTTTTTAAAATAGACAGGGTGGGACAGCAAGGAGAGTCGCCCTTTTGTGAAATGCATGGGTCTCTTCCTGGGGACAGGTGATGAGCAAAGTGAGAGCTTATGATTTAGAGGTAGAAGCCAAACCAAGAGGGACAATGCTGACATCTGCCACAGGATGCTTAACTGGGAAAAAAATTATAGGAAGCTTCCAAAAAAATGGAAGGTTCATCCTACTTGAAGACCTTGGTCTTCATGGAGGATTTTAACCATCCTAATATCTACTAAAGATACTACTTAAGATCTACTAAAGCAAGACAAAAGTAATCCAGGGGGTTTCTGAAGTGCATTGGTAATTTCTTGACATAGACAAAAAGGGAATCGAGGAGGTGAGGGGAAATTTCTGCAGGTATTACAAACAAGGAAGTAAAGGTCCCTGATGGTCAGAGTCAGCACTGTCTACAGCAACCATGAAATAGAGGAGTTCAGGATCCTGACAGGAGGGAGCAAAATAAATAGCAGAATCACAATGTTGGGCTTCAAGAGAGAAGACTTTGACCTGCTCAGAGATATGCTTGGAAGAATCATGGGAGATCATCTTGGAGAGAAGAAAGGTCTAGGAAAGAATGGTCAATTCTAATGAGAATAGAATCAAGTAAAGGCAGTAGGAGGCCTGCATGAGTGAGCAAGTAGCTCCTAACAAAATACAGATACACAGGGAAAACATAAAGGACATAGAAGCAGAGGCCAGTGACCCAGTGGGAACTTAGAGATATTGTGAAATCATGAAGAGAAAACACAAAAGCACACTTAGAGTTGAATATGATACATTGATTGGCAGAGCTTTCTGAGGCCTCAAACAAAATAAATGTCACTTCAACAAGGGCAAGATGGAAGATCAAGAGTACTGTAAACTTGTCAGCTTAATCCCAATTCTTGGAGAGGAGATGGAGAAAATAATCCCAGAAATATTTTCCAAAAAATAATTTAAGGTGACTCAGAACAGTCAGCATAGTTATATGAAGGGGAACTTACATCTGACCAAGCCTTCTACTAACAAATGATCTGTTTGATAGATTAAGTCCAAGCAGCATTTGTTGCCTGTTTTGACTTCAGTAAGGCATTCAAGACTGTCTATCATAATATACTTACTGATAAAATAACATAGAACAGGTATTACAAATGGAAAGTGGGGCAGACTGAAAGCTGCCTAAACTAATTGCTTTAAATTGGTGTGATTGCTCATACAACGTCTATTTGGAGGCCAGTCACAAGCAGTGTATCCAAGGGGTCAGTAATAATTCCAAAACTGTGTAAAATTTTGCACAGGTTTGGGACATGCTGTCTAGAACAATGGGAGAGAATGCACCCTCAGCAAAAATTATAGGGGTGCAAAACTGGGAGGAGTTGTGGATGCCCCGTCCCTGGAGGTGTTCAAGGCCAGATTGGATGGGGCCCTGGGCAGCCTGGTCTAGTATTAACTAGACTAGGACTAAATGGCGAGGCCGATGGCCCTGCATGTGGCAGGGGGGTTGGAGATCTATGATCCTTGTGATCCCTTCCAACCCTGGCCATTCTGTGATTCTGTGATTCTGTGTGACAATCCAGACATGCCCTTGGATACAGATGCACATCCTGACACTGTGACCGGAGCTTCCCTGCAGAGGGCAGCAGAAGACTGTCAATCCAAACGTGCACATCTTGGCAGCAACGCCGTGCGCCGAATAGCAGGGGTGAGGGGGTTGGAAGGGTCCCCTGGAGATCATCTGCTCCCAGACCCTGCTCACACCGTGTCAGTAGTTACTTAACCACTATGATGTTAGTGGAGGTAAACTAAGGGGCGGTTCTGTGACATCTTTCCTGCCAAAGGTTGCATGAAGGTAATAAAAGGTTAGGTATGGAGAGACATACTGTAAGGGAGTGAAGTCACTATATGAGGCAGCACAATGCTTGTTTTAAGGGGGAAAATACGTGCACTTACTGCAAAGCCCTCTCTCACAGTGGCCGGGACAGTCTGCACATCTGGGTCCTTTCTTGTAAGGTGCAGCCACTTGCATGATGTTATTTCCTCTGAAATGTTAAAGAAATGGACAGCAAGATCAAAGTGCAGCTCTGAGCCACTGACAGTTTACTTTTTTCATCGCAGTGAAAGACAACAACAAGTTTTGGGTAAAAGGATTATCATAAATAGTCCTGTTTGAGTTTGGGCGTTTTGTAGAATACCAGATCTTTGTTTTTAAACAGGAGGCATTTAGGGAAAGAAAACTAATTGGCTTTTTGCCTTTGTATAGCATTACCAGCTTCCTTGTTCTGCTTTTCTAATGGCTTTCCAGCACATAAGGAAATTATCTTGGCAGCAACCTTCTGACATGCAGGAGTTAGAGATTTGCTCTTTTCTTCTGTGAATATTCATTTGCTGTTGGCTTTCACTTGCGTCTGACTATCTTCTTTGTGTTCAGTTACAGGATGACTCGTGCTTGATGCCTGACCCTTGCACAGGCCTTTCTTTCTTCATTCATATGCTAATATTTCCCTACTTCCAGTTTTAACGTGGATTACATTAAACATTTATATTCAACTTGATGTTAAAGCAACAATTCACATTGGCGTTTTCAAAATTCCAAACGCCCAAAACAAACTGGAGGCATCTGGTTCTACAAATGCTCAACAGACTGCAGGAGTTTCTAAAACCATGTCTAGAACATCTCACGAGAACCAAAAAGCAGTACGTACGGAGGACAGTAGTGACAAACATAGAAGTAGTTGTACTGGTTCCTTGGGCAGTAGGCAACTGCACACCCAACCTGGTAGCTGTTGTACCACACTAGCTGTAGAATAAAAAACAGTGAAGTCATGTCAGAAATACACTGTATTTCAAATCAGAAGATAGATTTATTCATTTATTTATTCATTTTCACTCTCCGTTTGTTATGTTTGCAAGTTAGCTGTCAGGAAGAATAAATAGGAAAATGAATTAGTGATGTCTCCTGGTTTCCAAATGTTTTGGACACAATTTTGGCAGAATAATAGAAATTTCAACTCGAATGGTTTCGTCATAGCTCTTTTCCTTTGACATTTCAATGTCCATATGTATATATTTTAATGTTTTTCCATTATTT
This sequence comes from Tragopan temminckii, assembly GCA_028571105.1. Classification (NCBI taxonomy): domain Eukaryota; kingdom Metazoa; phylum Chordata; class Aves; order Galliformes; family Phasianidae; genus Tragopan; species Tragopan temminckii. The sequence continues at coordinate 140,229,422 of JAOWBP010000001.1, forward strand.
ACAAGTAAAAAATATTGCATCATCATTTATTTATTTATTTGTGTTACTGTGTTATCATTTACGTTTTCTACAGGTTGCCTCTCTTCTGGGTAGCTCTCTTAGATATTGGTTCCATTGTCTTAGATGTAAATGAGAAAAGATTTTAATTTTTCAGTCATCTTTGGATGAGAGCATAAAAGATAATAGTTTGATGGCACTGTTTTTTTTTTCTTTTTCTGATGGCAACCCTAATTGTACACGTGTGATTCTAGTGGATCACTGCAGTTCACTTTATTTCCCCATACCTGAGCGTAGTTCTTGACACTGGCGCTCTTTGTAGTTGCTCCAAAACCATACTTGAAATTGGAGGCCTGACTGTGCCAGACTTTGATTGCTTCAGCCCATGTTTTTGGTTGAGATGACAGCAAGATATTCTCACCGCAGGTGATACCTGAAGTAGAAGTATGTCTATTTTATTACAGAGGAGTGAAGAAAGTTGTAGGGTGGGAGGCATGACAGAGGGAATGGCGATTTTTTATGGCATTAGCACTCTACAACTCCTGGAGGATAGTGCACTTGATCCTGGCAAGGCGTGTTATTCCGATATCAGTGACCTTTCAGTCACAGATGATTATTTGACTACAAAATGTGACACAAAAATATGTGTACTTAGTCAGACCAACACTTCTCTATCCTACTGACTGGTCTCCAGCAGGAAATGAGAGAGAATAGTTAAAGAAAGGTACAAGAACAGGGTCAGTTCGTAGCTTGCCCTCTCTCTCAGGCTCCAACAGTTTGTCTTCTGGGTCTTTCTCTGACAAAGATGATATTTTTGTGTTTAAAAATTCTCAAAAGATAAAAAGCAGATTAATGTTTATCCTTATTTCTAGTCCACATGCAGATAGGCCGTCTGCAAATCATCATTAACCCTTAAGTTTAGTCTCCATGTTCTTCACTTACCATTAATAACTCTGTACTGCACTGGGCTGATTTGCATTTCACATGTATTTGCCCATTTCAGAGCATTTTTGGCAGCTTTCTCGTTCCACATCTGAAAGACACAAAGGAAGGAGCATTCAGGTCACAGAAATTTTGTGCAGTCCTTGAAGGAGAAGAAAAAAAGTTGCGTCTGAGTTGCTGCCAACTGTGGTTAGCAAACATAAGGCAAGAATCTGTGACTCACTGTGCTATCAGGTTAATACAGGTTTGACAGCAATAAATCGATGCGGTTGGTGCAAACTTGTGTTCATGCTATCTCCAAACAAATGACCCTAAGCGTAGGGACTTTTGCCAGGTTACTCGAGTTTTGTTAATTGCACAAATCACAGAATCATTACAGTTGGAAAAGGCCTCTAAGATGACCCAGTCCAACCATCAACCCACTCCCACCATGTCCACTAACCATGTCATTAAGTGTACATCCACCTTTTCTTGAACCCCTCCAGGGACAGTGACTCCACCATTGCCCTGGGCAGCCTTTGTCAATGCATTACCACTCTTTCTGAGAAGAAATTTTTCCTAATATCCAACCTGAACCTCCCCTGGCACAATTGAAGCCCATTACTTCTTATCCTATCAAATCAAGACTTGCTGGCTAAGGGAGAGTTTTCAGATAGTACCTGTGGCCTGTTCTGAGACCTTTGCAATGATTTTACAAGTGCTTACAGCATCCTAGTTTGCAAACTTGGAGCATGAATTCTATAGAAACAAAGGGATATAATTTTGATTTTTTTCATCTCAATTCCAGAGTAACTTTCCTGTCCTCTCTATTCACTGGGTGTGGAGTGTTTAGAAGGATACAACATTCTGCTAATACTCTTGAAAGCAGCTTATTAGCTACCCATCACTTACCATCTTCAGCATGTTCCTAGCTGTTGGAACTACAGATCTTCGTATTTCGTTGTGTTGCTCAAGGATCATTTGCTTGTTTTTGAGATTAACAAGATCTTGATTAAACATTTTTTTGTTTTTTATCTGATAACCTTTGTATTTCTGTGGGTTTTGGTAAGTGGGTTTCCCTTGTGGGTATCCAATGTTAAAAGGGAAGTGCAAGTCCACTCGGTTGCGGTGAAGCACCTGGAAAACAGTAACAATGATGATTCTAGTTCTCTGATTTTTTTATAAGCAAGACTGATTGAGAACTTGGAAATTCTCAGCTTTCCTTTATTGATTCTTTTATTCTTGTATGTGCTTTTTTTTTTTTTTCTCTTCTCTCCTCTCCTTTGTTTAAACTGCACTTTTCAAAAGAAGACATGACCTTAAATGAATATTGTAGATAGTAATTCTAACTTCAGATGTCTCCATATCAAATATGGAGAAAGCTTGGCTCTGGAACCAAATGTCATGACTTACTTTAACCTCTTGTATGCACTAAAAAAGTCCCTGACTCCTATCACTTTCAAGCTTTGGAAGTATGTGAAGCTGCATCAGATTTTAGGGCATTTTGCAGACCATTTTCTGAAATACTTAAGATCATTTGAAATACCCTGAGAGTCTCAGACTTTCTCCTGAAAGGTACAACTCTCTGTAAAGCCTGTAGTGCAGGCTTTTGAATGTCTCGGATACCCCAGGAAGTGTCAAACCAGTATTTCCAATGGAAGAGACCTACAACGGTCATCTAGTCCAACTTCAGGGTTAACCAAAAGTTGAAGGATAATATCAAGGACATTATTCAAATGCCTCTGGAACACTGACGTAGGGCACGGGGCATCAATCACCTCACTAGGGAATCCTACTCCAGGACTGTTAACCCTCACAGTAAAGAAATTGTTCCTAATGAAAGATGTGATCATCTTTCCTGGAAGACCTAGTTCCTTCTTTTTTTTCCTCCTTATTAAGTGGATCTTGATAAATAGCTCACATCCAAATGTCTACTTAGTGGATATCTACACCTTAAAATATTAACCCTCTCAGAGAAATGATGACTATATTTCTGACACTGAGATTAATTATTTTAGAGTATTATCAGTTCATCTGTTTTATTTGGAATAAGTAGTTTTAGAATTATTCTTGCAAAAAGGAGAATATGCAGATAGGCAGAAGAAACATTTTAATACAAAAACCTCAGGAAAACAAGAATTCATCTTTATTGTGGAAACAGAGATCTTTATATGTGATAATATGTGCTAACAATAATTTCAACCAAAGTTCTAGAGATAACTCAACCGCATCAGCTATCTACACAATGTGTTTAGATATAACTAATTTGCTTAGACCAAATGGTCATAGAATCACAGAATAATAGAATCACAAGGTTGGAAAGGACCTACAGGGTCATCTGGTTCATCTGGTTTAACTGTCCTCCCTCCATTGCTACCACAAGCACTAAACCACATCTCGCAGCTCATCATCCAGACGCCTCTTGACCACTGCCAGGGACGGCGACTCCACCACCTCCCTGTGCAGCCATTCAGTGCCTGACCA
>JAOWBP010000001.1:140232923-140249378 GCA_028571105.1 Tragopan temminckii
ACCCAAATTCTGTCCTTCTCCCTCAGAGTCAGGAGGCTGGCAGTATCTCAGGAATGTGCCTCCCAGACACTCTTATCATGCTGCTGGAGCAACTTGGTTCCATACAGAACTGCCTCCTGCCTTTACAGTCTCCAAGACTGGAGTTGCCATCTCCATTGTGGAGCCAGGAGTTGGACTACATGATCCTTATGTGCCCCTTCCAACTCAGGATATTCTATGATTCTATGAATTTTCCCTTGGTGTTTTCTTCCTTCAGTCCAGGTTCTTACATTACCCACCCTTAAACAGAAAGACCTGGCTGCTAGCATCTCAGCTACATCTGTAAGCCTACTCCTATAACCCCCAACAAGTGTTTTACCCATCCTCCACTATTCCTCTAAAATCTGAGATGACATTACGTTCAGGAAGGATTAGGAAAACAAAAAATCTGAAGCAGGCAGAAAAGCAAAGAACCAATGATCTGAGTCAATAAGACCCTAGAAAATAGCTGTTGTTGAAAGCATATGTTTTGTAGAAATATATCTATATAAGCTTCCTAAAATAGTCCATATAGATAACAAAATAGTCCAACAGATTACAAGAACCAAAACTGTATAAATTATGTGAATGGAGAAGTGTTTTGAATACCTGTTCAGAAAAAGCATCTTAGACATTTTATAATAGCAGTTATAATGCTGCTATTTTTACATGGAGAATGATACTTTCTCATGCAAAGTGAGAAAGGGAAGGTCTAAAATGACTTCCATATTTACAGAGGAAGTCAATGAGGTTTTTTTTTTACTGACACTGCCAGGGAACTGGTGGATGGCAGAATTTCAGAAGGGAAGGAATTTGATTTTATTTCCACTACACTTCAAGGGAGTCTGAACATACAGAAAGACTTAAGGGAGACAAGGCAGGCAAGTTTGATAAAGGGAGAGATGACAATGAAGATGTTGATATGAGTGACTGGTGCAAAAACAGAAAATGAAATTCTGTCTTCGGCTGATCTCTTAAAGAGATATCAGTCCCTATGGGATATCCTATGCTTAATGAAAAAAAGGAGTAGGTTTTTCCCGAGGTAGTGGAAGAGCAGTCAGAGATGTAACTGGAAAACTAACTGAACAAACAAAACATTCTACAGAAGGGCAGAATACTAAAAGGGCAGATGTGATTAGAAATGTAATGAAGCTTTGGGAAGAGGGTGAGGAATGGGGAGAAAATAAGGAGGTCGTAGAAGTAGTACTTTATCTTCCTTTTGAAAGAGTAATTAAGATATTACATGGAGAAGGTGAAAGCTTAGAAATAAGGAATGTTTTAAGAAGGTGTCAAAGACTGTAATTAAGCTAAGGACAAATGTAAGATTTGAATTCAGTACCTTAACATCCTAGTTACAGTGAGTGGCAAAATAAATGATTTTTTTTACTACTATGGTACCAACACAATTTTCCTTTTTAAGTTAATTAATATTTTAAGTTTAAAAATCAGTGGCTCCAATATATTTATTCTGCTCTTTCCAGTGCTGAGAACATCGTATTAACCTTATGTATCCAGATGATTTATACAATTCTGCCAAGCGCTTAAAAAATAATCCTCTAAAAATTTGGATCATTGTGGTGCTATAACCTACATGTCTTCAGGTGAACAATTGTTTAATTGGAGTATAAAACTACCAAACAGAAAATTTTACTTTTTTTCTCTCACTAGGTCACCATCTCCAATTGAAAGCCAGTGTACGATACAAACACAGAAGAGACTCATGCCACTTGTACCAAGATTCCAAAAGATTGATGAGCTCTATTTTTTAAATGGATAGAAGGACCTAAAGAATAATGTAAATGTGTGTTTATTCTGCAAATGTTTGACATAAATCAAAAGAAATATTTTTTTTCTGTAAGTTAAGGATTACAAGCTATTCACTGTTAGCGCTATGACAAGTCATTCACACTCTTGCAAGAAGAATTCAGCTATTTAGTTCCATCATGATTCTTCCAGACTTCAATCACTAAAGACAGACTCTTGATATCAGACATCAAGATGTGACAGTTTTTCCTTGGTTTTTCATTACCCATCACCTGTCCAAACTCCTGGAAGTCAGATATGAAGGCCCCAGTTCCACAAGACAGAAAGCCAAAAAATAACAACTCCACCCTCCACCTGAAAATACAACTCCACTGATTTCACCTTGCTGTTACATTTTGTCAGCTCCTACACAAGACATCTCTTAGATTTTTGGCACTTGGAGGATCATCCCTCCAGAGATAATTTTGCCTATCACTCAGTTTTGTCAAAATGAAGTCTCCTATGTTAATACCTTTTTATCCTTTTTTCCTTTTCTTTCTGCAAGCACTTTTCATTAATTACATTTTAACTCTTGATAAACCTGATAAGTAAGTTAACTTTAAGTAACTGCATATTTACATGTAGCTGTTTGGCAACAATATGCTGTGTTTACTAGTTAGAGAGAAAAATAATGGCCAATAAATTCCACTGCCAGCGGCAGTCAAAACTTCTCTAATACGCTTCTATTTCTGCATTAGTTTAGGGTGAAACACGACCAAATCTCTTCCAGACAAAAGGCGCTTCTGTCAGTGGACTGTTTCACTGAGATAAGAATAAAGGAAAAATAAGTCTGTATGCTTTTAGCACAGATTGTTTACCTAGTGATAGATGTAGGCAAGTCTATCATTGGGAAAAGATGCTTTTCAGATGACATGATTGAAAACTATATTACATCTTTTTTTTTTTTCTTTTTTCTTTTCTCTTAAACAAACCATAATCGGAATTTTGTTAAACCCTATTTCAATGCATTGGCCTCCTTTTTTTTTATGTCTTTTTTTTTTTTTTTTTCAACGTTTCTGTAACGATGAAATGTTCTCTTTGGTACCAGCTCAGTATCAGATTTTGGCAATTACACAGTCATTTCTCTTCACTGACAGTGAAAGTCACAGGGCACAGCTGTCATTTACTTTATTGAGACCAGGAGTTGAAATACTTTGTCTGAACAGAAACTGCCTGGAGAATCTTCTGTGTTGTCTCTGTTACTCACCTTTTGCAACCAAAGTAATACCATGCTTCCATCCAACCCTCACCTAGAGAAAAGCCTCCGTTCTTCCTAATCAGCAACATGTTCAGTACCATTTCTGAAGAAAATAAGGCTAATCCCCACTTGAAAGGAAATGACTCTCTTAGACTTCCAAATTCAGAGATCTCAGACTTCTATACTCTGCATACTTGGTAAAAATTTTACATGCAGGAGTTTTGTTGGATTCAGTAGTATTACTGTTCTTAAAGTAAGCATATGAATATGGCTTTATGCTGTCAGGGTTTAAACAGATGAAATTGAGAAGCTGAGAAAAATGTGGGAAGTTGAGAGGAAGAATAGGTTAAATGTATAGATACAAATGTAACCATTCATATATTTTGTGATTAAGTGTGCACATGTGCGAGCGACGACTGAAATACATTGCTTTATTATCCAGCTCCAGTGTCCTGCTTCCTCTAACTGTTATGAAGAGAATTTTCAGGAAGAATCCAACCCATCTCATGTAGGCCTTGAACAATAATGCTCACGAGGTTTGGACACTTCAGAGAAAATAACTTTCAATGTCTACAGATATTCTCTTGAGCATGTGCAAGCTGAGATTTTTCATGGATGTAGAACTAAGCAAATGGCATGCTTCCAATATTTAATCATAGAATTTCTCAGGTTGGAAAATACCTTAAAGATCATATTATGCATAAGATGCATGTTAAAAACTGTGTTTCTTTAGATTCAGAGAAGAAAGAAGATTCAGACTGATATATTTTAAGGAAGGCCATTTGACAACGCTTGAAATAATGAAGCTAGGAACCTGTCCAGTGATTACAGCTACCGCTGTGGCACAGACAAAGAGAAGATGGAACAGTTTGTCACAGAGTTTTCTCATGTATTTGTGTACTGTAGCAAAATAAATGAACAAGAAACTTCCAATACCTTGCAGTTACCCATACTGTGGTGTGTATATTATACAGTGTATATCTTTCTTCAACAGAACATAGGCCACAGAAAATCCTGTCTCTAATAAAATATCTGTTCCTTATGCAAAATGTTTTGTAATGATGGAAGAGTAAGTTGCTGTGTGTAGAGAAAATATTGGCTTACCAATCAACCATCTGGTGTACAGTGGGAACGGTCTGAGTAGCTTTCTCAGTTGGAACATTTGGAAAATGAATATACTGTTGCTAGAGCTCAGACTGTTGGCCATGATGTTTGTGATAATGTTGTTGATTTACCAGATGTCCTGCAAATTCCTGGTGTGGTAGTGTTTCCTGCTCCTACTGAAGTCTTCATTATGTGGTGGGTTTATGATTGCAGTCATTTCTCACAGAGTAGGAGGGAGCTGGGAACTGTGTCCAAGAACAGCATGGAATCCATCATCCACTTGACATTCAGTTTTGAAATCAAAATCTATACCAACATTTTGCTTCTAGATCTCTAAAAATTACATGGGAATACATGTATAGACTTGACTAATACCGCTGTCATCTTTTGCCATTTTTCTAAATCATGCAATGCCCAATGCAGATGCTTGTACATCTGTCCTCATATAAGCATTCCGAGCCCTTTTCTTGATTTCTAACTAGCAGACAGGAATACAAATGGGAACACTAAATGCTGTGTTTACTCATTATGATCAAGAAGTGTATCTGAGCTTTGAATAAGTATGTTTCACCACTCTTTTCTGTAGAAAGGTAGATTAATGAAGATAATATATGATGTAGATCTGAGCATCTAGGCTTTGAGTTAAGAAATTAACTCATCTGTTTTACTTTCAAAATGAATAAGCATGTGTACTGCTTTCGCTTTTTTTTTTTAATGCATTCAATTCACAGATGAGCCAAATGAGTACCCTTAGATTACAAGTGTGATGTAGACCAAAGGCACATACACATGGTAAGTGTATTTCACAAGACTTGTAAACATGTTAGTCTATTGTCATCCAGATGTTGACACGCTCACCAATCTTGTCTTTATGGTGCAAACATTGCTTAGTCAGCACGCTCCATACATAATGGCATTTTATAAGCTTGAAGGAGAAATGGTTGTTACCAGTTAAGTGCTAAGCAAAAGAAATAAACAAAAAAGCCAAATAAACACAAAAATAAACAAAAGATCAACAACAAAAACAGTACCACAAACAAGAAAGACTTAAAAACCACAGGTTGATTCTGGAAAAAATAAAAATAAAAAATAAAAAACATGAATAAGTATGCAAAGCATATAAAGACTACCAACAAATTTAATATGTCAAAAACATTTAGTTTATCCTTCACTTTATTTTGATTGTGGTATGAATATTCAGGAGTTAAATTACCAACTTTAAGGAAAGTTATATTGCCTAAGTATTAAAATTCTGAAGTACCCAGTGGATATATAAAAGACATCCCAAGGAATAAAACACTGTTTGGTTGAGCATGAGAGTAAAACGTTAATATTTGGCAGTGGTATGTAACAAGCAGGGGAGCTGCTCTAGGGAGATGTGGTTCAAGAAACGTTGTCTTCTGCACACCGCAGAACTGTTTTCTGTGATAAGTACAAAGAAATCTGGTTTTGGCAGCTATTTGGGGAAATTCATTTAAAAAAAAAAATGCCAGCACATCTGTGATTATGTGAATCCAATGACCACAAAATCTTGCATGATGCTTGGTATTCCAGATTAACTACAGCAGAACATCAATAACAAATCTGCCTTACAGCTCAGTACTTTGTTTACAGGTAAGGATGTGAATTCTATGCTTCTGGGCAAAAAAATAAAAATAAATCTCAAGAAAAAGCAAGATTTTTCATGCTTTGCACTTTGTGCAAGAAGGCATCTTTTTCTATGCATGAAAATAGATCCTAGGCTATATGTTGAATATGGGTTATTAATCTCTAAACAGAAAATAGTATAGTATATATTACTTATGTCATTTCCACAGTCTTTCTGAGACATATCCAAATCTCTTATGAAGGCGCATAGGTTTTCTCATGAAAGTTTCACCAGTGCTTTATTCAGATAAATTGGAGACCCTTCTTTCTTTCTCCTATCTCCAGGCTATCTATATCCAGCTACAGCAAGAAACTATAAACCAGGTTCTGTCTGTGAGAGCAAATTTTACATAGCCTCTCTTGTAAAGGAAAATGAAGACAGAAAATATTTAATTTGTACCAAAGAAATGCTAATTCCACATAGCTGATCCTACTGACTTTGCCCTGTATGAGATCTCTCATTCCTCAGCTCGTTGCCAAGAGCCATCTTTTAGCACATGTAATTTCCACCAGTATTCTGGATTCCTCCCAGGTGAACTTCACAAAAAATATGACAGAGGCATCATGCAGCTGGTACTGCTCAGAGTCCCTGATTAGGTAACTAGGAACATTCAGGCAGGAGCCTACATATAATCATACATTTTATTAGAGTTCACTCTATGTATCATTCTTGAAAGGTGTTGCTTCAGCTCAGAGAATCAGCAGTAGCATGATGGAATGGCCACTTGAAGACCCATCCCAGGAGATTCGGATGAGCAACTCACATCAGCACAGACCTCTCAAAAGTAATGTTTACAAGACAGTTATGTTCAACAATTTCCAAGCTGTTTCCAAATGTAACTACACTTCCAGTTGAGATACACTTGCAGAAATGATTTAATTTCTTTCAGACGAATGCTCCTTCTCACAATGATTATCTATGGAATTGCTGCCTCTGCTGCTTCCCACTCCGTAATATTGTCAGTAGACAAGATTGAGGCAAAAAAAAAAAAAAAAAAGAATGCTTGGAGTTTTGGTATGCTAGCTGTTATAAGTCTGGCTGTGTTTAAAATGTTGACTCAAATAACTCTAACTGCTACCCTTCTGCTGGTAGACATCACCACAGTAATAAAATTTGGGGGAAAAGAAGAGAGAAGGCACCTTTTAAATTTCTTAGCTTAATTTGCTGTAGTAAAGACTGCTGCTGAATATGATTTAACTAAAATACCAGAATGTAAAGCTGAGCAGGTGTAGTACTGGTAATTCCTTTGTTTCAGCTTCTGTGAGGGTGGTAATGTTCTCTGGCAGACAGGAAGGACAGACAACTGAGGACAATAACATCTTAAATTATGCCATCAAGACTTGCCAGAGCTTTTATGTTACACTTCTTACACAGTAGCAGTTTCCATTCAACAACAAAGCAGTCTAGAAGTCAAATATCCAGACTTCTTATGGGCAAATCCATTAACCTTTAACCTGTCTTTTAAGCAGAAGAATAGAAGAAAAAAATAGAAGATAAAGTGAAAAATTCAGCAGGCACTGAAATAGAGTTCAGTCCAATTTCATGAACCCAGGTTGTTCTTTTAATCAGCTCCTGTTTGGAGACAATTTGCATCTCACCTTACCTCATCTCTAGTTTGGGGTCATCTCCTTTTCTTTCTGAATAATCTTTCTCATTCCTAAAGCTTTCTGCAAGTGTAATGAATTTCATGTTTATTCCCCAAAGGAAATAATTCTCCCAGAAGTCGTATGTACAGCAAATGGACCAAAATACATTTATGAATTACCAAAATACATTTATGTTCTTAGTAGTTCTCATGCTAGCAAAGCGTTTAAAAGCATTAAGTTTAATCATTCTGGGTAATTGTAAGCTGTATATTGCCTGTTGGGACTCTGGACTTTTAGATAAATCATAAATCTTTTTCTAGATTTTGCAGATGGTCGCCCTTTTCTCTTCATCATTAAGTGATGGCACTGATAGAGATCAGCTGCTTCACTTTGTAAATGGCTAGTGTTCTTTCACCTGCTCTGCATGACTACTGAACTGAGGTATGTTGTGACAGTCTGCCCGCTCTTCCCTGTTCAGATTAATGAATACAGCTTTAACTGTTAATTCAAAGGCAGTCAAACTTATATACAACAATTAGAGTGCAACTTCCCTATTCAGTGTATGTGTAATTTGGCATGGTCTTTTATACCAGTTTGGGGTTAAAGTGTGTTTCTGCTCAAAAAGTGGCTTTGTAAGAACAGCTTCAAGATTCAGAGGTCTCCATGTTTATTTTCCCTCAGAGACACCCAAAGGAAATTCACTCATTTTGCACAGACAGATGTCTTTGTTCCAATTGCCAGCCTGCAGATGCAACACGAGTCTGCAAATAAAAATCTGCCTTCTTTCCGCTCCATGCATTTCTTCCCATTAATAAATATTCTGTAATCCAAATTCTGCCTTTAGTTACATCTGAGCAACCCCAATGGAATAGATAAATAAACAAGCAAAAAAAAAAAAAAAAAAAAGACACAATGATAATTGTACACATCAATCTGAAGGGATAGTGAGAACCCCTCCCTGCAGTAGACAGGTCCTTGGATGAGTGATATAGGATGGAATGAAGCTCTCACAAAAATTTTCTTGCCCTATCTTTAGCGCACGTAGAGAGTTCTGTTCTTTTCAACATACTCTGTGATACTTTCCAATATCTGCCTCAATAGTAAATATTCATTCACGGCGGTGTTTTAGTCACAGATAGGCTCCACAAATGTCAAAGGTGAACACTTCCAGTTAGTATGATATGTTTTCCTCTCTTCTCACCCTCTGTATTGCATCTTCCCTCTGAAATCTGGTATCAGTCGTCAAAATATCAGTTTGTTTAAGGCTCTAAAGGATTTTATGCATTGAGTGGAAAGGTTTTATTAGTCATTGGAACTGAAATAACGATCCTGGAAAGCTCAGAAGATCTGGTTCCAGTGCCTATTTCATAGAATGGCTTGGATTGGAAGGAATCTCAAAGATCATCTAATTCTAGTCCCCTGGGGGGGTAGGATTGCCAGGCACTAGATCAGACTGCCCAGGAATCTTGGCTGTTGTCTTCATAAGGTAATATAAATATTAAAGGTAACAAGTAGTTAATTTGTTCTAGACCTAGAACAGATTTCCATGTCTTCATCACACTGTCCAATATGTACAATTTCTCTTCACAGGAACAATAAGCTTCATAAAATGTGGTTTTATCCTGGCAAATGGATATACTTGCATATACTTTCATAAATCCACAATATTTAAGAAAGAAATAAAGGCTAATGCCATTGTAAATACCTGAAAAGTCAGCAACTTCGCTATGTGACTGTCACCTTCTGCTTTCTTTTATTTAGTGGACATTAGATTAGGAGGAGAGCTTGGCTCAGAGAATTATTAAAACATTATTATGATGGAATAACACACATCAGATTTTTTTTTTCATCTGCAACTTTTTACGCTTATAAGCAGTTTGAGGAACAATTTGATTCAGGTTACCTGTTTCAGATGCTGGGAGGAACAGTGACTCAAAATGTATGTCCAAGTGAACTGAGTTCAGGGTTTGTATGTGGTTGAAGGTCACTGCTCTGAATTGCCATTGGAATTGCTTAATGTCTGATAAAAGTGGCACTTGGTAGGAACGAGGCTTTGCATTAGTGGATAAACACTCTGCCTTCCTCTGAAGAGACATTAAAGCTTGAATCAGCACTATTAAGCATCTAAACAATGGAGAAGTGACCACTTGAGGAAAAGATGTTATGAACTCTTCAGGCTTTTGTCAAGCTTAAGAAGCTGATACCTAAATAAAATGCAAATTTTCCAACATTAAAATGCAATCAGTACTATGCACATACTAGGACATCAGGATTTTTCAAGCAGACCCTGACCATGCATGATGAATTCATACAGACCAAGTCTTTGTAGCCCTGATGTTGCCTGATTAGCAAGACGTCATCATCCTAAAGGAAAATATTTTATGCCCAAATCTCAGCACCTGGATTCATTTCAGAGCTCTTCTTTTTCTCTCTCCTCACTTGCTAGCACACAGTGCTAGGCTTTCAAAGGACTTCATGTCTGACTGAAATAAGCCTGTGTGGCTTTAGTGTTACAAGTTGGACAAGGCTGGAGGGCAGCAGTCACTGTCTCCAGGGGGATGGCTGCACTTGTGACACAACACCCTGACCTGAGACTTTGTCAAGTTACCCCTGCTTGCTCTCCTTTTTCTGGCAGTCACAAGTTTAATGCCATGTCTCTGTAGCTTTCCAGAAGGAAAAGAAATAATAATACGAGTCTGGATTAGAAGTTAATAGTCTGCTTTCAGAGTTACACTGCAACTAAATGTAATCTTTCTCTTCCTGTGTGACAGCCTTTTTGTGTGTTGGATTGGAAGAGGCTGTTCCTGCCACTGTCCGACATCACACTGACTTCAATGACTCTGTAAACACAGCCCAAGATATTAACAGTGCATGTGCCTGTGAATGAAGGCAGCAGTTAGATGTTTGTATTATTGGTAGCAGGGCACTTTTGAAGGTTTAATCGGGTCAGGTCACTTTCTATTTCATCCCTGAACTACAATGATAGATCTGAGTTAGGCAGCTGGGCATTCATGATGAGGATATGTTCCAAATAGTTTTCATTACACACCCTCTGAGGAGCCTGTGAAAAACCCTGTCTTTTTCACCTGAAATGGCTGTAGCACTGCCAGTCTATTTGCTCCAACTTCGTCTTTAATAAGGTCTTAAAAGCTTGCTTCTTTAAGGCTCCATAGCAGAGAGCACAGCTGTTTGTCAGCGTAAACTTCACTTGAAACCCTTGTTCTGCCTCCACTGAATGCAAAACATTAATTCTAAGGGAAGGGAGAGTTATACACATTTTTAATACGGTAATATGTTTCCAATCAAGCTTTACAAGATCCTACACGGCATGGTTTGTAGTGAAGTGCTGAGTGCTGCTGCCTGAAAAGAAACATGCTTTTAAATTATTATTTATTTTGCCTGTTATTTCTCTTTTTCTTTTCAGAGTATAACAGGACTTGTGCTGGGAGGGAAGGGAGAAAAAGAGAAGACAGCATCTGCAAAATGTTCCCCCAAACCCATCAGCCAGTTAAAGCATGTGAATGTGTAGACAATGAAGTTCACACTAGATGGTTAATGAAGTGAGGGAAAAAAAATGTGAATTGGAAGGTAATGAAAAATTCATATTTTCAGAGCATGAAAAATAAGTGAATGCCCTTTAATTGTTCAGTTTACTTGCAGAGAGGACAGCTTGGATAAACTGAAAAATTATTCTGAGCAGTAAAAAACTCTGCACTTTATGCTAAATTCTTCAATCCTGCTGGACGTGTGCATGTGTCAGAATATGAGTACCATGGTCTATCTAGTAGCCCACAAGCCCAGCCTGACGTGCAGAACCACAGAATCATAGAATGGCTTAAGTCAGAAGGGACCTTAAAGATCATCAAGTTCCAACACCCTGTGCCATGGGCAGGATTGCCACCCATCAGATCAGGCTGCCCAGGGTCCCATCCAACTCGGTCTTGAATGCTTCCAGGGATGGGTAATCCACAACATCTCTGGGCATCCTGTGCCAGTGCCTCACTGCTCTCTGAGTAAAGAATTTTTTCCTAACATCTAACCTAAATCTCCCCTCTTTTAGTTAAAAGCCATTCCTGCTTGTCCTATCACTATTAGGCCATGTAAAAAGTCATTCCCTCTCCTGCTTATAATCTCTCTTCTCTCAAATACCGGAAGGCTGCCATGAGGTCTTCTCATAGCCTTCTCTTCTCCAAGATGAACAAGCAGAGCTCCCACAAACTTTCTTCGTAGGAGAGGTGCTCCAGCTCTTCGATCATCTTCATGGCCTTCCTCTGGGCCCATTCCAACAACTCTGCTTCCTTCTTGTGCTCAGTGTCCCAGGCCAGGACATGGTGCTTCAGCTGTACAGGAGGTTCTTTGAGGAGATAGAGATCAGTGATGTGAACAGCAAGCTTGTAGGATGTGATAGAAACTGAGGTGGCTGCTGGAGAGTTGGGTAGTGGGAAATTGGTAGCTGTGGCTGGAGAGAAAGAAGATAAATTGTCAGTGCTGCTGGAGGGACTGGTTAGGAAGAGCTGTTCCTGTGGGAAGTCACTGGAGGAAAAGCTGTTGGAGACAGAACTGCTTTCATGGGCAAGGGGAAGCACAGACTCGGGTGGAGCATAGGTTTCTCCTGTTACCTGTGCTGCTCATGACACTCTTTCTGTTGATAAACATAAGAAAGATTCAGCCTGCTGGGAATATTCTAGCAGGCCCTCTGTTAATTTGCAGAAAAACCGTCTTATTTCATTTTCTATTGGTGTAGTGTCTCTATTGCTGTTCTCCATGCTCTCTTGCCATGAGCATAAATCTTTTTTACTTTCCCTTTCCAGACAGAGTGAGAGAGGAAGCAGGTAGCTATGACAGTCGTGAGCTTGTAGTTTGAGAAAGACTGCAGCTGAACTGGTTAGTGGGACCCCCACAAGAAGCAAGGCTGAGGAAAGGGGTGGGAGAAAAGCAGGGAGGTCTGACAGGAAGCTGAGATCAATGGGAGAAGTGTGAGTAACTGAGCAGGAAGACTGCCTTTGCTTTCTCTGCATTCAGATGCCCTGCTTTTGGTTCCTCACACTTCCGAGCAGAATTTTAGTACCTATGCTCCTGGCTCTGCCTTACACTTTTTGTGAAATGTTTACTTCTGTGGATCTACATATGTTTTGGACAGACTCTATGCTGCGTATGTAATTGATAAAACACTTGACAAATACTTGGTTAATTCCCTAAATAGGATTGCTTTCATTTAAAAGTGAAAATTTTAAAGTTTAAAATTAAAACCAATGAAGAAGGAAAATAAATAAATAAATAAATAATGAGGGGAAAAAGAAGGAACAAAAAAAGAAAAAAAAAAAAAAGAAAAAAGAAAAGGAAAAATAAAAGAAGCAGGAGAAATTGCTTATGAAAATTCCTACATTAAATTAATGTCAGAACCAGAACCTGTGGCTTCCCTCTGTAGTACTCTACACAGATCCCTGAACACACATGACAAGGTACCCTAGCACTATTCAATGTTTATATCGCATCAGCTCAGTTTCTCACCACAGGGACTGAAGCTTCCTGACTTTTTAAAGAAATGTGATAGGGGCACTATGAATTCAATTATAACCCTACTGAACAAGATGCTTTCAACTGATGTTAAGGGTCAAGATTTTTTCTGAGATCTTCACAAGCGACTATGCATGGAGTGGGTAAATAAATTTACCTTGGTTTTGTACTCCAACTTGTTGCAAGAGGGTTTATGTCCTCTTCACTGTGAACAGCACAGCAAAGTAACTCTTTTAAGCAGCTTGTAATGACACAAATAGGCAAAAAATGTCTCCATTATGGCATTCTTGGGGTTTTTTTTAATGACAGTCTAAAATGCCAAGTGAATTGTTTCAATTTCACAGCCATTAGCAGAAGAAAAGACCAAGTAGGTCAAGACTGTCACTTTAGAAGCACTTAAATAAATAACAGTAATAATCTGACACCCTACCAAAGGAGGATTTTTCCCTTTAGCACATCTGCTAGTTCTTTGTTGAGTCTAGCTTGAACATGCTATAATTAAAACACAGTGTAGCCTCAAGTCAGTGGAGTTACAGAAAGGAAAATTTGCCCATTATTTTCCAAGTAGATAATCATCAGTTATCATTAGTCAACCTATTCAGGCAGTAGGCGATATAGACGGATTACTTTTAGATCACGTACATGCATTTTCTCTTTTTCTACAGAAGAAAAAAAAAGAAATTCTATTAACTGCTACAGTCAAATTTCAGTCATGTAAGAGACAGCAAGGCAAAGCTTTGTAAAATCTGATATGTTGGCATGTAGAGACTTTCTTTTAGAAAAATCTAAACTTTTTGCTGATAACAACATGACAGCACCCCCTTAATTTCATTCAAACCTCTACAGAAACTAAGACTACACAGACTCATCAAGAGAATATACAAGATACACTGAACTAGCAATAAAAAGAATAATGTGACTGTACATATAGGCTTTTTCTCACAACATTATATCTTTCAGCTGTCATCATTAACTCCAATTCTAGAAATGCCTTGTTGTTCTGTTACCTTTGAAAAATGGATGCAGTGATTAGGATAGATTTTACTTGGATATATTGGAAAAAAAAATTCCGTGACAGGTATATGCTTCTTTCGGTATGTTTATTCAACGTGTTTTCATCATTATAGTGATTGAATTTGAGAATTTACACATCGCTAGAGAGGAAAAGAAACAACAAAACTAAAACCTGTAAATTGTTTTCCCAGTGCAATTAGAATGAAAGTCAAAACTGGAAGACTAGTTACAACAGAGCTTTACATACTTGTATAAAAGATGAACCTGTCTGCCTGTTCACTTTGCTTATCAGCAATGGAAATAGAGAGAGATAGAGTACTGCAACCTAAGAAAACTGATAATGACTTTTGCTTCACGGTATCTGGTGGCTCTTTTAAAAATAACAATGGCAACAACAAAATCAAGCTAGGGCAGCATGGCAACAGCAAGCTGTACAGTAGAAATTAGTATGGTATAGTTGTTACTGAAGTATATACCTATCCTTTTCAAACTGACTGATGTAACTGTGTCAACTGACAGCCAACTTTGTACTGATTTCCTTGACATATAAAAGGCAATGATTCTGTGACTGTCACTTTATGCACATCTGTTCTGAATGAATAGTAGCATTCATTCACTTCATAATAGGGATCCTGTTGTGAATAACATAATAAACATGTGCAAGATAAAACCCATCAGAAGAGAACATGTCAGTCAGAGCGATAAATATGGTGATTTTCTGACTCCTCCCTATTTCCATCCAAAATAAGATAAAGCACATATAGAAAAATGAAGATGTTCCCACATCAGGTAACAAGTCCACAATAAAATGCACGAGATACAATTTCCAGCTGAGACAAACCAAGTGCTTCTTCTGTATTAATCTACAATGTGGCTCCAGTGTTGACTGTCAGATCTTTTTAGTGTGGTGCTGTAAATCATGGCAATTGCAACAAGCTCAACAAAGCGTAAATCAGATGAACCTATCAGTTGGTAGGGAAGTAAGTCCACCTCAAAAATGCACATGAGCAATTTTATTTTCTCTTAGTTAAAACCTAACATTTTTAATGTAGTCTGTAGTGAGCATTTGTAGTATGGGTCTGATGTCTGCTGCATGCAAAGGCTCCAAAGGAAGAGAGATTAACTGCATGAAAATTGAATAGAAACCATGACACTTTTTCTAATGCCAAACAATGGATTTGGCTATGTGGACAGGATTCTGTTACATAAAGATATGCAGTTAATGCCATCTGAAACATCCTAACATATGATATCCACACAGGGCTTACAGACAGGAGAGGCAGATCGATGCTCTCCTGTGCTTCTGCTCTGGAAGGTCATGAGTATCCCATAAGGCTTTCACCATAGCTTCTAGCCCAAATTCAGCATTTTGATTGGCACTAGGTGTCTATATTTGTGAGATTAACTTCATTCCTGCTGCCTTAAATTGGATGCTAAAAGTCTGCAAACTATCAGAAAGCTACTGGGTCCAAGTCTATAAGTTTAACAGCAAGTTCATTCCCCTCTTCTGACCTCCTTGAATCCCCATATGTAAGCTATTGTGTTATTTTACTGTGGTATTTTGAAACTAATGCTACTGACCTAGCTGAAGTCCTTAAGTTGTTTTGCTGCATTTGACCTTTCAGTGTAAAATAACTCTGACATGATGTAGCTCTGACTAAGCAAGATTACATAACGCAGCAGCCTATCCATTACTCGGTAAATAAATTGATAGGCATTAATCTGTTTAACTTTATGATCTCCAGACGTCCCTTCCAACTCTTATGGTTCTGTGATTCTGTAACTCACAGAATCCATTTTCTTCCTGTTTTAACATTTGGCAGACATGGATTTGAAAAGGTAAGCCTTATGCTTCCCTGTGGTACTTCTCTTTCTCATTCCCAAAACTGCATCATGAAATCATCATGAAAAATGATCGATCGTATTTAAGAGGAGATACAGAACAGAATAGCAGCAGGCATCTTGGATGGCAGCAAAAAACAGGTGCTTTTCCAGTAGCTGACATTGGTATTTTTGCTCTCCACAGCAAATTTGGAGCATTATTCCTGCTCCCACCCTTTGCAAGAATACCTTCAAACATTGTTGCACTTTCTGCCTGCTGCCCCACAGCTTCACCTGTGAAAGCCATAATTTGATGCTTTTAGCACTGGTATATCACTTTACATCTTCAAAGCAATGTACATGCGTTAATTAAACTACATGCCTGGGAGATAACAAAGAACAAGTTACAAAGACATTTTACGAACACAGACAGACTATCAAATTCTAGCACATTGGGAATAAATTAATAATGTCCTTTTATAATGACTGAAGTGCATAGCTTTGTTTTTCTTTTGCAAGCAATAAGCCAAATAAAACAATTATGAATGGAAATATAATAGTTTTCACATCCAAAGTTTTGTGGACCTGCAAACCTAGAAACCAAGTTATACATCACAGGAAAAAAAAGAAAATGGAGTGGGGGGATCCAAGCTGCAGAATGGAAGGGAAAAAAAAAGGAAGGAAGGAAGGAAGGAAGGAAGGAAGGAAGGAAGGAAGGAAGGAAGGAAGGAAGGAAGGAAGGAAGG
>JAOWBP010000001.1:140255046-140271851 GCA_028571105.1 Tragopan temminckii
ATAATAAATCTTTACTTCATATCCACTTCCATGTCAGATGTCATTTGGTCAGACTGCCCCTCTTCTGCCATTTGTTGCATGGCAAGAAATTGTAATGGAATATTGGCAAGCAGGTTCAACCTCTACTGCCATACCATCAACATCCACCTCTGATGTGGCAGGCCAATACAATAAAATAGGAAGCACTACTTTCGGAGCATCTGTTGTATGTGCACTATAGTATTATATTTTGAAGATGTATGTTTTTATTATAAAAGTGTATCATTACATGACTTCCAATGGGATGATATGAAACATTATGGTACAGGCTAAATTTATTTATTTCTCTAATTTCTAATACTAAAAGTAGTAGAGATCCACCAAGCATTTAAAATCTCTGCTTCAATTTAAATGTGATTCAGTAGTATAAAATTGGCCACTCAAATATTAAGTATGTAAAGCTAATTGTCTAAGTTCTTTGTAGATCCAGAGATACAAAAAGGAAAACTGGGATTAATCCAAACTAACTCCAGACCTCTAACAGCTATGCATTAAAATTATAGTTGTACCTTTAATCTCTCTTCTGAGCCAACAGGAAAATAAGCATTTTCAGAGGATGATTCATCTGATTTATCATAAACACTTATTTTAGGATACAATTAATTGTCCTCTAGGCATATTCATTCATTTCTATTGAGTATCAGTGAAACTTTTAAGAATCAATTGATCAGGCTTGTGTGCCCATTTCAAGACATATATGTCAGCATAGGTGTTTCCTTAAACTTCCATTCCCAACATCCTGATAAGCCAAATGATCTTGCAGAGAAGCCTGTGTTTTTCCTTTGATTATTGAAAGTTTACTCTATTTGCTTAATGTTTTAAACAGATAAGGAAGGTAACAGACAAGATTTGCTTCTGGAAAATGCACATGTGTAATTCCTGGGGATAATGGGGTACAATAACAGGTTTTTGCCAGACTACCTTCAGCTATTGGATTCAAGTATCTTTATACTGAATTGATAATTTTTGCTATATGTCTGAAAATTTGTGTCTGAGTTACTAAGCAGAGCCATTTTGTTTCATTCCCATTTATGGAAATTATTGTCTCTGGCCTAAGCTTCCACTGTAATGCTATGAGCCTCCAATAGAACCTGTACCAAAATATATAGCCAGTGTGGATGTTCTGGATGATCTATAGACTGTCAGTGGTACAGTACATAAATAGATAGGGGTCTGTCTACATATGAGCAATAGAATCCCTTTCTGTAGTGTCCAAAAGTCATCTTACGTTTCTTTTATAGTAAAGTGGCAGATAATAATGTACCTGATCAGTTTTAGGTGTCTACAGTAGAACAAGAGGAGTCGTTCCATATGGTTCTTGGTTTTCTCCATCGACTAAAAGAAATCTAGGATTTCTCTTTGCACTGTCTTCACAGTAGCTACATTGACTCGGTGAAATTACTCTCAACCTCCATCTAAAACATTAAGCACTTACAATAGATACACATGATGGCTAATACAGGTCCAATCTGCTCTCTCAACTCAGTCCTCAAAATACACCAAAGTTACACAGATAGGGATTCTGAGTACAAGAAATCAAAAGCCTTGAACCTACAGGGAGAACAAAAAGCAAACATACGTGCTGATGATGTCTTAGGCCCTTTCTGTAACCAGGAATGTGATAAATGACCATGTCCAGATGATACTGGGAAATGGACCACAGCCCATGCTACAAAGGGGAGTAAAAACTTCTTATGCTCACCCTGTAACTAAGATAAATTTTCTCCTTGACTTCAAATTTTGCAAAATGATTGATGAAACACCGTTGACCAAAACTTTTAAACTAAGTATCTAAGCAACCAGGGTCTGAAAGATGCTTCCTTCTCATTTAGAATAGAGATGAGCACAGTATATCTGCAGAAGAGACCATTTTCTGTTTCTGAGAAAGAGAATAGGGGAAAAGTTATTCATCAGAAGAAGATTATATACTTTTCTGTACCCTCGCAGAAAAACATCTGAAGCCTTGGTGTATTTGAACAATCCCTGTGCAATACAAATAAAGTACAAGACATTTTCAGTATTTAAACTCATTCCTTCATCATACAGATGTACAGCTCCATTTACATGAAGATGTTAATTGTTCTTTTTGTTTTTATTCTGTCCTTTGTGTCTCTGGGATGGCTATATACACTGTGAATAATTCTACAAACTGAAGAAGAGATATTTGTACCACAGTAACCAAAGGCAGATGATGTCAGGCAACCTTTGATTGTTAAAAAAGTAATAATTTTATAAATGAATTTATTTTCCAGATATAATGCAGTGCAAAGTGATATCATAGTTGGGGAAAAGCAAAAAGTGTTTAAGATATAAAAGTACAGAGACCTGCTGTTGGTTGGTCAAGCAGAAGCCCAGTTGCCATGACCGATGACTAGAGAGCTGAGACAAAGTGAGCATGTTGCATAACGCAAATGTATGGAGATTGAACCTTTCCACCAATATCCTGTTACATTTTGTTGCCATGTAACAGATGGTAGAAGAAGGACAGTCTGACAAAATGACATCTGATACTGAAGTGCAGATGAAGAAAATGTGTGTAATTGAGTTCCTCCATGTAGAAAAAATGGCGCCCATAGACATTCATTGACGCTGAACATTTATGGAGACCAAACAGTGGATGTGAGCACAGTGAGGCACTGGGGGTGCATTTCAGCAGTGGCAACAGTGGTGTGCAAGACAAGCCACTTTCCAGATAGCCATGCACATCTATCACACTACAAAATGAAGAGTGCCTCCATCACCTCATGTGCATGACTCAGCAGATTATAATCAGGAAACTATGTAGAGAGCTGAATATCAGCTTCAGTGTGCTGGCATATATGCACAGCTAATGGTGGTGACTATGTTGAAAAATAGTGTTTTGTAGATGACAATTTGCTCTGTCAAATACTGTTATTGTGCTTTTTGGTTCTGATGTAGTTTCCATTGAAATAAGGAAAAAATGGGAGACATTATAAGGTGGGATTTCCACTTCAACCAACAGTAAAAATCATAACTAGAAGAAGTTTCCATTATTTTTTCATGCAGGTAACAGTTTACTAATCTGTGTGATGTAGCCGTTATGTAAAAGGTCTTTAAACCAGCGTGTTGTGATCCCAGACTAAGCTGTTGCAAGCTAATGGAAATGTTTCTGCAGAAACAAGGTAAGCAGCAGGGAAGGCTTGAAAACTCAGTTGTGGAATACCTGGAAGAAAACTTTAGCACTACTGTTTTAAATGAATTAGTAAGTCCATCTTATGTGCTTGGATAGTGTTGATTCACGACTGATCTCACATTTGGATCTGATCAGCAACATCAAACAAAAAAAATTGTCTGAAGTTTGCTAGCTACAACTGCTGATGGAACAAATACATTTTATGATGTAAAGCGATGAGGGGAAACGTTCATAAAATAATTCCTTTCCCATTTCACCTATGCATACTTTTTCAAGTTCCTTCCTATATGTTATGGAGCTAATACTGATGAAGATTTCAGATCTAAATACATACTGAATTTTTTTTTTTTCATATTTATTTTTGGTTTTAGATGCAATACATTGTCTGTGTTATATCTGCTCCCTTGGTAGCTCAAATTTTCACAAAACTGCCTGGCGAGTGCGTAGCTACATTTTGTCCCTGTTCTTTTCCAAGCATTAGCTGAACAATTAATGAACAAATCAAATAAATTGGAACTGTTGTATTTTCCTCTAGATGCAAATATGAAGGGTGTTTTTTAAAATCCTTTCATATTTGTGCCTCATACTCTGGGGAGAAAGTACAGACTTCAAGTTCTAAATTACTCATTCCTGCTGACATCAGACATATGCCCCAAGGAGTTCATTCTCAGCTCAACAGACAGGACTTTTACTACGTACATTTATTTCTAAATAGAAAATAATATAATATAGCACTTTCCAACAATCTCTCACAGGTATTTTAGCATCTGAAAGGACAGAGCTAAAAAGGACCTAAGAATTGATATTTTCTTTTTCACACAGAGCATCTAAGAAAAACTACCATTTTAGGGAGCTGAAATTTCCTTCACTAGTTTAAGCTTTCTGCTAGTGAAGGATTCCTAATACTAAATTAGATCAAACAAATTATAGCATCAGTCTAGACGTTCACATAAAATCCTTTTGAAGCTTACTTCAATTCTTCCAATCTCAGTGCTGCAGTATTGCTTCAAATTCTAGTTATTTTTATTAAGATATTATGCTTTATCATAAGACCTAGGGGATCCCAGCTTCTGGAACTGAATAGGAGAAATTCAGAATTTTAAAATATACTGCTATCCTAGATAAAAATCTAGAAACACACACTAATAACATTATAAAAACTGTAATTAAATGTAATTCAGTTGTGTTTTTCATAAATACAGATGCCTTGCCTTTCCCTGCCAGTTTTCCTCCCTCAGGACCCAGTCATACCTTCAAGACCACATTTCATTTCTGTCCAGAAGCTGGACTTCTAGAAGTAGCCCCAGAACACATCTGATCCAGGCTGTCTCAGCATTTCTGCTTACTTCATTTGCTGTTGGTACCAAATTATGTGACTATGTTCTGAAGTACATCAGGAAAACAAACAAACAAACAAACAAACATTTGTAAGTTCCTGCAGGGCTTTCATAATGACAAAACAGTAAAGCAAAGGAAAAAGAGAAGAATAGGTCCCGGATTTTTCTTGGAATGCTGCTGAACCATAGAATCTTAGAACCATTAGGGCTGGAAAGACTACTAAGTTCATCTAGTCCAATCATTAACCCATCACCACCACATCACTAAACCACCTCAATGCAACGTCTACACTCTTCTTGAGCACCTCCATGGATGGTGACTCCACCACCTCCCTGGGCAGCCAGTTCCTGTACCTCACCAAGGTATGAAATGAATAGATGCAGCCAATAAGATTAAATCTCTTGTCTCACATTAAGCAAATTCTAACTTCATACTTAGTTTTAGAACATGCACACCAATCTGATTGCAGTGATGATAAAATTTTTCCAAGTTCTTATATGCGAGGACAATTGTCCAACGTACTTCTACAAATACTGACATAATATGCCATTTAAACCTGTCAGATCCCAAGTAGAAATCTCACTAATTGTATTGCTTATCTGCAAGTGGAACATCATTATACTAATGCTATTTCGAATCACTGAAATGCACATGTCCAAAATGACCAGTGTCCAGTCATCTTTCAAAGACACCTGATAATACAGCAAAAAAATTGAAACCAGAACAAATTATTAAATGGACTGTGCACTCTGGCAAGAAGCAGGATCAACTAAAAGTTGCAGTCAGACCTGTCACCTCTGAAGCTTTTATTTTCTCAGTCCCGAATAAGATATGCAAGCTGATTTGGTTCTCACTAACTTTTATCTAAAGCTTTGCCTCGTGGTTCTTTGTTTGGATTCACAGGATGTTAAATGATTTGGTGCAAAGCAAATGGAAAGATTAATTTTGTGATGTACCACCAAAAGTAGCAATTTAGAGCAGGGATTAAGGATTGGGCCATCTCAGTGAAAGTTCTGGAACAAGTCCATGGTAGATGCAGCGTTTCACAATAACTGTATCAGTGAGCACAGAAGACACAGCCTTTTCTAAGAAATTGAGAACATTCATACATTCTCCACCTCCCCCTTATTTTACCAAAAGAAGTAAGAAGGAGAATGTTTTAATAGAAATGAATAAAAAAATGATGATCAGAAGTAGAATAACTGAAAATTTTGAATCACACACTGCTAATAAGACATCAGACCCATAGATTGGTATTTTTCTTTATATATAAGATTTTTTTTCTGATTTTCAGCAGAATATGCATAATTCTATATGTTTTTAAATCTGATTCATATCCTTTGTTCCTAAAGGTTACCATCTCAACAATAAAACCTTGTGTCTCCTACCTCTAGCTTGACATTGTAATTGATGTTGGTATTTAAGTTGAAGAGAGATGAGAAAATAAACCTGATGAAAACAGCAATGCCAATAATTAACTGAATTCTTTCTCTTTCACGTACCTGAGCATGGAGGGACTTAACTAACAGTTTCTTACGTACCCTTCTTCTATACATGCAGCCATTAGATAACCATTTTTCTGACTGCATAATTCCACTGCAGGGATTTTTTTCTCCCTCTCTTTACATCCTCTCTTCCTTTTGGCCTTTCCTTGCTGATCAGATAAGAGTTGTTCACTCAGATTCACCAGTTTTGTGTGAGCCAGGAAATCTCTGTACACGAAAAAACAAACACAGTGCAACCAAGTTCTGAACCTTGACATCCAAGTCTGAATATATATAAAAAAAATCTACAACCTTACTTAGACAGTTCCTTTTTCCTTTTAATCTGTGAACACCGCTTAAGATATCCCAGAAATTAACAATAAAACAAAAGCAAAAGAGAACAAACAAAACAAAAAAGCAAATAATTTTGATATCCACTACATAATGTCTAGTCACCATTACTTTATTCTGCTATGGGAGGATTTCATCCAGAATAATTTTTTATGTTCTCTTCTATGCTTGAAGTCATGAGTGTCTTGAGGTGTCTGGATCAGGAGCAGAGATATCCTAAGCTCCATATACTGAGAAAATATAAGCACTTCTAAACTATTGTTACAGTTCAGGTCCATGAGACTGGAGTTTGTTAAAATCACCCTCAACTTCTTTAAGAGAAGATGTGAGAGATCTCCCATTTAACAATTGTTGTACGGAAATATCTAAGAGTGGTTGCTTCATTTTCAATTTTATTCTACTATTAAAATAGCACAAAAGAATAATAATAAAAATAATGTAAATTAATGCAATGAATTAAAAGTCTCCTTGGTATTTCACAGCGTGCCTTCATGGTTTTTGATGACTAAATTTCTATGCTTTCATACTGATTGCTCCTGAAACACCTGGTAAACAGGATGTAGCATATTCTGTTCCCTTTTCCAAGTACTTAAAGTCTGAGTAATTCAAGCTTAAATCAGAAGAATCACTCCAGTACTGCTCATTGATGTCAAAGATTAATTTTTACTAGCCACTTAGGGGGCAGAGGAGTGCATTGCAGCATACACTATTATTCAAGTTCAGCAGAATAAAATCCATCATTTCTGAGGAGGGTGAAAATGCTTTTTATTGGAGCCATTCACATAGCTCTGTAATTCGGTGACATACACCATCTCTACTTGCTCATTTACCATTGTAAATTTTTTTTATTCTGCAAGGAAGGAAAAGTTTATTAGTTTGCGCAGGACACTTCTTAATGAGTGCTAATTGAAAGCAAATTAATTAATTTCACCGGTTTCCCATGCTTATTTCTTGAGAAGGAACAAAAAATTCATCTTTTGTGTGTTTAATGCTAGCAAGACTTTGTTTAAAGGGAAGCAACTGTGGTACCCATTGTGCTCTCAAAGGTTAAAATGGTAAGAAACACATCACATAAATGTTTTGTGAAGTGTATTGGAAAATTAGGCTGCAGCATAATAACATTCCCTCTGTTTTTAATGGGTGAATGAGGGGGAGAAGGGGTTTCAATCTCATTAGAAAACATTCTCAGTGGTACCACAGACTCTGCAGCAATTTAATTTAACATGTGGCAAACCGCTTTATATTTCTTTTCCTGATTCAGCACATTCCTCAAATACTAGTCTCGTTTCAGACGTTTGGGTAGTGCCATGGAACTCAAGTTCAGGAGATACACTAAATTATCGTCCTAAAGTGGGAGCCTTCATTTGAATATAGAATAGTCAAAGAAATTTCACTAAGATTTGAATTTTTAAAAAGCTCTTTGCTTTCCAATCCTCCATACTGTTATTCTAATGGTTTAGTCTGTCTTCATGAACTGATGCTGCAGTTTGTTGCCCTGCTTTTCAGTCAGGCAGAATATACCCTTCCTTGCCTTATTAGCAAGTTTTTTGGTGTTTTTGTTTTTGTTTTTTGTTGTTGTTGTTTTAAACAAAGCAGGTTTTGAAATATCAACTTCTCTCTGAAAATTTACTTTGAAAATAGAGTCAGAGATGCATGATGAAATGCGTTTTTCTTCTCACAAAGCCTGCTTGGGAAATAAAAATATTTCTTAGATCTGAGTGGGAATGGAAGAATCTTGAGTCCATATGCAAGTTTCTCAATTTTTTTTATGAAGATAAGTTGAAGGAAGAGGATAAAAACAACCTTCACGTGATGGGAATCATTTTAGTTAGCACAGAAATACCACATCATGCCCTCTTGATTCAGGCACAGATTTCCGCCCCAGTAGTAATAAGTGATACCAAATTATTTCCAACCTCAGAGGCATCAAACTGATTCATCGGAAACATTTGAGTTTTAAAGAGAACTCTCTGAGCATGAAAAATTAGATGAGCTTTGGTTAAAGAGCTTTCATTATATAAAATCTCTTGATATAAATATAGCAGCAGAAAGCAAACTCCTCATTTCCTTCCACGTGGTGTGGCTGCTGTGTCCAGCAGGCAAAAGGGTACTGTTTTACACTCATGACCACCAGAATATTCTCAGAAAATTGTCATTGCTCACAATCCAGCTTCAGTCACTGCTGCTGACAGGGAAAGCCCCTGAGGACGGGTCTTGGAATAATGAAAGTGCTGCTGAGATAAAATGGCCTGGGGCTGTAGATTTTTAAGTTGTACTCATTTATTTTTTTAAATCACTTTGGTTAACCTCCACTCTGTCACATTGCTTTCAAGTCAATTTAGACTTACATATCAAGGTCTAAATGTAAAGAATATATAAACCAGGTCAGCACAAGCTCTTGGGGAAGGTAGGATTCGGGTAAACAACCTCATTCTGTAGCAGATGAATCTAAATAACTGTATGCATAAAATGCTGCATTAAAGAAAAAGGAGTACTAACACTTTCTCTCCTACAAATACTACATCAAAATTACTGATTAACAGGCAATTTTCACAGTTTCAATCAGCCAGCGCTAGAGGCTCATCTCTATCTTGTGAATGAACCAGATCTCTTAAGTTTGGCGAATTTATTCTTGAAATATCATAATGCCCTGACTCCACTCAGGCTAAAAGCAGTTTCAATAAGCCAAATTGTAGTAATTTACTCAGTACTAGCAATGCTCAGCAATTAAGCTTACCAAAACTGGAATTCAAATATAAGCTAAATAAGAGTAGAAAAAAAAGACCTATATTATTTGATTGTTCTATTTTTTTCTTAAAGCCAATAATAGAATCTATGAAAATACAAGTGTGTAATTTCTATGACATATATAATAGTTTTAATTCATGAAAGATTCTTGTTATTTGAAGTTGGGATATCTGTCCGTTCTTCTCTAAGCTGAACTCAGAAGCAGACTCCTAAATATATTCTATTCCCTCCTGCACTCTACAACCTCACATTTTCTCTGTTTAGAAGTTATTAGATTTATTTACCTTGCACAGCAACTTGATCCAAATGGGTATGGAGCTGAATTCACTCTTGCAAATATATGTTTACTTACTCTGGTTTCCATTTAAATAGTGGCCAATTAAACCTTTGTAAACAGAAGTAAGCACTCACAGCCCTTGAAACTTCTAAGTAGATGTGCAACGTATACAATCATTTCACATTATTGCTCTCTAAGTAGAACTCAGAACACAACATTGTCCTTTTGATGACGAACCCTGCCTGTCACATGTGCAAGCACATACATGATGTAACATAACGTTCTTGAATCTTCCTGTTGTCTCCTAGAGCTGTTCGGCATAACACAGTGTAACATTAGAATCATGAAAAGGACAGCTGACACACTTTAGACCCTGGCTGTTGCTGCAGCAATCATGCAGAAAAATCACCCAATCTGATGGGGAACCTCCAGTGGCATACAACTGGCAGAGAAGTTTTGGGTGGCTTCCAAGGTCTCCCCATGCACTGACAGTGTCCAGCTGCCCTTGCTGCTGTTGGCATCTGCTGCATGTTAGTTAAGGCTGCCTGTCTGCAGACCACTCTCTGTACCCAAGGGTACCAGCAGGCGCTTAAACAACCATTGATCAAGGGAGTGCATGAGTAGCTCGATTCCTCCTTTTCAGTCCAAATCTTCAGATGTGCTTTGTGCTTTTGGGCCACAGCAGAAGTTCTGAAGCAGAAGCTCAAACTTCAGGGCAATGTAAGCAGTGTTGTAAGCCGCCACGTGGGCGTAAGCGACTACAGGTCAGTGGGAGATAAAGGCAGGGGATGAGAAAAGGAAAAGGGAACAGAAAGGAGTACTGAAAGAAGTACTGAAAGGAGTGTGCCTAATGCAGTGTTTTGGGGAGAGCACATGCTGTTCTCTTTCCTAAGGTGTGGAGGAGGCAGCTGCAGTTTTGCTGCCACCGGGACCCATACCATTCTCAGAGTCCCATGTCAGGCTGCTAAATGGAGTTAAGCAGCATCTGTGCTGGTTTGAATGACAGCACATTGCCTCCAGGAGCTCCTGCTGGGCTGCACACCTCAGCGCTACTTCTAAGCCAAAGCAATGACGTTATGCACTATCTTGCCTGGAGATGTTTTTAATTTGGTTTGATTTCTCTCAGAGGCAGGATTAGAAAGCGGGAGTTCAAGGCCCCCTGCCTCATGCTGACACCACTGTACCTCACCTCTCTCATATTGCTGTGTTGCATAGGTTGAAGGAGTCCTCCTTTGCAATGGGACAAAAGGACAAGAAAACAAAAAGCCTCAATACTTTCCTTTCAAAGCTATCACTGGCAGAAAAATATGATTCAAACTTTGCCTGCTGAGTTCCAAAGAGAGGCAGCAGTTCACATTTGCAAGTTGTTCAGCCTGGCTTTATAAAAAGTTCCCCTAGCAGAATGAACACACTTAAAATTGACTCTTTTTTTAAAGTCTAACACTTTTTATCTGGGATGAAAAGAGTGTAGACTACTTACAGTCAAAAAAAATAATATAATGCATCATGTAGAGAGTGCAGTGCCAAACTCTGCAAAGTTTTATTTCTGAACAGTTACAAAGGAGACAGGTAAAACCAAATGTGGAGACCTTTCAACAACTGCATGGATTGAATACATCCCTTATT
This sequence comes from Tragopan temminckii, assembly GCA_028571105.1. NCBI lineage: Eukaryota > Metazoa > Chordata > Aves > Galliformes > Phasianidae > Tragopan > Tragopan temminckii. Next base: position 140,266,064 of record JAOWBP010000001.1, read on the forward strand.
CTTTGGGTTAGCCTATTGCTGATATTAATAGGATACCCACTGGTATCTCCATGGAAATTAGTATTTGTTGAACTAATCAGCAATGTTTTAGGTGTGTTCTGCTGCTTCCTTAAAAAAGAACCCTAGGATCAATGGTGCTGCCCATTCCTAAATGTCTTCCTTCATCTTGTTAAGTGTAGCTTTTGCAGCAGAAATAATGCTCCCTAACAGCATCTTAAAGCATACAAAAGAGCACAGATGTGCCAAGGCTGACAGTAACTAAGGTCAGCTTAAACAAAGTCCTCAAAAAGGAGAAGCAAGAGAATATGCTGGTGGATTTGGTAGCAGTTTTATTACCTTGGGAAAAGAAAACTTCTAATAATAAATCCTAAATTAGAAGAAAATTGTTTTCAAATAATTTTGTAAAATTTACTTCCAGAAAACTCATTAGAAAAATACTACCTTAAGAACAAGATACATAAATTCCTGAAGAATATATCTTTGCAGTGCTACAAGGAATTCAGATCCTACATGTAAGAAACAAGAGGCAGAAAGTGATCTCTACCTGAGATAATCAATCCTTTTGTTTAAAATTTGCTCCATAAAACAGGCAGGATGCTACCAGCTGTGTTTCCTCAAGCCCAAAGCTGTGGGGTTTTTTTGTTTGTTTTTTGTTTGTTTGTTTTTGCAATTTTATAGCAGTTTCAAAGGCAAAAGCTATGTGAAGCCTGGTGCCTGGAGCAGAGGCTGCTACAGGTAGTAGTTATTCCTTGAGGAAAATCATCATTTCAGCATGTTGAAGGCTTCTCTCAGAACCAATACTCCACTGAAGGTGATCCGCCAGCTCCTTTTGTGTATCAAACAAAATTCCAAAAACCTGCTACCTGGCCAGGTATTTCACCATCTCTTCCTCCAGTCCGGCTGGACACATTTGCAAAACTCATCCCAGAAGACCCCACCTTGATATTGATCCAGAAGGGTTCTGGGTGAGTAATGCCTTGTGTGAGCAGAGTCAGTTTCCAGTGGTATTCAAATGATATCGCTGGGTATTGTCAGCAAAGCCTCTTTTTGTCCTTTTTAAATCGCTGCATCTGCTTGTAGTGGTCCTCCTTTAACTGGCTTTATTCTTACTCTCTTTTGAGAGCATCTCTCTTCTGGGCACAAGTGAACCCAGACTCCAGGTGCAAGTTCCTGAAGGGCTCACATCCATGCTACCATGACAGCTTTCCCTCTCCACACTCAGATGAAAGCCAGACGTGTGCTGGGTGGGGACAGCCATGTACTTAAAGACTTTCTGGATGATCAGGAGACCACGGCCCTACGACTAGCATTGCACACATCAAGAGGAAGTATGAGTTGAAACTACTGAAAATGTAAGCCAAATCCAAATAACCAGAAATTACCAGTTCTTTGGCATGTCTGTAAAACAGTTAGGGACACATCTACGTATTAATGGAGGAATTACTGTAAGAAAATGTAGTATGTAAAGAAATTTAAACTGATGCAACTAATACCAGTCTGTATATTTTAACCTTCACTGTTTTTGTGTAGCTATCAGTTGTTAACAGCCCTTTCCCCTCCCATGCTTTCATTCCTCTGCTTCTTTGCTGAGGTCCTGTTTCCAAGGAGATTGAAAATATAGCCCAAGTCTATTTATCATGCTGGACCTCATTTCCTCAAAGGTGCAAGTTAGAGCATACTGTCAACCTCATCTTTACATTTCAGCTCTTGTGCAATACATCCGGCCTTTAATACAGCTTTCATAGCTGTGTATCCAGGATATCGAAATATCTCAAATGAAACCAAATGTTTATAGAAGTTCACTTTGCTACTGTGTAAAATCACTCTCATTTCTCTCTGCCAAGTAGTCCGTGAGGTGAAAACAGGGCTGTTTACTGCACAAATGCAAAATCAAGTACAAGAGGAAACAACAGAGGAACAAAATTCAGATCTGAGTCCTGGTGGAAGTTCCATGATATTAGGTAAGCAAGCTAATAGAAAGAAAAGGATACCCTTTTTAGTGACTTGTGAATGTGGAAAATAAAAAAGCATATGCTTATTGATGTCTTTATTTTCTATGTATCTGTGCACTGTGGCAACAGTTCCAGTGAAGCTTTTGAGACATTGGCATTTAGCACTGCAGATCCCTGACACCATCTGGAATTTTCAATTCACCTACACAGAGGTATTGTAGGTATTGAGCATTTTCTATTTTTGAGTCTTCACTTCCTTCAGTCTCCACTCCGAGGCACACCCAGCTAAGTTGTCCAGTTATGAAAATTTACATATCTAGTTACCACTACATAATTAGCTAAGGTGTCTCGGGGATTCATAATTAATTCTAATTCAAACAGTTTTAATTCTAAAGTATTTCTTTATCATATGTAAGTAACTATCTGTTGACAAATTTGATATTAATGGCAGATATGTGATCAGCCATGTGCTCAAGGCTGGATCCCAGCAGGTCAAAAGTGGAGGGAAATTAAAAAAATGTCACAGTAGTTATTATATTCAGTACAGCTCTATTCTGTTTTCAAATATGGAAATTCTGTTTAGCAGGGGTTTAAAACATTCAGGCATCTTGTCAAATGAAGTTCCATGCACTCCTTTTCTGCTACCTCTATAGAATCCATGGTCTTCAGTCATTACTTGAACTTCAGTAAATTCACCCAGGTCCGGAAGAAGGATATGTTCTTTGAAGCGTGCCAGATGGTGAAGGTATTGAGTCAACCACATGGTGAAATAGAACTGCTAGTATTGTATCATCATTTGCAAAAATTCAGTAAAAACAAGGACGTGTCATTGCTGAAATGTCAAAAAAGTAAACTACCAAAAGACTGCTTAAACTGTACCAAATGTTACATTTTACTTAGAATCAAATTTATTTTCTTCCTACTTTTAAGACAAATAACAGGTTTTGTTGTAATATATTTAAGAATACATAAACAAAAACCTTGTTCAAATTTGAAAGAAAGAATTCCAGGTTAGCTTCATTTTCAGACAGGTAGTCCTTTGTTTACAAAATTGAATGGAAGCTCCAAATCAGATTCGCAGAGGAAATTACATTTCATTTTCAACTATGGAATGATCATTTTCCCCTATATTTTATTTCCCTTACCAATCCATAAAATGTGTTAACAAGCCACTCATAAGATTGTGCCAGTAGTATGAATGCTTTGCACAGTACATAAGGTAAAATTTTACTGGATCACTGTGAAATCCTTGAAGAATATTTGTATGCTGATATTCATGATTGGCTTATGTTATGGCACTTGGTGAACTTCACTTCCAACTGAAGTTTCAGTGCAAAAAGAAGTTGCAGCAGATAAATTGTGTAACAAGTTCTTTGCATGCACAAGAACTACTAAACAGTCTATTCTTACCAGGGCTCATCACTGTTGCAATCCATCCTGTAGGGGGTCAGAGCTAAAATTAAATTATACCTGCCTACCATTCTCAATCTAATCAGGCTATAAACTGAAAAATAAAACAATTAAAATTAGAGACAGGCCAGCCTCCCACTGTTTATGATCTCATTCTATTTGTGAAGAGTAGGTGGAAATTCACCCATGGTGAGCATTTGGTTTATGTCAATTTTTCTTGTTATTACAGCTGGGGCTTATTTTGTGAACTGTTTTCAGCTATTTCTGCTAAAAATAGGTGGATACCAATTTAAACTTCCTGGCGATATTTCAAGTCAAAGTATCATTAGTAGATAGTTATTATGCTGCATTTTATCGTAAGAGATCCTGCCATGAAGCCAATCTATACAAATATAAATAAAGACAGTTAGAATTACCTTCCAAATGACTCTATTGGAAGTTATTCACATTTGGTTTAACAAAACAAGTTAAGCTATTTGCAAGAAATGTTATTAGTTGGAGGAGCATTGAGTTAATGAAACTTCCTAAAACTCCTTATCAGATGACTATTGTACATGGAGAGAGAGTGGGGATCATTTTTTTCCTTTTTGCCTCAGTCTTAAATAAGAGAAACTTATAGTTATCCCTTAGTTTCCAAAGAACATAATCTCCTTGTGTCACTCCTCCCTCTCTCTTGTGCAGTCTCATAACAAAATCATCTTCTTCAATCACACTGTCTCACAAAACAAGAAGTGACAATTAGATACAAAAATCCCTACAATCTAATGATAATAAGAGATATGACAAGACCACAAAATGGTGATTTGATGGCACAGATGAATGTAAGTTCCTAGTTAGCCATCACAGGGTCTACATTCTGCTCTGTGACAGGTGAGTCATACCCAGTTGCCACTACGGTTTTCAGAGAAACCTCAGAATCTCAGGGAAATTTCTTATATAATTCAAAAATTCTTCATCTTAAATTCACAAGCTGTTAGCATTAATGCAATTTTTCAACAGTTAAAGTTTTATTCCCACAAGTAATCATCTAAAATTATGGTATTTGTACCTTGAGTACCAATATTTTATTTTAACTGCAGCTCCCCATGGAAAATGGATTTGTCTATAGTTAAAAACATTAAAATTTTCAGGAGTACATAGTGGTGCAATTTTACAAGACCATTAATAGTGTGTCTGTGAGATGTCATGTTGTGAAGGGCTAGCGGGGCTAGAAGTGTCCATAGGTGTGTCAGTAAAGAAATCAGATCCACCTCAATCCTTTGGCCCTGGACACAAGGTACAGCATTGCATATTAGGAACAGGCCCTCTGTGGGCATCCTCTGGGAAACACTAAGTGACACAAGTCAAAATGTAATCTGCTAAAACAGCACAGATAATCATCTACCAGTGTTCATGTATGTGCCTTGGTCCAGTTCAGTCCACCAGCAGTCATAGACAGAAATTTAGTGTTTGTATGGCATAGCAGATGTGTCTCTAAGCTCATGAGCCATATGGAGAAACAAGACATGTTAGCAGAATTGGAACATTACCATAATAGTATTATTATTGTAATGGGGTTACAATTCTCCCTGTACTTAGATGCATTCTTTTAAATAATATCCTGTTCAAATAATTGTAAAACCTTAGACTGATGTTACTCTAAGTCATCTGACTTCAGCTGTCTGAAAGTTATGGTCTAGTCTAAACTTACCGTCTAGTTTTCTTTATCCCTCAACTCTTCCTGCCTAACTAAGCTGTCCCATTTTAATCAAAACACCATCTCTGTCTCTGCTTTCTAGACCTGACCATGGTCTAGAAAATAGCTTTCAGACAATTAAAAGTAGCTGTAATGGGGGAAAAAAAAAAAGAAAAAAAAAAGTTTTAAAAGATATGAAGGGGAGAATGAGATCAATCAGAGACACCAAAAGCCAGGCCTTTAGGTTGGCTTTCAAAAAAGGCTCAAAGGGCTCAAATGTTCAGGCTTGAAGTCTTAAATTTAAGAATGCAGATCTGGTGTGATTAACTTAAATATTTTAAGTGCAGTGGTTTAGACATTTTGTTCCAGTAGTGTAATACATGAATCTGAATTGCATGCTCAAATGGAGAAAAATTAGTGAGACATCTAGAAATGAAAGGTAACTAGTTGAGAAATACAACAGCTGGTAAACTACTAGATGTTAATTAGCTGAGTTGAAAAATAACACCTCTGCAAAAATAGCATTCAAAGTGTATCTTCTGGTCCTAATTAATATTTACTTGGATTTGTATATATTTTATACAGACTACTGATTTGAAGAAAACTGTGCAGAAAGCAGACTTCTCTAGCCTGTAGAAGTGAGCACTTGGATACTAAGGTCCCAGTCCTGATGTTACACCTGAGAAGAACATTCTGGTGGAACCCTGCCTCAAGGGAAGCCTTCCCCAGAAATTGAACTCCCTAGGGCAGC
>JAOWBP010000001.1:140271951-140286481 GCA_028571105.1 Tragopan temminckii
TAAATTTTTTTGACAGCTTTTCTTTTTTTTTTTTTCCCCCGCCCCCCCCCCCCCCCTTTTTGGGATGTATTCTTACTCTAACAGATTTGAGAATACAGTTCCTAGGTATTCCAGTTGTAGTCTGGACTTTCTGTAAAGCCAAAGTACCAATTTGCTTTTTTATTTTATTATTACTTCTGCTTTTTGTTGCTTGTAAGATTTGAGGAAGACACAACATCAAAGAGTTTTTGTGTTAGACACACAAAAAAGACTGAGTTTGCTTCAGACAAGCTACAAACATCAAGCAAAACAGAAAACAGTGGAGAATACTGTGATACAAACAAACTGTAAATTTTATGGTCTGCAAAAAGACTATATTAATATTTTCATACCAAGATTTTTTTGTCTACTTAATTATTTGTTTGACTGCAACATCAGGAGCTCCACAAGAATCTACAGCATATGTACGTACCAGGAGGTACTCTTTGAGTAATTTCCAGCAGAAGAAAGAAAGAAAAAGAGAGAGAAAAACATGGAAAAAAAGAATAGACTTCCCTAAGTTAGCATTATGAGGAAAAATAAATAAATAAAATAAAAACAGCATCTTGTAGCTTCATCCTTTTATATTCTAGGACTCTTTTTTGGTGGTTTTTTTTTTTTTCAGTTTGAGAACTAGAGCACTCAGAGCAGTCCTATTTTTTTTTATTATTTTTTATTTTTTTCCTAGAAAGAAGGAACTGATTGACATTCTGGTAGTGGTAGAGAGTAAGTTTGGAGGTGTCAGAACACCGCAATTAAAATCTGTATCACTGATATTGTGTCACCCCGAGGAACTTGAAATCCATATCTTAAGACTGGAACTATGGTGCCTTGAGCAAGCAAGCCATAGAGCCTTGTACATCTTGAAACATCAAGGGAGTGTGTATCATGTCCTGCCACAGGATATCTCGGGAAGTCATTTGATTCCCTGTACTGTTAGTACAACACTTGCAATAAAATAGCAACCATTATGTAGTCACTTGCGATTTGCAAATGCTCACAGCCATCATTTCACTTAGAACTATACCACTGAGTTTGCTTAAACAGGAGGAAACATTTTTCTGGCTTTGTGCTCCCATTGGTCTTTTTTTGCACTCTGAGACAGGAAATTGTCAGATAGCAAGAAACGAAGAGCAAACTTAAAATCTCAGTACTTTCTGGTCTTGCCATATCTGATGAGTATCACCTGCCTTAGCATTCACCGTGCTGTCAACAGTTGTTAACTCACATAAAAATGGCCAGATTTATGTTAACTTACCTCATCGTTGCTAGCCTTCAGCACACAGATGGCTTGTAACTCTCATTTTTCCTTTGTGTTTACTCTAATTAGAGCAAAACAAGTAAACTGTAACAAGTAATTTATTTTATTAATATCTTTTTTTTTTCTTTCCCTTTTATTGACCATTCAGGAGAAGAACTTGGATTTAGCCATCACTCCATCACTTGAATTTAACAAAATACATGCAGGAAAAAAAAGAAATTGGGCAATAATAAGATTGCAAACAAGTCATTGATAGTCTTTCCTTTGCCAAATTTGAGATGTGGTCCATTCCTATTTGTTTTATATATTAACTTTAGGGTTAAGTGCATGGGATTGAATACAAATGTCTATAGGAATAGATGTGAAAATTAACTTTTGTCATCATTTTTCTGTGTGTCCATAAACTCGTTTTGCCAGCACTGGCTCTTTTCCAACAAATGTTTCCTGCTACTCACAGGATCCTGTTTCTTATCAATAGGATTATGCTGGAAGCTCTGCAGTGTATCTTTACAAGTACTAGAAGTAAACAAAAGAGCAGCCCACAATGCCATTTTTAAAAATATGTATAGTATGTATTATGTATAGTGTGTAGGAGCAAGAATATACTAGGCAGCAAGCAGGCTAAGCTCATCACCAGGGCTTTAAACTAGAGCTGCTAGGGGATGGGGGTATACAGCTGAGTGACTGAGACAGAGAACACTGTCACTTCAGGAAACAGCAGGGGAAAAGCCTGAGACTTGACCCGGAGCTTTATCGGAGGGCTCCTCTAGGAAGGTAATGTATCCAAAAGATTGACTGAAGTGCCTCTATACCAATGCAAACAGCATGAAAAATAAGCAGAAGGAGATGGAAACCATGGTGCACTTGGAAAATTATGATCTTATTACTATCATGGAAACATGATGAGATGATTCACATAACTGGAATAACAAAACTACAAGGGCTTGTAGAGGGCTACAAGCTTTTTAGAAGGGATAGACAAGGTAAGAGGAGCAGAGGAATTGCTTTCTATGTTAAACTGAGAGAAGATGCCTTGAGAAACAGTCAGGAACAGGCTGAGAGACTGTGAATTAAGATTATGGATGGAACTAATAGAGGATATCTGGTGGCCAGGGTCTACTACAGGCTGCCTGATCAAGGGGACACTGTTGGCGAGGCCATCTTGCTTTAGCTGAAAGAGGAGCCATACTCTCATGCTCCCATCTTGGGGAGGGATTTCAACTGCCAGATATGTTGGTAAAGCAACACGGTGAGCTGCAAGTGCTCCAAGAGACTCCAAGAGTTCATCCACAGTAACTTTCTGGTTCAGGTATTGGATACACTGACCAGAGGTGAAGCATTACTGGACCTTCCAATGCAAGGGAGATCATTAAAGACATTAAGATCGGATGCAGCCTGGGCTGCAGCAACAATGCTCTGGTTGAGTTTGTGATCTTGAAGAAAGATCTGGCAAAGAATGGAGTCAGGACCTTGACCTTCAGAAGAGTGAAATTCACACTGTTTAAGAAATTGTTGGACAACATCTGGGAAATTGTCCTTGCAGACAAAGGAGCAGAGCAAAGTTGGCTAATTTTTAAGGATGCCTTTCTGAGCGTAAGAGTTCTCTTGCCCCTCAGAATAAGAAAGCAGGCAGAGAAGGCAGGAAAACAACATAGCTTGGCAAGAGCCTGCTGGTCAAACTGAGAGAAAAGGAGGGCATGTACAGGTGTGGAAACAAGGAATTGTCACCTGGGAAAAATACAGGAATGCTTTCCAGACATGCAGAAATGGAGTTAGAAAAGTCAAGGCACAGATGGGACTGAACTCAGCGAGGAACGTTAGAAACAACAAGAAGGGGATCTACTGGCACGTTGGTGAGAAGAGATATGCCAAAGAGAGCACATCCTCTGATAAATGAGAAAGGATAACTGGCTACAGCAGATATGGAGAAGGCCGAGGTACTTAAAGAGTTCTTTGCATCAGTCTTCACTGGCAGACAGGATTCTCATTTTTCTCACATCCTGAACTTTTTGGTGGGAGCTCAGGGAGAAAACTCCCTTCCACTTTAAGAGCAGAGCAAGTCTGAGACCACCTCATGAGTCTGAATGTGTATAAGTCTATGGGGCTGGACAATATGCATCCCAGAATCCTGAAAGAACTGGCTGATATGGTTGCCATAATACTTGAAAAGTTGTGGCTGTCAGGCGAAGTCCCTGGTGACTGGAAAAAGGGAAATATCACTCCTATTTATAAGAAAAGGAGAATGGAGGACCAGGAACTACAGGCCGATAAGTCTCACCTCTGTGCCTGGGAAGATCATGGAACTGGTTCTCCGAGAAGATGTGTTAAGGCACATGAGAGATGAGCAGGTGATCCAAGACAGTCAGTATGGCTTCACCGAGAGAGGGTTGTACCTGACTAATGTAATGGCTTTATATGATATATTGATAGGATCTGTGGACAAAAGGAAGGCAAGTGATATCTAAGCCAGGCATCTACCTGGGCTTGTGCAAGGTCTTTAACACAGTTCTCTACCACATCCTTATCTCTAAATTGGAGAAATGTGGATTTGCCAGACGGACTCTTCCGTGGATAAGAAAATGGTTGGAAGGTTGCAGTCAGAGGATTGTGGTCAATGATTCTATGTCAAGGTGGAGGCCAGTGATGAATGGTGTCCCCCAGGTGTCTGCCTTGTGACCAGTACTCCTTAACATCTTTATCAATGGCATAGATGATGGGATCGAGTGGACCATCAGCAAGTTTGCAGTTGACACCAAGCTGAGAGGTACAGTTGATATTCAGAAGGAAAGGACACCACCCAGAAGGACCTTGATAGGCTCAAATGGTGGGCCCCTGTGAACCTAATGACATCCAATAAGGCCAAGTGCAAGAAGGACTTAGGGGTCCTGATAGAAGGAAAGCTTAACAAGAGACAGAAGTGTGTGCTTTTAGCCTGGATGGTAATCTGGGCTGCATCAGAAGAGGGGTGGCCAGCAGAGGTGGGGAGGTAATTGGCCCTCTCTACTCAGCCCTTGTGAGACCCCATTTGGAGTATTGCATCCAAATGTGGAGCACAGGAAAAACAGGATCATAGGAAAAATGTCAAGCATTTAGCATTTAGGATCCAGAAGAGAGTTGCAAAGGTGATCAGAGGGCTGGAGAAGCTCTCCTGTGAAGAAAGGCAGTAGAAGCACAAGTAGATAGTAATATGACAAAGGGGAATGGTTTTAAACTAAAGGAAGGAAGATTTAGATTAGATTAAAGGGGAAGTTTTTCACTGAGAAGGTGGTGAGGTGCTGTAACAGCTTGTCCAGAGAGCTTGTGGATGCCCCGTCCCTGGAGGTGTTCAAGGCCAGGCTGGATGAGGCTCTGGGCAGCTTCATCTAGCACTTGATCTAACAGTTGGCAGCCCTACCTGTGTCAGGGAGGTTGAAACTTGATTCCTGAGGTCCCTTCCAACCTAAGTCATTCTATGATTCTATGATAAATTCTTGTTTGCTAGCATGCTTGTGTTTATTTCCAAAAAGTTTTTCTTTTCCACTCCTATTCACAGTACAAGAGAACTATAAAAAGGTTTTCGAGATAGAAGTACATCTTTTCTCTTTTCTGAAGACATTACTCCCACAATTAGGAACACTTTGTTTCCTAGAAATCTCTCTCTTTCATTTACATGCATTTCTTCACTCACGTATAAATTTTTATTTATTTATTTATTTTTATTTTTGAGACACGTTCTCATGCTAGAGGCAGCTGATGGCAAGCAACCAGGCTTGACCTAGATCTCTAACATCCTGAGAACAATGGACATGCTAGTGATCCTTTGTTTAAGACATATGTCAAAATAAATTAAATTGCTTTGTGGCCTACACAATAAAAAACAGAAAAGCAAGCCCTCTGGGACCTCAGGGAAGGGAGTAAACAAGAGGCTGAACAGATATTTTACTCCTACTGCATTTTAACCCTGTTCTTCTCTAGTGTTCAAGTCCTTCCACTTCATTAAATCACCTCCTAAATTCCACTTCCACAAAATTCTGTGGGACTAATACGACATTTTGTGTCTCTTCTAATAATGACAGAGACAGAAAGAAGAATATGCATTTCTCTGCAGGCACAGTCCAAGGCCTCTACCTTTCAAACTGCTTTGCTATGTGTATCAGATTCTGACCCCAATGTACCAGAATCTGCTCCCGATTTTAAATAAACAGAATTTGTCACAGTCATCATTTCAGTGGGGATAGAGTTAACTTTCTTTCTAGTGAATACTATGGAGTTGGAAGGTAAAGAACTGGGACAGATGCCTCAAACCCTGGCCAAAGGGTATTCCATACTATATGTTCAGTATTAAAAGCTGGTGGAAGTATCCAAGCGGGCTATTTCTGCTGCTTGAGAACTGGCTGGGCATCGGTCAGCTGGTGGTGAGCAATTGCACTGTGTATCACTCATTTTGTATATATTTTAGAATTATTATTTTTATTACTATTTTCTATTCCTTTTATTTCCTATCAAACTCTCTTTATCTCAACCCACGAGTTTTATCTGTTTTTTTTCTGGATGAAGTCAGATATATTATCAGGAAAGAAAAAAAAAAATCAATATTTTTACACTATCCATATAAATGGATAGTTTAAAACCAGATTTCTTGTATGTGCCAAAGCACATGTGCATCTCACGGGAATGTTCTGTATAGCCTTGTTTTGATGGCCCCCACTAATCACTTGCTCTCCATAAAGTAATTTGAATTCTAAATAATCATTAAATTAATTATCTTATATTCACCCACCTGACAGCAGCCTGCAAAATGAAGTTCTTTTTCCAGATCCAACCGAAGTCTGAACATAGCAGATGTCAACACATATTAATACATGAGCAGGTGATACAGCAACTACATCTAGAAACTACTTCCAGACCTGTGAAGGACAAGAAGGTGATCAGGAGTAGTCAACATGGATTTACAAATGAGACCAACCTGTCGGCTTTCTACAACGAGGACTAGCTTAGTGGGTTAGAGAAGAGCAGTGGATGTTTTTCTTGATTTCAGTTATGCGTTTCACGCCTTAACATCCTCATAGAGAAGCTGAGTAGAAGTTTGTAGAGGTTAGGTAAGTAGGCAGTGAGGTGGACTGAAAATTTACTGGCCAGAATCAGTGATACAAAGCCCAGTTGCAGGCTAGAGAGTGGTGATTACCCCATGAGTCGACTGTGCACATTTTCCTTCATCTTCCTAACATGTTGTGAAATCTGCAAAAGTGCTTTAACAGCACAGTGTTAAAGCATTAATAAAAGATACATCAAAGCTGCATTTTAACTTCAGATATCAGTCTTGACCTGATCAGTACCTAAGCAGCCCAAGGAATTTGTGTGAACAATGGAGAAGTCTTGCACTGAGGTTTCCTTTCATCCCTGTTCATCTCTGAATTCAGAGACTGAAGGCAATCATGTCAGCAAAACACCACTCTCCCCAGTACTGCCCTGACAGCACCAAACATTCATGCTGGGTTCTAATGTCTGCTCTGATTTCCCACCTATTTTGTTGTCAACCATGGGAAAAAGCAGCGAATGCTTTTCATTGACGTGTGTGTACCTCCACACTCTAAAAACCCAGTCGAAGGAAATAAAGACAGCTCCTGCCTCTTAATCATAGAATCATAGAATCATTATGTTTGGAAAAGGCGTGTACAGAACTGCAGATAAACCCACAGTCCGTCCTCAGAGTGTTTACCTTATTTTGTGTGTCAGACCAGTTATACACTCTACTCTGCCTGGTAATTTTGGAAGCTTTATTGTCAGCAAACGCTTGCCAGACTACTCTATGCTACATCCTTGCCCAAGTTCTTATTTATCTTGCATACTTTAATTAAATCATTTCACTTTCATGTCAGTACTAATTTTGAAAGAGGACTCAACCAGTATTTGTTTATAAAAAGCTTGTTGTAAGCAAGGCATTCATTAAGATTTGCCTGATAATCTACAGTGTTCATTATCACAGGGCAATTGCTATTGCTGTATCATTAAGCTTTAAATACTTTGCTCTCTTTATCTTTGTTAGTGATACAAGCTTTAAATTATTTTGCTGCATTTTTTCCCCTCAGTTGACACAAATGTCATTTCAGAGGCTTCTCTTGCAATACTAAGTGTCCCAGAAAAAACTGTCTGAAGATGATTTCTTTCTTTTGAAAGCCTTTTTCTACATACTTGTCAGTTGTGTGAACCAAAACATAAACCACAGCTGTTCTCCAATGGGTAGCCACAAATCTCTCCTGTCAATGACAATCATATACTTTCTTAACAAACTATTTACATTTATTGATTTAGTGAATTCTCCTTGTTTTGAAAACAGTCTCAGCAACGTATGCCAGGAATTGTATTGGAGAAGAAACAGAACAAATAGATTCCTTCTTCCTCCCTACCTCTACACAGTATATCCATATCAAGAAAAAGGTTTCATAATACCTTATCTGATTGGGAAGTCTTCAACAAAATGAAAAATATACATGCTTTAAAGATACTACTGCACTGCGATTTTTGGGGGAAAGCTGCTACGCTTCTTTTATTCTTCTGGAACAGGAATGAGTTTATCTGAATGTCACAGATAGGTATAAACATTATTTAGGAAACTGCACTGGCATCAAAGTACAGAAAAGCATTGAGTGATTCAGACTGGCTGCCATCCATGGCTGTCAGACCTTGGATGCTAACACAGCCACTGCACAAGAAGTCAGGATGTCTGAATGCTGTGATTTTGCCCAAAAACACCACTGGCTGTAGCACAACACCATGTAAAATTCCTTATGCAAATGTCTTAGTTTAAGCTGAGATGGAACTATTTTTTCAGTGTCTGGTATGATGCCATTTTGGTTCTAGGAGAAAAAAAATATTGATAATGCACTGAAGTTTGCACTTGCTGCTAAGCAGTGTTGTACAGAGCCAAGGCCATTCTCAGCAAAGGGCCTAAGAAGCTGGAAATGGACAGAACCAGGACATCTGACTTAAACTGGCCAAAGGGATATTCCATACCATATGACATCATGCAGAAGAAGTTTTGAAGGAGATAGGAGTTTGTCTGTTTCTCTTCTGCTTGCTGGGGGAGGGCGAGCTGGGCATCGGTTGGCAAGTTGTGAGTGGTTGCTTGTGTATGACTTGTTATATACATTCATATGTAAATATATAGTCAAAACTATTATCCTTTTCCTTTTCTCTATCTTAATAAATAGTTTTATCTCAACCCACAAGTTCTACTGTTGTTGTTTTTTTTTTTTTCTGATTCTTTCTATCCCACTGGGAATGTGGGAAGTGAATGAATGACTGAGTGGTGCTGAGCTGCCTGCCATGTTAAACCACAACATTCATTTCGGCACCCAACTAGGGGCCCAAAGGCTTGAAATAACAGCAGGTCTGACTGAAACATGTTAACACAGGGTGTGGTAGTTTGACCATTGCTAGTCACTATACCAGTTTTTGTTACAATATACGGAGCATTTTGAGTCTTCTCATGGAACTAGGTTGTGTAGCACCTTGCTTGCTGTTTATTTTCCCTACTGTGTTGTTTGTCATCTCTGGGAGTTGGATTAAGGTTTTTATTCTGCTATACTGTGTGGTCTTGGCTTATACTATGATAAAATTGGCAGCTGAGAGACTAATGTGGTGTGTGAATTCAGCACAGCAATCATCTCTGGGTTTTGGAAACCATATTGCTAATGCTATTAGCAATTATACTCTTTGCTTTGTCTCCTCAGGGATCTTGGCTATGGAGGAGACAAAGGACGTTTTTCAGCAGGTCCCCAGTCTCCCTCTCTCTTTCACATTTATGTCTTTCCCTAGACTAGTTACAGTAGCTCTTAAGAACTTTGAAAATACTTGGGATCTTCAAACCAGTGTGTCCCTATTGATATGTGTTGTGAATGTGTTCCAGATTATATTTATGATCAAACAGTTATACAAAAATAGCACCCAGAGATTTGCCCTGAGGCAGGACAGTTCTGAGTGGCACAGAGTGTGGGATGGCATGGGCAGATATCTTGGTAATTCTAGAGAGGCACAAATCACTACAGCAAGCTGAGGCCTGGCCCACACTTACCAAGCTCTGTTCAACACTACTGAGCATCTTCAAGGGGAAGGAAGTACCTCTGGATCTGATGACAACACAACAGACTCTCTAATTTCTCTGATAAACCCTGTGGTAGCTCCAGTTCCTGCAATAAGCTCTGCAATTGCTTCAACCCTTTCTGCGGGTCCTGTCGCTGCTCCACGTACTGTGACAAGAAAAAAAACCTCCCAGGGAAGGTGCAGAACGCCCAGAGGTACAGCCCTGTGGTCACTCCAACTCTTGAGATGAGCTCTGTGGTTGCTCCAACTCCTGCAACTAGCTCTGCAGCTGCTTAAACTCTTGCAACAGACCGGGAAGCTTCTCCAACTCTTGTGGCAGGTCCTGCAGTTGCTGTGATCTTCTTGACAGGCCCTGCAGTTACTCTGAGCCTTCTGTGAATGACTGAGTGGTGCTTAGCCATCTGGTGGATTAAACCACAACAGCAAAATAACTGTGTTATATGGTTTCCACATTTTCATCAGTGAAGATACATTTAGCCTTGTCTGTTTAGGCTTAGCACAGAGCATTATATTAATTTCCATGAAAAAATAAATAGGTGAAAGGGAAGAGGAAGCAGTAGTAGATTCAAAGTTTGGTTTATATATAATATATTTTACATTTAACAGTCTTTAGGCAAAATCAGAATGGTCCCCAAGAGCAGATACTTAGGAACGCCTTAGCATACCTCATCCCTTCTCATCATACTTTATCTCACCTTGTCATACCTCAGTATTCCTCCTTTGTATCACAACAGACTATCCACTTGTATATTCTTTTTCCCGTGTTTCTTTTCTTTGAGCACATTTTACCATGAACAGAAACTTGAAAGTGGACACATATATGATTTAATAGGAGTACAACTGTTTTTGGCTAATAGGACCTAGCCAGGGCAGATCAGTAAGTTAAGCTTTACCTCTGACACATGTACAGGTGAATCCCTGCTGGGCTCTGAGAGTGACAATGAGAAGCACTTTTGCCTCCATGGAACCAGCAGATCCTAAATCCTTTTACCATCATCTTCCACCTCTCTGTATGTTCTCCTCATGTCAGTATTTTTCTATTGAGCCCCTGAGTAACAATTAACAGCACGACAATTCCACTTTTCTCTCTGTTTTTATATTTTCTGTCTTGAATGGCTTTAGCTTTTATACTTTTTCACAGCTCAAATACAATTTTTTCTCAGTAAAGCTGAGCCAAGGTCACACGGCTGTTCTCCACAAACCCAAGCCCTGGAGCACAAAAATCTAAACCCATAGGCTATGGGCTACACCACTGGGCTACAGACTTAGGCTTTTGCTTCCTTCCTTACTGAACCACAGTGCTCAGCTACAGCAAGCTGGAGATGATTTGTTCCATACGAACTTCAACATAGTCTCTGTTCAGACTGAGAGCTGATTATCCAAGAAGAAAACAAGCAAATCAACACCACAAGATAAGAAGGGCACCATTCAGTAAATTTAGCCTAATAGGCATCACAGACTTATACTGGAAGGCTCATAAAGATAGAGGCAAATACATAATCAATGGTATGACTCAGTTATTGCTTTCTGAATGTGAATAATGTTTTCAGAAGTCCAAAACAATGTCTGCAACAAAGATGTTAGCAAGATGCAATGCTAAATTCCTCATATTCATCAGAGAATGTCATAGAGCTGGGTAATGAATTATTCTTGACACTGCTAAAGTCTTCTGTTGTCTGAAACCTTTTATCTTTGGCAGTCTAAAGTAAATGCCAGGTTGGAAATGTGTGCTTCTCAAATGTATTCTAGCATCATCTCGCAGGACAGAAATCAGCAGCTTGCTGACAATTTTCTTAAAGCTTTTCATACTGGACTAGCTGTCAATACAACATCTACTCAAATATCCTGCATCCAACAGTGACCTAAAGCTGAAAGTTAACAAACAAATATAATACCTCTTGCTGATTTTGTTTCCAAATGACACAACCCCAACACTTAGGAGCTTACCCTTGTTTTTGTAGTAAAGAATAGCATAAATAGGTACAGCATCCAGGCATTTACAGTATCAGATATTCTCACACTGTGATCTATGTACAAATGGTCACACGGCTTTGTCTCTTCTGTCTTATTTTCCCAGCCATTCAAACTCTTATGGGTTAGCGAAAAATAAATTGTCTTGTAGTCAACAGTATGCAATTTTTCCTAATACTGCTTTTTCACTTATTAAAAAATTACTTGCAAGCTGTATTTTCAACAGAATGTTTCATAGAATCGTGGAATCATAGAATGGTCTGGGTTGAAAAAGACCACAATGATCATCTAGTTTTAACATCCCTGCTCTGTGCAGGGTCGCCAACCACCAGACCAGGCTGCCCAGAGCCACATCCAGCCTGGCCTTGAATGCCCCCAGGGATGGGGCACCCACAACCTCCTCGGGCAATCTGTTCCAGTGTGTCACACTCTCTGAGTGAAAAACTTCCTCCTAATATCTAACCTAAACCTCTCCTGTCCTAATTTAAAACCATTCCCCCTGTTCTATCACTATTCACCCTCATAAAAAATCATTCCCCCTCCTGTTTATATGCACCCTTCAAGTACTGGAAGGCCACAACGAGGTCTCCCCGGAGCCTTCTCTTCTCAAAGCTAAACAAGCCCAGTTCCTTCAGCCTTTCTTCATAGGAGAGGTGCTCCAGCCCTCTGATCATCTTAGTGACCCTCCTCTGGACCTGTTCCAAGAGCTCTGCGGGGCCCAGGGCCTGGACGCAGTACTCCAGGTGGGGCCTCACAAGAGCCAAGGAGAGGGGGAAGATCAATATCCAAGGTGGGAAAAAAATGGTTTCTGGCTATGAGTGGAAATCATGGCTTACATGGCAACTTTAATTTCATTTGCATTCGATAGCTGCTCTAAATATATTTCTTAACAACTTTCCATGAATAAAATTGCAAATAATTCTGTTCTTTACTATGTTATCTCACACAGATACTTAAACTCTGCCACAGTCCACACTACTACAGTTAATTTTACTATCCATCTGCATAGCCTCTATTGGCAATGTCACAAAAAAAGGATGCAACATTTGTGAAGATTAGGTGCAAAATGAATGTTTTCTTATTATTTGTTTCTCACTTGTATGAAATTTTAGTCTACCTCTCTTACGGTGAGTAGAGGAGTAGTTATTCCGTTGATTCCACAGGACTAACAAATGCAGACGTTATCCTAAGAGTGTATAAATCCCAGTGTGAGTAAGTGGCAGGATATGGGAAATCAGTTAGTAACTAGCTAAGGCTAGAAACCATGGTGTAAGTAGTATATGCAGAAAGGAAAAACGGTAGTTAATGACAGGATCCTGAGGGAAGCATTTACTCTTCCTGTATCCATCCACCAGTAAAGTATTCTAATTAATTTCATGGGTCTAATGTGGTAAGAGAAGTCTTCTGGAACCATTTTCACTTAAACAGAGTTTCAGTTGGGATAGCTGCACATTAGTTTCACTGCTTGATTTTCAATTACCATTTATTTTGTTTTAGTCACCAAAAGCTTGTTCTTGCCAATGTTAACCGGGATTTTAAGGAATTCTGCGTGAATGTATGTGCCATTCAGTGAAAAAACATTTTGAGCACATCAATATAGCTGACCCTTCACTCCTTAATATGACATTTATAGAAAAACACCTCGATCTTGAGGAAAATAGTTTTGATTTAACTTCTCTTAAAAAAAATAATAATAATAAAAGGTTTAATTCACATTTGGATTCTTCTTTAAGCTCTTCTTTCAATATTTATTTAATTATTATGTTGACTCTTTCTCTCTTCACTACATGCAAACTGCATAATAAAACAGTATAGATATATTCAAACAAACACATATGTGCATACACGCTAGGAAATTGTGAACAGTTTTCCTTCATTTGTTCATTACAAATTTTTTATGAGAGATATTATATAACTTTCTTGCTTGGAATTTTTCAAGAAGCAGTGAAATCTCAATTGTGAATGTCTCAGCTTGACATGAAAAGGGATTTAATGGTGTCTAAAGGTGATGTATGCACACAGCTGTCCTACAGCCTGATCAATGATACTAGTAGGAAAAATTCTTTCTATTGATTCTATGGGATCAGGCTACATTCATCCCAGAGTCCTGAAAGAACTGGCTGATGTGGTTACCAAGCCACTCTCCATTATATCTGAAAAGTTGTGGCTGGCAGGTGAAGTCTCCCATGGCTGGGAAAAAGGGAAACATTGCTCTCGTTTTCAAGAAAGAGAGAAAGAAAACCCAGGGAACTATAGGCCAGTGAGCCTCAGTCATGGAGCATACCACAGAATCACAGAATTGTAGGGGCTGGAAGGGACTTCTGGAGATCAACTAGTCCAACCCCCCTGCTAAAGCAGGTTCCCTACAGTAGGTTGCAGAGGAAAGCATCTGGGTGTAACTTCAGTATCCCCAGAGAAGGAGATTCCACAGCCTCTCTGGGCAGACTGTTCCAGTGCTCCACTAATCTGACAGTATAAAAATTCTTTCTTGTGTTAGTATGGAAATTTCTGTGTTCCAGTTTCTGCCTATAGCCCCTTATTCTATTATTACTCACCATCAAAAAGAGTCTACTCCCACTGACTTGTGTCCTACATTTTAGATATTTATAAACAGTAATTAGATCCTTTCTCATCCTTCTCTTCTCCAGGCTGAACAGAACCAGGTCTCTCAGCCTTTCCTCATAAAGGAGATGCTCCAGGCCCTTAATAATCTTTGTCATCCTCAGCTGAGCTCTTTCTAGAAGATGTCTGTCTTTTTTGAACTGTGGAACCCAGAACTGGACATCATATTCCAAATGTGGCTATGGCAAGGAACATGCAAGACAAGGAGGTTATCCAAGATAGCCAACACAGCTTCACCTTCTGAGGCCCTATCTGGAGTACTTTATCCAGGACTGGGATCCCTAGCATGAGAAAGATGGAGAGCTGTCGGATCAGGTCCAGAGGAGGACCATGACGATGATCCAAGGTCCGGAGCACCTCTCTTATGAAGAAAGGTTGAGGGAGCTGGGCTTGTATATCTTGGAAAAGAAAAGGCTCTGGGGAGATCTCATGGATGTTTTCCAGTGCCTGAGGGGAAGTTAGAAGCAGGAGAGGTCAGACTTTTTACATGGTCTGATACTGACAGGACAAGGAAGAATAGCTTTAAAGTAAAAGGCAGGAGGTTTAGATTAGATCATAGGAGAAAATTCTTTGCTC
>JAOWBP010000001.1:140288666-140312180 GCA_028571105.1 Tragopan temminckii
AGAATCATAGAATCATAGAATCATAGAATCATAGAATTGCTCATGTTGGAAAAGACCTTAAAGATCAATGGGAGTTAAGCAACTTGAAATTCCACTGAAAGGTGGATGGAAAGCATTTTTATCCATAGGCTCTGGTGACAGCACTTACCTGTTTATACCTGTGTTAAGGTCCCGCACATGGTAAACAAGGTTCAGTGTTTGTGCTGATAAATCCAGAGCAAGTAATTCAGACATTCAGCTTTATTACCTTATGAAGAAAATCCCCTGTCACTGGTGAATAAAATACTTTGATATTGGCATTAGTTATACTAGAAAATGAAAATATGGCCAGCATCTTCCATTAGCAGTATGGAAAGATTTGTTTCCTTTGGCGAACAAAAGAGTATGTGATCCACATTATTTATGCCAGCGGAGCATGGAAATATTTCTCCTGCCTTGGAAAGCTAAAGCCAATGAGCAGCTAGACATTGAACTCTTAGCCATCTAAGTGTGAATGAGAGGCTCAAATCTGAAAGTGTTACAAAATTGGACAAAGTATGTTGAACCAAATCTGAAAATTAGCCATAATATATTGACAGAATTTATTAAAATTTGTGAAGGAATAAAAGGAATCCAAATGATTCTTTTTGTTTGTTTGTTTCTAATTATCAATATTGAAAGTGTGTGAAATATATAAATACTTGTATATTTTTAAAGGAAATCATCACTCTGATTGTAATTGTATTTCCTAGTTTTCTTGATGTTTAGTTATTTTCAGCAAATAAAAGAAGTAGAGAAAGCAGTTCTGTCATTTGTGATTGTCTAGGTATTAACGAAAAATTCTGTATTAGTAGGTACTGTGTTTTGCTCAAATTCTCTGTACTTTTAAAGAAAACTCATAGGAAGACAATTCCTAAGAAAGATTTAATTGAGTTTACTGCTCCTCTTCTGCTTTATATTTGTAATGATATATATAAAAACATATTTGCTCTGAAAAGAGGATTTCTGCAAGGCTGTTCAAGGGAGGGAACAGTGCTTTTGCAGTGCCTAGCAGATACTAAAACCCAGGTTGTCTGGATCTGTGACTGGTAACAAATTGAGTTGGTCTGACAACAAATGTAGAAATAAATGCCAAGATAACTTATGTTCTTCTCATGTGGAACTATCATTCATGGGATATATGCTACTTCTTGTTCAGGTATAGGTCAGAAGTGATAACGTACTGCATCTCTTGTAAAAGTGGTACACAGCAGCAGTGCCTGTATAGATTCATGTCTGAGCAAGGTGACTGCATCTTCTCAAACACCTCACATCAATTTTTATGAGATATTGTCTCTCTCCTGGAATTGTAGATATTGTTGCTGTTATTCAGTTATTTTCCACATTTGTGCTGCCTATCTGTTTCTGCTGATACCAGTCGATTACAGCTAGTTTGTTGCTATGCAAAATGGAGATCCTCCTCTGAACCTCAAAGGATATTATTCAGAACCTAAAGTGGTTCCCATGAGAAGTTCAGTGTTCTGTAATATTCACCATATTCTGAATGAAGTTTACAGAGAACCATTACCTTGGACACAGAAGTAACTGAAGTTTACTGAGAGTTTTCTAAATGCCTGACAAGAGTGCTGAAGCTTTCCAATTTTCCATTAGGAAAACGAATGTCTAAGACATAAATCACTCATGAGAAGGATCTACAGCTTTCACTGATTAAAAAGGGAGTGTAGAGGGCTGAGGCTGATTGAGAATTCAGTCGAGTGGGTATTTATATTTGTAAGATGAGGATCACACATGTTTCAGTTTGATACAAGCATGTTGGTTTGTAATCTGATCCAAAACAACAAATATACCTAGATTCACATTCAAATATGTTGATTTGAATAAGACAAACAAGTACAACATTCAAATAGAAGTGAGAGAACAAACTAAAGGAATGTATTTCCATACATTTGTTGTGATCCTGGTTATCTTCATAACATATTTGTATGTTCTTTCAAAGTCTTTAACAGCATCACATATGCCTGGTGTATACTCATAGCAACCATACTATATTCTCCTAGAATTTTACCTACTTTCTCCTTTCAGTATGTTTAATTGTCTAATGATTTTTGTCTTTCTGGATAGAGGGAAGGCTATGCTCTGGCTGGTGCTGAAACTTACATTTGGGCATCCACATGGTGAAAGAGAGTGGATATTCAACTCGCAGAGGTATCTTCTCCCTGTGGGGCACTGATATGGGCTCCCTCTCTCAACCTGGCTGCCTGTGTTCAAGAAAAATTTGGAGACTTTATTTATTTATTTAAAGTACTAAGATCAATACTGCCGGAAAAGTTCAAAAGTGATCATCCTGGGAGAAATGACTGAAAGACAAACAGGGTAGACAAGGAATAAAGACAATCACAAAAGCTTTGTTTCCTTGAGAAGGAAGGCTGAAAATATTTCAGTGCCTCATCCCAAACTGAAGTATTTCTCTCTGAGTGACAGATATACAAATCTGCATTTGTCTGAGCTTCTGGTGTTTCCTATGAGAGTTTTAGTATCAATGTCCTGTTTCTTTTATTCTCTCAGATCCTCCACTAAGCTGCATTCTCTGGGTTGTACCACAGGTGGAAAACACTGCTCGAAGTAAAGTGCCATGGGACTGTTGGTGCACTGGGAAGCCTAGCTCAGAGGAGGGAATTGCACTGTGAGTATTAGGTATGCAAATTAATCCTTCTCAAGAGGAAGTCCAGGGAGGCTAGATTATATTGCTCTACCAAATGTTTTCTGATATTCCCATTGCCAAAAATAATGTCGAGATTTCAGCTTTGCAATGCACAGCTTGAAATGAGAACATTTCCCAGCAGACAAAAGTTTCATATTTTTGAAAAGGGATAGATAATATGAGAACTTTATGTACACCTCAATGTTTCATTGTAAGCAGTCATCCCCTGTTTTGGGACATATGTCCTCTTTGAAGTTCTCTACATTAGTTTTAGGGATTGGTCAAATTTTTATTTAATATTGATTTGTATGTGTGTGGGTCTTTTTTCTATTTAGCAGTATGTTTGGGATTTGTGTCTTTTAATTTCAGAAGACAGTCAGACTTTATTTTATCAGTTGCTATTATCCATGTAGTAAAGAAAGGTCATAGAAAATCTAGAGTAGAATAGGAAAGAGCAAGATATCTTCTATGTTTTTTAATGGTAATATGTTTCTTAATGGTAGACTTTACGAAAGAGTCAAAAAAATGGTGACAAAAAATGTCAAGCAGGCAGAAAAGAAATGCTAGTACATTAAGGCTGAGTGAACTGAGTCTGTTCAACCTTGAGAAAAGAAGACTCAGAGGGGATCTGATTAACGTTTATAAATATCTTAAGTATGGGAACTTAAGTCATGGCCAACCTCTTTTCAACAGTCTATGGGAAAAGGACAAGGAGAAATGGCCATAAATTTGAGCATAGGAAGTTCTGCACCAATATGCAAAGGAACTTCTTCACAGTAAGGATAACAGAGCACTGGAACAGGCTGCATAGGGAGTTTGTGGATTCTCCTTCTCTGGAGATATTCAAGACTCATCCAGATGCCCACCTGTGCAGCCTGCTGTAGGGGGCCTGATTTGCAGAGTGTTGGACTCGATGATCTCTGGAGCTCCATTACAGCCCCCACAGTTCTGTGAGTATATGATTCTGTGATTCCCAAAATACTGAGTGATTCAACAGCAATCTTAAATTTCAGCAACTTAAGGACTCGGTATGTATAGTTGAGAGACATTTTTCGTTTCTGTTTATTTTAATATATGTCTAATCCAAGGTCCATTATAATCAGTCAGAATCTCTTCATTAACTTCACTGAAATTTGGGTCATGTCATTAAAACCCAAAGACAAATAAACAGGCTTTGACATTTCTGTTCTAGTGCAGTGTATGCGTGGTTTTACTGGGTCTTCCATTGTGAATGCCTTTTTGTGAAATCCTGAGATGTAAATTCGGGGACAAGCATCTTCAGTGCCTTGTTTGATCTCCAGTACCATGCCGTGATTTAAAAAGAGGCAGTTTGTAAAGTGCACTTGCAGCTGACTCAGACAGGCCTTTATAGTATTGATTGCAGGGAATATTTGCTTTATGTACTGTTCACTACTGTAATCCTAGATATATTGAAAGTGGGATCAGGGATCAGAATAAAATGATGTGACATTGTTTAGAAAAAGGATATACCCATACCAAATCTTTGTAATTACAGTGCAGGGAAGTTTGATGATGCCATTACGGCATTAATTCACGCTTTTTAAGAGTTCAAGTTAAAAGCAGCGAAAGGATCATTTTTTGTAACAGAAAAAAAAAAACCAAAACACTTATATTCAGACTTTAAGATGATTCTTTAGTGTAGATCACCAACACTTATCATTGATTTGTTTAGACAGATGTCTAGAATAGTTCAAAACTGTGGCACTATTCTTGCATAATGAAGTCCATGGCATTAATTATGAATGCAGCTTCATTAGAGGAAATGTTCTCTTACAGCCATACGCAGCATGTAACATGTACTCACACCATGAAAGATGCCACTTTTAAATTTCTCATCAGTTATCACTATAGCTGGACACCGAACCTTAAGAACCTCAACCTCCAGCATAAATCTATTTTTTTCCCATCAAAATCAGGGCACTTTCGCTTTAACAATACTTCTGATATGTATTTGTACTCAAGTTGTTGTATGGGATAAGCTAACATCTGCCAACATACAGTGGATTTCTTTCATTCTTTTCCTAAATTATGTTTAGCATGAGGACCCTGGGTTAAAAATGACACAGTTCAGGCAGACAGAAAAGGTGTATGACAAGAAGCAGGAATTGACCACGTGTCTATACTGAACTGATGCCTACTGTGCTCATTGGGGGAGGAACTTCATCCTGAGCAAGTAGTCAGGTGCTTACAAAACTGATTGATATCTTGTCTGCAGATAGGGTGGATGCACATCCTCAGTGCCTTTCAGGATGCACATCCTCTTGTTGTGAGCCTTCCAGTGGAGACAGCAGTGATAGATAGTACTTCTCTGCTAGAGCTATTAAATAAGCTAATATGGTTGGAGAAGGTAGAGTGAATGTGTGCAACATTCACTGAGTTGGTTTTAGTGTAAAATTATTCAACTCTTCTAGGATTTATAGTTGTTGAACTACAAATATTCCCCATTGGACAGAGTTCTGTCAATATACCAATTCATTTGGGAGATTCTTAAAATCATTAGGGAAGGTTTGCGATTGATATACCCTCAGGAATCGCTGTGTTTTACCACTGTGATTTACAGCATGAGGTGCATCTACATGGAATAATCCAAACACTGTTTAAAGCTCAATCACTTGAAATTAACTAACCTGTTAATTCCTGACTGATCTATGGCTAACTCTTTTGCACTGCCTAGGATATTTTTTCTTCATGACCAAGAAATATGTGCTGAAATCCTGTACTCACAGGGGAAAAAAAAGCCATAATTGCAAAGCGGTAAATTTTGTTCTGAAAACAAGGAGCTGTACACACTGAAATGCCACTACTTTACTACTTTAAAGTGAATGTCATATCCTTATGCACAGAAGTCCATTGTACAAATGACAAGTGAAAGAATGTATATTTTAAAGAGGAACAGCTCATGCACCTGTCTGATATCACTAAATAAAAAACAGTCAAGTTATCTTGAAATTATTTATTGCGATCCTTAAGTTTGCTTTTTGTTTTGTCTAAGTAATCATTAACAAAAATTGTCCTGCTAAAAAACTGTGTGGATTTGATGCTGCTGTCCAAATTCTGAAAGTTGTTCAAATCCCAGATTACTGGTGCATGCATTAAGTAAATCACAGAATCACAGAATGGCCCAGGTTGGAAGGGACTTTAAGGATCATGAAGCTCCAACCCTGTCACCACAGGAAGGACGACCAACCTCCAAATTTAATACTAGACCAGGCTGCCCAGGGTCCCATAACCCGGCCTTGAACACCTCCAGGATCGAGTCATCCACAACCTCTCTGGGCAGCCTGTTCCAGCACCTCACCACTCTCTCTGTAAAGAACTTCCCTCTTTCAACTTAAAGCCATTTCCCCTTGTCCTGCTGTTATCTACCCTTTCAAAGTGTTCAATCTAACTGATAAAAGCATTAGAGTTCAGGAGGGAGCACAAACCAAGTACAATATGCTAAAACAGCACTGAACAATGGGAGTCTTCGCTCTGCCAGAAGCTGTGGGCTTTAGTCCTGCTTCTGCAGTAATGGAAGCTGGTCCTGGGACACCTGGGTCCTAGCTGTCCCTCCCGAAGTCAACCATTCTGTGGATCTGCGCATGTTTAGAGTGGTTTTCAGTGACTGATGACATTTACTCCACTTCTGGACATGGAGGCACTCTTTCTGCAAGGAATGGCTTGACAAGCTCTTCTCATGCAGTCTAAGCATCCATGATGCAACCACAGTGTAGGTATGAGATATTTCATATGTATTCTGCCTGAAACAGCTACTGTAAAAACAAGAAAAAGAAAATGAAAAAAAAGAAACAGAAAAAAAGAAGAAAAAAAAAAAAAACCCATGCAGAGAATACAAACCTGAAGAAGGTCTGAAATCGAAAAGAAAATCTCCCATGTTTGTACACTAATCCCTGGGACTTAAAACAATGAATATTTTTTCTGTTTGATGACCCATGGGATCTTGTCCTCTTCAGCTGCCCAGTAAGAAGAAGGCTTCAAGAGTGAAGGCTGAATTCACATCAGAGTGCCTTACGCCCTGGAAATGGGTGGGTTTCACAGTGTGTGAGAGCACACACATCGGTCTCAGTCCTTGTGCTCCAGTCACTGGCATCATCCCCACAGCTGCACTGAGCCCACTTTTATCCTGAGTTTCTGAGGAGGAAGAGGAAAAGGTTTCAGGATCCTGACATGCTGTCCATGCCTGAATGACCTTACCCATGTGTAGTTCTGCCTTCGGGATCAGGAAATAGGGGCTGAAATCCTGTACTGACTGAAACTAAGCAACAGCACAAGTGTGGTATCCTATTACTTGTTTTGGGAAAGACAGATACACACACTCCAGGCGGCCCAATCTGGCAGTGAGCCCCAACCCCTGGGAAGACAAAGAGCTTATCAATGCTTCAATCACCTTCCCAATTTGCTATGCAAATACTCTCTCCGAGATTCTGTCTGACAGCCTCTTCACTGTGCTTCTGCTGCGGGCTCCCCCCAGGGACACTGCACCTGTTACAGGGGACCAGAGGTTTGCCTCAATCCTTCCCTTCTCGCAAACTGCCATAAGGCAGCACAGAGATGCAGAGATGTCTGTGTCCACCCAGAAATTCACTGTATCCAAAGAGATGTAGGTGAGACCTTGCGTCAAAGGGATGCCCCTCAGGGGCCAGCAGTGCCCCTTAATGCAACCTCCTACAATGAGGAATACAGCCTTTCCCACCAGTTTGCAAAGATCCTTCCCATGCTTTGAAGGATGGTGGCTTTTTTTCTATATGGATAAGCAAGCGTGTTTTCCATTCCCTTCTGTCTTCAAATGCACTCTGCTTTGGAAAATGGATTTTACTATAAGTTACAGAGTATAATTTTGTGGGATCTCCTATGTTAATACACTGGCAACGTATCACTTCAGTGTGTTTAGAATTAGGCTATTTGATTTGCCATGTGCTGTTCAAGCACTGCCAGCACATTCACTGCTGTCCTAAACACAAAGCCAGTCCCTGCCCCAGAGTGATTACTGAAGGGGCATTCAAGAACTGATCAGCATCATTTTGCTGCAGTGGTACCATGCCAAAAAGATGTTATGCATATAGCTTGGTGAGTTTTTTGTTGTTGTTTGGTTTGGGTTTTTGCCCCATCTGTCTTATTCACAGATTTATCAACTCCTACGATATCTCTAAGCCGACTGCAAAGGAAACTGCAAGCAAGTCAGTGATTGAATGCCACATTGCCAGTAACACATACATGAGATATAATATCTTAGGACAGTGGTGCAAGATCACTCAGACACCTCTCCCTTCATCCACCCCTTCACTGAACACAGCCACTTACAAGAATCATTTATTTCTCTTCCACATCAAGGCCTCCACCTCGGTTTGCCAGCAGGATTCAAAACTGATACCTGAAAGGTCTTCTTGCCTCCATCGTAATTTTTCATGCTGGCCGCTTCTTCGGCTTGTTTATACATTTCTGTGAGCTGTGATTGCGGCACACCCAGCCCCGGGCAGCACGAGAGCACAGGGCAGCGATCTGTAGGTGGGCTGTGCCACCTAGCGGTGCATCTCGTACAGCCGGAGCCGTTCGGGAGGGGTTTGTGCCAGAAATTAACATCTCTTCTCTCATAAATATCAACTTGTTAAACTTTGACTTCGGTTTTAAAAGGCGGAAAATTAAAATGTATACCTCCGACTCCAAAATGCGGTAATTAAAAAAAACCCACAGGTGCTGTTTTAATGATGCCGGTTCTTCAGTCTTCCGGGCTAAACAAATGCAGTTTGTTGTTAACTAATTATGTTGTCTTTATTTGCCGATTTTAAAAATTCAAATGTCCTGAACAAACAAAATCATTATCATGGATTTCTTCCCCATACCTTCTGCCTCCAACCATCTGACGCCCAGTGCTGCAATTTTGTTACACAGAGCAGCATCCCATGTGTCCCCAGCAGAACCCTCTGCACCAGACCACAATTTGGTTTGCAAATCCCTTCCCAAGCCAAGCCAGGAGTGTTCTCTCAGTCCCCGCTAACAATGTCTAACAGTGACTTCGAAAGGCTTGAACTTGTCTCCCTGTGTTTCCTTTTCAACGCGTATCTTAATTAACCAGGGAACGAGCATCACTCAGACAGCATCGTTTAGAAAGGAGCTGAGCTAATTTCCCCCTTATTCTCAGCAAGCAGCTGGCAAGACAACTTCCCTTGTGAAGAATCATAGAATCAGAATGGCTTAGATTGGAGGGATCTTAAAGATGGAGTGGATAGGCAGGACTGCTACCCACCAGACCAGGCTGCTCAGAGCCTCATCCAGCCTGGACTTGTACACTCAGGGATGGGGCAACCACAGCTTCTCTGAGGCACCCTGTGCCAGTGACTCATCATTCTCTGAGTAAAGAATTTCTTCCTAACTTCTAACCTAATTTTCCCCTCATTTAGTTTAAAGCCATTCCCCCTTGTCCTATCACTATCAAACCGTGTAAAAAGTCATTCCCCTTCCTGCTTATAAGCTCTCTTCAAGTACTGGAAGGCCGCAATGAGGTCTCCCTGGAGCCTTCTCTTCTCTAAGCTAAAGAAAGCACTTAATATCTCCCAGTGACACTGCTGCTGATGCAAAACTTTCATCTAACTTTCTCCTCTCAAAAATATAAAGAAAACAAAATCTATGCATCATTTAAAGATGCCCCAGGACAGCTTTGAATTATGCAATCTGCAGTTATGTGAGCTGCTGCTTAAGGGATTCTTTGGCTCTTTCGTGACACTGATCAATCCTCTCTTGGTTCTATTTAAAAGACCCAGTCACCGAAGCATTCAAATCACATTACTCACATCATTCATTCACATGCCTGGAAAACAATGCAAATAAACACAAAAGGAAGAATGAAATATAAGCTAACTAGCTACACTTTTCACAGGTTGGGACCTCTGATGAGAAACCAATCTGGCAGGAAATAATGAGAGGATTAAAAGCAGGCATCGGTCTATTTTAAGCCAGGTTCAGGTCATTGCTCCTGTCATTCAAAGGGTCACTTCTCAGGTGCAGTCGAATTGCACAGGTTGAGGCCGGCATGCAAAAGGTCTGCTGCTTTTTGAGAGGCATTCCCTCTTGGCCTGTGTTTGAGCAGTGCACAGGCTGCTTTAAATCACACCAGCACTTATTAGCACAAGGTGCCCAGGAAAGAGATCAAGCAGCTGTTTAATAGGGCGCATCAGCCAACGCACCATTTTCTCAGTCCTGTCTGAGTTTACCATTAAAGCCAGCAACAGGACCCACCAGTCCCCATCTCATTTCTGTGTGATGAAAGAACATCCAGCACACCGGGGATTTAAGGTGATGACTGGAGAATCTGCTCCCAACAATACTGAGTGCCTAGGCTTGACAGGTCAGGCAATTTTCAGACAATCACAGCTGGGTTATTTGTACAGGAAGATATCAGAGCCATATTAAATTACCCACCCTGAAAATCCTGGTGTTGAGTACAGATGTATGTTATTGATTTTTTGGGGCACTCCAAACTGAAATTCTACAGCAAGCCCTCAGTTAGCATCCTTCCTCAGAACCAGGCATGGAAAATCATGATCTAGATGATCCCAGACATCAAATTTTGACTATCCTGAAAGGACAAATACCCATTCATAAACATAACCAAAGCAGATATCATGCAACATCGCCTATAGGGAACTGTCATGGACTGGATTTCTATGGACCCAATTTTGCAGCCCTGTTCTGCCTGTGTATATTTTGCATGCATTTTCTCCACCCTGCTCTCAATTTTACAGTAGCTTCTAGCTCAGGCACTTAGGCATCTGAACTGCCAAATGAGGTTTTGAAAGGTGTGTTAACATTTGCATATATTTTCAAGAACATCTTTATTTATGCCTCTCTCTAGTAGTAAATTTTAATCCTGCTAACAGCAGGAATAAATGTAGAGGGCAGAATAAAGCAGACTCTTGGAGCTCGACTTATTTTTCTTATTCTCTTCAAACAATGTATAGCCTTTCAAGCTTGCCTATAAAGGACAAAATTCTCTACACAGAATAAAGGCTTTTTTTGCTAAGCCAGAGACAAACCTATGTGCCTCTGTAGAAAGCAGAAAGGAGATTGAAACCGCCTTAAGACAACTGAAGTATCTTTTATTTCCTATACTATTTAACGATGGTTGCTATTACTTTCAGAATCTAGTATTTTGCAGGTAATAAAAAGAGTGAAAATCAATCAAAACAACAGAGCACATCTCCCAGAGGACAAAAAAACTCCTCAATATATAACGGGATGCCGAAAACCAAGTGTTAAAATAACCTGCATCACGTAGGATGCCTCAATATGGAATGGAGACAAAACACAGACCTATAAAAGAGACAGCTCACATTTTAATTGAAGAATTGAACAGCCCCTGATCAGTCAGCGCGCTCTGTGCTGGCACTTCTGAAAGGCAGAGCTGCACTGCATAACACACAGTTCAGGCTGCGGTGTTCCTGGGAGGGTTTACAGACCCAAATTGCTTTTATTATCACCAGCTAGGTATCAGTAATCCCCCAAAAGGGAAACTCAAGCTTTCCCCACCGGGGACACTTGGGGAGCTGACACAGAAATCTTACTGGAAGAAAAAAATAAGCAGGAGGTTTTACAGAGCCTTATTGTCATCGCTTCTCAAAGAGAGCGAGGCTATACTTAAGACCTCAGTGCCATTAGAGTCAATGCAAGTTTTAGAGGAACTTGAATAGTGGTGTGTTTGGGGTTTTTTTAATTCCCCCTTCAGTTTTCTCTCAGATCCAATTAATACAGAAAGCAATTGCCTGATTCACCTATTGTTCAGGTCTCACTTGCCCTGTCATATCTGACACTTGCTCCCGAGGTCTGCTGAGCCTTACAGCATCTACTGCGCTTCTGAGCACTCCATAAATAAATAGTATGAACTGTAATGAGAACACTAATGAAATCTGTGGCTCTGTGATTGAAAACTCTCCCTTCTCAAGCTGTATGTTTTAAGGAAAATCGAAGGGATGAATTGTAGCACCTAATGGCATCAAGACTCATGTGTTAATGCATTACTTGCAATTCCAAAATATTGCAGAAACACTGATGTTTTGTACGTGGTACAGTCTTATAACTTGAAAGATGCCACACTGCCAATTAGGGATATAAGAGCTGCCACTGTCTAGGCAAAATGGCACAAAAATAAAATAAAATAAAATAAAATAAAATAAAATAAAATAAAATAAAATAAAATAATAAAATAAAATAAAATAAAGATGTGAAAAGGTAAAATGTGGTAGCCAGGCAGAGATATTTTCAGCATGCTGGTTAAAAGTGTGGAGAGAATCGAGCAAGACACACGCTGCTAACAGAGGAGGCTGACAGAGGAGGAAAAGCAAATGACTGAAAAACCTGCTGAGCCCAAAAATGCTACTTTCAGATCAAAAACATGAATCTCCATGTTGCATATCCCACAAATGAGGCTCAGAGGATTAAAACGTCACATCTGTGGTTCCGCAAATAACTGTGATGGGTGGAATTAGCACCCGTGCTTCTGATTCTTCCTGGTGCCTGCAGCAAAGAAAAGGGTTAAATGAAAACCGCAGAAGCAGGAGACTTCAGTAGATTTCTGACCTACTGCAGAGACTGCTGTGGAGGTCTGCCGTGGGAAACTGTACCAGGGCTCAGATGAGGCTAATTGCTCCACGAGGGAGAGAAATCAGAAAATATACCAACAAAAAAAAAAAAAAAAAGGAAAAAGTAAAAAAGACTTGTAATATTCTAAATTTGGATAGACCCAAGGGCCAGAACTTCCCTGGGAAGAAGTAAAGAGAGACTGCAAAGAGCCTTTTTGCTTTGCATTTGTTTGAATTCTGATTTCAAGAAGCTTTTTGCCTCCCTTTGAATTCAGGCTGTGTTAATAGGTACTTGGACTAACATTTAGGCAGGTAGCCAGTAGGGATACTGACGTATTTAAGGCCCCTCATGTTTTTTATATTTGTCCCTTTTTAATACAAACCTATGAAACAAAGTGTACAGGCGCTTTGTGTAGCTACAACTATGAGCTCTTGTCCTTGCCTTCCATTCCTCAGCCTCCCCATTTTGAGATGATGCCCTGGTTTTGGGTTATATAGTAGCAGAAAAATCTTTGGGGGCAAGGACACCTTTGCTGTATATTGCTAGGATTCTCTG
Source organism: Tragopan temminckii (assembly GCA_028571105.1). Taxonomy (NCBI): domain Eukaryota; kingdom Metazoa; phylum Chordata; class Aves; order Galliformes; family Phasianidae; genus Tragopan; species Tragopan temminckii. Next base: position 140,301,496 of record JAOWBP010000001.1, read on the forward strand.
CACACAGGATTTCTAATCCCACTATTATCACTGTGTTGTTGGCACAGCTCTCAGTATACACGTTTTGACAGGTGTTGCTCTTGACTTTCACCCTGTTGAGTCATAACTGCAAAACAGTTGCTCAACTCTAACACAGCTGTACTCTGATATTAACTCATGTTCTCACAAAGCATTTCTGGAACATGGTTTAAAATTATGACTTTGGTAAAATATTGTGGCATAGAATCACTGTTAATTAAACAATGGAGTAGAGTAAAGAAAAGTAAACATAGCCCTTCCCATCAGCCCTATACATATAAAAAATTTCATCTTCAGTTGTTAAAAAAACAACTGAAGTTACCAGGCAATTCTATTGGATTTGGTCAGGAAAATATTTTGCACTTGATGAAAGATGAGCAGAACCAAGCCAAATGGATTTTACTAACATTTCAATTCTTCTAAAACGTCTAATTTTTTTAAAACTCTTTTTATTAATGACAAAACTGAAGAAAAAAAAAATCATTTTCACAAAAAGCATGAAAAAATTAATTGTCTTATTCTCCTATGGAAACTTCCATTTTGATGGAGAAGCAGATTTTGGTTCAATAAATGCCTCAACATATTTGTTTTCTGATAAATAACAGAACAACCTTTCTGAAAGTCTGTTGTTTTAATAATTAAAACATCTTTCACTTAAATATTATTTCCTGTTATAAGCTTTTCCCGTGTGGACATACCTTTCTCTAGTGTAATCAATTTATTCTATTTATTTTTCTAAATGATTTAGGAGTATAGAATGTGGCTGAGATAAAGGACTTCTTTTTCTGTCATTGTCTTTCATGATTTCCCTTTAACACTGAATAAGATTTCCTTCCATGCCAGTACAAAGATCTCCCATTAACAGGCTTTTGAGAGTATTCACCAAGGTCTAAACTTTCATTTTGGTGGTTTTGAACTTTATTTTGTGGTTACTTCATTGCTGACATTCCCTCCCTTCAGTACAACTCTAGGAATTTGACTTCAAGAAGTGAAGAAATGGCTATAAAATTAACAGTAAAATAATGAGAATTAAAACTGTACCTAATGAGAATATTATCCCACAAATATATCTGTGAACTGTGGTTAAGAAAGTACACTGCTCATAAACAGAATGCAAAGGAAGACAAATAAGAAATTATTTAAATTTCCAAGTGCTATACTACACCTGTATCTCTGTGGCATTAAATCTGTGTAGAATTACTCACTGGTGTAAATTATATTCAGGTTAAGGATTCAAATTATTCTTGATCATGTTTCATTCTTTCTTCCATTTAGAAATCTCTTTTTGAGGCTCACTTCAATTATCAATCTTTTTATTATAAAAATTAAAGTATTTGCTGTAACATTAATTATTTTTTCCCTGCTGTAATTATTAGAACTGAGCAAATAATTCACAATGAATAATTCATCTACTGAATGTAACCTCATTTTCTGCTTGCTGAATATCTGCTAGCAAATCTACTTTCCAGTTTATTTGTTAATCAAAATCATCTGACCACTTCTGGTGAATATTTTTAACTGTGGATTGAGCCTAAACAGCTCCCTGTGAGCTTTTTGTATGCAGTCCTTGCAACATGATCTGTGTTGGTACACTGTAATTGGTCTCGTAAAACACGTGGGTTTCTTTAATTTTCCCAGTTGGGTGAGTGTTTATATACTCTATGCATGTGTATATATGCACGTGAATTTCAATATTGTTTTTTTTTGTATCTTAAAAATTTGTTTTGCTGCCAGTCTAACTCAATTATTCAAATAGCTTTTGGAGGAAAAAAATGGAACTAAACACAAAAAAAAAAACACCCTGTGAGTACGTGAATCTATAAAACGCTGAGCCAATATTTGCAACAATTTATTTACAGCTGACATTCAGTTTTAAGCAACTGTTATATTACTGAAGGTGGAAATCCCAAATGTCAACCATTGCAGACATATTTTCTTAAAACTCTCTAGTTAAAACACAATGTTTTTATGTCATGGTCCTGTTAGATAATACTTATTTGTTGTGTCTGAGAAGTTCTTGCTTGCCATGATAAAATATATTTTGCAGGTTATTGACAGTACAACTGTGGAGATTCTACATGGATTGGAAAAGCTATACAATTTTCCCAGAAATGATCACATAGGAAAAATTTTAACTTTTGTATAAGGCAACATATACCTGACTGAAAGGCAATGGGGCTGAAGTTTTATGTTTTTACACACTTTAAAATATTCTTTCTTCTTTCTGAGTTATGGTTTCAAGGTGAAACTCTTTATCTGGATGACGATCAGTCATCACAGTAGTGGAGGCCCATCTCTCATGTACCTGTAAATGAAAAAAAATATCACCTCTTTAAAAAATATATCATCCTTATCCGTATCATGCTGGCCAAAACAGCTGGCTGATGTTTTAGGAGACAGAATATTTACTGATCTACTCTACATCCTTTGCTTTGTGTCTTCTTGTCTTTTCTTATTTACTTCTTGAAAGTAATGTTGAAGGAACAGTATCTGCGTTCACAAAGTGCAGGCACCACATGGAATTTCTCTTCATTGTTGTATAGTGGGGTAGATTCAGACTCCGAGAAAATACCTATGAAGTTAATTCGATAAAATATTACAGCAAGCAGAGCTATAAACTCTGCACAAGAAAAGGCAGAAGACACTGGGCTAATGGGCAATGTGTAGCAGAGTTCTGCCTACTTGATTCCACAAGAAAAACTGCTGTTATGCTTGTTAACTGGATTAATGAGTTCTCCTTGATTGGCACAGGGTTCTGGTAAAGCAAGAATTAAGAAGGGAGTTGAAATGAACATTACCCTTGGTTTAAAGACAGTTGAAAAAATTGCATTCTCATTCCCCAGTAACCTCTGAATATTAGGTTTAATAAAGGAAGATTCCAAAATTTTAAATAATGTTGTATTACATTCTCAGATTAATAAAATAGGTTGGCATATAACTCCACAGAAACGGGGAGATAATATAACACCAGCAGGGCTTCTTTTTCATTAAAGAATTGACTTTTTAAACTCTAGAGCGGATAAATTTGGAGTTTCTCAGCAATAAAGCAAAATGGTACATTTTGTGCTTCAAGATTATTATATCTATAATCTTAAATCATATGATAGGACATTATACACGGTTGACTTTAATGTTCTTTCTCTTTTTTCCTCTTTCAGTTCATTTTTTCTTTTTGAATTAACTTCGGGTTTCTCAGAATCAATGCCCTATAAAACAAATTCTTCCTTTTTCTTGATAGGCTGTTATACCCCAACAAGGCAAAATAAAGATAGCAGAATTGTCAAAGACAGGATGCTTGCAATGCAAAGAAACTTTAAAAACAATGAAACAGGTACTCCAGACAAGCATCATAGGCGAATTTCTTGCATCCATGTATAATACACTAAGGTGAATTGAAGTGGGTGGAGTATATCAGGTATACCTGGATACCTGTGGTACCAATGCCTACATCTGAGCTAACAGCAAATATTTGTTTTACATCCACTTGCAGTGCACAATTCCTATCAGTCTATGATAGACACGAAAAAGCCAAAAACCTTCCAGAAATGCTTCTTTTTCCATGTTTTCTGTGAAGATATTTTCTATGGCTAGCTGAAATGTAAACTTCTAAATGGTAGATGTCTAAAAGTAGATATCTAAAACCTGGTCCAGGTAATTGTTCTGTTGTTGTAGATCTGTAGTCCTATTCACATTCTGAGACATAAATTAACCACCAAATTTGGGATCAGGGTGGCTTTTTCTCCTCAAGTCAAATAGGTAGAGACCACTGGTACTTCCACCTTCTTCTGAAGCATGGGCCAGAGTGTTATTTCTAAGCCGTAATTGTTCTGATGGTCCACTGTAACTGCTTATCCTGTAATCTTTAATTATTATCAGAGTGTATGGAGGCATTCTTGTATATAAGATAAAAGGTTGTATGAAGCAGGTATTCTCTGGACCTACACTCAATAGTATAGTTTCATTATTTGATATGACGGTTAGTGAGAAGACTTCAGACCTCTGGGTGTTGAACACATATTCTTCTAAAAATATATTACATTAAGTTACTTTTGTGAAATCAGTGTTCAGAAATTTATTATTTGTCATCTTCAAAATCTTTACACTATTTTAAGTCAGATGATAAGAAGACTCAACCTTTTCTGAGCGTGCGTTTAAAAGAACTGCAGTGTCATTCTAGGGACATCTGAAAATGCCTGGGAAACTGTCAACACTTTGGAGATTTTGGAGACACAAAATTAGAAATTCTTTGTATTTTTTTATTTTTGTTATTTTGTCTTATTTTCAAAATGCTTATAAACATTTTCACATAGCATTTATTATTCCTATTTATAAAGTATGACTGCCTATCAAGACTGAAACTGGAACAGTTATTTGCTACATAGAAAACTTTCTCAGCCTGCACACACTGATGTTTCCCTATATAGCCTCTTCAAAAAGATTCAAACATGTCTTAATGTAGCCTGCATAACCTTTAAAATAATTATCAAGTTAAGACTATGAAGAGCTCTGAATTAGAATTGTTAGCCATTACTTTTATGTCTTTTCACAAAAAGATAAATTTTGGAGCAGCTGAAACTATGATTTCAGTCCAGCTTAGACAGACAGCATCGGTTAGACAAAGCAACATAAGGTTCATGACTTTAAAAATACACTACAGCAGTCCCACGAGAACTATATACTGCAAAGTGGTACTGCCATTAATAGCATTCACCAATGAAGACAGTTTTAGCTGGAGGAGAGCAGGCTGATTTCTAGTTCTCTATCTTGTGTGCATCAGAAACTTCGGCCTGGGATCTCCATTATATTAGCAAAAAGTACTTATACCATTATGCATTTCAATCTGACTAAAAATAAACTCCTCTCAAAGCTCTTATAGCCAGCAGAAGTGGTTGCACTATTGTTGAAACAAGGACTTCAAACTACTTTCATTCCTCTAAGCCAAAAAGTCATAACCAGAATGCTAAAGAATTAGGCTTTCACTTTTATTTCCCTGTTTGTCAAAATGGATGCTAAATTATTTACAAAAAAAACCCAAACATTCAGGAAGTAAGACTGAAATGCCCCATGAGGTATATTGGAGAGATAAAAAAAAATCTATATTCAAAATCAGAGAGGGGGAAATTTAAATTGTATCACTTTTCCCCCAAAACAGCTGCAAACATTTAGATTCAAAGGGAATTAAAAAAAAAAAAAAAAAAAAAAGATGAATGAGTTTCCCCCTATGAATTCAGTACTTTGCTCCTAAATTTCCTCTGCATTATAAAAGCAGCATAAAATTTATCCCATGTTATATGGGGTCAAACAAGGTATTTCCATCAATCCAAAATGATTTTTGTGTTTGAGTCACAAGAGACAGCAGAGAAGGAACTAAATAAATTTTCTTTCTTTTCAGGTTGACTCAAAAATGACTTATTTTGTTGTTTGAACTGCTGAACCAAAAAATCAGTGATACATACATCTCTGTTTTGAAGGTCAACAAATGTATGGGCTGCTAGATGATAAAATGGAGTACTTCTAGCAGTAAAGTGTCTATTGCATATTTCAGACCCTGGAAAATATGTGTGGGAATTATAAGCTTGAACAAATCATTTATTTGTATACTGTCAATTCAAAGAAGTGTGAAAAAGGTGGCTTGTTGAATGTTTTTATTCTTAATGGTAAAAGGTGTCACAGGGAATAACTACCATCACAAACTTTCTCCACATCTGAACTCAGAGATCATTCAGAATCTGGAGCTCTCATGATTAGGAAAAACTGTGTGATATTCATGTTCTTAAGTGTTTTCATACTATGTCTGTACTGGCAAAAGCAGCTATGGGACATAAGGTTAGAAAGACAACCCAAAGTGCAGATACAGCCCAAGCCCAAGGCCAAAGGCTACATGACAGATTTGGGAAAAGCCCTAATAAACCCAAAATTTAACAAACTCAGGTAATCTAGAGAGAAACATGTAGGGAAGCAACTCTGCTGTATATGAACGCTGCAAACAGACCTGGGAAAAAGCTGCCTCAGTAAGTGATGAGAAACTGGAGTTTGTTTGGAAGACCTAACTTCCCACAGCATTCTCGTGGAGTCCCACAACATTCTCATGGAGAAGCTGGCTACCCATGGTTTGGATGGGTGTATGCTCTGCTGGGTGAAACACTGACTGAATGGCTGGGCCTAAAGAGCTGTGGTCAATGGAGTTAAATCCAGTTGGCAACTGGTCATGAGTGGTGTCAGGGCTCGGTACTGGGGCAGCTTCTATTTAACACCTTTATTAACGATCTTAATGAGGGGATTGAGTGCACCCTCAGTAAATTTGCAATGACAACAAGTTGGGAAGGAGTGTTGATCTTCCTAAAGAGAGAAAGGCTCATCAGAGGGACCTGGATAGACTGGATAGATGGGCCAAGATTAACTGCATGAGTTTCAATAGGGCAAAGTGTCAGGTCTTGCGTTTTGGTCACAACAGCCCCAGGCAACCTTACAGGCATGGAGAAGAGTGGCTGGAAAGCTACCTGATGGAAAGGGACCTTGGTGTACATATGGACAGTTGGCTGAATGTGTGCCAGCAGCATTCCCAGGTGGCCAAGAAGGCCAATGGCATCCTGGCTTGTATCAGGAATGACGTGGCGAGCAGGACTAGAGAAGTAATCCTGTCCCTGTACTCGGCCTTGGTGAGGCCTCACCTTGAGTACAGTGTTCAGTTTTGAGCACCTCAGTACAGAAAGGACATTGAGGTGCTGGAGCAGGTCCAAAGAAGGGCAGCAAGGCTAGTGAAGGGCTTGGAGAATGTGCCCTTTGAGGAGAGACTGAAGGAAGTGGGGCTGTTCATTAAGGGGGAAAGGAGGCTAAGGGGAGACCTTATTGCTCTCTTCCAATATCTGAAAAGTGCTTTCAGCAAGAGCAGGATTGGTCTCTTCTCACTGGTGACAGGACGAGGGGAAATGGCCTCAAGTTGTGACAGGGTAAGTTTAGGTTGGATATAAGGAAAACTAATTTACAAAAAGGGTTGTTAAGCACTGGAATAGGCTCCCCAGGGAGGTGGTTGAGTCACCATCCCTGGATGTGTTTAAAAACTGTTTGGATGTGGTGCTCAGGGACAGGATTTAGCAAAGGCTTGTTAGGGTAGTATGGTTAGGTCATGATTGGATTTGATGATCTTCACAGTCTTTTCCAACCTGAGCAATTCTATGATTCTATGATTCCCTCTTCCCTCATAAGCAAATTCATGAAATGGCTAATCCATAATTATAGAAAATAGATTTGATTTAGGCTTGGAAGATAATCTTTCTACTCTTCGGCTTCATGACTTTATATGCCTTTTCTGATGGGTATTTGGCCTGCTTTTTAAAAAATTCTCATAGTAGGCAATCCAAAGCTGTCCAAGACAATCTTCCAGTGTTTATCCTTAAAAATATGGAGTATTTATATATATATATATGCTTTGAAAATACTCTCTGTTATCAGCAAAGTGACATCCTGTACATGAATACTGCGTTATTCCTTTCCTCTTCATAGCAGTTTCATAAAATTTTGGTTAATATCTCTGTCGAGGATCCCTTATCCAGAATACACCAACCCTTTTTGCATAACATTTTCAGGATATGATTTCTGTATAGATTACACTGGAGTACAAAAATACTAAAACCATGACCTACTGGTCATGAACCCTTCTTTAAAATTCTCATTTCCTATGGTAGTAGCAGAAGAAAAAAAAAAAGAAAAAAAAGAAAAAAAAAAATGTTGGTTAAGTTACATATAAGCCAATCCTGCTGTTATCACAAGGAGAACTTTTGTCCCTTTGGCTTCTCACGTTCCCTCTCTGACTGAAAGATGTCAGGGCAGAGGCTGTATTTTCACTGTTCTTCTGCCACATACAGAACACAATTACTTTCCTGAAGCTGTAGTAGCAACAGTGAGTAATTTGAGGGGAGGGTCGCATAAGAGGTAAGACCAAAAATCCCAGTTAAGCAAAGATCAGAAGAATTCCCTATTAGCAACAAGAAGTGTCCTGGAGTGGTATTGCGAGGAAATTTATGCTAGAGTGAGGATTACTTTTTAATCACTTTTGATAAATCCATTCCTATCATTTCAGTGCTATACTTTTTCAAGGCAATGGAAAAAGATAAGAAGTTATAAAGTCATAAATTTCCTCAAAAGATAAATTTGAAATATTCATAATATATCTAGGTGAATGAGCAACATGCAGCTTTTTATATTGTTAGAATGACTTGAAGTATAGCATTTGTAAAATTTACTACACCAACTTACAATAGATCAAAGTAATCACTTTATTTTTTCTTTTTATAATCTCTTCTCCCCTTTGTGATATATTTTAGAGACAGAATGGATGTGGGTTTTTTTTGTGTTTTTTTTTTTTTTTTTTTTTTTTTTAATGAACTGACTATTCTTGCAGCTAATTTCTTGACAGGTATTTTTTTTTTCTCCTTCTATTAACTGAGTTAATTATAATAAAAACTAAAGTCAAGCTATGTTTCAATAGATAAAACTTTTCCCTGGTGGGAGTGGGAGCAATTCCCAGCATCCTTCAATAGAACAGTTAATTTTCTATTGCCTTTGTTTTGAAAAGCTTGCAGATCTGCAAATAAGAAACGTAAACTGCATGCCAATATAATGCTCTAGCCTCTTTTTATTCCTTGATTAGCTTCACTTTAGCCATAAAAGAGGAAAGTGAACAAATGAAATAATGAATCTAAAGATCAGTATGTTATACAGGAAGAACGGTAATTCAATTCAGTAGACATTACCTGTTCAGTAAATGTTTCATGGATAAACTCATTACCAGAGCTGCTCAGGGATACTCCCAAAGAGCCATTTTCCATTACAATATGCAATCAAAACCTATGTACAATCAGGTCAATTTCCCTGGAATTTCATTTTAGAAGTTAAAAAGGAAAGATCTTGCCAAGAAAGGTGAATTTCTTTTGACAGTGTATGCAAAACAAAATTGGTTGGCTTTTAAGTCTACTCTTAAAATAACCTCTCATAATCTTTCCATATTTTTCTTCACTTCTCACTCAATGTCTAGCCAAATTTTAAAATTCCTGAATCTATCATGTAGGAAAACTTCTGTTTGACTCTTCCACTTACTACAGGATATGAGTCAAAATTCTTCTTGCATTATTTAATATTTATTTTTGTTCACAAGAAAAAAGCTTCTCCAGAGAACAAAGCATGGGAGCTGTAAAATCCGTTTCAGGTTTTGGTCCAGTGAGAGGCTTTAGAAAGTGATTTTTGAGGTGCTAAAACAAGTCTGTAAGTCCCGGATTTCACCAGTGTTCTACCATAATTTTCTGTTTTGATCATCTAAAATGAGATAACTTCTCAAACGGAATACACTCAGTAAATAAAACTCAGCATTTTAAATTTTGCTGTACATGATTTGGGTTGCTCTGAGAAGTGTTAATCTCCTAGGAATTAATACTGTATACAAGATTGTCAATTTAACTTGATCTAGTGGTTGGAATCAAGTCATAAAGTACAAAGACAAATATCCTCTCGTAACCATCTTAGTTTAACTGAAGAGTTACTTCTGTCTACTAGTTGTTATAAGATTGTAGTACAGATGCTCACACAGCCTTTCTTTGTCTTACCATTGCTACTAGCACTTGGGAATAAACTAGCTTTTTGTGGTTTCTCTCTGTTTGAGACCAAGCCTCATTCTCACCCTTCATTATTTCTGTCTTCCATACAGATTTTTCACAAGGTGTATGCATGTCACATCTTTTTCTTTAGGAAAAATCTACACTGAAAACTTAAAAAAACGATTATCATTTTTTAGAGGCACTTGTGGCAGGCCAAGAACGTATTATCTGACACCACATAATATAAGAATATGGAAATAAATATACAAGATGTTGGTTTCTGGAGAGAACTGTTAGTAACCTCTGCAGACTGAGTGATAGAAAGATATTTAATGTTGAGATAAGGAAAAGTATTTCAAGGGAAAGAGGGAATTTACTTGAGAATATTTTGAAGACTACTCAGTCAGATGAAGCAATCTAGGTCCTGGAGTGAGAAATCACTTTACAAATGCAAATGCAAGAAAAAGGCATGACCAAGAAAAGATTATTCTTACAATACAAGAAACCAGGATCTTCTTTTTTCTCTTGAAAATACAGGAAACAACTCTACCATGAAGTAAATGTTTTTTCTCACATACACCAAAAGGATTATTCTGTTTTAAATGTAAATATTTGTTCCTAGGCTATGCTTTTATATTTCAAAAAATGGCAATGCTATTCTTCATCCATACTGATACTTAATAGAAATGGTTCTGCTCCCTGTAGACATACAGTGTCGATCATATTCTCCAGATGAAACAGTTGAACATATAAGGTACAAACTTTACCAAAGTCTGTAAAAATAATTCTTTTAAACCATATAGATATTGGGAAGTATGCATGCATATTTTTACAACCAGACAAAACAGCAACATTCTTATTCCCCATTCCATATATCAGCTTCCTGAGAAATCCTGAGTAGATTTCAGATTTGAGTCAACATACTTTCAAGTTCATAAATCTCTTTTTCTGAATCTTTTTCCCCATAATGTTTCTTGAGTAGGAATTTGTTTACACACATTTCCAACCCTATTCAGCTTCACACTATGATGAATCTGACCTTTTTTTGTGTATCATCAACACTAAAATAAAGCTTGG
>JAOWBP010000001.1:140319191-140330147 GCA_028571105.1 Tragopan temminckii
TATAAAGAAATAATTTTAAAAAGTAAGAAAAGCATGTTCTTGGTAACCTATTTACTGAATAAAACCTAAATCATTCAATTTTTTAAATAAAAAAAAAATCAAATAAACATTTTATTCTTTAAATACCCTACTCTTGTGGTATCAGGACTTGGCAATTGTTATCAATGCATGAGTTTCCTGTGAAGTCATCTCTTTTCACGGATACATAAAGGTGATGTGCTCAAAGATATTTCTTAAGCAATCCAAAATCATTTCCACTTTCACAGTTCTATAGACCTGTTTTACAAGGCTCATATTCTAGTGTAAGGAAATGTGTGAAAGCAAAGTACTTGCTCTTTCTCCCCTTTTTCCATATTTATATACACATTTCTTCTGTCAAGTGAAAAAAAAATTCAAAACAAAATTATCTAAGTCCAATTTTAAGCAAAACTAAACTTCAGGAACTTCAGTAACACATTATAAATAATCAAAATTCCCCATAATATTGGTGGAAGAAAAGATACTGTTTCAGTTGGCAGATTATGCCTATTCATAGATAACAAAATGCTTCAAAGAAACAAATTTGACAAGCATAGTTGATTGCTTCTTAGATACCTAACTGTCATTCTGTCAGGAAAGAAAGTATTTCTTAATCTTTTGTAACAAAGACATCATCCTTAACTTTGGAAAACTGGAATGCTCAGATTTGTGGATTGCACCTCAGGCTTTGACTGGTGTTGTATCTCAGAATGTTCTGCTCTGAATCCCAAAGTGCATGTGTGAGTAAGCACATAAATTCTGCAGCATTTCACAGAATCACAGATTCATTCAGGTTGGAAAAGACCTCTAAGATCACCTAGTCCAACCACTGTAGTGAGCACAAAAACCAAGATTATTTCTTAAGGATCCATGAGCAGGGAAAGAGCAGGGATATAGAAGTAAAAACTATGTTGGTGGGCTAATCCTTGTGGGACCTGATTGGGCTGATTGGAGGGTGATATCAACTTTTACTCTCCTGGATCCTAATCCTAGAATGGTTCCCTATGTACCCTGAAACTGGAGATACCTGGCATAAAGCTAAGAAAGAAGGTCATGTGTTGGGTGTGAGAAGCAGGGACAGGCTTCAATCCATCTGATGAGCAGCTACTCCCTAGGTATCTTGAGAGCCAGCACTCCTCAAGTACCTCTCTCCGTCAGCAATGGAAAGAGGCAGGAGGTTTTGAAGGCATAGTAAGACAAAGCATCTAGATCTTGAGATATTCCTCTAGAGGCTTACAAAGGCACTTGCTTCATGAACAGCACTTCTGTAGATGCCTTAACATTTTGAATAAAGCTCAAAGGCTGTGTTAAATGAGCTGTTTTTCCCCCTGGCCTTCCCTCTCCCATTAGCACCACACAGACACAAAGGTATAACCTGTTGTATGTATCTGTTGTAGACGCTTTCTATTAAAATCAAGAGGAGACCTTGAGAACTGAAGGAAAGATATAGAAAAAAAATATGCATAAATAATGTATCAGAGAAAGTAGAGATTTAATAAGTAGAAAAAGTCTCAGATAATAAATGTGACTTTTAAACAGGAACAAAAAGTGTCATTCTTGCTTGAGCTGGATTTTAATGCAATCTTCAAGGTGTAGGAAGTGTGGAAAATCAATAGCAAATCCCAGTGTCCTTATGCTGAGATATTCAAAATGTTAGCTCTAATGGGAGTCATATAAAGGCAGCCATAAACCAGTGCTGATCAGTTCACACATGTGCTGTAAAGAGATACAGTTCAGAATTTAAATACCTCATATATCTTTTGTAAAAAGCTTTTCCCCCCTCCTATAATAACAAGTTTAAACAACACTGCAGCCTTTCTCAAAACTGAAACCACAGATGTGAAGATGGATAATTTTGGAGAAATTATTTTCTCTTCTTGTGTAATTATCATTAATGAAAGAAAAAAAAAATCTTAAATCCTAATAAATCAGAGACGGAATTGACTGACCATGCATCCAAATTGCTGTATTATTCACACTGGAATTACTCCAAAGATTAGCTGCAAATTGCCCTCTAAATTGAATTTATGGTTTCATTTTTCATAACTACTGTGTTGTGACAGATGAGAGGAATCTCTGAGAAAAATGACAGTGATGGACCCAATTTCTTAGTACTCTATCTTCAAGACGGAACTAAACTATCTCTATTTACCGTTAGATTTTATACAATCTATTTTGGCAAGCATAAAAACCTGTTATGAAATATAATATATCCTATTTTATACATCAGTCAGTAAAAATATAAATAAATAAATAAACCCCCTTAACACTTAATTTGAAAAAGGAGGCCAATCAAATTAAAATAAAGTTTCACAGACAGACACTGTGAAGATAAAAATACCCATTTATATTTATTCAAAAGCTTGCACTCTATCATCACTGTATATCTTCTCCTTTTTCCAAAGGATCTTCGGTGTGCAACATGTAGAACAGGGAAGAATACAAAGATACTGGGGTATCTTGAAGTAGTCACACTACATGCAGTGTTGGGATGTTTGTGAGGGTTTTCTTTGTGCTTTTCTTACACACTACCCAGCTTGACCATCCAAGGTATTGTGGCAATGCAAGCTATAAATAATAACAACAGAAATAATCCCCAAGTTCAACAAAGCTTCTGGGCTAGTACGTAAATACTAAAATACTAGACTGTCAGATATTAGAAACAAATGTTATGCCCTGAAATAGTTCTCATATATAACTTACATCAAACAGGAAAAATAAAAACATAGGCTTTTTTCAGATTTTCAAACTACATTTGTATAGTTCAGGCCTCTTGGGCTAGAAATAATTGAAAGCAAGTTTGAGATTATACTTAGGTTACAACCACATTTGATGCCTGAAGCTTTTCAAGGACAGAAAAATAGGGAATGTTTATAATGGAGGTTAGATTAAGTCAGTGCAAGTGCTACAGATAACTATATTTTCAGTATTTCTAGCACACAAACTAAGAATCTGTATTTTTCTTTTGTATTAGAAAAATATTGTTTAATAGCTGCACTAACAACAAAAGGCCAGAATCTTTTACTCTTAAACACTGAACTTCCTTTCTGAGCAGTATCACTGTCACCAGAGCAATTGTCAGAATAAGAATAGGAGCATCTATCCCATATCATTCAGTGTTTATGAGGCAGACTATGTTTTAGATGCATTTTACTTACATTTTGCAGTACAAAAACTTGGCTAATCGCTCCAGAGTCAGCACAGTCATTCCAGTTGATCCACTAGCTCAGAGAATTTCTAACTTTTCACCTAGAATTCAATCAACAGTAACAGTAAGAGTGGCATTAATAAATAGTGGTTGTTAGTGGCTTTTGTTACTCAGTTCTCAAGTTGTATTACTTTGTTCATTTTACATGTGTCAAAACCGAGGGACAGAAAACAAATTGCTCAGAGCTCTCCAGATGAAAAGAATACAGATCTCTAGAGACTCAGTTCACAACAATCTATTGTTGTAGGTATGAGTGTTTTATCCGGAAACTGTATCTAAACCATGGGATTGGTGCACTCTGTGATGACTTTCATGGTGCCAATTAAGTGCTCATTGAAATAAAGACCTCAGCTGGAGAGTGCCATGGCTTACTTGGGGCCATGTGCTCATATTTAATACAAAAAGACAGCAACTTGGTAGAGAGGAGCCAGAAAACAGTGCCTGCTCAAATCTTGCTCAGATCTGTAATCAGAGCATGGCGAATAACCCAATGAAGGAGCAAGGGTTCTCTCCCCTGGAATGCCTCAAGAGTCCCTTATATGTAGGTTGCGCTGAAAGTAATGTCTACTACTGTTTCCATGGAAACTACAACAGATACATAGAGCACAATAACAGTATTCAATAAAGCAGGTTCTCAGCTACAAAACATTGCTGTTCAACATACTTACTGCCATTAACTATCCATTTTCACCAGCAATAGACACAAGCCAACGTGCCCCATTCATAAAAATCTGCACCAGTAGAGGTCGCTGCACTGTCCACTGTTGCCACTATTAAAACACGCCACCCACTGCCTTACTTTGCTCACGTTCACTGTTTGATCTCCACAAATGTTCAGCAAGCTTCAGTGAATGTCAGTGGGTGCCATTTTTTTAATTTATGGGGGAATTCAATGACACAGCTTTACAACATATACATTTCCGTGTCAGATGCCACGTTTTCACTGCCCCTCTGCTGCTGTCTGTCACACGGCAATTAAATGTAATGGAATATTGGTGGGAAGGTTCAACCTGTCACACCACCAACATCTGCCTCTGACATCATGGGCCAACAGAATAAGATAGGAGGCATTACTATCAGAGCAGCCCTCATACCTTAAAGATTTCCATTTTCTTTCTTGATATCATGATAAAAACAATGGCATAAATATGTAGCAGGCGCAAAAATTACCTGCCTTTGATGATAATTATATCTAGCTGTCATAAAATTACACAGTTTTCAAAGCAGAGCACAAAAAGATAAACTAATGAATCAACAAAACATCATCCTAGTTATTATAAAGCAAATTAGGTGGAGTTATATTAGCCTTATTTTACATATGAAGAATAGAAAAGGAAGGACTTCGTTTTAAACTCTGCACTATTAGAGACACAGCACATTTGTGATTACACACAAATAATTTCTCTATTCAAAAGTACTCTGAGAATGTTTTATTCAAGGTCGCAGAGAAAGCATGAGGCAAAATCAAGAACAGAGAAGTGCCCCTGCTAATTTTTAGGCCTGTGTTTTAAACAAAAGACCCTCCTGCAGCATACACGGTAAAAATTGCTAGTCTTAGTGTTTAAAGTTTTTCACTTTGGCAGATATACAATCTATATGCAAATAGATATACACTTATTTTTCTGTAATCGCATAAGCAATGAATTGAACTGGTGGCAGCAGTATGCAGCAGCATGAAGTCGACGATGGAAATTATAGCTGTGAATATTTCCTGCGTCCACTCTGCCACAGCATTAAGACCCTGGTTTAGCACGATTAATCCAACGGTGCTGAATCCTGGTCTAACATAGTGTAAGTATGAAATGGGCTGTCTCCTTCTTTTCAATTTTCTTTCATAATAGAGCATTTTTCATGGAAGAAGCATGATCAATTTGGAGAAGAGGTAAGATAAGGTACTTCTAACAAGCATCTTATTTGACCTGACTGCTGTTTTCTTTGAACTTGCAAACATCAGAAGCTTTTCAGTAGAAAGAAATTGAAACATTTTTAGCAGTACTTTTCCAAGGGAAAATGTAGTTTTGTTCAAACTGAATCCTTTCATGAGAGCATAATTTTTAAAAAAGAAAAAAGAAAAAAAAAAGAACTTACAAACATTCTCAGTTCATTTTCTGATGTCTAAATAATTGATAGTTTCATTATCTTATTTAAACATTAACTTTAGATTCATTTCATTTACAATAATATCATATAAAGTAATGATTATTAAACTGTTGCTATGGCATATTATAAGTTTTATTATTGCTGTATGATTGTACAATGTATTGTCTGTTGTATTATGTTTTTCTCCAATTAACTTTAAGTGTATTACTTTCTAACATTATTTTAAGCCATACACTTTTGCATCTAACATTAATAAAATAATGGCAAAAAATACAGAAGAATAATCTTTTATTCAAAATACCGACTTTTTGGGATTGTGATTACACGACCTAGTCTTTCATTTAATTTCAAGCTGAAAATTAGATGAATATACCAAAGATCCTGGCAGAATGGAGATTGCTGATTTCTAGCCATCTCCCTTTGGAAGTGGTACCAAGAGTGCTTTCTCACTTTACGAGGCAAACTGAGTAAGGACATCTATGCTACATGACACTGAGGATAATATGCATTTGCATCTCTGAACATTATATTAGCACACAGTATCTTCAGTTAGAAAAATATGGATAAAAATAAAATTATATAAATGGAACTGTAGTCTAATTACGAGTGGGCAAGGGAAAACAGATTCAAGTAGCTTAACCAGACCATAGAGGATTTGAAATGCCTAATGGAGAATTATACTCACTTACAGGCAGACCATTCTCAAGGCCCTATATTTCTTGAACTTTGCTTTAATATATTTTGTAGCTCCTAGCACGGCTTTTTGTGGATTTTTTTCCTGTTGTTTTGGTTTTGTTTTGATTCAATTTGATTTGTTGAGGTGGGGGAACTTTTTTTCATATATTTGTTCCTCCTCACCACAATAAATATTGATGTATAAGACAATTGTTCACAGTGAGATGCTGCTTGGAACCATCAATTAAAAACGTAACTAAATCTCTGCAGAAAGCCCATTCTTATCCAATTTTTGAAATGCAGTGGATCTGAACAGCTCAAATTAATCACATAGACTACTTAAAGCTTCTGATTTTTATGAAAAATGAATGAAAATGGAAAAGCGTATTAAAAAAAATTAATCAAGACATTCAAATGGTTTGGTGGCTTGGCAGATTTTTCAACCAAATGTGAGTTAGCTAGATCCAGTCACTGAAAACAACTTGTACAGCAGGTTGTATGTCTTTCTTAGAACTGGGCCATTTGCTGCATTCATTGATAAAGCCTGGCTCATTTAGATTTATCACTGTAGTCCTGGAGTTCTATGATTAAACTCCCATTATCAGTCAAGATAGCAGCTGTCACAATGACAGGATTACTTCCACTGATCTCAGTAGCTAATTCTGAGCTGATTTAATCTTTCAGGAAGCACTTCTCTAATAGGAGGGTGCAGGCTGCCCACAAGATCCAGACTCTCTTCCTTGGACATTTTCAAAAGCCGTCTAAATGTGGTCATGGGCACCCTTCTCAGCATATCCCTGTATAAGCAGAGTTTTTGTGTCAGATGACATCCAGAGGTCCCCTTTAGCCTCAACCATCCTGTTATTTCAGATTGGTTTTCCTTTGCCTCTTCTTTTGACTTGGAAGGGAAGGGAAGGGAAGGGAAGGGAAGGGAAGGGAAGGGAAAAAGGAAAGGAAAAAGGAAAGGAAAAAGGAAAGGAAAAAGGAAAGGAAAAAGGAAAGGAAAAAGGGAAGGAAAAAGGAAAGGAAAAAGGAAAGGAAAAAGGAAAGGAAAAAGGAAAGGGAAAGCATCTCCATTCGAAAGGTTCTCAAAATTGTGTGTTATGTCTCTGGAGAAGACCCTGTTTGGAACACAAACAACATAAGAAACCTTGAGTGAGCCATCTTCTCTGGAGGAAATTCACACAATGAGAACAATGTTCCAGGACAATTGTCATAAGAATAAAAGTTATGGACTTTTTATGTGTTTATCATTTTTTGAATATTCTGTCTTGCTTCGTTATATATCACGGCATAGAACTCCACTGTGTAAAATATTGTTTGAGGCAGTATACTCACAGTCATTCATTAATTAGGAGCTAGGGATCTTCTCTGCCCCAGCTGAATACAATTTAAGAACATTGTTTTGTACTATGGAAATGTGCTAATGAAAACTATAAAACAGCAAATAGTCTGTGGCACTCACTATGCTTTCAAATTTGTTATGCCTATTTTGAACTACAAAAGAGATTTTTAGTCCATGAAATACTAATTTTCTTCTTATTAAGTCAATAAGAGATTAGAGGTCGACTTTGGTGAATTCATGATATAGTGTCAAATGTGAAAAATGCAAAGAACAACGAACTGTAATCCAAAGGTGAGAATTTCCCAGCAAAGAATTAAATGTGTGGCATTTTGCACATAAATGTGCATAGAGAGCAATTAATGCAGCAGGATAACTGAGTTCTTAATCTCACCTTCTCACTATTTTGGGGGGTTTCTTTGAGGTTTTTTTTTTTTTTTTTTTTTCCCCCTAAGAAGAACAGAAAAAAGAATAAAGTTCTTTTCTATTATGGTCCATCATGCTTTCTTATAGTTATTCTATAATTGAAACTAATGTTCACTGAGGGTAGCATTCTGAGATTTTATTGTGTAGTGCTGCTCATGGATCAGTTAAAGTTAACAGCAAAAAATTTGTCAAAAATGTATTCAGTCCAGTATAATTTATATGTGGAGCAGAGAAAAAAATTACTTTTCTATTTTTTTGTAAATTAATAATCATTTTTTATATCTTCAGTTAAATTAGGAATCTGATTTTTTCCAATATGTGCAAAGGCCATTTTGACATAGAGAGGCATGGCAAAGTAAGACATATTGTAATAATTAGCTGAATTATTTCTGGCATACCATGAACAATTACAGGATTAATAACTATCCAACCAAATAGTGTTATGTTGAAATAAATTGACCGACAAGGGTTTTCAGTTAGGAAATGAAGCTCAGATGGATCATCAATAAAAACTACTGCAGAGAACAGACTTTTGAGAACTTCAGTGTTTTACATTTTAAAAATATGGATGTGATAACTGTGCTTAATGACTGGAAGAAGCTATTTAAAAATTCATTTAGAATATTTTGCCCTCTTTAATTGCCTGGCCAAAGCCACAGTCTTTGACAGACACACTAATGTACCATGCAACCTATATTTAATTTTGTATTATGACCAAAATGAAAAAACCTGATGGCCCCTTAATTAACCCACTACTTTCAGTACAGAACGATGCTTTGTTTTTTTCTCTTCATTTTCAATTCTGCTCAGTTTACTGCATATAATGCTGATTTTTTTTATGGCATGTGACACCCTGACATACAATACAATGCTGTTCATTAGCAAGAATGTAATATACAAACTCCAGATTAAATTCAGCAAGGTATTTAAGTACCTCTCTAATTTAGTGTGCACAAGAAATCCTATTTGCAACAGCATAACTACTGCTTGCAATTAAGCACACAGTTTACTACCTAGCAGAATAGAGATGTTAATACAGAACATTAGAATTTTACACATCCTCTTTTGGAAAGTGTTAAGAATGATATCAACAGCACAGGAGGTCCAAACACATATTAAAGCATAGGTACAAGCACAACATACTAACCAGAGTAGTGTAGTTACGGCTTGCATGATTTTGAGCAGTTCTGAGCAACAGGAGGCTATGCTTTGAGTATCAGCCCAACCTTTTAATTTAGGTTGTTTAGCTTTTTATTTTTTGCTTTTTATTTTTTATTTTATAAAAGATAAATCTTCTGCTTTTATGTCACTGTCTTCAAAATACATTCTGTCAGAAATTAACAAATTAGATGCTTTCAATAAGTATTTGCTAACAGGTGATTTTGCTCCA
Source organism: Tragopan temminckii (assembly GCA_028571105.1). Classification (NCBI taxonomy): domain Eukaryota; kingdom Metazoa; phylum Chordata; class Aves; order Galliformes; family Phasianidae; genus Tragopan; species Tragopan temminckii. The sequence continues at coordinate 140,328,351 of JAOWBP010000001.1, forward strand.
TCTAATTCCGGCAGTGAGAAGTCTCTGAAACTTGTGTATTTTTGTGGGTTCAGAAAGATGGCACTTAGAAGACTTGCAATTCCTGTTGCTGGTTACTAAAAGTCCTGGTAAACACATGACACTTGAAACGAGAACAACAGGGTTGCAAGACATGACATGAGGTGTCTAAGCAGACCTTAAGGACGTGCTTGTCCAGACTTCATGTGGAAGTGGGATATTCACTGATATTCACTTGTAATTACTATGAGTAATGATAAAGGGCCTATAGAAGGTGCCAGTAGAGCCCCAGCCACTTCAAGACACAAGGTTCCAGTCAAGTGAAGCAGCAAAATCAATCTACAGGCAAAGGCGGTACTGTAAGGGTAGTACTGTCAGTAACTATGTACAAGGACAGCTTACTCATAGCATTTTTTAAGCATCATATGTTTAAGAATTCCAGATCATTTTTAAAGGCAAGCATTGCAGAATTTATTTTTCCTTGAATTTGTCCTTCTCCTCACTTGTTAGATGTCTGAATTGATTCCCTACATAATGTATAGGTAAAAGTTAAGCATCTATGTTAGGCAGACTAGAATGAACACTAAGTGCCTAATCTTATGTTTTACTTGTGCCTAAATGCGAGCACAGAATGCCAAGCTATGCAATACAGATGGATCTGGATTGTTTTCAATTTAATTGGATAAGATTTTTGTAGACAGATGCAATGTCTGTTTATTTTTCTAAGCACACCTGCTATGCTAGCACAACATAAATTTAAAATCTTTACTAGTTTGATTTCCCATCTTTTCCATGTTCTTTGGAACTATATGTTGCCAAGGTAAAAACATCTCCTAATCTACTATGTGATTTTTCTGCAGTTTAAAGTTTCCTCTCCCCTGTGAGCTTCCTATGCATTCTAGCATGTAATGGGCAACAGATAAGAATCTAGCATTAAAAAACAAAACAAAACAAAACAAAACAAAGACAAAGGTCAATTACCTAAAGCCTAAAATTTTGAATGGATAGGCTAGAAGATTATGTGCTTTTCTGGAAAAGATTTTTATGAGTCCTCCATATTGCATTTCCCACAGCTATCAGCATGCAAATAATAATGAAATAGTATACCATTCAGCTAAGAACCCATTTGCTCCAACAAAGGTCAAGTTCACGATACCCTGCAGACCATATATAAAACTGCTATCAGATTTATTTCCCTTCCAGATCAGTCCATTGAATTTATCTACTTAAACAAACTAGCATCTAAAATCTGCCTCCTCGTCATTGCTTCTTTTATAGTCCTCAAAGGAAATTATTTTAGTTTCACGTCTTTATCCTGCATATCCAAGCATATCCTCACCTTGTTGCTGTAGATTTAGAGACCATTATCATGCATGGTTATATACCTGCTAAATTGACTTTAGTCTTTCAATGTGATCTAAATTGTGTTTAATCTGCTCCCTTAATACTAATGGTGCTCTGAGAGGTGAGCACTTTACAAGCTGAGCAACTTTAATTTGATGTCTTTTGTACAGCCCAACTCTTCAAACACATCTTTAAATGGATAAAGGCTCTGTACTTTCTTCATCAATATTGTCAATGCATGTGTAACCTTTAGAGCAATCTCACCGCAAAATGATTATTTCCCCCATAGGAAAGACACATCACTCATTTAATTAGACACTTTCCCTCTCAGACGTTTTTTAAATTGTGACTACATAGCACAGCAGTTTAGCAGACATAGTGTACTTGCTATATCTCTTAAGGAGGAAATATTTATGACAGCTTTTCTTTTTTTTTTTTTTTTCCCCTGCCCCCCCC
>JAOWBP010000001.1:140330247-140350294 GCA_028571105.1 Tragopan temminckii
CAGAAATTGTGTCCTTTTACTGAAGAGAAATCACTCTGCTACTGCCTTCAGTAGCAACGACACACAGTTTTGAATGTTTAGCAGTGTTCTCCACTCATGCTTGTGAATAGAAAAAGTAGAAAGTGGAAATGTTTAGATTCTTAGAACCATGCAGACAAATATTTGGAGAAAATGTAGAAAGACTGAGTATAACATATTGCTTTCTCTAAGGGGAATAGTCCACTTTTCTCTAAGGGTAATAATACTAAGAAAGAAATTTTAGGTCAGGGCTCTGAATTCTGTCTCTACCTTAGGGCATCTTTCTTTTTTTTTTTTTTTTTTTTTGGTCACAGTCTACAGCTAAATACATAGCAATATAACACTCCTCTTCAGTACATCTTAGCAATAATTGCAAGCCAGTAGCGTGGACTGAAAAGCACTCATGAGACAATGACTGTGTTACATTTTTGGTAGAATGTGCTCATTTGATTTTGTGTTTTTTACTGCTATGTCTGCATATACCTTGATGTCTTGGATATTTCCAACCAAGAGACACAGAAAACAAGAGATAATAAGTTATTTTATTAGATTTTACATCTGTGTGGCATACTAAATTTGCTTCAATTTTCAGCTGACTGTAATACAAGAATGGTGGAAAAGACCAAATGGATCTACTACTGAAGAAAATACATATATATCTAATCAAAGCCTGACATTGAATGGCTTGAATTTCATGAGAACTGTCTTAATAGTTAACATACAAAAGTGCCCTCAAGCCTTGAATGTAGGGGTATCATTGCACTCACATGTCCATCCATCAGGACATAACTTGGGCTGCATAAACAAAGAAAAAATAGACTTCAAAGGATGGCAAATAAGAAGTATTACTTCTACTTATCTCTCTAGCACATTTTTTATTTAAGTTGCCTTCTAACAAGCCCGATGGATAATAATGTCCTCCATTAATACAGATTAATATCTTCCACCACTTTCTTCTGGCTTTTATGTTGTTCTTTTTTTCCACACAAAATTTTTGCTGCTCACTGAAAAAATGTATATGGAGCAAATGATAGCTATTCTCTGTGGCAAAAACATGAAGAAAATCTGAGTGTATTTGAGGGTAGATTGATTTCTCAGTACCAAAAAATTTAAACAGAATATCCCTGCGTTTAATGAACACTGAATTTGTAGCTTCAGAAAAAGGGAAAATATGTACCATGAGACCACAAGATTCTGTGTGTATCCTGAGTGGTCAGGCTATGAAAACTTATGCAGGAAGCTAATACTCGTGCTGATATGTTTAAAGAATATATCTGAATTAGCAAAAAGAGAAGTGGAGACCACAAGGATGACAAACTGGGTTAAACTAAATACCCAACAGTTTGTCTCCAACAATAGCCTAGTAGCAGATGCCTATAGACAGGAGTAAAATAGGTCAAGCATAGAATGACACTTTCTCAGCCTCCAGCAATTTGTGGCTCATGGATTTCCTGATCCAGAAATGTCATTTTGAAGTGGTGTTTGGGGCCAAACTAAAAAGGGTAGGGGATAAAAGTTGAAAAGTCCTTACAATTTAATGCTTTTACTGAGCCTATTATGAAGAATTTATATTGATTGCAAGAAATAGTTGTGATTCAGTTTTCTTGTAGATTATTTACTCAAAAAAAAAAAAAAAAAGATACTGAAGACTGTAAAATCCAGTGCTAATTTTTACTACTTACATGTACCGATGTATTATTCCTGTGTATTTTGTATTAAGAAATAAAAAAGCAATGAAAAAAAATTCTGAAAAGGTATGGATGTTCCAGTCTTAGGACACCAAGAACCACAAAGCATTTAACAGTGTTCAGCCAATCACTGTAAATTTATCCAAGAAAGGACCTTGAATCAGCTTCTTGGAGCAGTCATCACCCTCCCACCAAGGTTGCACTGAGGAATGTTTAGTGAAGTGCGAAGTTGCAGGCTCACTCTATGCTTGGAAAAAAAAAACAAGAACAACAGTAACATTAATGCTAATGAACAGAGTTTAATGGGAAACAGATTTCATCTACAGAAATTATGTCCTGTTGAGATTACAGATGTGAGTGACAAAGTTATCTGAGAGTACATACTTTGTTCAAGTAGCTCATCACATTCTGATTAATAAATTGGCTCTCATAGAAAAAAAAAAGAAGAAAAAAAGTGTTACACTTTGAATGGAATAAAAATGGTTGATAGTAAAGCTAATTGATAAGTTATCATCTACTAGGAATGTTTTTAATCAGATCCCACTGTGATCTATTCTTGGCTCCACATTAGTCGATATCATTATCAATGATCTGGAAGAAAATATCGTTGCTGGTAAGGTCTGTAAACTACACAGAATCAGTGAAGCGGTAAATAAGGATAAGGACAGGTCAGCTCTACAGAGTGATCAGGTTCACTTAGCAAGATGAGACCATCTGAGCAGCATGCCTTTTAAAATAATCAGATTTAAGGACAAGCATCTGTAAAAATGGAATTTAGGTCAGAGTTGCAGGAAGGATGAATGGTATTTTAAAATGTGCAGTTTCTGAAGTCATAAACAGATGATGTTCCAAGCACGAGCTCCTGATATGATGAAACACCAGAAAGGCCAAGTCATATTCATATTCATAAATAAGAAATAATACTGAGAGTAAGCACAAACAATTTATCCCTCTGTCTATCCATTAGCAACGTTAATGAAAGAGTAAACTGCTAAAGCTCTAGAACAGTTTTATCTGAAAAAGTGGATGTTGACAGATCAGAAATGTTAAGAACAAACAGAGCTACCTGAGACCTGGGAAATTTGACTTGTTCTAAGAGCCAAGCCAAAGAATGCTCAGTCCCATAGATGTGCATAGGCAAGTTTATGGATTTATTTGATTGCTACATATATCAGGGAAATATTTCTGAGTAAAAAAATAGAAGCAAAAAAAAAAAAAAAAAAATTGCTATGCCTAGAAAAACAACATAAAAATTTAGATTAGCAATAAATTATTTTTAACAATGAAATAAATCAATCAGTGGAAGAATTAATTTTGCAATGTACTGGAGTCTGTGCTACTTGAAAGCCCTATGTTTTCTAAAAGGTATTCCTCAGTTCCACCAAAGCTTGCAGACTTGATGCAGGAACAAATACTTCCATTCACTGTTACATGTTATAAAAGATGTCAGAGTAGATGCTCACAATAATCTGAGCATGAAGGATCCATAATGTTGTTATAGCTGAAAACAAACAAGAAAACAGAGAGAGAGAGAGAGAGAGAGAGAGAGAGAGATGTATGAAAATGAGCCAAGACTGCAAGCTAGAAGGTAAAATGGAAGTCTTTTCCTAAAATAAGATCAAGAAAGACTGCCGTCTTAACATTGATGAGGCATATCCAGGACAATCATTTAAATACTTCTAAACTTTGCAGATCTCTTCAGTTCTGAGCAAAGATAGCAGCAGAGGGATTGTTTTTAAACACATCCTGACTACATAAGGGGACAGCGGATGCATCTGCTGGAAAATGGTTTAGTGTAAAGCTTTGGACAAACTTTGCTACTGTGGAAGACAAGGGGAAAATGAATGTCCAAACATCACCAGTGGCTGATGACCCTAAACCAGCAGTACAAGTGAAAAGCAACAGTGATGCACATCAGAGCACAAGGGGGAATTAATTACAAACAGGACAGACTCTGCACAGCACTCTACAGTGTGGTTAGATAAATGTTATGCACAGTTGCAGCATTTACTCATTCACTGACTTCATCACACAACACTGACTTCAGGCTTGCACAAAGATGCCTAGGGTATCAGGTGGCCTCCACAACAGGTGTAAAAATGCTTACCTGTAAAAGACAAGCTGCTTCTGACACTCAGAGCTTCTTAACCAGTAGACAGTCATCAAGCAAACATGGCACCATCATAGCAAGTCTAAATCAGCTTGTGTGTGTATCTGATGCTTTTCTTATCTTCAGTATTGTTCCTGTTATTCTGATTCTAACTAGTGGAAATGCTTAAATACTTTCATATATGATCTATATATTCCTCGACCAGAAAAAATCGTCATTTTCATCTGGAAGTCTTTTTTTTTATTATTTTATTTTATTTTTTTTTTTAATGTGACTATTATAACTGCATATAGGCAATCTAATGAAATCTAGCATTTGTTTGTTTTTCCCTATTATTACCTCCAAGTCAAGAATACAGTTTTCTGATAGCTTATTAGTCTCAACTAAAAATGTAGAATTCCACATTATACTCTGCAAAATTGTTCTAGTATGGATTATCTTTGATGATATTTACTTAACATGCCCAATACGGGTCAAGAGCTTATAACGAGAAAGTGACCTGATTCCAAATTACATTCTGAGCAGCAGAGCACTGTGTATATTGGGCTGCATTGTGGGTTTGTGTAGACTTTCCCTAACAGCAATGTTTCGACCAATCAATGTTTTCAACAGCTGCTAATTAGCACTGTTCTAGGCTGGACTACGTTATTAGCTGGCACTGCAGTACTATTCTGTTCAGCTTGTTTTTGCAAAAAGAAGTGTTCTAAATTACAAGTGCAGATGCTGCCTAGAGAAAATTTTCAAAGGATTGGTACACTGGTATAGCCATGGCAAATAAAGCCAGGTTAAAATCTGTCCTGTTCATAGCTGCAGTATATAAAGGTCAAGGAGGACCACGAGTCTTAGAGAAACCAGTTTGCTCATAACTGGACAAATGCTTCTCAAGGCAGGTGTTTTAGACAGACAGGAAAACTCCCTGAGCATGACCCCATCTCTCAAAGCAATCATAAATTTGAGAACAGTGCCCCAACTTCTGCCTCAGTATAACTTGAAGTGTCTGCTATATCCTATCGTGGAAGCATACACACAGCTTTTTAAGCCTGCTGGTGACATTAGTGTCATGATCAAGAAGGCGAGAACTTTATGTGAGACACTCAGATGAAGTGGTCATTATTTTCAGGACATAGATAAGTCTGTTCCATTATCAGCATATCCCTGGAGGTTTTCAACTTGGAAGAGTGTATGTGTTCAGCCCCCAGAAAGGGAGTGACTGACATCACTGTCTGCAGTTCAATAGCAGGCCTCCTGGTAGAGAGAGCAGTTACCAATAATTCATGGCCCCTTGATGCGTAAGTAAATGCATGTGCTCAGCACTTGTTTTTTAACATTTCAAAAAGTGAATTTACTCTGCCTTGCCATGTTCAGCTTTTATTTCAGAGATACATTAAGGCCAACATTAGCAATGGTCTTTATAAAGGTAGAAAAAATATTCTTATTCCACCACATAGTTTCTTTGTGTCCCTACTGTAGCTTGACATGTGATCTCCTATTTTTTTAAACAAAAACCTGCCTTGAGTATTTCACCGGTATCTCTGTTAACACAATGTGAAAAACAATATCTGCCTCTATAATACAATAAAATGACCTACAACCAAGTCTGTTTCTGCTAGCTGAAGGTTATTTTACTTTGACATATCCATGCAGTGTCCTCCTCTTTAATTAATAATGTTGCTGCCTCATATTATGAAAGTCACTCTTTTGCACATATGGTTATGTTGCTAAATTGGGTTTTTATAAGTCCTTAAAGTTTCAACCTTAAGAAATGCACAGAGCATTTTCAATCACAAGTCTAATCTATTTACATGCACAAGAACTAAAAGATTTTTCATGCAAGTAGTTGTAGTTTTAGATTTTCATTATTTCTGCTTGAGCAGAAAGCAATAAATATGTCTTGAGACAAGGGAGAAAGTTAATAAAAAACTGTCCTTTCCTCTTTGTGCTAGACCCTACTTAAAACTAGCTTGTCTTTCATGAACAAATTAATTGGATTAGCTCTGCTTCAGCCACAGAGGACAGCAGTCTGTGTCACAAACATGTTTGTATAATGAACCATCACTGCCCTGGTATACGAAGGAAAGAATCCTGAAATCTTATTCAAGCAAGTATTATTAATAGTATTAACATAAACATGCAGTTCAGTGTGTAATACATGTTCTAACTTTACCTACACAATTAAAAAAAAAAAATAAAAATCACCTGTGAACTGATAATTGGGAAAGATAAGTTCTGTACAGTGAATAGAGGTACAGAAATGTGACTTACCCACAATGACCCAGCTTGTTAGAGGGCAGGTCCTACCATCAAAAGATATTAAATGCTGTCACTGGAGAAACTGTCACTGAAAATTTCACTGCTGTTTGAGAAGAAGGGAATAAAGCATTTTAAAAAGAAAGGAGAGTGTACTTTCTAGGTAGAGAGCAGAGTAACCAAAATTGTTTTTTCCTTTAAAAAAATACAATACCCATCTATTTATCATCCTCTTCTTCACCATTTGGGTACCAACAATTTAATCTCAGAATGTGATTTAGTCATTTTGCTCCCAAAGTTGCCATTCATTGTAAATGTAAATGTTTTTATCCATCTCATAACATTTACCTAAAGCTTTAAGATTTACAGCATTCACTGATGATCAGTCATGTAAAGATATTCTTTGTATTTTTCTGAGTGTTTGTACAACACCTTGACTTAGAATGGGTTGCTGAGTGCTACTGTAGTTATTAAATTAATAAGAACCAGAAAAATTATATAGTTAGACAGGAATCTGAATGATGTAGTTGAAGTTTGTAAAGACTTTAAAAAATGGTGTCTCCTTTAAAAATTGCAGCTTTCTTTTATTTCACTGTTGCTGGCTGTACTAAGGTAGATATTGATATTGAAAGGCCTTTAAATGCTTACTTTCTGGGATATTGTTACTCTATGTCCTGCATGGACCATTTGCCACAGAACCTTATCTGTTGTTTTGCTTAAATGTTCAATATCCACAATGCTTAATTAGACACAAATGTAATTTTTCTTAATTGAAGTTCCAGGAAAAACGTTAAGAAGAGGTACGATTTGTCCCTTAGTGGTCAGAGAAAAATGGCTGGTGAAATGGATGATAAGGACTAATGTCCTTTTCTAAACCTGTAGGCCCTCTAGCCACGGCAATCTTTCTGCTTGGGAAGCTGATTTCACAGTTATTGCTAGCAATTATTGCTATTTTATGTGCTTCTGCTACAGTGGGGGCTGAAGCTATTTATTAAAACCAGAACTTCTCAGTCTGAGAGATGTGCAAATATCCACTAAGAAGTAATCCCAAGAGGTGTTCCAAGGAACTTTCAACTACAAACTAAGGAACACGAGGAGCGTTTATCATCACTCTGAACATCCTGCGGTTATAGATTTGCAGCTGCTGTTGGATGAGAGGGAGGCTGTTACATTTACACTTGAACTAACGATTCACTGAGGGCACCATGACTTCTGCATCCAAAATGATAGCTCCAGAGATGTTTGGGGTTGGGCCTGGAAGTTAGGTCACTCTTTGAATAATCCTTCTATGTGGTGATAAACTGCAGTTTCTTACATACTTGCTTGCATAGCTTCTTTTTTTCCTCCTTCTTTCTTCCTACATTGTTTGTGAACAAAGTAATAGGACATGAATTACTAGTATTTGTAAAGTAAGTCTTCCCACTTGCTGGAACTAGGAACACCTTTCAGTTATGAGAGGCATAAATCCTTATTAACTATTAACTACTGCTATAGGTAGCATAGAATTATTCAAGCAATAAAAGAGTTTATTTTTTCCCTTGGTTAGTTGCAAATGAGTCTGTAGGGAACCCAGGAGTTCTGTTAAGCTCATTTCATACCTGTAGCAATAGCTTTAAAACCTAATCCTGGATATGTTTATACATTTTTAATAGAACCCCAATTTTACCCACAATATCCTCTAGTGGCTTCAACTGCTGCAGCATCCTCCTGAACAGTTTTTCACATAATAGGCTCAGCAGGTTCAACACTTGATTATCTTTTTCTCAGGTTCAATATCTTCTCTTTTCCCTTCGTTATACACCGACAAGGGGACTATACGCAGGTTCTGTGTGGTGCATGGCTTGTAGATGAACGTGCAAGCAATGTGGAATCAATGTTCTGGCAGAATCTAGTATTCAAGGAATTTAATTGAATTATTGAAATTCAGGGTTGAACCCCTGGGACATCGATCCAGTATTGTCAGCTTCAAATCCAAAGCGCGCTGGCTGCTTGATAATATGTTCATAGAATTTGCAGTGGACGAGGTGGTGAATCAAAGCCTGTGACAGTATAGCTAACTGACAGAAAACAGAGGAACTGTTGCTGAATGCATTTAAAAATAAATCAATATAGACTGGCCTGATTAAACAATTCTGGCAATGCATTGTGCTGGCATGGCTGCTGACTTACCAATTTAAGAGCAGGCTGAGGACTCATGGTATCTGGAAAGCTGGAGAGGCCTGCACCGGGGTGATGCATTTAGCTTCCAAGACAGATATTTGCTCATCTGTTTTCTTTGCCAGAGGCTAGAAACCATTGTTGCAGCTGCCAAATGAAACAAAGAGAGATTAAAAGAGAAACGAAATGATAAAATAATACTTGCAAAAAGCTTAGAAAGAAAAACAGAAGAGATGGCTTTCATTTAAATTGACATGAGTGCAAATGCTTTGCTTATTTTTCCCATATATTAAAAGATCATTTAGAATTTGAGGCTGGGGTCAATTAAAAAAAAAAAAAAGAGAGAGAGAGAGAGAGAGGGAGGGAGATAAAGGGTTTTAAAACATTTCTGCAAAACAATGCTCAGCCATCACACCTCTCTTGAATACTAAGTCGTGTCCTTCTTCAAGTGGAACTGCTGGAAGAAGGAGACAAAGCAGAGACAGCTGCAGGACTGTTCTGCCCTGTTGCGAGTTGTTTCTTCCATTGTTCTCTTTCACCAGTCCACCTGCTTTGTTCAATTTGTCATCGTCTGCTTCCTTTGACACAGGACCTGAGAACAATTGGCAGAGCTGGATTGAACGGCTGTCAGTTTAACTTCTGCAAGAGGAGGGCAGCTTTATACCCTTTCTGCAGTATTATTCTCTTTGCTGGGAATAAACAATAGATTTTTCTTCTAGTACTGCAATGTGCTGAAGGTCTCAGTCTTCCTTTCTTTGCCAGTATGGCTGGCGTAAGTCAGCATGAGTATCAACAACTCAAAGTCTTCATGGCTGAGTCCTCCAGGGGACCTGGCATGTTCCATCCCAATGGAGCTTTCATCAGACTAAGCCCCACTGCATGTACTTCTCTGCAGTCAGACCACTCATGGGCATTAGAGCCTTGCCTTCTGACTCCAGAGAGAGCCAAGATCATCCAGCAGTGCACTGGATCATAGCCTAACAGGATTGCAGAGCAAGTATCTACATAAGGACAAGAATATGAAGAATAAAGAGGAAGTGAGGTACGCTCTGGGCATCTTTCACCTTCTAAAGAGCTCTGGTGAACAGAAGTGGACTGCTGAATGGTGAACAGTCATACAAAATTTGCTAGCTAATTGACATCAATATTAAAGTATTACGGTTTAGGCAGGCTGGCAGCTAAGAACCACACAGCCATTGCTTTACGCCCCTTCCAAAGGGATGAGGAGAGAATCAGAAACCAAAAGTAAAACTTGTGGGTTGAGATAAGTGTAACAGGAAAGAAAAGGGAGGGGTTGGGGAGGCGGGGGGAGAAATGACAGGAATGCACAAAATAAGTGAGGCACAATGCAATTGCCTACCATCAAACAACTGGTACTCAGCCAGAACTCAAGCAACAGCGTCTCCTAGGGTCAACTCCTTCCACTTTTATTGCTGAGCATGACATCATATGGTACGGAATATACTTTTGGCCAGTTTGATTCAGTTGTTCCGGTTCTGCCTCCTCCCAGCTTCTTGCACACCCCCAATCTCTTCATTGTCAGGACGATATGAGAATCTGAAAGTCCTTAGTGCAAACAATGCTTTGCAAGAGCTAAAACTCAATGTTATCAATAATATTTTCATTCTAAACCCAAAGCATGGCACCATACCAGATAATGTCTCTATCCCAGATGAAATCAGGACATCTATCCAATAATTACAGCCTAATTCTAAAATATAGAGTATGCAGGATATTACCGGGACACTAGAATTAGTCCCATTACCTAAGGAATATCCCGAAAATCTAGACTTATTCTACCATAGTTGTAATATGTAAGCAACAGTGTTCATGACTTTTGCATCTAATAAATAAACCAGGTATCACCTACTTGGTAGCCCACTCACATCTCTTTCTGTTGCATTATCACTCCACCTACAAACATATTGTCTTGACAGCTGCAATCTAAATTAAAGGTAACAACTAGCATTGGATTAGTGTGTACCTGTATTCTCAAAACAGAACAGCTAATGAGGAGGTCCTGAGGCTCTTGCACCAATGTGAATTTTTACCTTAACTTATTAAGGTTTGTGACAATGTGCATTTTTTTTTTCTACCTTACACCTGATGTCTCCTTCTCACTTATCCTTTGCTCTGAGATATCCCTGTGGTTAATCTCAAGTCAAAAGCTAAGTAGTTATTCTGTCTACCTTAGGATGCAACGTCGTATAATATTCTAAGGGTCTCTGATCAAAGTCCCTCACTCACGGCTCTTCCAACTCAGTGTCATGTAGGTGTTACTCTGCACTCAAGATATCAAAAGTCCACAGTAATTCTACAGCAAGAATTGTCCTGTATTCTTTCAGACTGTGCTTGTCACTGCTTTTCAAGTAAAAGTACCAGAAAACTGAAAATATCTTAAAATCCACTCACTTCAGTATGTATTTCCCAACAGTTTTCTCCATTTATCATCCTTTGTTTGTTTGTCTGCTTCATCCTGCTCCATTCATATTTTACGTCTATGAATTCAGAATAAACTAATTTATTAGAAAAATGACACTCTATAAATGCTGACATAACAGAAGACAGAAGAAGCAATGTTGAAAATGTTTCAAAATAAATAATGAGAGCTATGTCAATGGGGACTAGTCTGAGCAGATCTGGGCAAAGTGCTTGTTTTGTTGGCATCATTAGCGTTATGCCAATTTAAAAACAGGCAGTTTTGGTATTAAGAATGCTGAAAAGTTGTCAGGTAAAGTATTTAGTTTTTAGGACTTGTAGGACATGTCTATACTACTACTGCATAAAACAGTCGGTGTCTGTTGTCTAGCCATAATTAGAAACAGCAAGGTGAAGGCAGCATCCCCACAGCAAGCCTAGAACTAGCAATCATAGAACCATAAAATAGCTTGAGTTGGAAGGGACCTCAAGGATCATCAAGTTCCAACCCCCTCCACCATGGACAGGGCCAATGACCTCTAGATCTGGTATAGACCAGACTGCCTAGGGCCCCATCCAACCTGGTATTACTCAATGCACACTGCATATTCGGGTCAGCTCCAGACCATGCCTGGGTCCATGCTTTTACCCAAGCCACGTGTCAGAGAACATGCTAACTATGAGCTGGCATGAATAACTGTGCACATGGGGCAAAGAAAAGGATTTGCATGCATCTCCTCTGTCCATAGAGTCCTTTCTTCTACTGACCTATGTAAAGAAACTGAGAAACATTCTCCAACACAATTACTCTTGTAAGTGTGTGGAAACAGCCTAAATTTCAAAGTTTCAAAGCATGAAAACAGTGATAATTATAGTGATAATAATAATAATAATTGACAAAAAACAACTGCCTTCAAGTAATTCCTTTTTTTAAAAAAAAAATTTATTTTTTGCCTGCAGATCTCTCAGAAAGGAGGGATTTGCACCTTTTGTTTGAGTATGTGGTGGTTTCGTGCTGATGGACAGCTAAGCTCCACCACATCTCTCTTTCTCTCCCCCTCAAAGGTACGGGGGGAGAAAATAATGATGAAAAAATGCTTTAAGTTGAGTTAAGGACAAGGAGAACTCTCACCAATTACTGTCATAAGCATAGAAGACTTAGCATAAAGTGATTAATATGATTTATTGCAAACTAGAGCAGTGAGAAACTAAAAGCAAAATAAAACCGCCTTCTCCCTACCCACCCTCTTCTACCTCCTCCCCCTAAATGATGCAGGAAAATGGGGAATAGGGACTGTGGTCAGTCCATAACACTTATTTCTGTTGTTCCTTCATGGTCACTCTACCCCTGCTCCATATGGGGTCCCTCCCACAGAATGCCATCCTTGTCAAACTGGTTCTTTGTGGGCTTCCCACAGGCTGCAGCTCTCCTAGCACTAATCCAACATGGCCTCATACCACAGGGATAGTCCTTCAGGAACTGCTTCACGCAGGTGTCTCTAGGCTGCAGTTCTGGCTTGGAGCTGCTCCTGCGGGGTATCTGTCAGCTGTGCCTCCTTCAGGCCTCATCCACTGCTGCCCCATGCCTGGTGCACCTCCTGCCCTCCTTCTGCCCTGACCTTGGTGTCAGCTGGGCTGTTTCACATTTCTCACTCCTCTCTCCCAGTTGCTGTTGCACAGCAGTTTTCTCCTTTCTTAAATCTGCTCTCCCAGAGCACAACCATTGTCGCTCATGGCTCAGCTCTGACAGTGGTGTGTCCCTTCTGGAGCAGCTGGCTGTGATCTGACCTGGGGCAACTGCTGAGCTCTGCTCACAGAGGGCACCCCTGCAGCCCCCTTACATCCCTGCTACCACAGCCTAGCCTTAAAAACATAATACATACTCGCATCCATTAGTGATTCTGCTCTCTTTTTTTCTCTCCTCAATAAGGACAAGTGCTAAAGTTAAGTGAAATCAGTGGAAACACTTCTAAAGTCTGCAGTGAGGTATGGGTCCAATGCCCTTGGTCTTTTTTTTCTCTCTTTTTCTTTTTATCTTTGTTTCTGTTTCCCTTCTTCTCTATCAAATTACTATCTTCATTAATAAAAATAATTTTGCAATTTGTGCATTCAAAAAAATCCAGCAAAATAACACACATGTGAATAACTGTAAATAAATTTTAAAAAGAAATATGTTGAATTCTGTAAGTTATTTGCTGAGGAAGCAGTCACTTTCTATTTAGAAGAAACTTTGTTTCTGGAGAAAGATGTATTAAAGTCGTTCCTGCATACTTAGAATATTCTGTGGTCTACATGGAACTCATTAATGTAGTCCACACACAGAAATCCTAGGAGGTCTCTAGTACACTAGCATAGTGCTGTAGATCTTACGAAGAAAAAAAAAAATGCAGTCTAAGAAAATTCTCGAGACTGGGGAAGTATTATAGCAACATGCTGTTTATTTCACAAATACAATTTCTTTTTTACACTCCAGGAGGGAAAAGAGAGAAAAAGAAGAAAAAAAGAAATCTTTGTTTTAAGTTAGCTATTCTCAAGTGCTGGTAACTGCAAAGGAAAATGAACTCCCCCTTTCCTACTTCTGCACAGCAGCACAGAGGGAAATTACCTGGGAATGTGAATCATTTCTGTGCTGCTTTTGCTGAAATGAGAGTGCTGCTGCAGGGGAGTCTGTACCAAGCAGAGCTATGTGGAATATCCAAACCAAAATTTAAAATACCTAGGACACGTGTCATTGCAACTCATGGGAGTGTAGAGGAATTGCAGTGTTCTGTGCTAACTCTGTTAAACCCAGCAGCACTTTATCAGCAGTAGGATTAGATTTTCAGCACAGAGCCATAGTATACTGTGTTTTGAAGCACTTGTTTTGCCTTCAAAGTTTTTAACTGGTTTAGCTGCATGCTCAGAAGAATTCTTCTGGATTTCTTTTGCTTAGATATTTTCCAGGTTGGTATTGACATGAGAAATCAAGTGTTGGGCTGACAGGCAGTTGCCAAAGAGAGAAACCCAGAGCGCTTCCGAGTTGACAGACTTCCACACAGCCACCCAGATCCGTGTTCCTTGCATAGCTAATCTCTAACGTGTCAGGGAAGCCTGGACATGGATTAGAAAAAAGCAATATTAAACTCTTCCCAGGTCCTCAGACTGGAAAAATCTTTTCTTTCAAAGATGTAATAGCATATTGTGAAAGCAATTTTGTGTCAAGTATCCTAAAGTCAGGGTGCAGAAAGGGATGTTTTGCAGGGGAAGGAGGGCCAGGAGAGGGTGGTAGTGAGGCAGGCAGAAGCGGTGTCCTCCCCAGGAAGGGCACAGTCCCACGGTGCCCATCCAGGTCAGTAGAGCAGGGATGGGGCTGGATGGCCACACAATGAGGTGTCCCTCAGCTCTGCCAAGCAGCCCCCAGAGTAGACAGAGAGCCCCACAGAGCCCAGAAAGTAAACATGGAGATATATATGTGTATATATATATATATTACATATATACATATATGTATATATATAATACATATGTATTTATATAATACGTATATACTTTTATATATTTTATATATATATATAAGTATATATTCATATGTATCACTGATAAACACCTAGCAAACCAAGCTAGCTCTTTTTCCTTGAAGAATATCTTGAGCAAATTCTGCCTTTTCTGTTTCTTAGTCTTTTACTAGGTTCAGTATTGCTGTTACACAGTTCATTCAGTTACTTTGATTGCAGCATACTAGATGTATATGGATGAAGACTCGTGTCTTTTTAAAATCAATGTCTTTGCATTTCTTGGTTTTATTTTCCTACTTCCAGTATGTGGTCCCTTGGTTTGGGACACTTCCCACATCACTGACTGCAGCTTTCCTTCATCATAATCAATCACATTATCAAATCCCTATCACTGAAAGCACTGTGTGTTGAAATCAGTTCAGTTTCTTTCCACCACTACTCCAACCATAAGATTTTTCTATAATATCTTTTTACAACTTCTATGACATATTTATCATGCCCCATTTATGTCAAAATTGTCCCTAAGATTTACTGAGCTTTCTTTTTCTTCTGCATCTGCTCTTCTCATCTGTTTATGCAAAGAGACCAGAGGTAGTCTCAGTTTTCATTCTGTTAGACTAAATAAACTGATGAGCTTTGGTAACATTCAGCCTTTCCATTCCTACAGCAATACTACTTACTCTTGCACTTTCCAGATAATGTCTCTACCAGATATCTCACCACTGCGATGTATAATTAATGCTTAATGCCTTAGTTTTGTAAAAGCTTCACTTGATACATCTGAGAATTGTATTTCCATTTTTTATTGCCACTTACACCTAGGTGGTGCATAATAATTCTTTGCATGACTAATATCCCTAGGTCTTCCTGTTTTAACCAGTGGGCCTTAAGATGATTGAAGAAATTCTCATTGCTCCCTATGTTCATTACCTCACATTTCAAACTAATTAATTCACACACTTTGTCCCAGTTCTCAGGGCTATCCATTTCTTCTCATGCATTATTCTGGTCATCCTCCATACAGTTAATATCTACTATATTGGTACTTCTTGAAAAAAGTTTGTCATTATATTCCTTTATATATATATATATACTCAGGATATTGCTGATATTCTCAGTAGCATTGGGTCTGATTTTTGAGGAATCACAGCCAATATTTCATTTCTCCCTTTAGCATGATTTTTTTTATAGTTCCCACTGTAGTTCCTCTCATCCATGCTGTGATCTAGTGCTAATCCACCTTTTATTCCAAGTATGTAATAATTTTCCATGTGCAATGAATCCAAGTAGATTAAGTACTAAATAAATCTCTTCAGACAAGTTCTGTTACCAAAGTTTAGTCAGACACAATAGACTCACTGTTTCACAGGCCATTGTACCCTCTCTTTCATTCATCACCACGTTTAAACGTTTAAGTATTTTTCAGAAGTTGTACTTAAGCTTCATATACAAGTCATGTAAGATTATGGGGTTTTATTGAGCCATCTCTAATCCCTTTCTCAGCCACATCAAGTATTGGTTTGCTCTAGCTGCACAGTGCAGCACAAAATCTAGAGTCACCGCTTCCAAATGTGTAATTTTGTGAGAAGAAAGAAGGCAATGGGGTTGTCTGGTCCCAGCCCACAAGGTTCAGATGTCTCAACAGACGATGCTGAGCAGTAACATTTCACATGAAAGCAGCTCCGGCAATGCTAGGCCTTCGAAGGGTGAGCCGTGTGTAAGCAGAGCTTGCCATTTCATGCAAGGGATCAAGTTTTCCAAACAGAGTCAGCCGCCCCTACTGCTCTTGACTGAATCTCCTAGGAAACAGCAAACTGAAGCTGTGTTATCTTTTCCCTGGAGCCCATCCTTTCTCAGGTCCTACAAGCAGCCACAGTAATGCAGCCCCCGGTGTGCATCAAGCTGCCTGGAGAGATGCTAGAAGCACTACACAGGGTGACACTTGGACTAAAGATTTACCCACAGATAACCACTGATGTGGGATTTGTCTGGAGGGGATGATCTAGCCCTGTATGGACAGGGAAGAGAAACACAGAGTGGAGAACAACAGGAGAAAGACAGGTCTGGGAGCAAAGCTCTGTAAGAGGCAGCACAGCTGTGTGCAAGTGGTATGCAGTGAGCAGATAGCATCAATTCCAGAAATTTCTTTTTAGCAAAATGAAACTCTGTTGAAGATTTTCTGTCCGCATTTGGATAAAATGCACCTTTTCCAAAGCATTTATGGAAAATATGAGCCTATTTATTAGTGATCTGACATTTTGATTTGGGTTGCCATATTTTCATGCATGACAGAGTAAAATAAGCATATAATAAACATTTTAATCATACTTTTATATATAAAATCCCAAACATAAATTACATACATAGTTAAAATATACTAGATAGTATTGATATGATGTTATGAAAAGGCAATGTTATTTTTTTAATCTTCATCTTGAAAACACTTGATTTGCTGATAAACACCAATAATATTGTTACAGACATAGATCTTTTCTCCATGCCCATTAAAAACAACAGGGCCAAATGAGAATTATCCAACTCTTTTACCTTCTGTGTGCTCACCCACAATTTCCAAATTTATTCTAATTGTTCATTAGATGACTATAATCCAAACTCTCCCAGTGCCAGACTCATTTGGCTCCTGAGTGAGGTGTAAAAAAAAGCACGCGTAATACAAAGGCCCTGTCTGAAAATTTTAAAGGCTAAGCCATACTTGCTGCAAACAGACTGACACTAGTGTAGTCTAACTGGCAGAGTGTGTCTTTACCTAAGCAAGGATCTATCCCAATCCATAAAATTATCTGTGTGTGTAACTGCTGATGGGGTTAGAACAGCAGAGTCAAATGACTTATAAATGGAGCTCACAGATGGCAAAACTGTTCAAAGAAGAGTCTTCTGATACACTGGTGTGGTGCTGACTCTGAGGTAGATAAGTACTGAAACTTTTAAGAGGGTCAGAGAGATGTAGAATGAAGGGGTGGTGGGCTTTCAGACTTTGCACCCTGAGTGTGGCGGCACTTCTGGCAGCACACAGCACCCACCAGACTGAGCTTATGCAGTAGGTACAGGCTAATTGAATACATACAGAATATGGAGGTGTCCAGAGTTAGAATAAAGGATCCAGTAGTGTTAGATTGCATTCCATCTTCTGCATTTCAGCCCAAGAGCTAAAGATATCTTCCGGAGTATGTTCTGTTTAAGAAAGGCTGATGAGGGATTCTCCAAAACAAGCAATGAATATTGTTAAGAAAATTAGAGCAGTATCTATTAGAGAATAAGGGATTACTGTTCTTGCAAAAAATAGTTTTGCACAGAGCATTTTCCTGAAAATATGGTTACCAAAAAGAAAAATAGCATGAAGATGCATGGTGATTTACAAATGCTTTTGTATCTGATTAAATTTACTATAAATTCCCCTAGGATCTGCTTAGTTTTCTGGTCTCTTTAGTTTCAAAGATAAACAAATTGAATTGATAATTTAACAGTCCACGTGATTTTATTTTCAGAAGAAGTAACATCACATACAAAAACTGGAGTCTTTGTGACATTTTAAAATTATTAATAAATTTGGTAGACAGAGAAAGCAGTGTCCATGAACTCCTCCTCATTACCATAAACCTTTATGCTAAAAAATAAAAAAATAATAAATTAGCATGTGCAATGCTGGAAATATTTCTGCACTTTCAGTTCAAGTCACAAAATATATATTTCCTCATTTATCCTCACTATCTTAACAAACAAAATCTCAGTAATATGGGGAAAGCATTCATGCATGAGTTGTGCAAACATAGCACAAAACAGCAAGATTTGCAATGTTCCAGGCAAGTATTTTGTCAGCTTCTTCTGTTTGCTTGTTGTTTAGAGTGTTAGGTGTTTAAATTCTGTGATAATAGGCTCTACACAGAAAATAAAAGCTAAGATACTATCTAGCTAGCTTGCTGGGAGATAGGTAGATAAAACTTCTGTTTACTTATGTTTTGAGAAGCATTTGTACTTTTCAGGCCTTTGCTGACTGTTCAGTTAAGAGCAGAATTTATCAACCTTCCCCATTTCCAGTGTGTATTATGTTATAGATTTTTTATTTTGATAACTAGTAGATATTTGAAAGGGAAGTCATATCTTTAGACCCAGGCAGAAGGGTCAAGACTTAAAGTTTGAAGTACAGAGCATGACTTCTCAAAGATTTTTTGGCTTGTTATTGTAAGAGAAGAAATTACTTTTTTTTTTTACTTTTTTTTTTTTTTTCGTCTGGTAAAAACATGAATACAGGTTAAGCCATGAGTGAATAGAGAACAGCAATGCAGAGAAGGAAATTGGGATACTGATGGATAGAAAATTCCACGTGAGCCAACAATGTGAGAAATGTGACCTCAGGAAGCCAATTGTTACCTGGGCTGCATCAAAAGAGAGGTGACAGCAGGGTGAGGAAGGGGATTGTTCCTTTCCACTCTACCCCTGTGAGGCACTGCATATAGGCCTGGGGCCCCCAGCACAAGAAAGATGTGGAGCTGTTGGAGTGGGTCCAGAGAAGGGACGCAAATATAATCAGAGGACTGAAGCACCTCTACTATGAAGACTGGCTGAAGCTTGGGATTTTAAGCTAAAAGAGTGTAGATTTAGAAGAGACATTAGGAAGATATTCTTCACTCAGAGGATTGTGCGGCACTGGAACAAAATGCCCAGAGAAGTTGTGGATGTTCCATTCCTGGAGGTGTTCAAGGCAGTGGTTTTGGGAACCCTGGTCTCATAGCTGGCAGTTCTACCCATGGCAGGGGTATGTGGAACTAGATGATATTACTGGATGAGGCTGGGAGTATGACCACTGAGGATAAGGAAAAGGCAGAGGTTCTGAATGCCTTCTTTACATCTGTCTTTAAAGACCAGTTATCCTCAGGGTACTCCACTCTCTGACTTGGTAGTTTCGGATGGGGTGCAGACTGAACACCCCGCGATTCAGGAGGACACAGTCAGAGACCTACTACTCCAACTGGACTGTCATAAGTCCATGGGGCCGGATGAGATTCACCCAAGAGTGCTGAGGGAACTGGTGGATGTGATAGCCAAGCCGCTTACCATTATCTATCAGTGCTCCTTGTTGACTGGTGAGGTCCCAGAAGACTGGAGGCTTGCTAGTGTGACTCCCATCTACAAGAACAGTTGTAGGGAGGATCCAGAGAACCTGTAGGTTCTCTGTTAGGAGAACCCTGTTAGTTCCCTGTTAGCCTAACCTCGGTGCCAGGGAAGGTTATGGAGCAGATAGTCTTGAGGGAGACCACACAGCATGTGCAGGACAACTGGGGGATTAGGCCTAGCCAGCATGGATTTCTGCTTGACCAACCTGATCTCCTTCTATGATCTAGTGACCTGTCTGGTAGACGAGGAAAAGGCTGTTGATGTAGTCTCCCTAGACTTCAGCAAAGCCTTTGACACTGTTTCCCACAGTATTCTCTGGCAGAAGCTGGCAGCCCGTGGCTTGGACAGGTACACTCTTGGCTGGATAAGGAACTGGCTGGAAGGCCGGGCCCAGAGAGTGATAGTGAATGGAGCTAAAGCCAGCTGGCTACCAGTCATGAGTGGTGTTCCCCAGGGGTCGGTGCTGGAGCCTGTCCTCTGCAATATCTTTATTGACGACCTGGATGAGGTCATTGAGTGCACCCTCAGTAAGTTCGCAGATGACACCAAGTTGGCTGGAAGTGTCAATCTGTCTGGGGGTAGCGAGGCCCTACAGAGGGATTTGACAGGACAAGGGGTAACGGCTGGAAACTGCAGCATAGGAAGTTACACACAAATGTGCGCAAGAACTTCTTTACGGTGAGGGTGACGGAGCACTGGAACAGACTGCCCAGGGAGGTTGTGGAGTCTCCTTCTCTGGAGATATTCAAGACCCACCTGGACGCCTACTTGTGTGACCTGGT
>JAOWBP010000001.1:140359668-140406553 GCA_028571105.1 Tragopan temminckii
TTTGGCGCAGGGTCTTTTTAATCTCTTTCTTCTGGGAGTCATGCAGACACAACCCTGAATAAATAGATGAGACAGAGCGCAGGATATTTATTTTGATTGTATCTTTCCTAAAACACTGGGAAAGCTGTAATATTAATTCTTTCCATTAATTCCTATCTCTTTCCAGCGTCTCATTTCTGGACTATTCCTAATTCCAGTGTTTTCAGGGCTTTGGTTCTTTTTCCACATCCATATATATACATTTTCACAAGCAGTTCCAAACTTTTCTTTCAGTATCATCATTTTTTCCTGCTAGCTACTTTCTTAATTCTGGTTTTATTTCAACCCACTGTTGTTTCAGTTTGTTTATTTTGCAGTCTTCTTAAGACAATTTGGGCATTGCTATAATAGGAAAAATCTTAGAAATGCAATCCTGTGGGATCTTTTTAGTAAGACGATGAGGATGTATCTGGAAATGATATTTTGAAAGGTTTGGAGATTCGATCTACTTCCTTTGCTTCATGGAATCCATTATGAGAAGCTCGCAGATAGATGTGCGTTCTGATTACCTGCACAGCATCGATCTGTTTTGAATAAAGAATATTCAGATACTGTAGGAAGAAGAAGATTCTATAGTTTGTTTTCTGTTGCTTTCTCTGTGGCATCTCAAGCTTGCTGTTTGCGTAGTGAAACCAGTGAATTTTTCGAAGTATGTGTTTAAAAATAAAAAAATTGAAAATCAATCAACTCTTTCTAACTCTTTAGATTGAAAAAAAATAATTAATTAAATTTCTCCCAGTCTGCTTTATGCACAGACCTATTCATAGATATCTAGTTAAGGGATTGAAAGTTTACAAATCTCATTATCAGCAATGATTAAGCATGGATGGTTAACCTTGGAGATGAATTTGGAAAGAATGCTAAAGTAGTATTTGCCTCTAAACCATCAAACTTGAAAAACAGAGTGTAAAGATAATTTGTTTCCATTCTAAGCAGCTCTAAATGCAGTTTCTCTGCACCTAGCTCTTTTCTCCAGTGTTTCACCTGCAACTTATTTTGAGTTTAACAAATTACTTCTGAGGACACAGACGTGCTTTGCTTCTGCGACTGACATTAAGTCAATCCCTGTTCAAGTCAGTAGATAGGTGCAAAAGGGATATAGTATTGGATTTCTTATCATCAGATTATTTTTGATACTCAAGAAATAATCAGAATATAGTATGAAACCTTTTCATTTATATAATTTAATATATGTACAAGCAAAAAGAAGAACAAGAAGATATTCAAAGAGTAAGCAGTGTGGTGTTTTTTGGTCATATAACTTACTCTTTCACAACCACAAAAGCCTGATTTGCAGAAGACTTTGAAGAAAACTTTGAAGAGTCGTTAGTTTTCATCATGTTCATTGACCAAGCAAAGTTAATGTTATGACATTGTATAATAATAAATGGGTCAACCCATGTAATTATTGGCATGCCAGTTTGTGGGTGAAAAAAATGAAGCCACTGTTGCACAAATCAGGTCTTAACTAATATCATAATTAACATGGATTAACCCATGTTATAGCTAACATGGATTTTTAGAAAATAAGTGCTGTTGAACTAGACTTTAACAGTTGAATTAGAGCCCTAGTTAATCAGACTAACTTCCTCCATTCTCTTCTTCCCTGTCAAACAAACAAACAAACAAACAAAATAAACCACAAAATAAAACAATAGTTAAAATGTTTAATGAACTATACTCTTGGGACATGCATGGCATTAATATTCTTCATTTCTGCAAAATGAAATCTGGTTATAGTATTTGCATTTAACACAACTACAGAAAGATGCATGTGTGTGGACTGTACTCAAGAGATACATACATTTGGATTTTACATTTAAACCTCATTTAATTCCCTTTTATTTCAAGGAATAAACATATTTCAGAAATAGGGTAATGTAGAAAAGTCTATGACCATGACAAAATAATGAAGGGAACAAGAGCTACTTGGATACTTTTACTTAGTGCCCATTGAAAAAAACAAACCAATGAGGAAATAACCCACCTTTTTCAGGGAAAAAAAAAAAAAAAATCTTTAAAAAATCAGAAATATGGATAGGGTTATTTCTACTATATTTTGGGTGCCTATTCTAAGTGTGATACAAAGTATGATTCTTTCACGTTACCATTTTATTTCACAGAATCACAGAATTGCAGGAATTGGAAAGGACCTGAAGAGGTCATCGACTCCAATCTCCCTGCAAAAGCAGGTATCCAACAATAGTCACACAGGTAAGAGTCCTTACAGGTTTTGAATATCTTCTGAGAAGGAGACTATACAGTCCTTCTGGGCAACCTGTTCCAGTGCTCCAACATCTTTACCATGATGTCTTTCTGCATGTTAGCATGGAACTTCCTATGTTCAGATTTTAGGTCATTACTATTTGTCATGTAGCTATACATCAAGAAGAGACTGGACATAATAGTCTACATGTGGCTTCATCAGGGCAGAGCAGAGAGGAGGATCCCCTCCCTCAACCTGCTGGGCACACTCTTCTTAATGCACCTAAGGATATAATTGACCTTCTTGGCCACAAAGGCACACTGCTGGCTCATGATCAACCCGTTGTCCACCAGGACCCCCAGGTCCTTCTCTACAGACTTCCTTTCCAGTTGGTCATCTGCTAACCTGTACTGATAAATGCAGTTATTCCTCTCCAAGTGCAAGACTTTATACTTGCTCTTGTTATACCTCATCAGGTTCCTTTCTGCCCAACTCTTCAGTCTTGTTGAATGGTAGCACAGATTTTAGCATGTCGTACACTCCTCCCAGCTTTGTATCATCAGTAAACTTGCTGAGGGTGGACTCTACCCCTTCATCCAGGTCACTGATAAAAATGTTGAATAAGATTAGCCCCGGGGAACACTGCTAGTTACACTCCTCCAACTAGACTCTGCACCACTGATAACAGCCCTCTGAGCTCTGCCAGTCAGCCAATTCTCAATGTGCCTCACCATCCACTCATCTATCCCACATTTTCTAAGTTTCATAACAAAGATGATGTGGGAGACAGTGTCAAATGCCTTGCTGAACTTAAGGTACATAACATCTACTGCTCTCCACCTATCAACCCAGCCACTGACGACAACACAGAAGGCTATCAGGTATCATCTGTGTAAGATTTTATAGAAAGGGGAAAAAAAAACAACAACAACAACAACAAAAAAAAAGAACAAAAAGAATCACAAAAGTGCAGAAGCTATGGTGAACCATGTTGGATTTCTGCCAGTAATCATGTCTGCCTTAGAGAAACAGCAAAATTTGAGACATTTATATTACAGCTCACATGAAACACTGCAGTTGCATTTCTCCCAGTCCTAAGTTTCTTAATTTTTATGTTATTGTTTCCAATCTTGGGTGGAAATCAGAAAATCAGAAGTAATTCTAAAAATTGTCCTCCAAATTTTCGTCAGAAATACCTCAACCAGCCTTTGCTCTAAATCTGTCTCATAAAAATTGTGTTCTCTGGGTTTTACATTAGATGAATAAAAAAATTAAACAATCTCTAGGAAATAAATTTGTGTGGAGTGTCTTTTGCATAGATAAACACAATCTCAAAATTAAATAGCTGCTTTTTATAAATTCTGGTTTTATTTTTTGTTTTGTTTTTGTTTTTTATTTTGCAGCAGAATTTTTTTATTGTGAAAATTCATAACTTTCAATATGAGCATAAATGTTTTCATTCTGTGTAAGATGTTATAGAAAAAAAGAAAAATCACCTTGTATAGGATTGTGTCAACATTTGTCAGTACAGCTAGCATCCAATCGAACTGTCCTGCAAATATGCTTCATTGTAGGAATGGACAATAGAGAGCAGAAGATAATAAGCAGGATACTTCTTATGAACTTTGTGTTTTGTTAAGAAAGAAAATTATAATGCTTTCGACCCTGGTACAAACCTCAAGATGGTTTTATTCATTATTTTGCTGTGACCTGCACATACTGTCCTTATATGGATACTTATGTCAATGTATTTATAAATACTGTTTTTATCTCTACAGCAGTCCATGTTTTTATGCCATGCAATGACTCAGAAATATGCTTATGACACGGACTGTCAAGTGGTGTCATGCCATCCACCTTGGTCAGCAGTAAAGTCAAATTCACAAATTGTACAGGAAGCAAAATAAAATAAAAAACCGATTATGCTTAATTAGCTTGTCAGAAGATCGCTTTGTGCTGTCTTTGAATGTCAAAGCATCCGCTTTTGTTTTTTAGGAGTCCAGACATATTTCCTTCTCTAACATACTAATTTGTACACCATACAGATAGAGATGTTTTCCTCTTATGAAAAACAAAACAAACAAACAAAAAAATCAGAAAAACAATTTATATTCTATAATTGAAAAAGATTTCTGCCAAAGTATGTGTAGATAATTACTACAACTAGAAATATACAGAAAATCTGACTTTCATCTATTTATTTTGGTGTAATACAGAGGAATAATTCTACCATGTTTGCAGTACTTCATACGTTCATCTATAGCCTGGTCATAAATATGTATGGAGCTACTTGCGTTTTGGTCTGAATCACTGTCTCTCTGTGGAAACTTCAGTCCCCAGATCAAGGACTGAAAGAAGAACTATTTTGTATAGGTAGCCAGCCACCAAGAAAAAAAAGAAAAAAAACCACAAAGATAAGTTCAAGTAAAAAATTTGTTGTCACCTTTTGCAAGTTTTTGCCCTATACACTAAGATGCAAAAACCCTAGCAATGCAAAACAAAATCTGTTTTTAATTGATTGGTGAA
Organism: Tragopan temminckii; assembly: GCA_028571105.1. Taxonomy (NCBI): domain Eukaryota; kingdom Metazoa; phylum Chordata; class Aves; order Galliformes; family Phasianidae; genus Tragopan; species Tragopan temminckii. The sequence goes on from JAOWBP010000001.1 coordinate 140,364,440, forward strand.
GAACAAATTAACAAAGTAGAGTTACACTGTTCAAGTCATGTATGTACAAAAAATTTGGTTTTCTCTGGTCATTGCAGATTATGTCAGCACCAGTACATGCTACAATATCTTATATATAGTTCAGACTGTAGGGAAGGAACAAGATGAGCTGCAGCCCAGAGTCTGTACTGGAAGCTGGATTTCCCCTCATCAAACCTCCAATTGCATTTCTAGAAAAAAGATGACCTTTATCAAACTGGCTTTTACTTAGGCTTTAATGCGATAGCATGAATTTTGCTCACTCACTGATACGCTCCTTACTATACCAATGCCTGTGATAACTTCAAACATGGAATAGATAATAAGAGTAGCTGAAGATTGATCTATACGTGCTAAAGAAAATTATCTCTCTGGGATGACGAAAAAACATCCTCTTTCTACTTATCTTTTTTTCTGTGTGTGTGTGTGTATACTTCAAGAGATTTTTTACATGAAAAGATGTGTTTTATACTATACATACTGGATTCATAAATTTCTTAGAACTTCCCACATATCTTTGATTTTTTGAATAACTATATGAGACTTCAGTTCTTAGCTCCCAGTATTAGGCAGGTATTCTACGTCTTAACCTTTCATACCTAGTTGTAATTTTGATTGTTGAAATAATTTCACTGTACTTCTGAAAAAGGATTTGAATGAAAAATGTGCAGCTTTCAGCCTAGTTACAACTAGCAACTGAACATTTCATTCTCAATTTTTTTCCTTGTAAACATTTACCAAATACTATTGACATATTTGTTCTGAAATATTCCATTTCTTAAGTGACTTCATGCCAATGAATTTATATTTAAGATGTCTTCCCTGCTTATAATTTACTCAAGATTAAGTTTGTACTTGGTGTACTCGCCAACAGGAAAATGGATTCTGGAGATAGAGTATATTGAAGAAAAAAACAATAAAAAAAACCGGATGTACAACCAGAAGTGTAACTGAGGTCACTTTTCCACATTTGTCTTGACTTTACTGTACTTCTAATTCAACTTAAATATATATAATATATTATTTTTATCATTTATTTTTATGTACTAAAGAGAAATGTACTGTACCTATAAGTACATAATAAGCACATTTATTTTTAGTCAAATTTTATCTTATTTCCATAGTCAGGAAACTGAAATCTGACACTAAAAAGTTTGCAATGGGTAAAACTTGCTTCACCTTTTGTCTTAATATACTGTAGATGAAGGGGTCAGATGTGATTACTGAACTGAAATTACGTGTATGTTAAAGACGTCAGAAAGGTTTTCTTGTTCCAAAATCTAGTTTCTCCCTAGGCTATATCCTTAATTTTTTATGGATATAAATATGTATACAGAACATCATTTTTTGTGCCAAACTCTGTTTCCAACTGAAAGACATACATTGAAACACAAAATTATAAACAGTTTATCTACAAGAATAGGAGCCCAGACCACCAAGATATTCTGATTGTGATACTAACTCAGTTTGAAAGGGTACTGTTAATTATAATGAACTTCAGATCCAAACCAGATTTTTTACTTACAAGCGTATCATTTGCATTTCTTATTCACCTCAGTAGCTCTGGGGGAATATGAATGTGAATAGGGATACTCACCAGTACATATCAGTTTTCAAATGTCACTATCAGTGATTCACATAAACACCTTCTTTGAGTTAGAATCAGATCCAAGATTAAATTTGTGTTAGTACACATCTACTCATCTAGTGTCTTCAGACTATTACAAGAAAACTGCAAGTTTTGGAATTTTTCGTGGTTTGAGGTTGTTTTGTTGTTGTGTTATTATTTTATTGTTGTGTTATTATTGTGTTTTGTTTTCAGTTAAATCTTGTTTTTCAGATTAGCTCAAGAAAGATCTGTATGTTCTTCAGGGTTTGTCCTTAAAAGAAAGTAATTACAACATTTAGGTTCTGAACACCCCAAGTCAAGTAATCAAAATGTTTTGTGCTTTTTCTGCCGTACCCTGCAATATTCATACTCGTCAGGAAAAAAGCCATCCATGTGACAACATTTGTGCTTTGTGATGTCATTAAGAATGTGGTTAAAAAGCCACAACTAAGAGGAGAGAAAGAAGGGAAACAAATATTAACAACTAATTCTTGTAACAGTCAAATACTTGTAAAAGTCAAAACTGCCTGCTGCATCAGATTAGATGGTTTAGAAGGCACTAATTTAATGACCTGCATCCAATGTATTATGTTTCTTATGAGCTGGGCAAGTTTGTTCTCTGGTATACCCTGGAGTGCATTTTCAGCATATGAAGAGAGAAATAAATTTTACAGGCATTATATCCTTCCCATAAAATGCCTGAACTACTTCATTTTTATCCGAGCAATGATGCAAGACAGAAGGAGCTGGCCGGTTACACTGCACATGGTATCAGTTCTGAGGAAATATCTAATTTAGATCCCATCATTATGCCTGAAATTCTATATTTAAGAAGAACCCAGCCAGTAAATGTTGATGATAGGCTCAGTTCTGACAATTATACTGATATGAGACAGAAATCTTAGGATGGCCCGTATGGATCCAATGAATATTTAGCCTGGAAGAGAAGACAAGTTAACAGCAACATCCAAAGAGCAGAAGGTCCAGGAAAGATAGAAATATTGTTCAAATCACTGAACGCAAGAAGTATAGAAAAGCTTTTAAGAAATTTACGCATTTTTCTTATATTTTTTATGTTTTCAAATATAATACTAATAATTGACTAGGATGCCATTGTAAGAGAAAACATCTTAAAACTCACAGAATCCCTTTTTTGCAAAGAACTTGCATTCAGATAGATAAATGAGGAAATAATGATGTGATGTTGGGTGAATAAAAGATGGTACTCCTGACATCTTTATGTCCTTACCTCTCTCTGGGTATCATGATAAGGCAAGTTTTAATGGCAGGGCTGAAAAGAGAGTACGGATATGGGGAATGTTTTCAAGAAGTGCTTCCCAGTCTTACAGACAGTGGGAGAAATCATGAAGTCACTTAATTAAAAGTCTGTTAAGAGACTGGTTTTGTGTGCCAATGGGTAGCTAGTGCCAACTGCTCTTTACTGAATGAAAAGATCATTTACAGGGTGGGGATGTGTTGTGAAAGGACTTTGAAAGTGAAACCAAGCAGCTTGTGTTTGAAGTGGCAGAAAAGAAGTAACTAGAAGAGGGAGGTGTAGAGAGAGGTGAAATGGTCAAAATGACAGGAAAAAGATCTTCACAGCAGCTGAGCATTTGTCAAAGTCAGACAAAAAGAGTGTTGCAGTAACCGAGATGTGAGATATTTCAGCTGTACAGACAGATAGCAAAAAACCACGTCATAGATATGGTCTGTGAAAAGAATTTGTGAAGCCTAGACATTACCTGAAAGTGAGAATTTAGAAAGTGAATTCAGTCACAGGCAGTAAGGTGATACCATCCTTCTAGGCATCATCATTAAATAAGAAAAAGTACTTTCAGAACCAAAACAGTTGATTTTTTTAATAGCAGGTGGGTGTTCATCACTATAAAGTCCCTTTAGAATATGTTGAAATTTGCTGGGTTTTCCTTGTGTTTCTTTTTCCTCTGGTTGTGTTTCCTTTCTTTCTTTTACTTTAAAAGACAGACAATTTCAAAATAAGAAATATTTGTAGTATTTGTGTCTGACAAAATGCAGTTTTTCTATTAAAATTTTAAGTACTATCTAGCAAAAATTTAAGGTGGAGTGCTGGTGCTGTAGTTTTGTAGCCTGGAATTGGCACATCAGTTCTATATGCTTTCTGTATGCAGTAACATCTGATGCTTAATATTTTAGGAGGCAGAAAATTCTTTAACCACAGTATGTACCTAATTAACTGTTCATCTGTGTACAAAAGAGATAAACAGAGTTTTAAACTTGAAGGCCAGTGATTTGAATATTATGAAGAGCAAGCACTGCTGTTTATGCTGAACAGGAACTTATTTGGATACTAGATCAAATAATTTCACCCATGTCTTCACAGCGATCGGAGTATCACAGCAAAGACGAAATTTATCAACTGACAAACTGTTCAAAATATAGTTACTAATAACTTAAGCTCTTATTATTTTTAAATAGAACAAAAAATGAACACAACCACTGTATGGATTTGCCATGGGGACTTGAAGGGTTTTAGTGACATCTTCAGGAATCTGATACTAGATTTATGTCTTTGTCTACCATGAGCTGTTATCTTATACAATATGCATCTATACTTGCCAGACATTTTGCCATAGCAATATACACTTTCGTACCTGTATAGCAGTTTATACCTTTGTACCTGAAAAAAAAAATACACAATATCAGTGCTAAGTATTTCTCTTCTTCCATGGCCCTTTCTGTACTGGCCATTGAGAAAAAAAGGCCAGAGAATTAAAGAGAATAATGAGAAGAAGTGCTGAGTCTTTTCGAACTGGCAGAAATGTCCTTGGAAATAATGTTTTACAAAGGGATAATTCTCCATCAGAATTTCTAATAAGTTTGTTGACCAACTTTAGTAAATATTTATTTTTAAATTGGTCAGCTAATTAACAGTTGGAAAAGTTAAATGTCTAGGTTAAATTGTTTGAAGACTATTTTTTATATAGAAAGACTGATATGTTAGCTAGAGGTAGAAACCTTGTTTTCTGAATGATTTCCTTCTAGAAAATAACTCAGATATTTTACACTGGTTGAACTCCACTGAGGACATGCAAAGCTCAGTGAAGAACTTTGAATTCAAATATGTTTTTGGGCAGAGAACTTTCTTTGCTGTTTGTATTTCTAATTGGAAAATGGTAAGTATTGCTGTAATTCCCAGGCTACCATTGTACATTATAAACTTATATGATCAGAATAAATCTGAACACTGTTGACTTCCTGGATGGAAGATCTTTACACTCGGCCAGCATTCAAGGATTAAATATTCAATGGAAAGACACTTTGACAAATTGTTTTATTCTGTTTTGAGACATCTGAATAAAACATCTGAGTTACCTACAGAGAAGCCCATCTCAGCTTACATCTCAAGCCAGAATATAAGCCTTTCAAATTTAGTTGACTAAAATCTGAAGTGTATTTTAAAAAGTTTTATTCAGATAAAAATTTGAGTCAGTTAATTAAGTATTAATGAAAGGTCAAACAAAAAAGCCATGGGTTTATTTTCAGTGTAATAGAATTGTCCATACTAAGGAAAACACAGGCCTAAAGATAATTTTTAAGTACGCTGATTGCTCTGAAAGTAATGTCTCCTATTTATTTCAATTGAAACTACAACTGATAGAAAGAGCACAATAATGCTATTTGATAGAGCAAATTCTCCATTATAAAATATAGTTTCTCAACATAGTCACTACCATTAGCTGTGCATTTTAACCAACGATGAGCAAGAGCCTGCATGCCACACTCGTAAACATCTGCACAAGCAGAGGTGACCCACTGTCGCTGTCACTACTACTGAAACATGCCACCCATTGCCTCACTGTGCTCACATCCACTGTTTGGTCTCCATAAACACAAGCGAGTGTCGATGAATCTCAGTGTGTGTAACTTTTTCCATGTGGATGAATTCAATTACTCACCTTTGCTTCATACTCACTTCCGTGTCAGACACCACTGTGTCAGACTGCCCCACTCCTGCCATCCGTCAAATGACAATAAAATGTAATGGAATATCACTGGGAAGGATCGACCCCTACTCCCATACCACCAACATCTGCCTCTGATGTTGTGAGCAAACATAATATAATAGAGGTCTTTACTTTTGGAACAGCCCTCATATATGACAAAGAAAGAATTCTGACTTTCTCAGACGAGACAGAAAAAAAGATTAGTTGTCTCTAGGTCAAAAAAAGGAATTTGGCCTACATATTTTGAACCCTACCACACTCTTTAATCATTAACTTCATTACTAAAGATGATCATATTTGTACTTCTCTGAGGTAGACATAGGATTCAGGTGTATATTACAGCATTCCACAGAAAATTTTTGTTATTTCCCCGTGTACTTTTGTTGCATCAGCATGTCCAAAACCAACAGTTATTCAAGCTTTTGGCCAAGAATACAAGACTTTTCCACCTTCTCCCTCTCCCTTCGTGTCCCATGAAATTCCCCCAGTTGCAGAGAAATGGTGAATAGATGGAAGTCAGACATCCCAGTTCATCCCATTCAGTATGAAGGGAAGAGATGTGCTCTCTGTTGCATTAGCTAATACTTGTGTAGAGAGAAGATGTGTCATAATTCAAAGGGCCCACTTCTTGAATCCTGCTTTTGATCTTTGGTAGTTCGGTGAGAGAGAGTAGACTGTTCTGGGTTTTGTTTTCTGGTTTTAAAATCTTTCCTATCACACAATGTATATGTTTTTAAAAAGGATAATGGAGTAGGGAGCAGAATTTATGTGATTTTTCTTTTTATATTCACAACTTATTTGACTTTATCTTCAGTCCTTTATTGATCTTTTGACATGAATCTCTCCTGACTTGTTTGACATCTATTGTGAGCAGTGAAATGATTGATCATAAAGTTGGCCAAGGATAGATAGATGAGATAGCCTTGAAAATTATTTCAAACTTAACGTGTTTTGAGAATGTAATTCCTAATGCAGTTTTAATAAAGCCAATACATACAACCCAGGTTTCATCTGACACTAATATATTTTTAAATCCTTGGACCTCAGCAACATTACTGTGCCTAAAATACTCCAAAAATGTACTTGGCACTCCTGCCTCATGTAGCTGGCAAGCGAGGGTTGTACATGAACCCCTTGGCCTTCATTTTCCTCTGCCTTTTTCTGCAGATGAGTCAACCTTTGAGGCTGGCATTCACCAGGCGCAGATGCCACACTTGGGGTTCCAAGTCCCCAGCAGTAGGATTTGTAGCTGGCCACTGCCATGTGCTACTTTAGATTCACTGCCTGTAACCTGGAGGGTTTATATATAATTTGCCTGCTGCTGCTCTGTCCATTGATATCTGTGAGATGTTCAGTGTTCCCTGGCTAAGATGAAGCCTGTGTCCATCCTGCCCTGTATGTGTACACCAGCCCTGTCACACAGAAAATGTGTATGCTGGCCAGAAGAGCAATTTCATGCCAAACATGTATGCAAACAGTGGACAGAAGGTTTTTTTTGGGGGGAAAGGATATAGTGAAATCTGTGAAGTCTTTCCACAAAGTCACACATTTCAGATGTGTGAATGCAAACCTTTATTCTCAAATAAATCTTTGTGCTGTGCACTGGTACAGTAATTCAGATTGCAGATCTATAAATGTTCTTGAGATAAATATTTTTTAAAATAAGGTTGTTATTCAACTGTCTGAAGTGCTACATTAAAGGGGGGGAAAAAAGACTATAATCAGAAAAAGTATTAATTTTGAAATAGGCAAGCTAGAGGAATAGGCAGAGGTATCCCTAATGCAGTCCCACAAGCACTCCAAAATACAGAACACCTCTTTGAGTTAACTGGGTTTCTAATAATCACCTCACATTTGGATCTGTTGATAGTAGCCATGTTCGATACAAAAACTACTGCAATAACAAGTCAAGATTTTATGGTGTTTTTTTTCAGGCTGTAACCTGGGGAAGCAGGGACAAATATGTTTCATATTTCATTATTAGCAAATTCTAATATCTCATATATAGAGAGAGGGAATGACTGTGCTGAAATAAAGCATAAGCAGATGTTATATCTAAGGAGTCCAGTAAGCAGATTTTTAACAACCTAGATTTTTATCTCATCAATTTGCAAAAATTTGGAGCTTTTTGGTAAATGCAAGGAAAAAAGAAAAAAAGAAAAAACAAAACAACAAGAATCACTGAAAAAGGAGCAGAACTTTTTGTGCTACAGAGCAGCAAAATGATAAAAACGTAGTTTGCAACAGATAGTAGGAAAGTAACATCAAGAAATAACAGTGTAGAAAACTGAAATACTGCTCTTCCGATTAGATATTCAGTTTGGACATAATTTCATTTTTATGTTACTTTTCTGAAGAGGTTTAACTGATTAGTTGTGTTGTATTTAGCAATATTGAAGCAGTAGCCTTACATGTACAAATTATGCATCTGGACACAAATAAAATTTATCATGCACTAATTAGTTAAAAAATAAACAGTAATTCTGTGAGAAAGGAAACATCTCTGTTTCTTTGTCAGAAACCATGAAATACTGAAACTTCTGGCTACACAAAGAAGTAGTACCAACACTTGCATTTTCTCTCATGTTCTTAATATGATGTCTGAGTGCTGCATTTTCCATAGTACATAGAGGAAATGTGATTTTATTCAGTGATACAAACAATGTAAGACCAAACTATCTGTGCTTAGAGAACATTACCCTTTGAGCACATCATAAGATCCATAACATTTTAAATTAAAAAGACTTTCAAGAAAATATTCAATATATGATTTTATTCCTGTATATGTAAAATACTTTTTTCTGGTTCAGAGAATGAATATTTATTTAACAGGAATTGTGATCAAAAGCCAAAGACTTTCTTAAGCAGTACTCCATAAGAAACCACATTTACATGTGTTAGATTGACTTTATAGCTTCTTATAACAAAGCTATCCTTGCTTTATATGATGATATACTAACGACATCCTGTTCTTATATATATGTAAATATCTTCTGTTCTTCATAAAATCTAACTTGACATTACATCACATCTTTTATTATTAGCAATTTGTCTTACAATCCTTAATTATGGATTAAGTCTCTAAAAGTAGGCAGAGTTCAAGCACAGAACTTAATGGTGGCCCTCATTTTATATAGCTTACAAGTAGATAATCTGAATCACATAGACAGATAGAGAGACATTGGTGGAATACACGGTGTAGAATCAGAGATTGGCTTGGGTTGGAAGAGGCTTTAAACACCACCTAGCTCTACCCCTCCAATGATGACCTTTCACTAGATTAGACTGCCCAAGGCCCTATCCAACCCATCCTTGAAGGGATGGGGCAACCACAGCATCTTTGGGAAACCTGTTCCAGTTCCTTACCACTCCCTCACTAAAGAATTTATTTCTCATGTCTAATCTAAGACTACCATCTTTTACTTTAAAGCCATTGCCTTTGTCCTATCACCACACTCCCTGATAAGGGATCCCCCTCCAGCTTTACCGTGGGTTTCCTTTAGTTACTGGAAGACTGCTATAAGATTTACCTGTCCCTTTTCCAAGGCAAAAAATCCCAACTATCTCAGCCTCTCTTCATAAGAGAGGTGCTCCAGGCTCCTGATAAACTCCATGTCTCTCTTCTGGACTTATTCCAACAGGTCCATGTACTTTTTATGCTGGGGGCCCTGTAGCTGAACTCAGTACTCCTGGAGGGTCTCAGTGAGAGCTGAGTAGAGAGAGAGAATCCTCCCCCTGCCCCTGACCTTCTGGCCATGCTCCTTTTGATGCAGCCCAGGAGATGTTTGGCTTTCTGAGTTGCTCATGCTGAGTTTTCAATACATCAACACCCCCAAGTCATTCTCCTCAGAGCTACTCTCAATCCATTCTCCACCCAGTCCCAACCCAGGTGCAGGACCTTGTATGCTTGGCAGCATGATAGGTGAGGTTTCAGTAGTGCAGTATGTATTTTGTAAGAATAACAGAAAGAAATAAAAAAAAAAAAAAAAAAGGAAAAGAAGGAGACAAGGGGGGAACTCATTAGGAAGCTTATCAAATTCATGTTGTCTTTTTCTATTGTCTTTCACTTCAGTTTACATGCGACACACAATGTAAATAAGATCTGTGAAAGAGAGTTTTCGGAACAATTACATAAAATATATGCATATGGTAAAGCTGCAAAATGAGTGTGAACAGGAAGAAGACACAGGATGTAAATGTTTGCCCATGCGCATCCAACATCTACACTAATTAATTCAGAAACATTCAGTGTATCTTCAACTGCTATGAGTAATAAAAATGTTCTATGTTCTTGTCAGTGATTATTTTGAAGACAATAATTATTGCTGCCTGATATATAGCTCTCCAGAAAAAGCTTGGCTGGATAATGTGTAGCCTATGAAATTTGTATTTTTGCTAGATGAATTATTTGGTGACTCAACACTTTCAAAAATGCAAATGATCTAACACAAACAACAGGAACTCTTATTAATATTGCCCATTTATCCTCATGTTCCTATTCTTAGATGTCTCATTTTGTAACTTGAAGCTTTAGGTTATTTTGTAGTTTAGGTGTTTTTTTAAATACACTTTCTGTCTGCAAAACCATTCTCTCTTGTTTCTTATGACTCATCTTAATTGTGGATATCTCTTAGACAAATGCAATCTGAAATTGTGGTTTTGCTTAATTTATAGCAGGAATGATATACTTTAAAATGTAAAAACTGCAAAATATTCATAAGATATCCCAAGTTGGAAGGGACCTGCAGGAATCACTGAATCCAACTCCAGAACCACTCAAAATTTAAACCCACTGTCTGAGAGTGTCGTCCAAACACTTCTTGAACTCCAGTTGGGGGCCATGACCATCACCCTGGGGAGCCTGTTCCAGGATCCAACCACCTTCCGGTGAAGAACCTTCTCCCAGCATCACCCTGATCCTACTCTGGCACAGCTCCATGCTGCTCCCTTGGGCCCTGTTACTGAAGAGAATGATAAGCATGTATATGTATATATATATTCAGGTTTATTGCTATAATTTATGAGGTGATGAACATCCCATCAGATCTGAGCTTCTTCTTTTTTATTACATAATGCACATATAAAAATCAATGTCCTTCATTAAATATATACATAGATACACACACATAAACTGGTGGAGGCAACACAGTATCTCTAAAACAAAAACTACTTCTTGTAAGGGAACGTCAGACTTGTTAAAATGTTAAAATGACCTCCGCTTTGGCTTTTACCAGATATGAAGTGACACAAGTTCAAGATTATATATGCCATCTGATGAAGTTTTCTTCTAAGATTCAAAGGAGTGTAAAACCTTACATTACATTTTATTACTTTTATTTTCAAGTGGTCACCTTGTGTTTTTCTGGGATATTTCTGGTGTTTTCTCTTTAATAGCCCCTCCAGTTACAACTTCTATAATGAAAACCTCAGCTTTAATTTATAGTAAATGTAAAATTTGAGGATAAATATCAACGAGAAATCCTGAGAATAAAATCCTGAAAATATGATCCTTGTGTGTTGCGTTAGTTACAGCTTAGGCACCAGTCACAGAATCACAGTATAATTTAAAGCTGGAAGGAACCTATGGAGAAATCTAGCCCTGATTTCTGCTTAGAATAGGATTGATTTCAAAGTCAATTTAAGATAAACAAAGTTTGGTCAAGAACACTTCACATTTAGGTCTATGAGCACGGTTCCAAAATTTTTCTGTAAATGAAGCCAGGTATAAATCTATCTCATGAAGAAATCCTCTGAGAGTTTTTTTTGTTTGTTTATTTTTTTAATTGTTCAGCAAGCTCTGAGGCAGGTCCTTTGCAGAGCTGAGGATATTTTCTCAGTGACTATACCATGCTCTTACCATTTCTTGAAGCCAATCTCAATGTGTAACTCAAATACAAGAGAAATGGGAAAGAATTTTTGCTTTCACTAGGCCAGATAAAGGAGAAATACAACAATTTTCCTTATTATATGCAATAGTGCAATATATTCTAGGATTCTGAGTAGTAATAATGATCCAACCTGGATGTAAGTTCGCTGATGATACCAAGCTGGGAGTAGTGGCAGACATGCCAGAAGGCTGTGCTGCCTTCTTCAAGACCTGGACAGACTGGAGTGCTGAGTAGGGAAGTACATGATGAGATTCAGCAAGGGCAGTTGTAGAGTCCTGCATCTGGGGAGGAATAACCACATGCTTCAGTACAAGTTAGGGACCGACCTGCTGAAAAGGAGCTCTGCAATGAAGGATCTGGGTGTTCTGTTGGACAACAGATTGGCCTGTGTTGCCAGCTGGCAGTGTGCTCTTGTTGCCAAGAAGGTCAATGGTATACTGGAGTGCATTACAAAGAACAGCCAGAAGGTTGAAGGAGGTGATCCTCCCCCTCTACTCTGTCCTGATGAGGCCAAATCTATAAGACCATGTCCAGTTTTGGTCTCCTCAGTTCAAAAACCTTCTAAAGACAATCCAGCAAAGGACCACAAAGGTGATGAGTGGCCTAGAACATCTCCCCTGTGAGGAAGGACTGAGCAAGTTGGGACTGTTCAACCTGGAGAAAAGACTGACGGTGGATCCTATCAGTGCTTAGAGGTATCTAATGGAAAGTCAAGTGGACCTGTTTTTAGTGGTTCCCAGCAACAGAACAAGGGGCAATGGATACAAACTGCAACACAGGAAGTTCAACATAAACATGAGGAAAAACTTCTTTGAGGATGACAGAGCACTGGGAAAAGCTGCCCGGAGAGAGGTTATGGAGTATCCTTCACTGGAAATATTGGAAACCCACCTGGATGCTTTCCTGTGCAAGCCAGTGTAAGGAATCTGCTTAGGAGGGGGTTCGACTAGATGATCCCCATGAAGGCCTTTCCAATCCCTAATAATAATAAATTCCTAATAAAATAATGATGTGGAATATCGTATGCATATCCCAATATAAAGCTGAACCACACAGAATATTTAAATTATAGCGGAAAGTTATTTCAAAAGTCCTGAATTTAAAAACAAACCAGAATTTTATTTTTTTTTTATTTTTAATGGAGGTATTTAGCTCTCAAACCAATTACGACATTTGAAATGTTCCAATCTTTGTAAGGTACTGCAGTACAAGGAGTGGAAACTCAGATGGGGATCAAACAAGATAACTGATTAACTGTAACTGATGGATGCATTCTGTGGGAATGAAATGGAGACAGAGACATTCTAAGAGTGACAAAAGCCCCTAAACTGTGAGAATGAGAAGAGACAACAGCATAAAGCAGTCTAAAACTGGAGCCCATCCAGAGCTGTTTTAAGGGAGCTTTTCAATAAAGTTGTCAGCTGAGAGACTGATTTGTCTGCTATCTTGTACACTTAAAACATATCTAAGCCTTAATTTGCCAACTGATCCACAACTTCCATCTGAAGATTTCTCAAAGGATTTTACAAGTCAAAATAATTGTTTAATTTGTAAGTCACCATCCTTACATTGCTTTAAGATTGCCAAGATTTATGTTTACATTTCAAAACAGCCAAATATTACAACCACCATTTCATATATAGTCTGAGTTAGTTAAATCCTGTGACAGAGAGACAATTTACTAATTACTTGTTTAAATCCTGAAACTACTTGAGGATAATGGCTGTAAACAAAGTATTTTAATCCTCTGGAAAGAAAGTATAATTTAAATATTTCTATAGTGAAAGGACATTTATGACTGATGTTTGTACGACATAGCATGTTTCTTCTGAGAACTGAGGATACAGGTAAATTAAACTTATCACAAAATTAAACTGATCACAAGAGATCTAGCTTTTTTTTTTCTGTAAAAATTATGACAAAATAAAATAAAAACATAAGTAAATTAGAGAAGTTTATGAAACTAAATACTACATTTTAGTCCAAGTTCAAAAACAGTGTGATGAGTTTCTGCTGTCATTACTGTTAAATCCATAAAGTGGACACTCTGAGTCCCATATAGTGAATTATGGAGGAGTTTATCTTGGTGTATAATTCAACCTTTGCACACTTCCTGAAAAGAAATTCTAGTTATTACCTCATTTTGAGTTCTTTTTAAATAATTAGTATTCTTGAAATCAATAATAATTGATGCCTAGTCGGTAGAATACCACTAAACCACTAAACTCAGTTAACAGGTGAATTAAAACCAACCTAGAGCAACTTGTATTTTTCTCCAGTTTCATTGCTATTATCATAGTAATCATAGTTCTCATGGTATTTTACTTTTTCTCTTACTAAATCTCCACTTCCTAGAATTACGTTATTACCAAGCTTTCAGATAGTAAGAATAAGAAAAAGACACTTATAATCTTTCTATTTTTTTAAGAATAGACTGAAACTCAAAACCAAAAAAACTAATACAAAACAAACAAAAAAAAAAAAACAAAAAAAAAAACCCTGATGATTTGCAAAACTAATTTTCAAAATTATTTTTTAAACACTTCATGGTGGTAAACAAATTCTAAGATCTTTTATCACTTAATTCATGATTTTAAAAATATTGTTTGCTGATATATCTACTTCAATAATAAATTAACAACTGTTGATACTACTAATTAACAAGCTGAAAATTAGAATATCTATGCCATTAAAAATTTCAGGGTGTCAGATAAAGAGACAGATATTTTTGAGATTATATATGAAAGACAGTATCTTCAAAAGTATCTTCTGAAAACTTTCAAGCAGCAGTTTGAAGCTTTTTCAGAACAGAACAAAAGACACTTTGATCTCCAGATGATGTTTCTATCACCAGTCGCTACAAAAAAATGATTATACAAATAGCACATCTCATTATTGTGACACAGCAGCAGCAGAAGTATTTTAGATGTCTGTTACGACTAAAGAGAAATCAGAAAATGAGAATGTAAAATGTAATTTTGAAAATTTCACTAGAATTTTTCGGGAATTTTAGAAGAGGCATTTATTTGAAAATAAATTTATCATCTTGAAAATAAATGCCTCTTCTAAAATTCCTGAAAAATTCTAGTGAAAAAATTTTTGTCCATGGGTTTCACAGAATTTCTCCTTTGAAGATTTTTTTCCACATCATGTTTGAAAGGTCTTGACTTTTTTGATCTACAAACAATTTACATACTGTAGGAGACTACTACAGGGAATATTCAAGAACAGCTATGACTCACTCTCAAAATCAAAATAGAAGAGCCAAGACAGACTTAAGCTCAATTTCAACTCTTCTCCTAGATAGGAAAAAGTAGAGAAAAAAAATCCACTTAAATCTTTCTCCTAGCTCCTCAAGATTTATGTACAATTCTCATTAGTAACAAGATTTGGGCATGCAAATTTCTGCATGCTGAGATGAAGATTTACCACTAATTTCTTATTTGTTTTCTTTATCAGACAATTAGTATATTATTAAAAATTCACTGCAGGGTCAATCTCCTGCTGATTTACATAATTAAGTTACCTGCTATCTATACCAAAACTAGGGCATTTGTCAACCATTGAAGGCTGTAAGCCCCATTCCACCTTCCCAATTGAATTCAACTTTGCAAGTCAGACTTTGAAAGAAATATTAATGCAAATAACATGCTTCATGAGCATCAGTGTTTGCACAGTAAGACCAGTGCAACTAAATGTTACCAGGAACACCTGAATTCATAGAATCATGGTAAATGAAGTGAGTGAGTTCTAAGGAACTTGCCTTTCTACAGTAGATATAAATTATTGGTGTGCAGTTTGTATGTCAGTTTTACGCTTGGCATGATGTTTAACATGAAATTCCAAATTCTTTGTGAGAAAAAAGATTTTAACAAGAGTAAATTCATAAAGGCACAGTGAACAAATACCAGAATATCTGAACCATTCAGACCAGTACAAATCACTTAAGACGTATATAATTAATGGAGTAACATTTTTTCTTTTTATATTTCTGGAACCTCTGTTTAATCTGGAATCTCTATTTTTTTGCTCAGTTCTGTGTCAACTGAGATTATAATAGAAACTTTCTTAATGAATAATGAAAGCTTATATGATGAGAAGTTGTGTATTTGTGGGGATTTTCTGGAGCATACAATACCAGTTCCAGCACATTCATTGTTCAATAAGTTCCAGTGATTTCTGTGGAGACAAAGAAAGACAAACACTTTAGATAAATACTTTAGAGAACCTTAACCCAGAATTATTATCTCAGCTCTTTGCTGGTAGATCTAACAAACAAAATATGAACAAAGTATCTCACCATAAATAAGTTACTGACATGCTGAAAAATATAATACTTATTTTGTGCTACTTGCAAATGAAAAATTAAAATAATTATGTTTTCTTGGAAAAAATATGTTTCAAGGACAGATATTCAGGAAACTGTTCTAAGCTTCTGCAATTAAATCTATATTTAGTCGAGCTTTCAGTATTCATTTCACATTGGAAGTAGACATGAGAATGCCATCAGGAGGACCACACTTGAAGAGATTATCATATTTGAACTAGAGATAGAATTTCTAAAACAAAGCAAGGAAGTCATTTTTAATTGCAAGCTACTTTCTAAATATCTTAAGTACTCCTTGCAAAGTTAGTTTAATCTTTCCTGTTGATTGTATGTTTTCTGTAGGAAGCAATTAAATTAATGTCTTACCATGACCCTCCCTTATGCTGCAGCTTCTGTTATTTCTTTAATGACATTCTTTATTTTGAACTTAAAAAGCTAAGGTTGCTATCTGTTGAAAAATCAAGGAAAATCTGTTTATTTCAAAAGTAGAAAGGGGAAAAGAGTCAAACTGCAGTATAAATTTGAGAGGTAGTGAGTAATAGTAACAAAAACAGTACAGCTGTTTCAGGTTTTCCTTTCACATGTGTCATTATTAATCTCTTTTTGAGTTCCAATCATTAAGGTTCTCTAAATAAGGTAAAGGCATAAGGAATTTTTCATGATAAGTCAGAGGCATCCCTTAAAGATATGTCTGGATGACTATGCATTTGAACTGGCAGGAGGAAATGATTGACACTCTACATAAATACTTTGAAACTCCAGACTTTGACCTGTCATTTGCTAGGAATGCTATTATAATAAGTGAGATTCATAGCTAGTTCATATAACATCCAGACAGGACAATTTTTTTGCTTTACGAATTCTATCTGTGTTGAATTTTAATATGCAGTATCTGAAGAAATAATCACAAAAGCATAAGGATCTTGTGATTCTTACTGCTATTGTTGACAAGGACAGGACTATGAGTTTCTTAGTCCAAAACTTAGGAACAGCAAAAGTGTCATGAGTGGTAAGCAAAAAGATACCATTTAAAAGCATAACGCTAGGCTAAAAAAAAAAAAAAAAAAACCTTAACAGTACAAAGCAGTAAAAATTATGAACAGTAAATTTTCCTTTATAAATATAAGCAACAGAAACATGAGTATATATGTGTGAACTGATGCGAGGCTTTGAAATTATTATTTCCTTTTTTATTCTCAGTAAAATGGTGGCAGCTGTGGGTGATCCGGATAGCTTGGATTTACCCAAGTGTTACTGATCAAGAATGCACAGACTGGTAGATTATTTTCCAAAAACACTGAGTAGTTTATAGCTTGAGATATACTACCTCCCCTGCAGTGAATGAATGCAGGACACATCCTAATTTAGAACAGCAGAGGATAACTTATTTAAAAGCAAAATAATGTCTTTATCAGTTCATCTGATAGAGTTTAACACTATAGTTTTAGCGGAATGCTGTCTCTGAGAGAATTATGCAGCTTTTGATGTATATTTATCATTACTTTTTTTGAAAGTGTTTTCTCGAAAGCTCAGAAGGGACATTAATTGTCCCAAGAAATGTATGTCTGAAGACTTAACAGATACATGAAAAGAACACAAGAAAATCATCCTCAGTATGTCAGTTCACTTTACTGTGACAAGCACAGCTGAGAACTTAATATTGTTGGTGAGATCAAAATTCCTTCTGGACAAGCATCTTGTTTCAGCAGTGGGCAATCTTGAAAGCTTAGGTAAAAGTGTAGAACAGTAGACGTACAGAGCAAGCATACACTATGTCTCAGTGATCTACAGCCTCAGTAATCCTTTCAGACAGATGTAGTTTCATGCTCAGGTAGCATTAGAAGTATCACCTGATGGATGAGGCACAAGAGAGAAAATGGTATAAGTGAATCCTAGATTTGGTTTAGCTTAAAGCGCTTTTTGACTTAAGTCTTTGAATGTACCCTCTGATTTTAAATGCTCATTTCAAAGGGTACCAAAAATAGTGGCTCTCCACCTTTGTCAACATGGAAAAGTTCACTTCCTCACCATTTTCTCAGCTGAAGAAAGGGGGATAACAGCATATAACAGTGTTAAAATCCCTGGTTTTTTTTTTTCTTCTGAGAAAGAGTAATTATCCTTTGTGAAAACATGACATTTAAATACAGCTAAGGAGCTATCAATATAAGAAAATGACTGTAACTCATTACAGTTAGAGTTAATTAAGTTAATTTAAGTTTGGTCTGTTCTGATGATAAATGCTTGGATATGGAACTTTTATGGGACTCTTTGTAAGTGACTTAAAATTACTGTTACAGCTGTGACCAATGCCACTGATGGCAGAAGACTTCAGCAATGGCTTAATTATACTCGGGATCAGGAACTGCTTGTACACCTGTAGCATGTGTTTTAGCTTCTCTAGGATATGAGGACAGTTTTTCTGCACGTGCTTGTTTATAATGGACCTCTAGAGTACAACAGCAAACGTGCGCTTCAGGTGAAATTCCACAATAGAGGCATGTTAAACTGGTGTTTCTGGATTTCCTTTAACTACCTATGTGGAGAGATTAAAACTATAAAATGAATAGACTTAAAACGTTCTTCACATTTTACTACCGTTCACAGGAGCTCTCTGATCTTAAAAGTTCAGTTTGTCTTCAATGTATCTTCAAGTTTGTCACCAGAATTGCAATTAGTGGATTACCCTATTGTGTCCATAGATGATGCTAATAAATGCTGCTTTAGAGGCCATAAAAATGTGTCACTGATGTTTAATTGAAAGGGAAGGGTAGAGTGCCATTAACCAAACAGACCTTTAGGAGTAATAAAGACCATCTGCCACGTCAGCAAGCACACTCAAGAGGCAGCATTTCACTGTATCTTAAGAATCAATAACAAATGAAATCCACTGTAATTTAAGATTGTAAAGCAGGCAAGTTTTGTCCTTCCTAGCTATTAACATCAGAAGATCAGAAATGCAAGTCTTCAGCAGATAGTTTCGTACAGATGCTGAATATTTTTTACAATTGTTTTCCTAATGGAGAACATTTTTAAAGAACAAAGGTGGTATCTAATTACCTAGTTCAATCTCAAGTATGCATTTTTCATAGGTTGTAAATTAAACAGATCAAGAATATATATATATATTTAACTATATCAAAGGAATTTCCTTTCTATATTATAATCCTAGATTTTCTATATTCTTGAGCTTAAAGAGGGACTCCAGGTCTGTTGATTTCTGCAAGTGGCAGCAATGATATTTCTAATCTTACATATTTACAGCTGAGGCTCTTACAGCAGCATCAATTCCTCACACAGCCACTCCAAATAACCAACTAGATTTGCAAGCTAACCAATGTATTCATATAAACAGAGACAGCCAACTGTCTGTGGTCTGACAAATCATAAAGTGAGCTGTGACATATTCCTATTTTACAATAAAGAATTATCTATCAAACGGTAAATTTTAATGGCTGCTACTGCCTTGCTCTCCCCAAACATTTGCTCTCTTCAAAGTAAAACAATATACCAGTTCAAGAAATTAGGGACAGTTTATGGAAGAAAATACAGTAATCAAGTCTCATGTGCTTACATACAATTTTTTAGAAATTATATTTTTAGAAATTGCTTGTTTTTAGCCAAACACAGATGTAATTTTACAGACCAGAAGTTTGTTACCAGCTGAAAGAAACCTTCCAAGAAACATAACTGCTACAAATGCCATTCAAAGAGCCTGTAAGAGTATATGCATAACATTTACATGTGAATGACTGTTTGTAATACCTCAAAAGCCATCTGAAGGGCAAAGCTAACACTGACAAATTAAAGAAACATGAGCTAGACAGATACTAGATACTGTGCTAAATCGGAGCTGAGTCAGAGCTGCTTTGTACAGCTCTGTGGGCACCAAAATGCTCTCATAACTAGTTTGTACCAAACTCTGAAGCAGTCCTTTCATATAGGAAAACTATCAGGATGTGCACAGGCATTATAATGTCTCTATAATCATGCTTATTCTCCATGAAATAGCAAAAGAGAAGTTTTGAAACTTTCCAGAACTAAAGTGTTTGCAATCACCATAAATATTCACTGAAGCAATGGGTAGCCAGTGTTTCTCATTTACTACACAAGTACACAAAGCCTGGATTCTGCAACTGGTTACATTTGAATGAAATAACTCTTGTATAAACTTCTCAGTTTTAAATAAGCACTGTATTTACCCTTGCCAAATAAATTTGATTTACATTCAGTTAATGAGTCACAAGTGTTCTTAACTGAAAAGAATCTTGTCCAGTGTTGTGCTATCTTCCCTAAAAGTAAAATGAATACTTTTTCCCTGAGAGTCTGAAACAATAAAAAGGCAGCACATTTTCCAGTCAAATAATTTAAGTCTTTTAGGTCTTCTCTTTTCTCCCATGAGTTCTTTGTAACTTCATCAAAAGAAAGAACAGAGGGAAAAAATAACTCAGAGGAAAAGAAGAAAGTAATCATTGCTGAACAACTCAGCAATTACAAGACAGAAAAAGAAAAAAGAGACTATCAGATAAATTTTCTTTATATTTTTTTTCCCCTGGGGAAAGGATTTTAATGTTATACTTTCAAGAGGAAAAAAAAAAGCCTGAGCCAGCAGACTGGTAGTACAATACTTTTTAAGGTTTCCCTGGGGACTCTAGAGAAGAGAAAATAGATGTAACGGGTGGTATGTCTGGGTGGAGAAAATGTATGGACTTTTCTCCATTGCAAATTCAAGTCCAAGCTAACAAGTTAGCCCCCCTTGGGTACTTCCAGCACAGAAAATTCCTGAATCCAAGAGTACAAGAATAAAACAAAGAATAGTATGTGACACAGAAAAATTTTGCCAGATTGGGGGCTTTAAGAAGCCCCCATGTCTCTGGACATTGAGCCTTTTAATCTGGATGTTAAAGGAGGAAATAAACAGTATGATCAAATTTTTTAGGAGAGTACAACATGTTTTTGTTGCTTGCTCTCATTCTGCCCTGGAAAAACTGGATGCAACTTTTAGGGCCGAAGGAGGGCTATCTGCATGCAAACTGCCCCTTAACCCATAACATGCATATTATAAAAATACCGACGAATGTATGTTTCCTTAACATATGCAAAAATGCGAATATTTTTGCCAGAGAGGTTTATATGGCAGATAAACAACTGTATTACATTACAACAGAGCAATCAGATTATTTAATCCTGGAAGCCTGTTTCTCATCCTTGATTATACAGTGGCCACTGTAGTAAAGATACATATTCTTGTTGATATGTATTGGAGAGGTTAGGAATGTCTGTGAATTTGACTTTTCAATTCTAAATATTCAACAGACCAAATGTTAAGGACAACAATAATCCAGGAGAAAAAGCATTAACAATTGAGATTTCAAAGCTCTGGAGTACACAGAGATTAAATCAAAAGACAGTTTATCAAATATATGGGATGAGAAAAAGAAACAGTAACCTGCAAGGAAGGAAGAAAATCTGTGAAGTTTTGCTATCCAGTTGAATTTTAGAGATGTAGAAAGAACTAAATAAACTGAAAGGCTTTATAGGATCTTAGAGGATTATTTAGGCTCTTGCTGCCTGATGATAACATTGGTTATGACACTGAGTCATTATAGATATATTGCTGCAATAATATCACAAGATTGCCTGATAAACAGAAATACTGCTTGTTGTTGGATGCTGTGCAAGCAGCTTTTTGGTTGGCTGGAAATTAAAGCAAGTCCCACAGAATACAGGACCTGGAGGAAACACAGACAGAGATAAGCAAACTCATGATAAAGAGAATGAAAGAACTTGATTTAAGTTCAAAGAACAAACAAGCACATCCATACATAAACACAAGTAGGCATGCAGTCACACTCAAGAGATTTAATGGAAGAAATGTGGAGGAGGGAAAATAGGAGGCCACAGTTCAATGGAGATCCTTAATTGATTAGAATGCCCACAGCAGTACGAGACAACTGGAGGAATCAATTAAATATTACAGATGAGTTACGACAAGCATAAAACTCTTAAATAATAAAATGCAAGCAAAGAGCTAAAATGAAATTTTAAAAGAACCGAGAAAATGATATATGTTAGAGGGTTGCTTTGTGCCTTGCACATTCAGATTTTTCTTTCTCCACACATTGCATTTCTTGGATTTAATACTGCACTTCTTTGTGAAAATTAAAAGAGCACATTATAATAACTGTAATGTTCAATATGATTATCACGTTCAAGCGTGTCAGGAAGAGGCGTACTGCTTTCTCTAGCTCAGTCTCCTCTGGTCACAGGAGGAGGAAAAACTTTCAAGTGAAATATGGTTTAACAAATTTACATAATAAGATTCTGCATTACCCCCTCATACAGAAGCCATGAATTGGTTCAAGCTTGCTATAAGTTATCCTAACATAGTTATATACTAACCACTGACATTTTCGCTAGAAGTAACTCATAGTAAGATTTTATAAACATTCATGAATCTCATGGAGGACTGGCAGGCATTTCTAACTCAAGAAGAAAGGCACTGGAGACAGTAAGCAAGCTGTGTTGAGACGTTATGCACACAAGTTAATTTCATCGTGTTGCAAAAGTCTTCTGGGGACATCTGAGAAACTATTTTAAATAATATTGGTTTACATAGATGGATGTGGGTAGGTTTGGGGTTGTTTTCAAGGGAAATGAGACAAACACAGACACATGCATGTAGTTATGCTGCCTCTATGATAATACAACACACAGATAGTTCATCCTGGAAAATGTGTCTACAATATGCAGAATAAGACTATCAACTTGGTTTCACTGTGTACTTATCTCAGAGTATTTCAAATGTCACAGTGAAATTCCAAGAAATTTTCCCTATAATTTTTCAATAACTTAAATTGATATTTTTTTAATTTTTTTTTTTTTTTTTTTTTTTTTTTCATTTATTTACCCCAAGGAGCTGAAGAGTGCATTAGAAGCTAAATTCAGCTTTTAGTGGTTATTAGCTCACATGAAGAGAAAATTTGGAAATGTTTTTAATTGCATCGTACGATCTTTAGCCAGAGTGAATTGATGGGGTCAGCTATTTAAAAAGGACACCAACAGAATACTTCAAATACTCAGTCAGATCAAAATTTGTATGAAATCTCACTCCACTTTTATCAATTCTCATTTGACTTGACTTAAGGGAAAAATAAATTTAAATGTCAGTAAAGAAACCCTTAAGTCACACAAGTGTTTAGTCACAATTAAGGTCACATGAAGAATGACATCCTCACCCCCTTCAGTCTTAATGCAGAAACAGCCTTTTTGGGGGCAATTTCAGCTGACGTCTCAGCTGATCTCCAGTGCTTTATGCAAAGTAAATATGAAACTTCACCACTTTGCATTAGTGATTATCATTACACTATCTTTTGAGAGAGGAAGAATTAAACACTCTTCTTAATATATATTCTCTATAATTTACTACTCCCTTGTGCGCCCTTTCACATACACAAGCACAAATGTATGAACAGTCTGTACACAAATCTATACAATTTGATCTTTTGAACAAAATGAGTAGATACCATTTACTTTTGCTCTGAAAGTAATGCCTTCTACTTATTTCAGTGGAAACTAGAATTCAGAGAGGAGAATAACTCTGTTTGATAGAGGAAATTCTCAGATACAAAACACTATTTTTCAGACCAGTCACTATCATTAGCCATGCATTTTTGCCAATAATGGACAAGAGCCTGTATGCTGCGCTCATTAATATCTGCAGCAGTAGAAGTGACCAGCTGTCTATTTTCCTGCTGTTGAAATGCACCACCCACTGCCTCACTGTGCCAACATCCACAGTTTGGTCTCCATAAATGTTCAAGTATTGATGGATGTCAGTGAGTGTCATTTCTTTTGCATGGAGGAATTCAATGACACACCTTTGCTTCATACACACTTCCATGTCAGACTCCATTTTGTCAGAGTGCTGCTCTGCTGCAATCTGTCACAAAGCAACAAAATGTAGTGGAATACTAGTGGGAAGGTTCAACTTTTACTGTGCCATACCACCAATATCCACCTCTGATATTGTGGGGCAAAATAGTAAAATAGGGGACATTACTTTCAGAGTAGCCTTTGTAATTGTGTACATATTCATATCTTAATAGCAGTAAGTACTTGCTCCAACAAAATGAGTATACTGGTATACTAGGAAAACTTAATCCACTGAACTCTTACTGCTAACTCACATGTGTTAGGTACTCTACATGAGATTCATTTAACTAAGTTCATTGAAATGAAATAGCTCACCTGTTAAAAACTATTATTTCAGTCAGTTACCATAGCTGTATCTTTGGTGAACTTTTGACTGATTCCAGATACCAAAAGTACAAGCTTTGTTTTCAAGATAGTGCAATTATTACTGAAGACTACACATGGAAGGAGGAACTTCAACTATTTTCTTCTGCCAAAACTCAGATTTGCCTTCCTCAGAATACACTAACAAGTGTGATAGTCTCCACACTAATTTTTTCTTTCTCTCTCTCTCTTTCTATCTGTACAGACAAACATATCAACAAGAAGGACATCAAGAATGACATAGATAAACATAGTTAGTTTCCATTTTCTTTTCTTCAAAGATTTCCAGGGGAAAAAAATAAATCTCTATTACATTTCATTTTATTTTCAATCTTTTCCTCAGCTGGGTAGCTGGTATTCCTGCCTGTGAAATGAACAGTAATATAAATTCTACTTCATACTGCTAATCTTCCTATGGTAAAACTTTCCTGTTTCCTGATTTACTGGTGTGTTCAAACATCATACTGTCAAGGCTGTGTTATTATGTATAGGAGGAAATGATCTCTCATTTGCTAACACCATATAACCATTTGGTGGTTTGATCACATTCATTTATTGATTTATTGAAGCATGGATAAATTATTTATTTTTAATATGCAAAAATATGCAAAAATTTGCCTATTTTCTTATTCTTGCATAAAAGATGTTCAGATGTTAAGAAAAACAAACAAACAAACAAAACCTGTAATTCTCAAAAGAAATCCTCAAAAATCTTGGCCAATTGTGGGGTGGAACTCCCCTAATCCACATAATACGGATTAGTTACACTTTGTTATTTCCTCAAGATGATGGATGTGGTGAAAATGTGTGTATTTTCCACATAACATTTTGTTTTTGTTTGGTTGATTGCTTTTGGGTGTGTGTGAGCTTTGTTTTGTTTTCTTATGTTCCTTTTGGAAATGAAAGAAAGAAAACAAGTCATAAAACAGACAACCACTGAACCATATGTAATAAACATATATTCATGTGACAACAACAGTAGAAGCATTGAAAAGCCAGTACTATTGCAATTAGTGAGTTCTGTCTGGTATAAGTGTTGTTCACCCATGTGGAAGACCTCTGAACCAAGACACATAAGTGTTATAGGCACTGCAGACAAAGAGCTCAGCATCATTCTGACTGGTAACAGAGTATAGGTACCAGTGTATGAGTGGACTCAATATTCAGGACCCTTGACCTTATGAGTATTTGGATCAAAATAGCACACTTATTCCTGAAGGTCAAGCTCTAGGGACAGCCGAAGAAGGATCTTACAGATAATGAAGTTTTTGTTGTTGTTGTTGTTTTTCCAATACTGCACAGGTGGATTGCTAAGCTAGCACTAAGTTTTATTCTAAAAATTAATAGATTACTGTCCTCCTGGTTTATATTGTAAGTCTTGAAATCTAAGCTTTCATTCATGAAGGAGTTTCAGCTCATATCTTAAGCAAGAGCTGGTAGCTAATAAGCCAGGTGATCTCATCTGAACACTCTTATTATATAGAAAAGAAATTGCACAAAACTTTACGTCTTAAAGACAAGAAATGAAAAAGAGTACTAATGCCTCACTATGAGACCATTTCCTGGGCAGAAGTCAGTCTTGCCTCTTGCCCTTCTTGGGACAAACATTAAAGCATAAATAGGTAATGTGTAGAGTAACAGGGACTTTATATGCTGTCTGTAAGTGTCTTTCGGGGAACGTTTTCTTCTACCATTATTAAAATGTTATCATGAATTATGCACACACACACACACACACACACACACACACACACAAAAAAAAAAAAAAGCAAACAAACAAAAAAAAACCACTTCCTCTGAGATCTTCAACAACTGTTTCTCTGCAAGTGGCCTTGCCCAATATTTTATATTGACTGGTTTAAAAAAGTACATGTACGTCAGTAGTTTTAGGTCTTTTTAAAAATTCTTTTCAGAAGTACTAATCATTCCAAATTTACTGAAAAGAAACTCAGGTATCTAATTATAAAGGGTGGCCTGCAGCCACATTCCATAGACTTTTCCCGTAAAGAAGCCCAGAAACCCATACACTTACCTTGAAGTCTAGGTTAGGTGTTGCGCATGCTTGATATCACAGATAAACTTTAGTGTTTTGTTTGCCCATTATAAAAGAAGAAAGAATAATTATTTTATTTATTGGAGAATCCTGAAGATTGCGAGGCAACCAGACATTACATTAAGGAAACTTAAATAGGAAATGGAAGCACACTACAAACTTCTAATCTATATAATCTTCATTTTACCTCTTCTGTTTCTCCTGTAATATCATCCTTCTTTTACTTTGCACCCCCCCAGTTGTCCTCCAGATGCTTTGAATGACTATTGCCTCATGCTTACTTTGGATGATAGTTCTACTTCTCAAATCTCTTGCTGGCACATGTTGTTATTGTCATGGTTTTATGATTTTTGGTTATCGGTATTCCCCATCTTAACATCATGTAGTGCACTGGGACTTAAAGTGTTAATGCTTCAGTTCTGGGCACCTGGGAGGATTTATATGGTAGGATTTATACAGTAGAGCACACTTTCAGCAGTATAGGACAAGGTCAGCTCTTGGGCAGAGCTTTGGAAAGAAGCCTGGAGAACTTGAAATGGTGTTTCCACATGGAACTTGTTCAAGACAAGCTAAAACAGTTAATGAGTGAGATGTTTCAAGCAACGTGTGTGCACTGAGGTGTGAGGCTGCCAAAGTCATTGCATTTTTCTTGTTTCATCCATAAAAATAATCTCTAATCCCAGAGTTTAAAGCTATATCCTCCAGCTGATAACCTGCTAGTCATCAGGAGTTCAATGTGTGGAAACAGGAAGGTCAAAAAATCTAAGGATGTCTTCTGGGAGATTATTCCTGGTATATTCATTGAATGGGAATACTCACTTTACAGGCTAAAGAGATTATCAAAGAAATCTTTTCCAAATTTCTGAAAAAAAAAAGCGTTAGATTAAATGTACAAGTTACACAAAGCACAGTATAAGTCTGTATTGTCTCACTCTTTTCCTTTCCATTTTTTTACAGTTAACCAAGAACACACGTGCTAACTAAAGGAAAAAAAAATTACTACATGAAAGAGGTGACAACTTTTGAAAAGATTTATATGTCACTTTCAGTGTCTAGTTTCTTTGTTGTTTTCTGAATAACTCAATTACTACTCCCAGCTTATACCAGGAATGTAATTCTTTTGCTTGTCTGAATATACAAACCCTTCCCACGCAGACACATTTAAAATAAGGATCAGGTGATTTGAAACATTTATCTTGTCTGTTGACAAAGACTTTCCAGAATATTTTCCCCCCAACAACTACTGAATATACAATTTTAATCCAGTAAAAACATATGGTAAAATCAACCATAGACAGAAAAAGAAACTTAATTCTTCTAAGGGAGATATGTGCATTGCATCAATCTGTTTTCACTATACTGTTAAAAAGGCAACTAAAACATGATTCATTCAGAGCAAGAGGCAATGCGCACAAGCTGAAACACATGAAATTCTTCCTAAATACAAGAAAATGCTCCTAGTTTGAAGGTTACTGACCACATACACGTTGCCCAGAGAGACTGTGAAGGCTTCATCACTGAAGATGTTCCTACTGGACATGTATCTTGAACAGTCTGTTGAAGGTGACCCCTACTTAAGCAGGGGAGCGTTGACTTTATGATTTCCAGAAGTGGTTTCCCACCTCAGCTGTTCTGTGACTATGTGAAAATATTCAGAATCCATTAACCTCATAACATATCAAAGCCTAGTTGGAAAAGTTGCTTCTAAAGAAATGTAAATCAAACACCCTCTTCCACTGTTCCTCAAGATGTGTTTCCATACTTGCAAAAGTACCCTTTGGTCAATCAAATTTTCACTATTTATGGCAAAGAAAATTCACAATAGGTTTCTTGAACTCACTCTAAAAAGAGTGAATGTACATATTCAGACATGCCACAGCAATAGCTGAGGATTTTGATTTTGGCACAGATATAACAAGTTTTCCCAAGGTTTTGTCCAAACATCTGAAAGCCCTTGCCTGTCTTCTTTTGCCTTTGTGGAGAGGCTTTGTGCTACCAGGAATATTTTGAATCCAGTAAGCAAAATCTCTATCACAGAATTAACTCTCAAGGATAGATGATGACCTTGTCTTCTGCTTCAGAGAAGCTGAGAAGTTCTCTGCAATATTTCTCATGAGACTCAGCCTTATATAGCATCAGCTCTAGCATCATCAGATTCTTAGGTGTCATTTCAAATATTCATCATGTTTACAGTACAGATGTTAGTCACTTCTTCATTTGGACAGTGTGGATAAGGATGCTTAACTACCTGTTTAAAAAAGCAAAGAAAACTACGTGGGTGAAAAGCACGTGAAAGAGAGTGATATACTTTTTGCTAGAATTCAGACAACAAACGTCAGCTTTTCATTACTTATTTTCAAATTCAATTCTGAAACATATTACATTTGTGTTGCAGATACCAAATTACATCTATCAGAAACATCAAAGCTCCATATATTTGATTTTAACCATTAACTCAATAAGCAATATTTTGTAGAATTAGCTCTAATTCTATTCCATACAAATAGCAAACCTCATTACATACAGTGTTTTGGTATATTTTATCCTTCCTTTGTATTCTGTTTTTTGTCTCTCCCTCTTTATTGCAACGCATCTCACTCTCCTCTAATGTATGTATAGTTGTGCCCAGCCTCAAAACATCGTTAAGTTGATAGGTCACATTTTAAATTAAGTTTGTCAAGTAAAAGTGTAATTTAGATCCAATAAAACAGTTATTACCACTTTTAATTAGGAAAAGATGGAGTCAGGTCTGTCTGAGGCATAACCATGCGGAGAGCCATCTACATGTTTTTTCACTCAAGTAGAGTCACTGATTATTGCAGTACTTCTATTCAAATTCAGCTGAGGGTGCATTTTTCTGTCAGCAGAACAAACCTCAATTAAAGTAAAGAAAGATATTTGGAAATTATAGTTTCAAGTGTTCAGCAGATCTTGAGTCTTCGTTGATTGTAATGGTGCTGTCTCAGATTTAATAAATGGCAGAGTCCTGTTTGAAAGTGGTTACGGATTAATTTTGCAACATCCAAGATCAAGCAATTGGGATGAACACTAATATTGATCAGCCTAAAAGCAATGGATTCTTTTCCTTCCATTTGGTTAGTCACACCTGTCAGTCACTGAACAACAACATATTATCTTTTCCTACCTGTCAGTTTAAAAGGTAAACATAGGCACAATTTTCAGAGAGATACAACAGGAATAGAAAACTTAAATACAGGTGTGGCACAGAATGTACAGGACATAACTGGATATAGTAGAATGTAGCTGTCAGATTTACAAAGCCTCCACAGATGATAAATCTGCTTCTGATGAGAGTTACTGCTCCTCTTCATGGTATCAGCTCATTGACTGTTTACTGAGGAAACTAATAGAGATACTTTTGAAATGTACACTAATTTGTAAAGTGATACAGCGTTTGCTTGGGAGACTGGCTCTGGTGCCCTGTGCACCGATTTCAGATTAGTGTAGCTGAGCAGTTTGACAGCATAAGCCTTGAGTCACAGCATGGCAGATGGAAACCAGGCCTGTATTATATACTAGTCTCACTCAGTTGTTTGTTATAGGCAATGTATTTTTGTTGTATTCCACAGAATTCTTTTCTGTTTGTGAGCGCAAAATAAAAATACTTCAATTTGTCAGAAAATTAAATGGTAAAGCAAAGAAGAAAGCATTATTATGAAAATAAACAGTACTCTGAGTACCGAGTACTCTGCCAGCAGATTAAGGCAGGTAATCCTGCCCCTCTACTCTGCACTGGTGAGGCCTCACCTGAAGTACTGCGTCCAGATGTGGAGTCCTCAGTACAGAGAGACATAGACCTGTTGGAGCACATCCAGAGAAGGGCCACATAAATGATCCCAGGGATGCAACACCTCTCCTACGAGGACAGGCTGAGAGAGCTGGGGCTGTTCAGCCTGGAGAAGAGAAGGCACCAGGGAGACCTGAGAGCAGCCTTTCAGTATCTAAAGGAGGTTTAGAAGAAAGAATGGGACAGACTCTTTAGAAGGGTCTGTTGTGGTAGGACAAGGGGAGATGGCTTCAAAGTAAAAGAGAGGTGAGTTAGACTGGATATAAGGAAAAAAATATATATAATAATAGTAGTGGTGCCCTGGAAAAGTTTGCCCAGAGAGGTGGTGGATGTTCCATCCCCTGAAAGGTCAGGCTAGATGGGGCTCTCAGCAACCCAATCTAGCTGCAGGTGTCCCAGTTAATTGCAAAGAATATGGACTAGATAGCCTTTAATAGTCCCTTCCAACTCAAACAATTCTAAGATTCTGTGTTTTTATTCTATGAAAGAAAATATATATTTAAAGTGTGCAATATTTAGCTAAAAGACGTGGTGGATAACAGTTTTGTTTAAGAATGAACAGTTTTATTTAAGAATGCTATCTGGAATGGTCTTTTCCATTCTAAGGGAAAGACACAATGTCCTTTACTTCTTTCACACAAATTTATTTAACATCAATTGGCTTTTTTTCCCTTTGGCTGTACATTTTATATACATATACATATACACATACATATACATATACACATACATATACATATACATTGCATCCAGGCCTGGGGCCCACAGTACAAGAAAGATGTGGAACTCTTGGAGCAAGTCCAGAGAAGGAGCACTAAGTTAATCAGAGGGCTGGAGCACCTCTCCTGTGAGGAAAGGTTGAGGGAACTGGACTTGTTTAGCTTGGGGAAGAGAAGACTCCAGACAGACCTCATTGTGGCCTTCCAGTACTTGAAGGGATCGTATTGACAGGAGGGGGAACAGCTGTTTATGAAGGTGAATAGTGATAGGACAAGGGAGAATGGTTTTAAATTAAGACAGGGGAGGTTTAGGTTAGATATTAGAAGGAAATTTTTCACACAGAGGATGGTGACACACTGGAACAGGTTGCCCAATGAGGTTGTGCATGCCCCATCCCTGGAGGCATTCAAGGCTGGATGTGGCTCTGGGCAGCCTGATCTTGTGGTTGGGGGCTCTGCACAAAGCAGGGGGGCTGAAACTAGATGATCATTATGATCCTTTTCAACCCAGGCCACTCTACGATTCTATGAAATACACACATATAGATAGCTATATATATATACACACATACTTGTGTTATGTGCGTATACAGAGAGAAGGAGAGTGTACTTTCCAAACTTGTTTCAAAGGACTGAGTGGTAAATGTCAGTATTTTGAAAACCTATGTATTTTTTGTATATCTTCAGTCACCAGATATTCTTGTTATCTCACATTTTCCATACAGTTGCTTCTTAAAGTATTAGAGTGGCAGGGTTATGTGCTACAGCAGTTCATCTGTAATGGGAAGTGATCAGCTCACCTCTATAATTGCTTTTCTAGAGCTTCAGGCATAGATTTGCCATGAACTTTTAATCCCCTCTCATACACTATCCACTATGTCTTGTCTCCTGCTTCATTCCTGTGGCATAGGTACAATTCATTTTCTCAGCACTGTATACCAACTTCTTGGCCCTAAACTCATACATACTGGATGCAATAAATCAGCAACAAGCAGAATTGTTTCCCAGGAGTCTAGGATAGAATGTTTTTTTCTGAAGTAAAACCGCATGTCTTTGGGGAGAGACCCCACACATGGGACCACCATAATATGCTCCTGTGCTTGCTGAATGTAAAAAAAAAAAAAAAGCAACCCACAAACAAACAAGCAGGAAAATAAATAAATAAACAAACAAACAAATAAATAAAGTATAGATTTTTCTTTCTTACTGTACACTAGCATTCTTTTTTTCTGGAGTGCTCAAGATCATATCCCCATAGATAACTATACAAACAATATAAGCACGTAGTGATACTCTTCTAATCTTCAGCAGCTTGCGGATTAAAAGGACTTTCCTCATGTTTTCACAGATAATATGTAGTCTTTATTTCATATGTATCTTCTGTATCTTTGCTTTAACAGATCATTTTTACTCCTTGTTGAATTGTTGAGAGTTTTGTTATAGATTCTTTTTTGGAGGGATGAGGGATTGGGCTTAAGATTCTTTATGTTGTTAGCATCCATGCAAAAAATGTCATGAAATTAAACAAAGCCAGGAAATATTCCTGAATCTGGAACTAACTCATCTGTCATACTGCTATAACTGTCCTAACACAGTTTTGGTTTGTACCAATTAGAGTTCTCTCAGATAATTCCAAGGCACAATTTGGGAGTTAGGCACAAGCTAGGCTCATTCCCAATAGGTAGTTTGGATGCAGTCACTCTGTCTTGGAGGCTATGAGAGTTTAGTGCAAATACTAGCAGTTGCTTGCCAGCTAGCTTATGTTCCAAAAACAATGCCCTAAATACATCTATATCTAGCACGTCTAGTCTGAGCTAAACATATAACAAGGAATTCCACAATTTACTCTTGACTTATTCTAACAACATCTTTTTCAAATTGTTTCAAATCTACTGTCAGATATATTTTTCTATATATTTCATGTTCTCTAATTCTTGTTTACTCTGTTCTTGTAATTGCTAAGCTACATAAGAAGAGGAAAATAGCTGCAGTATTAAGAAATAGTTGAATAGCCAGATCTGAGACTAATGTAGCAGAAAACTAAAGCCAGATGAGGTACCTTTACTTAAACAAAGTGAATTCACTAAGTTATTACTGTTAGCAAAAATGTAATGAGAAACTGTTCAGACATGTAGCATATGAGAATATGTGCAACTTATCAGGATAAACAATTACATTTATTAAAGGACAGAGTAAATGCCTGCAAATAAGTATGTGTCTATAAAAGCATGCTAGCACATAGCTAGAAATAGTAATTCAGTTAGAATATATTTGAGGCATTTTATTCAAAATATGCTTTCTGAAATTCTGCCCTCAGATATTTTAATTTGGAGGACAGCCAGTCTCTCTGATCCTATTAACTGCATTTGAAAACTTTCATATGGCTGGAAAAATATAAGAGCTATACCAGATTTCAGAATAATAATGAGAACTTTGTAAGTGATTCACCAAAGAATTACAGTCTTCCACCCCTATACCAGCACTTCAGGAGATGAAGGTAGCTTCCTAACTCTGACCTGAGCAGTTCCAAGTATCTCCATTTCTTTCACAACTGGGTGTTTGATTCACTTTGAGCCAAGATCTCTCTGTTGATAGGTGTATCCCCAGCATGGAAATGTTTCTTGAACAGCTGAGAAGTCAAGAGTTGTCCACCGTACCCATAATTCACACGTTCACAATACATGAAAAACTAGTCATTCCACATCTTGTGTATGAATGTTAACTAATGCATGTACTCATCCATCGCACTCATCACAGATCTTTCCATCTGTTATTCTGCTCTGTACTGAAATAAGGGATTGCATATTTTGTCAGACACAAGTTTTCTTCTAAATTCTAAAACAGAATAACAGTATATGTTTCTAAGCATAATCTACTTCACTGTTCTTCCCATCACCTCTCAGTTCACCAGCATAAGGTCAAGGTTTATACTCACGTGTACTAAGGGCAGAATGGATCACTAGGTAGTTTCCTGTGCATTAAAATAACCACACCACATTTCTGCGAGGCCCCGTAACATGTATGTGGCTGACATGTAGCTTGATTCAAAAGGCTGAGATCCAAAAGCATCCAGTCTTAGTAGGAAAGCACAGAAAGAACCCAGTAATTCTCTGATGAATTAATTCCAGAAGCTCATCACTCTTATTGTTTAAACGTTTGATATTTTGAATTTATTTTTAATTTGATGGCATCATTCTGGCTTCAGTTTTTAGCCCAGCATTTGTATGTCTCCCTCCATTTAGGCATGCTGACTTTGCTCTCCTAGCTACCACTGGTAAACAGAAATATGAAAGAAAGACCCTGACCCCATGATTTCAGCAGGAGTGAGTGAAAATAGAAAATGAGCTGTTTAAAAAGAAAAAAAAGAAAAAGAAAAAAAAAACAAAAAAGAAGAATGAAAAGAAATAAGAGTTCACCCATTCAAGCACAAATATCTTCAATAATTAGCAATAACAGCAAGGGGAATACAATTACAGGCAGACCAAATTGCTTTTTATTTAAATGTTCTCTTTTTAAAATGTATCCCAGTGTGAAAGTCCCTCTTTAAATTAGTGAGAGCATGCATAATCTCAATGTCTCCACTGGGGGTTGTAGGAATATATGTTCTCTCACTTGCTTAGTTGTGCATTTAGGGGATTAGAACAAAATTATACAGCCCTGGGTATTTTATAATGACAGATATCAATAGTAATTTAGCTAATTGAGTGTATTCCAGCTTTATTTTAATTTACTGGTGTTTTTCACTTTATTCTTTGTTATTTAGTTCTGCCTGAGCATTCTATTACAACTATAAACCTTGACCCTGCAAACTCTTGCTCATAGAGGCAGACTTTTCTTGCCATATGAGGGAAGAGTTATATAAGTAGATCTTTAATCATCAGAGAACACTTAAGAAACTAGGGCAAAGAAATGCCTGTCTCAGTTTCTAAAACTTTTTAATCTACCAAGAAAACAAATCCAAGAACTGATTCAGTAAAATATAGAGTTACTTTTAAATCTTACATGGTTTCAGTTTTGTTCATCTTATTCAACTTTGAGCTCTGTTGTTCTGTATAATAGAAAATTAAACAACTTGAATGAAAACACTGTTATCTTCCACGTTTGTCATCAGTTGAAGAAATCTACTGCTTATTGAAATTTACTGTTTTTGCCAAGTTCTGATAAAAACAAAGAAATCCCCATTCTGGGGATTTGCTGAGTATTCTGAACACACTGCAACTCATCTGAAGGTAATGATAAAATCCAATCAGAGTTACCATAGATCTGCATGACGAGCAAGGCTGGGGAGAAAAAAAAGAAAAGAAAAAAAAAAAAAAAGAATCATAATCTTTATAGTGTACATTTCAGCAGTATTAGCTTCTTTTGTTCTTGCTGACTATAAGAAAGAGATTTCCTCTCTTGCTACGGTTACTATTTGTTTAATCATGGAATCACAGAATCATAGAAAGGCTTGGGTTGGAAGAGACCTCAAGGTTTATCAAGCTCCAAACCCCTGCCACATCTAATCCATATCTAATACTAGACCAGCTGCCCAAGGCCCCATGCCTGAGTACTTCAAAAATTTTGGTGTTTGTGATATACTACCTTTATTTCATATGTGGAGAACTAAAAGAAACAGAGAAACCAAGTCTATCTCCCTGTAGGGAACTGAAAGTCTCTCTTGCCATGATAGAGCAAACAACCATAAGTCTGTTCTTGCTGTAATCTCTTCTACTTTCATTTACAAACCACAGCAAAACAAACAAACAAAAAAAATCCAGTCTATTCAAATATAAGTTTTTCCTTATAAACTGAAGATACAGCTCAGCTATGTCTCTGTGGTGCATCTGGTTAGCACGTTTGACTGTTAACCAAAAGATTGGGAGGGTTCAAGCCCATTCGGGTACTGGGAGTGATGTCTTTTGATGTTAGCTAGCTAGACTTCACCATACTCCTCTCTCACTCTACATTTTCAAAAGAATGGGGAAAAAATATGATGAAAAAGGACTCAACAGCTGACATAAGGATACCTCCGTGACACTCACCACTCAGGCAAAACAGACTCAGTGTAGGGAGGTAAGTACAATATATTCTCTGATGCTAACAGACTAGAGAAACAAGAAACTAAAACCCTTACCCTCCATTCACCTTTCTCGAACTCCTCCCCTCCAAACAGTGTAGGGGAGTGCTTTGAGTTAAGATCAAGGAGAACTCTCACTAGTTACTGTCATAACCAAAACAGACTTAGCACAAAGTGATTAATATGATTTATTGCAAACTAGAGCAGTAAGAAACTAAAAGCAAAATAAAACCACCTTCTCCCTACCCACCCTCTTCTACTTCCTTCTCCCAAATGATACAGGAAAATGAGAAACTGGGGCTGTGGTCAGTCCATAACACTTATCTGTTGCTTCTTCATGGCCATTCTGCCCCTGCTCCGTGTGGGATCCTTCCCGCAGGATGCCATCCTTCCCAAACTGATCCTGTGAGGGCTTCCCACAGGTGCAGCTCCCAACACAGCTCCATACCACAGGGCCCATCCTTCAGGAGCTGCTCCACATGGGTCCCCATAGGCAGAAGCTCCCACAGCCCTCCTGCCCAACTGCAGGCCCCTCTCCATAGGCTGCAGCTCTGGCCTGGGGTCACTTCTGCAGGGTTATCCATGGGCTGTGCCTCCTTCAGGCCTCATCCACTGATGTCCTGTGGGCTCCTCCATGTCTGCATGTAGAGATCCACTCTGTGTGGTGCCCATGAGCTGCAGGGGGACAGCCTGCTTCTTCATGGACCTCTCCTGGGCTGTGTGGGAACTTCTGCTTCACTCCTGGGGCACCTCCTGCTCTCTTGCTGCACTGATTTTTGTGTCTGCTGGGCTGTTTCTCTCATGTTTCTCACTCTTCTCTCCCATCTGCTCTTGCACAGCAGTTTTCCCCTCTCTTAAAACTGCTCTCCCAGAGTCACAACCATTGTCGCTCATGGCTCAGCTCTAGCAGCAGCAGGTCCCTTTTAGAGCAGCTGGAGTTCTCTCACAGAGGCCACCCCTACAGCTCCCCCACACTACCAAAACCATGACACGTAAGCCCAATACAGAGTCTCACAGATAAAACTGTACTGAATAGCCACATTATTTCTGGGTTTCCGGATGTACTATCTGCTATCAGTATTTAGCGACTTCCTTTTCAGAGCAAAAGACATGCTTCTTACTGTGATTAAACTGTTTACCACAAGTGATTTCATATGTTCTTTAGCAGTGATTCAGTTTACTTGCTTCATTTTCCCTGTTGACAAGTCCTTCAGGGCTTGACCTCCCCATCACAGCAGTCAAAATTCCATGAACCTATAAAAAATCATATTAGCTGTATCATCCTTTCATAGGCCTTTCAACCAACCTGGGACTGTTGTAGTGTAAGACGTTTAATGTGTCCTTGATGTGCTCAACAGATAATCTAATAAAACGCAAGACTCTATGACAAGCCTCAAAAAGAAAATCTGAACATGATTTTTAGTATTGTTGCGCTCTAACCCTGTAATATTCTTATCACTGTATTGCAAAGTTGGATCTGTTGCATACTTAATTCTGCTAAAACTATACCGGGACTGAGATTTTTTAAGTTTTTTACTTACAGATAAATTAGGCTGTTGAAGTCCAAAGACTTTATTGCTAATAGACAGTAAAGTTGAAATAACTAAATAATTATGTTCTGCCTGCATAAAATAATGGAGGCAAACTACATTTATTCCACTTTTTTTTTCTTTTTTTTTTTTTTTTTACTATAGTGTTAAAAGCATTTTTAACATCACATGGTAAGAACTTACAAAATTAACACTTCCACAATGAGCATGTAGAGTCCACATTGTTGTGAACATGGCTAATTTTCCCCCAGTAGATCTAGGACACAATCAGGAACTATATCAAAGTTTTACAAAATCTTGTCAACATGGCTTTTCCTGGATTCTACTGAACTTTGGAAGATACACAGTTCATAAATGACACACAACAGTTAACATGTGAATAATATGAATAGCCTGACACTGTACTAGATTTCATCTAACATTGTTGGCAGCAAGTTAAAAAAAATGCTCCAAAATAAAAACAGTGGACTGCTATGGACTGTACTAAAAAAGAAAACAGCAAACAGATGCATTTTGAGACCCAGAGAGTCTTCAATTGCAGGATGAAAAGTTAGTAGAACTTTTAGGTCGCAGTCCTGAGTACACTGAATAACTTCACCCCCAAATCTAGGCAGTGCAGGCATGTAGTTTATTATTCTGTAAGTTGCAATAAATCAGTACAGGATTGTTTTCTACAGTATATTCTCAAGTGTTTTATCCAGTCTAGTATTAAATTATTCAAGTGATGGTCTTCCAGAACTTCCTTGGGGAGATTACTACAGACTAATGGACCTCACAGAAAGTTTTTCTGGTGTGAAGTCTGCATTTTTCTTAGCTAATTTTCATTCCATTATTCAAAGTAAGATTCCCTTGGACCTCTGTAAACAAATCCTTTGACTCCTAAGTGTTTACACAATTCAATCATGTTTAGACAGGTGTTAGTTACACCCTGCAGAAGCCATGGTCTGTCCAGTGGTACATACTCTGGCCTTTTTCATTCTTTCTTCACAATACATCTTTCCCTTCACTTCCTTAGGTTATTTTTCACTTTAGTCCCTTGACATGATAATGGATTGTAAGTCAGTGAGTTAGCAGTAATCTTGAAATCACATTCTTAAGTATGCCAATAATAGGAGCTAACCACAAAATCTTGCCCAGTATGTCTTCTCATCATACTCATTTAATCATCTACACTAAGGATGATTTGAAAGATTAATGTCCTTAATAAAAACAAACCAATGTTTGAAAAAAAGTCTTAGTATGGAGTACATGATTTAATGAGAATGTTTCATAACATCAAGCTTATCTCATTGCTTTTCTGAGATGGACCAGATTGACAAGCATGTTATTTAGTCATGACCTGTCAAGCAATGTGACTAGATGGCACCAGAAAAAATTGCTAATTATTTTCTGAGGAAGGTACTTGAACTTGGTTGTCCTACGTGTTCCAGGTCTGAATCTTACTAAAGACCAGATATTATTTCTAAATTTTAAGATCTTTCTAAGATCAGATTTCAAGCTAAAATTCAAATTAATCAAAAATCTCATAGCTCTTCATGTAGCACCTTCACAGGTGTACTTTGATTCATAGGAGTATGTAGAAATATTTATATGTGATTTAAATTTTCATTCAGGTAATTAAATTTAATTCAAGTTTATAAACTACTGGTCTAACACCTTCTCAACACTTTCCAGCTTAGTAACTTCTCAAAATTATAGTTGAACAAAATAAAAAAATATAATCTTACTGTTTATATAAATCATTAAAGTATAAATTATTATTTTGTAAGTGTTATAAAATATATTTTTTATTAAAAACTTACAATGTTTCTTAATCTATATTTTTAGAGCTTTCAATTTTTTTTATCAAATTTATTTTATAACTTGACATTTATTGTAATACATCTGAGTTTCACAGATTTTATTAATTTATAAACCTTGAAGCAATGTGCTTAGACTCTAAGTGGTATAAACTGAAGTCAACTTCAATCTGTGTTTAATCATCTCACTCCTAAGACAAGGAGAAGTCAGAATAAAGTTTAGGACACTGTGACATTTGTTGGGCCTATCTTGAAGTATATTCTAACATTTCAGTATTACCAGGTCAAGGTTCATCTGAGTGTGCCATACTTTTTTAATCTACTTCCTATGCTCTGTAGAGGTAATGGGACTAGCAAGCAGACTTCAGCGCTTATCCACACAGAAATAGATACGACATAAAAAACCACCAGATGCCCATTTCTGCAGTGGCAGCTTCTTTTGGTAAACTTTTATCTTTCTTAAAGCATTCACTTCTCTTTTCACAAGGAAATCTAAAATTTGTAATTATAGGAATGTAAGCTAAACTTTCCTTTTCCTAATAATTATGCTGGACATGCCACTGACTGCATATAGCCAAAGCTAAAACACTAACTGCCACTTAACTGTGCAGTAGAAAATGGATTATTCATGTCTAACTCAAATAAAAATATATATTATTTAAACTGTACTTTGAAAATTATATGATGGCATCATCGTAAACAGCTGTGTGCCCCTACTACGTGCCTGTCTTACTACATATCATAACTCATCATGTTATAATTTCTTTATATTTTTTCCAACCTTTTTTTCCCCTCTCAGGCATGATTGAAGTAGGGGAAAAATGCCAACTCGATGCAGCTTGTTATGAAACTTCAACGGTTTGCTTTCCCTCAAATTAGCTGAAAGGATTACAGGCACCACATGCTGCTTTGTGCACCCACATCCTTCTGTGAGCACCTGCTATCTGATGGGTGCTTTTCCCACTCAGGTTTGGTTGTCATGAAGAAAGCTAGCAATGTTAAAAGGTTCACTGGAAACTACAGTTTTGTTTTGCTTTATTTGTCACTTTTGTCACAACAGATGAAAACTAAATAAAGTAGCTGTTTTTAAGTAGTTTGTGTTAAACCATTCCATAAAAGAACAGGATGACATTTAATTTAAACCAGTAGATCTTCTCCAATAGTCTCTGGCAGCAGCTAGAGACAGTGCAAGTGCTAAAAATTTTGCAGTGGTTTATGTCCCTACACACCCCAACACATAAATTTTAAATTCTCCACACAATATTCCTCTAAATGTATTTCCTTCTTTGTTTTTTCTTTTTCTTTTTTTCCTTCATTTCCCCTCTTTTTTTTTCTTTTTCTTTTTTCCTTTTTTTTTTAAAAAAAAAAAATTCTTTTTCATTCTTTGTTTTTCTTTATCATAAAATGTCTCAGATTGGAAGATACCTCAAGGGTCATCCAATTCCAATGTCTCTGCCATGGACAAGGTTGCTACTCACTGTTTTCAGTTGCCCAGAGAGCCATCTTTTTTCCTTCCTTTCATATGTCTTTCTTTCACCCCTCTTCCTTTACATCTCTTTCTTTCTCTCTCTCTTTCTTTCCTTCTTTCTGATGATAATGATGATGATGACAGAGTATCAGTCTTCTTAACATCACCTTGTAAGGCATACAGCCTTGCTGGTACAGAGTCAAGATTTACTTGTTCAGCCAGAATATCACAAATCAAATTCTTCTTGACTTCCAGCTCAGAAAACGAGCAAAGGTCCTCACACTTATCTGCACTCAGCAGTGTAGACATACTCTAAATGACTGTATTTGTTCACAGAAGTATTATGAGTGTTGAATTCTGATTACTTCTGTGGAAATAGCAGCAAAATGTACAACTGTATATACTGAAGCTCAAATATTTTCATCTCATTAGGATGACTTACTTGAAGATCTTCAAAGATTGTTTCCACTAAAAAAAAAAAAAAAAAAAAAAAAAAAAAAGATGAAAGCATATCTGGGCACCTACTCGGGCCTCCTGTGTTTTGGAATGCAGATTGTTGTCAGGAAATAATAAGACAAAAATGAAATCTCACACAATCAATATTACAGATTCAACTCTCAGCGTTTTTCTTGTTGTTGTTGCTGTTTTTAATGTCCTGAACAGAAACCAATGAATCAAATTTACCAAATGAAAAGCGTTGTAACTGTGTGATAACCAGAATTCCACCATATATACTAAATTTTTGAACTAGACAGGGAATTTAGTTAATGTAGCATGAACCTAGTTACAGGTGTATCCTAATCCTGTGCATAGGATTAGGAAGGAAAACAACATGAAAAAGACCTGAAATCTGTAAGTACCAAAAGTCTTCAGAAGATGTCCCGACTGGGAATTTTTACTGCATCTTTTCTGTCTTTTGTTATTTAAATCAACTGTATCAGATGAAATAGCTCTGCACTGGGAAATGGAAAATTTTATGGAAAATTATAAATAGCTATGGGAGCTGTTCACTGATGTCTAGATTCTGTCACCTTAGAATTCATTATCTCCATTAAGATGTTGTGGCATGTTCCTCCTTGCAAGCCAATATTGTCACCCAGTGCCCGAGGCACAGCCATTCCCAGCATTTCTGGCTATACAGCTGTTGAGGTGAAAAAAGATGATGAGGATGAGCTCCACTGTCTTGGCTTAAACACAACTCTTGTGGGGTCTGTGTAAGTACCAAGCGCTTACCCTAACACTCCGTAGTCATCCTATCCTTGATTTCTACTAAATAAAGAGACTAGGCCATGCCAGATAGTGATCTAGCACACTTAGGGTCTGAATTGACCTCTGGAAGTACCCTCCTCTTTCTATTGTCCTTAGAGCATGAAACAGTACTCTCCTGAATTATTTACAACAACCTGAAAAGAGGCTGCAGCAAGGAGGGTGTAAGCCTTTTCTGAGATGATAAGTGGTAGAACAGGAAGAAACAGTCTGAAGTTCATCAAAGACGTTTAGATTGGACATTAGGAAGAATTTCTTCACGGGGGGAGGAG
>JAOWBP010000001.1:140414945-140427417 GCA_028571105.1 Tragopan temminckii
TGACTTAGAAGGAGGGCCAGAGGACCCAACATTTGGTGGTAGGGCTCACCAAAAGAAAGAATCACATAATGTTTCTCCTGCTCTTCCAGAATAGCACAGCAGCCCTAGGTTCTGCCTGGAGCTCTGGACAGAAATGTTATGCTTTATTGCTGCTTATTAATACCTAAAGTCTCCTACAAAATATAATGACTTCAGTGTTTTTAAGGACTGAGGAGATTTCCATCTCAGAAAATGCACCAAATATTGTGTTGCTGTTGAGTATTATTGCAAAATGCAAACATTAAGAAATAAGGCAAAATAATCATAGAATCATAGAATTGTTTAGGTTGGAAGGGACCTCTAAGATCATCTTGTTCCAATCCACTCCTGTAGTCAGGGGCACCTCCCTCTAGACTAGGTTGCTCAAAGTTCCATCCAGCCTGGCCTTGAATACTTCAACAACCTCTCTGAGCGACCTGTTCCAGTGTCTCTCACAATAAATAATTTCTTTTTAATATTTAATCTAAATTTATCCTCTTCCACTTTAAAACCATTTCCCCTTGTTCTGCTGCAACATTCCCCAATAAAAATTCTCTCATAAAAAGTAAATTTATAAAAGAGGATGAGAACAATACTAAGAACACAATCTTCTCCATTGTGCTTCAAACTATCTTTCCCCAGCCAGTCTTCTAACAACACCATTCAAAACCAAACAACTTATGGGTAGCTTGCTTGGCAGGTGGCTTAGCTGCAGCATGCTCACTGAAATAACCCACAGATGTCTGTTCCTGTCCTCCCAGCAGTGACCAGGCTTCAGAGCATTTTTCACAGTGA
Source organism: Tragopan temminckii (assembly GCA_028571105.1). Taxonomy (NCBI): domain Eukaryota; kingdom Metazoa; phylum Chordata; class Aves; order Galliformes; family Phasianidae; genus Tragopan; species Tragopan temminckii. Next base: position 140,415,759 of record JAOWBP010000001.1, read on the forward strand.
TCACATAAAGAAGAAGCACCGCATCAAGAATAGATTCTTCCCCTATATTCTTGATGTTTAATTCAACCATACTACAGCCATTCTGTTCATAAAGGATGTATTCTTATGGCCTTCCTAGCATAGGTTGTAACTATAACCAGTTTAGAAGTACTACTATAACATCAGTGCATTATGAAAACATTAAAAACTGCAATACTGTAATCAGTAGGAAACTATGGATTCTAACTTTATCTTAGTCTACCAAATGAATGAATGAATTTGTTACTTTCTCCCATCCAGAATAGATAGTATAGATAATTGTTATATTGATTAGGGATAAGGACGGGACATAAAGACATTAAAATGCTTGTCATCAGCTAAGCAACAAATAGTAGATGAATTGATTGTAGAAAGTAACTTGTGAGGGCATGTGGTAGCTCAACTAAGTACTGATAACTCATGCTTTGTTTACATCAACTCACTATCTTAGAAATAAAACCTAATTATAGCAAATTTCTTTTTCCTTTGCAGTTGTTGTATGCACCATCTTGTTTAAGAAATCATCATAGCAATGGGAGAAGTTTTTGGGATGGCCTCCAAGGTAACTCTGTCTTTGGTTACATCCAGTCAAATGGTGGCTGCAGGTCTCCCTTAGGTCAGGCCTGCCAGTGGACAACTATAGCTTTTCCTGATGCCTTTTAGTGCCTTTCTTTCATACTAGGATGAAAGTAAGGATGAGGATGTCCATTGTGTACCTCAAGGTGATTTAATGCTGGATCAGAACAGCCAACAATTTAAATTGTATGATGTTCAACTACTACATGATAATGCATGTCGTCATTATCATGGTTGCTATATATTGTTAAGGGTATTACAGTAAAAATCACCCAGGTTAAAGAAGAATGAATTCTGATGGAACTACAACTAGCTTCAGCACACAGTAACCCAAGATTGTGAATCATCTCTCTTGCACTGAAGGACTTTTAAAAGAGATGAAACCCAAAGTTATGAACTAAATGAGTACCATGGACAGTGTGCATAGATGGTCATAGAATACTGGAATAATATGATTGCATATGTATATGTTTGTTTATTTATTTATTTATTTATTCATTTATTCATTTATTTATTTATTTATTTATTTTTAAATAGGTGATGCAAATTAGTTAGGACGTGTAGAAACTGTGGGACCTGTGCATGATATAAATGGTATGGAATAAAGTTGGATATTGTCTTAGTTTCAGCTGGGGCCAAATTGTTTTCTTCAGAGAGTCTGATATGATGCTATGTTTGATTCTAGGAGAAAAACAATGTTGATGACATATCGATGTTTCTAGTTGTCACTAAGCAGTGTTGGACAGAACCAAGGCCATTGCAACTTCTCAGTGAAGGTCTGGGAGTGGAGCAAGGAACTGGAAGGGGACAGAATCAGGACACCTGACTTAAACTGACTAAAGGGATATTTCCTAGCATATGACATCATGAAAAGAGAGTTTTGAAGGGGATAGGAGTTCATTTCTCTTCCACTCACTGTAGGGAGCTAGCTGAGCATTACTCCACAGGTAGTTGTGAGCAATTGCTTGTGCATCACCTGCTATATACATTCAAATATACATCTATATATTCATAACTATATATATTCATAACTATTATCCTTTTCTCTATCTTAGTAAATAGTTTTATCTCAGAAAAAAAAAAAAATACCATCTGTGAAGCAGTATATTATGATAAGGTGACATAAATTTCACGCACGCAAAAGATTTTTCTTCAGCTAGGACTGACCACTAAGTGTGACTTATTGTGTTTGTGACAATTTTTTCATTAGTTATCTTGTTTGCAGCTGTTTCCAGACTGTAAAACAGAAATATTTACAGACAGAGAAAAGATAGTATAAAAATTACAGGGCATCCAATTCCTGCATGAAGATTTTCCTCAGAATAAATGCACCTGAGATTTTGAGAGCTTTTATGACCAAAAAGCTTTTGAATGAACACATGGGGAAGGGGAAAATAAAAGAGCACACAAAACTGTTAGAAACATTGTGGGACCAAATTTGTGCAAAATATGATTAGAAGATAAAACCTCTTTTTATTCAGGGAAGCGATGGTGACTGAAAGAATATTTTGGATTTATTTATTCTGATGTGCTATTCATTGTGGAATAGGTTGGCACCTGCTCATCTCCCCTAAGGGAAGGGCTAAATACAATTGTGCTGCTCTCAGGAACCCCAGCAGGAAGGTAACCTGTGCCAGCCTATTTTTTGTTGTAACTTATTTTCTCTCACTGGTCAGCAATTTGAAGGCCACTTGAATGGAAAAAAGAAGACAGCAGCTTATTGGCATCTGTTCTGCTGCCATGGTGATTCCTACAGTACAGGTGAATAGTGCATAGAATATCATGGAGGGATACTAGAAGGTAGGAGTAATCTTTTTAAATAGAGCAAGAAATAATAGAAGAAAAGTCATGAAGGTCCATAACAGTGAAAAGAAACAGCAGTTGGTATATCAGAGAACGCAATAGAAGGGAGCCAGAGAGGAATAACAGGGATGACTGGAAATTTATTAAATTGGCTTTATGTCATTTCAAGAAGCTGTTGTGGGATTAGGGACAGGGTGTTTTTTTGTTGTTGTTGTTTTTCTGATAAACTCATGGACATAAAAATGCTAGCCAGCTCTAAAAAGGAGCATCAGTCGTGCAGGCATTTAGCCAATGCCACCGTTGGGCCCTATGAATGTCAGGTACTGTTCAAAAAACTAATTAGTGTGTTTTCCTTCAACATTTTGTTGAAAGAACGTTTCATTACCATGCAAATGCAGTTAACTCACAATGCAGGCTAATTGAATCCTTACAAAACATCCCATGCAAACCCTTATCTTAACTCACTGAACAATAAATAGTAAAGTCACTTTAGAAGACAGAATTGGTAGTAAGTAGCAGGACACAGACTGTCAGAGCATTTAAGGCTTTTATTATTTCAAATTCTTTGAGTCCAAAAGTAATTCATCTTGTTACCTCTGTTAACACTGGATTGGCACTCACCACTGTAATCAGCTGGACTGATAGGTGAAGAGGGAACTACTCTATCACCTTCAATGAAAACAGCTATCTCTGAACACATGTTAAAAGTGGCCAATCTTCATCATAGTGATAGTAATAGAACAAGGGGAAACATCTTTAAACTAAAAGAGGGGAGATTTAGATTCGATGTCAGAAGGAAATTTTTCACTGAGAGAGTGGTGAGGTGCTGGAACAGGCTACCCAGAGAAGCTACAAATGCCCGGTCCTTGGAGGTGTTCAAGGCCAGGTTGGATGGGATCCTTGGCAACCTGATCTAGTGCCTGACATGGTGGTTGGCAGCCCTCCCCACAGCAGAGGAGTTGGAACCAGATGATTGTTCAGGTTCCTTCCAATCCAGCCATTCTATGATTCTATGCCCACCTTACAACTAGGCTTTCACTTGGCAAGTTTACTGATTCAAGCTATACTGAAGCACTGGTCTGAGGTGCTAGACAAAGCTACCATGAATACTGTCCATTTAAAGTTTTTCATGAGGTGTTGGTACGTGATAAGCAGAAGTTTACAGCACTACTACTCTGCTGAATCTAGATGCTGCCTCACATGAAGAAATGGTAAAATATTATATTTCACTTTCATTTGGACAACATGTAGTCACTATCTTTCAGCTAAGAGAAAAATGCATAAGTACAGATGTAATGGAAGCAAGAGAGTTTGTCAGGCAAAAAGCGTACCCTTAAGACACCATGCAAATATAAGCCTGATTGTACTGCTATTCTGAGCTGTAGGGCTGACATTCAGTACCACTTTACCTCAATGTCTGCAACTAATGGAGTTTGCACTGATTCCTTACAAGTACCAAAAGGCAAGCTCTAGAAATCCACTGTTTTGATTAGAACCGTTTCAATATCAAGCTGGACGAAACAAAGGGTGGGAGGTTTTTTCCTGGCATCAGTCAGATTTAGAAGTCTCACTATAATTAAAGCAGTAGCTAGATCCTGGAACTGCAATGAGAAGATTATTAATGTCACCACTGTCCCCAAGAGAAAATATTTCTCCCAGCTTTACAATAAATGCAAACCAAAGTTTTAATCTATACAAAGATTCAACAGTTTTCCATGCAGAAAACAAATAGTACTGGGATTATCCAAATTTAATATTTTTGAGCACAGTGATTCACTATCTATAAAATTGTGCAGATTAAATAGATATGCTTTTAGATAGAAACAATTTAATGTCCTTTGAGACAGCAATATCCACTGCAGAGTTTCTTGTTTTGTCCTTGCCTCAAATAGTCTTAACAATGTGTTGGTAGACTCAACCTTGCTGCTGGAACATGTGTTTATATACATGTACAAAGTAAAATCTTTTAGAGGGCTGATGACAGAACTGGGATGAAAATAGTAATTCTTGTCTACAGTAATTGTTAAAACATAAAATACTTTTTTTTTAATTTGATACTGAGATGAAAAAGTTATCATTCAGAAAATTCTGTAACAGTATGAACAAGCAGAAGAATGTTAGCAAGAAATGAGTTTTTATCATTTCTGAAATTTCCACTACTACTTAAATAATTTTCTCTATTTTTACCGTGTTTTTTAAAAGAAAAATGTTTTGTGTTCTGACTCAAAATACTGAAATGCAACAGTTTTTCTGAAGTGCTTGAGCATTTCACTAAAGTTGAAGTGAGGCAGAACTGATCTCTATTTTATTAGTCCTGTAAACTAATATGTCTGTGTTTTTGCCTGTAACAAATAGTTTGCTGTGAAGTTCCTAATCAGCGCTAACAATTCAGTGAGTCATTTGAGAAAGACAAATCTCTTCTACTGATTTATCTGGCTCTCATTCCTGGTTAGATTATTTTGTAGCTCTCTTGCAGCCTGTGGTATTGTTTTCTCCCCTGAATAATCAAGACATGGAGGGTATTGGTGCACCTCCCGGTCTGCTCTGGTGTAGAGTGAAAACTTGAAAAGTAGAACTACACCCAGGAGCATCTTTACTTGACATCTTCATAAGAAAAAATGTTTCACGAGGTTCTGTTTTTTCTTGGCTCCTCTGACAGTAATTTATTTATGAAAATAACAAAAAGGGACTGTGAACTTTAAACTTTTCTTTCTAGCAGAAAAACACAGTAATAGTAAGATGAAGAGAAAATGATACTGTAGGTGGATGATGTGCAAATGTGAGGAGGAGGAGGAACAGAGCATGGACATGAGAAATGAGAGATCTTACCTGGCTATTGTCAAACTAAGCATCTTGAAAGCACACTTTCACTGCTAAGTGCTTTCCACTGTGCAATAAAATAGGCTCTATGCACTGATGAATTTGGAAAGAAGTAGAGAAAAGGGTTTCATTTAGCTTAAGGTCATTAGAAATATTCATTCTGTTCTCCACATCTCATATTTCAAATTTCTAAAAAAAGAGAAGCAAAAAAATACCTTAGATCACCAGAATTAAATTCACCTCACAACTAGGAAGAGGATTTTCTTTGAGATGAAATTGAAATAAGGACAAAATAAAATTCAGAACAGCAAGGCAAGCACCCACTACATTTTCTCTATGTGAAATTGTTCCAAAAACTCAGTGGTGCAAGATGCACCACTGTGTAAAATGTTAAATTATTCATTCTATTTGTATTTAATGGTTTTAAAAAAAAAAAAAAGCTGGTAAAATTGCACACAATATTTAACACACCTTTACATTCTTCTTACTTTACATGGCAATTATTTGAACACCTTCTATATGCAAGCTAAATTATTTGACTCTAATTTTGTCTCCATCCAAGATTAGTAGGTGTATAGTCTTCCATTCCCATGAGACACTTAGACTTTCACATACATACAAGAATATTGACTTTAATTTCTTGCTTAACAGAACCATTGAGACTGAGAATTCTTAAACCAAGCACATACTAACATGTCTCTTGTTTCCTTAGATTTTCATTTCTCCATTTACTGTTTAGAACTGCATCCCACTCCTATTGAAATGAATAATGAAACTTCCATTGATTTCAATTTGAAAGACTCTTGATAGCATTAATTAACCTCTAACTGTTGAAGAAGGGAAATCAGGGCTGCTTTGTGGTATCAGCAAAAGTTTTGTTCCTGGACCTGTCCTACACTTTCACTAGACTGTAGAAAATGCTGCTTAATCTCAACTATTTCCTGGTTATAGTCTCGATATATCATTTGCACAATGCCTCTAATTTTGACTTAATCATAATAAAAATAGGACTAAAAAGGCAATTTAGAACATATCCCACCTTTAAAATCCTGCATGGCTTGTAGTAGCTGTCAGGTATCATTTAAACTTTGAAGGGAGAGAGAAAGAAATAAATGCTAGTCAAGTTCATATTCTGTTTGATAGGAAGTCTCACACTATATGAAAGATCACACACTTCAGACACATTTACATCAAGGAACTGGGCTGCTCTGTTCGTGTTTCTGAAATGTCTGGTAGGCTATGAATGCTAAGACTTCCTCAGTTTCCATCCACTACACATCAACCACTTTCCTCCCACTCCTGAGCAATTTTGTGACTTGGATTATGAAGCACATGACTGTCCATTGCTTCTCTACCCATCATTCCAAAGTCCTGTTAACATTTGTTTAGTAACCAGCTCTGCTAAACTTCACTGTATTGGTGTTTTTCCATCCTTTACCTGTGAATGATTTTACTGGATCCAGTTGATCTGAAGATAATGATATCAGTGAAAATGTAACCTGAACAGTCACACTAAGAATTTTGCATCAGTCTCTTAAAGGAAGAGGCTGAGATATTTCAGAAAAGTGAATAGTTCCATAAAACTGCCCTCCAAAACCCAGTCCTGCTTCTCCATCCTTCCCATTGTATGTACTATCCTGTATATTTCTGAAACCCCATTGTACCTTCAAATCTATAATTATTTCTATGAAAAAAATATCCTTTGAACAGAGTACATCTTTGCCATGTAGCAGCATATAGCTTGTGTTTGCTAATAAGGAGGCTTTTTACAAGTATATCTAGAGCTCCTTGATTATATATGCTATTTTTAAAAAATAACTGTGACAGTATTTTTTTTTTTTTGCCTCTACTTTTTGAGAAAAATACTTTCCAAATCTCATATCTTTCCACTTTCTGAAGGAGTATTTAAATAAATTGCAAGGTGCGATGGTACCTGTAATTCACAAAAAGACTATATCATAAGTACTTGTATTGGATGACTGGAGATTTTTTAAACTCCTTCATCTAACCATGTCCAAGTATTCTTTGGAGAGGATATCCAAATGCTTGTTACCATCATTATGATGATCACTCTATTTCACTTCTCTAAATTCTGTTCCCCATGCAAGAAAATCCTCCAAATAAATTAGAAGGAAATGCAAGTAGAATGTTTGAAAAATATCTGTCCAATGATAAATTATTGATTAAGTTAGCAGGTATTTTTTTGCCAGTCTAAATTTGAGAACTTCATCTTGAAGCATCTGTTTCTGGATACTATTTTCAAGTCTGTGTTTGAATATATACTTCTGTTAATTTTTTGGGCTGTGTGAAAACAAGCCTCAGAAGAAGAACAAAAGACCCAAAACTTCCCTCTACTGAAGAATTAATACAGAAGTAAAATCCAGCCAATGCCTGACTGCATCTGTATTGAACACAGATTGAGAAACTCATGCTTTCAAAACCCCATTTAAGGGGAACATTACCCACAGATGCCTCAGCTGTACTGTTATTATGCAAATACATGCTGACATTAAATTGCTCAAATATCTGAGAACTGCATTGTCCTAGTGACTCCCACAGCACTGCCGTAGACCCTAACTTTCCGTACGAACATCAGTGTAGTTATATGGTGGAAGGTCTTGCAACATACTGAAGAAGGGCAGAATTTGCCCCTTAAAGCATCAGCAAGATTGACATATGTTTTCTCCATCCATTTGGCTACCCTACAATAAACTGCCTAGTGCTCCATCACAGTTTATAATTGATTGGCCAGTAAACAGCTTGTTGATAATAACATATTCTAGCCATCTGATGTTTTGAACAATCCAGTAGCAATCTGCAGCAAAGCTATTTACACTATGTTCCCTGCACTGGGCCCAGGTCCAGATTTTACCACCACCAAGAAGAACAAAGAAGCAGCAGGTCTGTCATAACCTTCATGTTTTGTGAATAGTTTTAGGCATTTCAGAAGCAGTTTGACTTTTAGCAGAAGACTTCAACATGGAAACTTTTTTTCACATTCTTTGTTTTATACATGACAAAAGTTAATACATGGGAAACGGATGTGTAGTCTAATTTCTTATAAAAGTTAAGCATTTAAAGGATATCAGACTTGGCTGCAGAGAGCAGATCATTTGAGGAGTAGTAGGCACCTCCCTTAATTATGCTCAGCTATCATAGGCTGATGTTCTGGGCCATGTAGTGCCAAGTATCTCAACCCCGGCCCCCTGCCTATTCAGATTATGTGTATTAATTCAATCATACCACCACATCCTGTCTGCACCATTCAGCCATGTATCTTTCATAGGGAATTCAGATCAATGGAAAATTTGGGTTATGTGTAAGTGCATATTTACTTACATATATAGAGAGAGGACTAGCATAAAGGCACAATAGAGATAAGGGCTTCCTGTACCCTCAGGTCAAGAAATATAAGTTTGGGTATTAATTGCAAAAAACAGATCTTAAATGAAACTTAAGTAAAACAAGTTTGAACACTACATTATCTCAAATCCTAAGACTTATTCTTCAATAGCTATAACAGAGAATATAAATATAACTGAAAAGCTTGAAGTCAGGGGGCCGGGGAGGGAGGGAGAGGGGAAGCAAGTAGTTGCTGCACATATCCAGAGAACATTTTGTTAGGGTGTTTTGTTTTTTTGCTTTGTTGTTGTTGTTGTTGTTTGCAATATCTGAAAATTAAATATCTTCATAGTCAAGGTGAGTGTCCTGGCTACTTAGGCAAGGAATTGATTTTTGCCCTCACTAATTCAAAAATGTTTAAATATTAACTGAAAATAGAAGCATGCAAGTGCTACCATTGAGAGATGTCCTGGTGGAAGTCAGGTCTCTCCTGAGGCTGGAAACATTCTTCAGCTCTTATAAATGTCTAGAATATCAGACTCCACAGACAACTACTATGAAGAAAAGCTGAGAGTGTCAGCACTGATGGGCTGCATTGTGAGACTAATGATCTTACCGAGATGGAGACATATCCAGAATAGAACATGAGAGTTCTGAGGAACAGTCTATTGCTTTCAAAGCCCTATCTAAATTTAGATACTTCCATAACTGCAGAACAGCAGAAAAGAGATAGATAGAATCCACATTTTGTTGTCCATTACAAATCCTCATTTCCATTTTAAAATGAAACATGCATTTTCTTTACTAGAAGCATATATTCTTCATGTAATCATAATGCTTAATAATGATGGGAGTTGCGTTGTTATCAGTCAAATCTCTGTGGATTTAATAGATTTATCTGGTCTTTTGTAATACTGAAAATGAGATTTTTTTCTTTCCCCAAGAGGCTATGATAATCTAATAGTTTAATTGACTACATATTAGATAAAAATGAAACAGACATAACACCTATTCAACAATTCTATTGCTATTTCCACAGTCCTCTCACCTAATCTTATTTCTTGAATTCCCTTCTTACAAGAAAGCCGAGGATATCAGTGTCATTAGTTTCTATGTTGGAATTCTTTAGTGTAAAGATAAGGTTCTTCTAGCTAGTAGGAAATGCAGTATTTTCTGTAAATTAAAAAAAAAACAAACACAAGATTCTTGTATGAAATCATCGTTATGTATTTAAAAGTGCTATTGTCATCCCAGATCACTTCTTTTCCTACTTATTTTATTGCTTCAGAACAGTACTTAAGTAAATTATTATTTGAAGAAATCGAATTATCTGTGAAGATTTTTCCATATACATGGCATAAGAATTTACTCTTTTTCTTTTACATTTTAATTGATCGCAGCATTTAACTTCCGATCCACCTTTTTATTTTTTACTTTTTGGCAGCATATTGGCTACATCCCAGTTCCTTTTTTCTCCCCTCCCCCTTTTTTTTTTCATATTCTTCAGCTCAGCTGTTTCATATAGTCTGCCAACATTTTAGATGGTTGCTTTCATTATTATTTAATGTGTGTTGGTTTCAGCAAATATTGTAACTACAACTGTTGTTTATTATGGGTCTCCTTTTTTCCCTGTAGTCAGTAAACTGGCAGCTTTCCAACCCATTTTTAATTTCCTATGGCTAGAAAACTATGGATGTGAGGTCTGCTCACTCTTTCGGAAGTGTGACATCATTATCATTTAATATGCTCCTTCAAGAAATGGGCTTTGCCCATGTAAGTGGGCATTGTCCATGTAAATGTTGCCACAGAATTTATGACAGTTTTACAGTTCTACTCCTCCATTAAATACAACTATAATTATGTTTAAAATATAAATATTTCGTACAGAGACCTTAAAAACCTTCTGAATTTCATTAGCTACACAGATACTTCCCACTCTGTTGGATAATATCGTAAGAGAGTAGGCTATTAGTTATCTTCTCTGAGTTTCCTCAAAATAACTGCATTCAAAAACAAATCTTATTATCAGGATTTCCTAGGTAATAATTGTAACTATATGGTTAGGCAAAAGATATGCATAATTAAGTGTAACTTTAACAAAATATAGAATATTTTGCTTTAGCAACTCTGATTTCAGTTTACTTCTGAAGTTTCAAAAACACAGAGATGAATGGGCTTTCAAAGGACAACAAAACTTCACCTCAGTCATTAAATCCATCCATATTTAGACAGTGATGCAAGTTTTATCTGAATACGTGGATCTGCAAAGCCAGCAAAGCTTTGGTAGGGTTTTCACAGGGCCTGTGAATTTCCAGGATTTGTCTTTTCTTCTGTTCTTGGTCATACAATATAAATAGACATTCTTATCAATAGTGCACCAAGGAGATTCATGATTTTATATTTCCTAAACTCTTCTGTTGAGTATGTAATTCACTATTTGTCCCACTTCTAGATATTGTGAAATAGATCCATAGGCAATTTCGGTACATTCTGTTTGGGCTTTCAGTTCTGAAAAGAAAATCATTTTTGGCCTACCTTTCCCTCAACTTCTTCTTCTCCTCATTCAGGACTGAAAATAAGAGATTTCACAAACACTAAATCGTATTTTTCTAGCTGTGTCTCTGTATTACAAAGAAGAAAAGAGTTATCTTTTAGCCTGAGATATTAAAAAAGCAAGGCAACCAAGATGTTACAGATGGTATTTTAAAGGTATGTTGCTGCAGGCTATAGGATGTCCTACATTAGGTAGTAGAGATGTAGAACTACTGGAAGATAAAGGTGTTTTTTTTTAAAAAAAGCATTTGTCATTGATAAACAACCTGGAGTCATCTTATCCAAGACACTGTCTAAAAGCATAGCTGAAGGACTATGGTCCAGTTCTAATCACTAACCATGAAAAAAACTTCCACTAAAGGGTAATTATCTAATAAATCGAGGAGGATCTTTCTTAAATGAGGATGGCCATCTGATATTATGAAGTGAATTGTGACTGTTAATTAACTGCCTGATGAACTGGGACATCCTTAAGCTCCACAGTATATTTCAAATCTTTTAGGATCTTTTATTTTGTATCATAAATATAGGCAGTGGATGCATTTAT
>JAOWBP010000001.1:140427517-140440320 GCA_028571105.1 Tragopan temminckii
TTAAGCTCCACAGTATATTTCAAATCTTTTAGGATCTTTTATTTTGTATCATAAATATAGGCAGTGGATGCATTTATTACATAATACAAATTTTGTATTATGTTGTCTTAGCAGTTCTTCCTAATGGGGAGAAGATTTGAGAGAAAGAGAGGGAAAAAGGAAAAAAAGAATAACAGACCACATATAACAGATATTGGACAGATACTACTATTGTTCAATGCTCTTCAAGAAGTTATTCAAACATTGCTGTTTTGACAGCCATATATGATTCTATTTAGAAATAGAAAGTAAGTTATTGGTAAACTTTTGTATCACAGAATTCATAGTATCTAACTCAGGCATTTGCATTTATTACAATGAAAAATTAGTATTAATTGACTGCTACCTTTCTTTTCATCGTTATAATTGCACAATATTTATAATTTGCCATATTAGCTGCAGCCTGCAATCTGAAATAAGAGGTGAATCATTTTGCATCAAGTAGTCTAAGTCATCACCTGTAACTTGCAGTGACAGTTATACCGTCATTCAAATTAACAGAACATTCCATGAATTTGAAATTAAAAAATCCTCATATCAGGGAAAAGTATTCAGTCTTCATTTCCATCAGATATTTGTCAGGCTGGCATATACTGCAAGCAATTTTTTGAATTACGGATGACTATTTCAATAATTTAGTATCTACACATCTCTAATGAAACAATTAAGTTTTATATGTCTAAAAGACGTCCTTTCAAACTTCACATGAAGATATAGAATAAGCAGATATTCACACACTAAGAGCATGTCATTGTTTGTTTTTATTTTCCACTTTCAGTTCACTAAGCAATGTTCCATTTGCATTGAGAATATAATTTCTTACAAACATTCCTTTCAGCTACACTGTTTAGTTTTTTAAAATGTTTTCATCTATGAAATTACCATCAAATATGTTTACGTCAAAACAGGAATTATACAAATTAAATTTATAATGAGATCTACCTTAAAAGAATATTAAGGTAGAAAAGTCAAGTGCTCAGATGAGGAACTACTAAAATTAAGTATGACTGTGTAATACACATACGCATATATCTACCTTCTGCTTGTGAATCTATGATGTTGCTAAATGCAAGATCCTCTAAAAACACTTTCCCAAATACAAATTTAATAAATTCTACATAAATGGTGTTTCTCATAATGAAATAATTGTAGCTATATACATATAGATATACATATAGATGGCAGTCCTGGGACATATTCAAGGCTCAGGATGATTTTATCTGGACTGAGAAAATGTCTATGAATTTCATATTATCCTGTAAGACTAGGGAATTTACTGTACCTGTCAGTGAGTTGAGAATCAAACAGGTACAGGCTGGTTGGCCAGATAACTAGCTTGTGTGCTAAGTGCTGTAATTAGTTTCCACCTCCTTCCAGTCAGTGATCAAATCTAAGGATATGACTAAGATTTTGGTGAGAATGAGAAGAAGATCTGTTGTTTTTTGTTGGTGGTGGTTTCTATCTTTTTTTTTTTTTTTCCCAATAAACAAATGTTACATTATAAGTAAGAATAAATGCATCCTTCTGAGAATAACATTGGAAATTCAAGTAATCCTCCCAAAATTTCACAACTACAGTTTCTGATGAATCAAGAACAAGTTGGATTAAAAAACATCTCTTGTATTTTGCTTCAGATCCTAATGATTAAATCTAATGCTTCATTTTCCCTCGTGTTTACCTTGTCATTGTTTTCATTTTCATTCAAGTTTACTCCAAATATGTAAATACAGTCCCAACGCATTAAAAAGCACATATATTTGGAATGTTAAACATTTACTGTACATCAAAAAATGCTCTAGAGTTACTCCCAGCAGAGTTTTCCTATCTAAAGTTAATGAGTTTTAATGTACATTTTCCTTGTACCTTGCCTTTCTCTACACATCAATCTGTTCCTGGCATCTGTCAAGCAAGCAAAATATTCTCTGGGGCTGTCAGTGAAATGACACCTTTCTCCTTTACTGGAGTTGGAAAATAATGCCTACATTTCTCTGAAATTCTCTAGGCAAAGTATGTCTGTCTTATAAAATCAACACCATCTGCCTAGGCAGACTCTTTAAGACAATGACATATAAAAGATTTTATCTGATCTCTGATGCTAAAGATGCTACTTTAGGTTATCAAACTTCTACTTAACTAGATGACTTACCTTGCACGCCTGGCATACAAGCGAAATGGTTAAATAGAACAGTGACTAGGGTTATTACCACAATCAATTGTTATAATGAAAGGCTCTAATTTGAGGAGAAAAATGCAATTGTTCAAATGAAGGATGGGGCACTTTGGCATAAACTCACTGTATGGCAGATGACTTTATTAAAACTGCATAGATTTTAGCATTTTCAGATATTTAGAAACAAATACTGCATCTGTAGAAAATATATTGACATGCATTTACTCTGAAATTAATCACTGCACAAGAAAGTCCCCAAAGGTTTTCATTTTGAAGCTGGGAAACAATATGAGGTTTCTTGAACCAAAGAACTCAGAAATGTTGAAAATTAAGAATGTCATCCATTTCAGTGCAATGCATAGGTGAGTTGGTTTCATTTTTCCTTGGTTATGTGACCATGAATTGGGTGTTGTAAAGTAATCTTCTATCTACAGTATCTACTACTGGGAAGCATTTGACACTGTCTTGTCCCACATCTTTGTCTCTCAATTTAATAGAGTACTTTGTGGATGAGTAATTGATTGGATGGATACATTCAAAGAGTTGCAGTTAATGACTTGATATCCAAATGGAGATGTGTGGTGTTCCTCAAATATTAGGACCAGCATTACTTAACATCTTTGTCTGTGACACGGGCAATGTGATTGAAGAACACCATATGCAAGTTTGTCAGGACCTATTGAACAAATACAAGGCCAAAGGTGACAGTTTCCTGGACTACATAATTACTGGAGACCAGATGTGGTGTCAACACTATAAGCCAGAGTCAGAGCATCAGTTCATGGAATGAAGTAATGTGAATTCCCCATTGAAAAAGTTCAAGACGCAGCTCTCAGCAGGTAAAGTGACATGCATTGTATTTTGGGATCTTTCTGGATTTCCTGGAACCCAGACAAACCATTAACTCTGACTACTACATCATGATGCTGACTAAGGTGAAAACTTGAACTTCCAGAGTAAGGCTGGAGAAAACAACCTTTCCTCCAGTCTCTTGTCTCCCAGTCCATACATATTTCCAGGGCTGAGCCATCTGAGGGGCAGATTCTGGCACTTCATTTCATTAAATTTCTTGTAGCTGGTGAGAGCCAGTCCTCTAATATGTCAAGATCTCTTTGCAAGGCCTCTCTACCCTCAAGGGAGTCAACAGCTCCCTGCTCCTCCCAGTTTGGCATCATCAACAAACTTAGTCCTGCATCAAAGTCATTTGTGAGAACATTAACAAACACTGACTCTAAAATAGAGCCCTGCAGAATATCACTAGTGACTGTCTGCCAGCTTGATGTAACCTCATTTAGTATAACCCCTTGAGTCCAACCTGTCAGCCAATTGTTCATCCATTGCATTAGTTTTTTGTCTAGATGAGCATTGGACATTGTCTGAAAGGATACTGTGAGAAACAGTATCAAAATCTTTGCTGAAATCTGAAAAGATGACATCAACTGGCTTTCAACTCATGAACTCATGTTGGCTGTGACCAAGGAATGCACTGTCTTTCAATTGTTTTTCAGTAATTCCGAGAATGGTCTTTTCCATGACATTATCAGGCACTGAAGTGAAACTAAGGAGGTCTGTAATTACCATAGTCTTACTTTTTTCCCATCTTGAGAAAGAGAGCAATATTTGCCATCTTTCAGCTAACTGGGACCTCTCCAGATTCCCAAGAGTGATGAAAAATAAGGAGAGGTTTCATGATGACATCAGGCAGCTCTTTGAATATGCTGGGATTAATCCCACTGAGCCCCATAGATTTATATGTATCCAAATGGAGCAGCAAATCATCCACAAAAAAAAAAAAAAAAGTTGGCTGGGAGTTTATTTCTACAGTTACAGTCCTTCAACTCAGTGCTCCAGGGAGCCGAGAGCCTATCACTAGTATCGAGGACAACGGTGTAGAAGACTTCGAACTTCTCTGCATTGTCTCCGTCCCTATTTGAGCTCATCCTCGTCAAGTAGTGAACCAATATTTTCTGCAGTCCTCCTTTATCTGTTGACAATTTTAAAAGAGGCTTTTTTATTGTCCTCTACAGGACAGCTTCAACTCTAGATGGACTTTGGCCATGCAAACTTTCTCCCTGCAATAACGGGAAGCATCTCTGTAGTCCTGCCGTGTTAACCAACCTGATTTCCAGTGGTCTTACACTCCCATTTTCCAACTAAGCTCTAGAAGAGGATCCCTGCTCAGACAAGCCAGCCTTCTGCCTGACCTGCATAACTTCCAATATTTTCTAATTGCCTGCTCCTGGGTTCTTAAATATGGTACCTAAAAAGTGACTCCAACACTTTCAAAAGTAGTTTCTATGGGCACATCAATAAGCAGTCCCCGGAGCAGTATGAGGTCTGCTCTCCCCACATCTGGAATTGTAGTTTTGGTGGCAATTATCTTCCTAACACCAAAGATTCTAAGCTCCACTACTTCATGGTCACTATAGTGCCTGCTCCATCCCTTAGAGATGTTCAAGGTCTGGCTCTAAGCAATCTGATCTAGCTGTAGATCACTCTGTTCATTGCAGGGAGTTGGACTAAATGACCTTTAAAGGTCCTTTCCAACTCAAAAGATTCTATGATTCCATGACGGTCAGGACAAGCCACCAGTCACTGCTTAACCCACAAGGCCCCCTGTGTTTATAAGCAACAAATCTAGGAGAGCACGTTTCCTAGTTGGCCCTTTTAGTACCTGTACCAGGAAATTCTCAACAAGTTGTTTTAGGAATCTCCTGTACCTGTTTGAATCAGACGTGTGATATTCTCAGTTAATATCTGACAAGTTGAAGTCATAAGGGCAAGGGTGGCTGATCTTGGGATATCTCTTAGGATCTTAAAGATAATTCATCATTCTGGCTAGAAGTCTATAGTAGTCTCCTGTAATGACATCCTCTTTATTTGTTTGTCCCTCTGTCTTTATCCAGAGCCTCTCAACTGTGTCTCTGCCAACTGTGAGCTCCACACAATCCAGCCCTTCCCTCACATATTGCATCACCTTCTGCTTCATCCCTGCCTGTCCCTCCTGAAGAGCTCAGAACCATCCACTGTGACACAACAGACACAGAGTTCTTCCCATCTTCACTTGTGTCAAGGATGTCATAGCTCTTGGACTAAGCAAAGGCTTCTAGTTCCTCTTGATTTTTCCTGATGTTGTGTGCATTGGTGTAGAAACACTTCAAATGTTCTTCATTGTACCTAGCACCTTGTAGAGCAGACTGAAGGATCTCACTAGTGCAGAATCCTTCAAATTTTTGCATACCTTCCCATAGTTTAGTTCTGGTTAACTTGTTTTATCCTTTTTTCCCTTCAAATACAGTTTAAAGATCTATTGATCTGCTCTGCTAGCTCCTGTGCGAAAATCCTTTTCCCACTCTGAGAATGCATGCGACTATGAGTGAATGTGTTCTTTTTGTACTCAAAATGTTTTAAAAATTGATTTTTTAATGCTGTTTTATTTTGTACAAATGCGAGAAGCTCAGTAGATGAGAAATGATACATAAGGTCTGAAAGGTCCAAAGTTTGTGCTGAGTAAGCTTCATTCCGGATCTGCTGCTACAGCTAAGTGGCCAGACATGTTATTACAAAGTTCCTGATTCAACTTCTTTCATTAGGAAACTTTCAACAGCAACAACAACAAAAAAAACCCTCTTTTTGTTTTTCGTTTTTTCTTCCACCCATCTCCCCGCAACACCCACTCTGCTGCTGCTAGTTCACAGACTGCTTTTTTTGAGTCTCTGTTAGCGGTTCTCACTGCTCCAAACACAAAGCCGTTGACTGGCACCTTCGAAACTGATGTGAATAACTCACAGCATATCGGTTTTGACAGCGTAAAATAAAGAATTTGCCCCCCTGCTGTTACTGCCTGAACGTGCACTTGTAGAAAATAAATAAAAATAGCTTCCAAAGGTAAAACTTTGAGGGGGAAGTTCAACCACCACCTGAAAAAAGGGAAAATCCAGAGGAAAAATGAAGCAAAATCTGTAATATCAGGAATTAGGAATACAACTGCTTTTTTTGCTGTTGTTATTGCTGTTTTAATTACATGGCTGCCTGTCTCACCTGTCTCAGTTATACTTGAGATGGCACCAAACTAGTAAGGGCCTTTCCTAAAAACGGATTGTAGAGCACTTCAATGATTAGATTACAGGGGATCTTTAGACACAAATGCTTTCAACAATACATCTTTTTTTTTTTTTTTTGTCTTGTTGTCTTGTAAATAAATTTGATACATATCAAAAATTTAAATATTTAAAAATTCTATCAAATATCAAATAAAACTAAGCATGAATACCTTGCTATTCAGTCAGAAGCATCATTAAGTACAATACCAAGCTGCAACAATCTGAATAAAATCACCAAGCCCAGAGTTTAGGTTCATATAGCACATTTAATCTGGAAGAAACTCTAAGTACATTTCAGAGGTTATTCTTTTGTCTAGCAATTGTCATGGAAGTGGATTTCAATACATTTTCTTAGCATTCTATATGGATGATTCAAACAGCATACAATACTCAACAATGCCTTCATGCATTACAGAGCTGCAGACATTTCTTCAGCAGAATATAGTTGTTGTTTGACAATACACGGGAGCACAATGCAAACCTCACTGAAATTTGCATTAAAATTTCAATAGGAATAATATTCCAGCAGAATGATCTTGATTTTCTGTTTTGTCTTGAGAACAACAACAATCTGTTTCATTTATAACATTTCCCAGTCGTTGGACCACTTATTAGAAAAAGACTTTCTTAGCCTGAGAGGTTTTTAATTCTATTTTCTGATCTAATCATAGAGGATGCCAAATAAGTGTCACAAACATTATATATCATTCCCTAGGAGAGCATCAGAATCTGCTCCAGAGTAACATGACCATTTTTGGATAGATTTCTGTATGAAAATTGCTGAATGTCTTTGCTATTCATTATGCATATTCATAGTATGTCCAGTATGCTACATAATGAGAAAAGGAGAAGAATTACCTTTGTAAATCTACTCTTTCCTCATTAATTGTGTTTGTCTTTAACCTGTCCTACTACGACTTCTCCACATTCATTCTGCGAACAGCAACAGCCTCAACAATCACTGTTTACCTGGATCAAGTGTGCCCCATTTTTTTCTGTCACAAAAATTAGTAGGAGGACGTAGCTTCACCGCTCATTAAAACAATCTGTGTTTATTTCATCATCTCATCCACAGGACTCACTCCTGCTGTGCAGTATTAACTATATCTAAGTATACAACAAAATGGAACTTCCAAGTTCCTGAATCTGGCTAAGCACTTCTGCTGTGTCAAAAGTAGCATGTCTGAAGGACAACTCAGAATTCTTAACTTTCTATTAATATTTCCATGTTTCTCTACTCATGGTCTGTTTCCAGCTATGTTGTCCGGTGTAGAATTATGTAAAAGCTTAGGGGCAAATGCCACCAGCCCTCTCCATAGTTAAAATTACATCCAGAAATAAATATATGACTGTTTATCCTTGTAGTTACTTATTACCAGTGAGAAAAGAAACAGAAAATAAATATGTTTTAGAAATTTTGTTTTCTTTTACTTGAAAGAACTTCTAGTGCCTTATATGGAGAAAAAATTTGCTGTTCTCAAAATCCTTTGTGTTTTTATATGACATAATAGTAAAAGCAAGAAAGAAAAAGAGAGCAAGGGATTCTGCACAGCAGCCTATGATGCAGATTAACTATTATCTCATTTGCTTGTCAGATTTTTTTTAATTGCTTTCATTTTATAACTTGTTGCCACTTTTTTTGGAGTCACTTATAGATATGTCTGATGATTTCTAAGTCATTTTTCAGTCAGGATTTGCTCCCAAATCATTTCAGCTTGGCCCAGATCCAGCCAGCATCAAATACAATTTCTGCCCAGTATCAGTTTCAGAATGCAGAACAGATCCATCTTTGTACACCAAGTAGGTCATGAAGAGGAAAGGTTTTGTTAAAGCTTATCTGATTAAAAATGCATCCAGAAGTGAATTGTTTTCTCATTGAACAACAAATGAAAACAGATAATGATTTATTTCTTTTGTGGGATACATTGCCATTGTAAAACAGTCTTTGCTTATTTATATCTTCCATCAGTATTTTAGGTTTATGCATTTATGTGTATGTTATCTCTTTTCTTAGTGCTATTTTCTCTTTATGTGTTGCTTTTCTTTGTCATGTTTCTTTTACATTGAGACCAAAGGGGCTTGTGTTATTTCTTTACTTATATTTTTTATCATGCAAACTTGAAATTTAACAAGTGGAGAAAGATAAGAGGCTTTCCCCAGACCTTCTGCAAATCCTCCCTAAAGTGCACTGGAATTCAGAAAAAATTGCTAAGCCTTTCTTCAGATTTATATCTATTCAGCCAATGAGAATTTGAATTATCATCTTGGCTAAAAAGGGCAGCCAGTAAAATTACTTATAGGTTATACTGAAAAGGTAAGGAGTGGAATTTTGAGATGTTCTAAATAACTACAAGGTAGATCATGGAGCTCTTAGGCATACTAATGAAGTACTAACCACTAGGCTAAATCTTGAAATTATGTTTGAGAATTTGTATAGATGCTTATCAGTAC
The DNA here is from genome assembly GCA_028571105.1 of Tragopan temminckii. NCBI lineage: Eukaryota > Metazoa > Chordata > Aves > Galliformes > Phasianidae > Tragopan > Tragopan temminckii. The sequence continues at coordinate 140,436,281 of JAOWBP010000001.1, forward strand.
AAGAACGACCTCCAAAATCCAGACCAGAAAGCACTTTCTGTTTTACATCTAGAGGATAACATACATATGTAAAGCATTACAACACCTTAAGAATATCTTCTTTAAGTGGATATTGATAATTTGTGATTTATTTTATCTGACTTTAAACAGTTAGGATCCTCGCTGTCTCTTTAGTCAATGTAAGGACAGAAATGAACTTTCAGAGGTGACATACAATTTTGATTGAAACAAGAGCTGACAGAAAAGTTACTGTACATGTACTTGATTTTTTCCACTAAATAATTAACACTGTTTCCTTTTTTTCTTTTTCCTTATTCCTTTTTTTCTAATTTACATTTTCTGATCTTCCTCATCCAATTGCTGGATCTTTTTACCTCTTTTACGTAGAATGAAGAAATCAGAAATCTTCCAATGCAGGAAGTAATAATGACACAGTTTTAAGCTGCCATTTGACAAACAGAATAGACTATAGCTTTTCTTTATTTTGTAAAGCACTTTTATTCCTCCAAGACTTCACTATAGATCTCTTATAACCCAATAGTGAGGGTTAATAAGGGTTAAAATATTGTCAATCTAACTTGAGTTTAGGCAGAGAGACTAGATATTGTCGAATTACTCTAAGGATGGTAAATCTTATACCAAATTACTGTGAGTTATACAACTTATTTCTGCTACAGGGAATCTGAAAATACAGAGCAGAAATTAGGTTCGGACATAGAACTTTGAATGGTACCTGAAAAAAAAAAATTGGAATAATTGAAAATATTAGTATTTTTATTCTTTAAATTTAAAATATTAAGCTGCAAATCTTCTCATTTAATAAAATATTTTCCAGTACTCAAATACAGAAATGCAACTTTGAATCCACCCATAGGATGATCAGTAGGACTCATTACTAGACAGTGAAAGAAGAGAACAAAGCAAATACATAAATCTACTAATACCAAATAAGAGAAATAAGGAGAACAGGATTAAATATCTGTTCTCTTCATGAAAGAAATTCAGTACAAACATAAAAAGATATGTGTGTGTGTATATATATACACATAGAATTAATTATATGTAACCTATTTTTCTGTACAGCCATGCACAAATGCATAAAAAAAATACAAATCAACAGTGCATTATATAGCCAAATAATTAATGATGTCATGATATTTTAGAAAGTCAGTTCTTGCAAAAGCTAAAGAAAAGAAGATCTATTCAGTGTACATCCTTACTAAAGTTCCAGATAAACAATGGGCATTCTGCCCTACATAGGTTGTCAACCTCTAACATGCTAAGAAAAACATTATATATGCCCCCTAGTATAATTTTGAATATGAGTATCACAGTTTATGATACCTTCTTTTAGGTAATTTTAGCCTGCAGGAAGATAGACAACTGCGGGAGAAAGGTAGCCTATGCTCAGTCTTTGAGTAAATGGAGAAATAAATTTGAATTCTAAAGGCAGTGTAGAAACCATGATTTTTGTATTAGGAAACAGTAGATGTGCTAATTCTAAACAATTCTGCTCTATCTACTGATTCTGAATGCAATTGCATGACAAGAAGAAAGCATCGCTTTCTCCTAGTTAATTATACATGAGGTAAAAACATAACAACAACAACAAAAACAACTATATAATACATCAGCAGATACAATTTCAGAATAAGGATGTATGGGAGAGTCTAAATGGCAGGGTCTACACAAAGCAAAAGTTTCAAAAAAAAGGGAAAGATATCAAGTTAAATGTCATAAGTTTATGGCATTTTCAGACTGACCAGGCATTCCTCAAGTGCAACAGAACAGGAGGAAGTAGCAGAGCTTCTGTGACTCTGAAACAAAGAATTGTAACTGGGAGGTAGAAGAACCTTGGAAAGGAACAAGAGCAGGTCAAGATAATTAAGTATTACTAACAGCAGAAAAAGCAGATAAAGGTTTCTATGCATGAGAAAGCAAGCAGGAGAGAGAAATGAGAGTTTGCAGCAACAGCAAAAGAGAGGAAAGGATGAGAGAGATGGAAGGAAATAAAAGAAATGATAGAATTATGTGACTAAGAGGAGAAGTAACAAGATGAGATAAAAGAAAAGTGAACTTAGGATTCAACCTGGGACTGGGAGGAGGTTTAGGGAAATCCAGAGAGATGTGAATATTCAGCAGAGATAAAAATAACAGACCAAAAACCAAATAGTAAATGGTCAAAAGAGTTGGATTAATTCAAGAAGCAGAAGCAGTTAGATCATAGGCATAACATGGCCCATAAGCAGCACCTGTAAAAGTACTGCTGTCCCTGCAATTCCATTGAAACTGCTTGTGGATTATGTAGGTACGAAGGCCATGCATGTAAAAATTACACTTAGGAAAGCAACTAGACTTGATGTAACAGCAGACTTGCTTCCTGCTACTCTAACCCCTGCCATCCTCATGCAATCAATAGACTTGAGTCTGTATCAAAGAATCATGGAATGACTGAGGCTGAAAGGGACCTCTGAGGGTCATCTGGTCCATCCTGTTCAAGCACAGAAACCAAGATCAAGTTGTCTGAGACTATGTCCATGCAGCTTTTTGAAGATCTCCAAGGAGGACACTTCACAATATATCTCAGCAAACTGTATTAGTACTCAGTCACCCACTCGGTAAAGAATATACATATACAGCCCTCTTAGTTCCTCATCTCTCTGCCAGAATGGGCCAGCCATGCTCTCTGCTGTCAGGTGCAGCAAGGAGGAAGGTGGAGAAGGAGGCACCGAGGCGGTGGGAGAGAGAGAAGTAGACCCTAACCTACTGGATTTTAGATGGCTATAAATCTAGAAGAAAAGGCTCTGGGGAATAACTTCCCATTTATCACCTGCATTGTTATACAAGCCACAGTGCTACCCAGTGACATTCTAAATGAAACAGCCACAAGCTATGCACGTAAAATGATGAATTACAGAGCAGGATGAGGTAAAACACCTTGCAAAAAAGAACACAGAGACATAGAGAAGGGCTACAAGGAGCTTTCCAAGATGCAAAAAGACAGAGCAGTGAGCTTTTATGTACCCTACTCTTGAGGGGTGTGTGCACAGGGTAGGGTCTCCTCTCCTAACTACCAATAGAGGTGGCAGTACAGATGCTGGGCAGGAAGGACAAACCAGAACAGCTCAAATCATGAAAAAATATAAAATCGCATGGCTGGAGCCAGAACCACTGCCCACTGAGGGTTTCTTTTTTAGTGAAAAAATAATGACCTGAAAGGATTAAATACAACCTTTGGCTCCTGTACATCCCCTAGAATACATCCTGGTTCATATCACTTCTGGAAAAGAGAATTTGCTTCAATATGTGGCAGTGAGACTATAGCAAAACATCTCTTGCTGGGGCTACAAATAGGCACATGCAGCACTGCCCTGGATCTGTTGGAAGAGCTGGATAATCGAGTGCCTCTGTAGAAGAGCATAAGATCTTCTTAAACTCAGAAATATACTTTTTTGTCATTGATGAGGACATAAGTGGGAGAACATGGCTGAAGCATGCAAAGACAGTTGCCATGGGAAGTTAGGAAGAAGCCAAACTCTTACAAAGCAAAAGAAAAGTTAGCCTTGCCTGCCTTGTCAAATTATACAGTTAGCATCAGATCTAACAACTTGAACTAAAGCATGAGGCACTGGTGTTACGGTTTCAACTGAGACAGTGTTAATAGTACACTGATATTTCAGTTGTTGATAAGTGATGGGAGCACAGCCAGGACCAGTCTGGGCTGAGCCACTCAGCAGAAGAGAGGCACTGCCTTAATGGCTTTGCAGCATGGAGCGGGATGGAGCCAGGGCAGGCGGCTTGAATTAGAAAACAGGTTATTCCATACCACATGACATCATGTGGAAGGCAATTAAACTGTGGGGAGTTGACCAAGGGCTATCCACTGCTCAGTGGTTTCTGAGTGTCGGTTGTTGGGTGTCAGTTGATTGCTGGGTGATGAGATGCATTGTGTTACATTGCTGTTAATAACATGCATTGGTCAGCAAGTAGTTATATTTTTGGTTGGGCATCAATCAATGGATGGCTAGTTATTGTGCTGC
>JAOWBP010000001.1:140440420-140454911 GCA_028571105.1 Tragopan temminckii
TGGCAGGGGGGTTGGAGATTCATGATCCTTGAGGTCTCTTCCAACCCTGGCCATTCTGTGATTCTGTGATTCTGTGAAAAGCTGGATTTCCCTATCCAGTACTAATGCTGTTTTACATTCACCATACAGAAATAGAGGCAGTAGAACTTCTAACACAGAGACTCTACTGAATCACCTATAGATCTGTCCCAGCTTGCGTCTTACTCCATCCTGCTTACTCTTATTCCTCATTTGTCTTCCATTTTCAAAGATCATGAAAGAAAGAATGGAAGATACAGTAATGATCTGAAAGTGCTATACCTGAGGACTGTAAGTGAAGAAAAAAACTTTAGCTAAACACAACTTAGCCTGTTCAAAGATTAATCTCCGAAGCATTGTGGGGATTGCCTGACTGACTGTGAGATTTGCCTGAGAGAAATACAAGTTTATTTTCTACTCTATTGTTGATTAGCTTTCTTGCACTTAAAAGATCGTTGTAAGCTTCAGCTCATAATTACCTTTTAATACCATTACTAGAGAACTCACCATTTGATTTCTTCTTAAGATGAAAGTACGTCATTGCATTAGGTATTCATTGCTAGTTGCTAGCAATGCTCACTGTGTTTTTTCTGTTTTTTTTTTTTTTTGTTGTTGTTTGTTTGTTTTGTTTTGTTTTTTAATTGCCTTCTTCAGGAGCATTCAACTTTAATATCTAGGAAGAACTAGACCATAACATTGATATTAATGCTTGAAAAAAAAAATATGTGTTTCACTATATTGCTATTGTGTAGCATGCTTCCTCATGCAATTTTGGTCTGAGCTAGCTAACACTCTTCCAGACATCATGGTTTGATGATTGCAGAAAAAAGAAGAAATATTCCCAAATGGGCAATTTGGACACCACTTCCACGTTTCAGGAGCTGAGGCAGATGAGTTGTACAAACCTCAACAAACCACACCAGACTCAGAGCCAGAAAACAGCCCTCATCATCCTTTATTTGTTAGACTAAATATGTTCTGTAAGCTTATTTCTTAGTAATGAGTAGATGTGATGACAGTAATATTCAATTGTCTGGGCATAGCACGGATCAGGGTATTCCTGAGGTCTGCTGCTATGGCTATGGGAGCTACCCATCCAGTCATCAGGGCAGGGCCTGGCAGCCATAGCCTATGCCACCATCCCAAACAGAAACATGACAGCAAGTGGCAGTAGGGCAAATCCAGCCCTGAATACTTGGAACCTCAAAAGGACCAAGGCTGAGATGTGTGTCCACAGGTGGCGCTGGTTTAGCAATACCCATAGCTAGGCAGAACAGGGCTGTGGCGAGCTGAAGCCTCCCAGTGTAGCCTTTGTGAGGCAGTGGCTGACGTGGTCCTGGGCCACGAGGGGAGCCCAGTGGGGCTGGAGAGGTGCAGTCAGGCTCATTAATGCCCACAAGGCCCTGGCACCAGCTCCATTAGGGGTTTATTCCTGCAAATATTTATTTCTATGAGTAATTCAACAGGTTTGCTTCTTTATAACGTATGAAAACAAAATGGATAGGAAAAGCCACAGCAAAACTGCTGACATTTCTTCATGGCTGTGCAGCCTTCTATTAAAAAAAAGCTATTTATTTTGAATGTGAAAATCTATGAGTTCAAGTAAAGATCACCATAAAGGAGGTGACCCACAAGATACTAAAATTGCCTCTTCTCTCTTCTATTAGCACCTGAAGGCCTCCACCATGAATGGTTTCCAGAGTGACAGTGAGCGATAGTAGAACTAGAGTAAAACTGACCTTTCTTTATGCACATGCCGTAACTTTTGATTGTCTTACTGAATCAATAGCCTATGCCAAAAGCAGCATTTAAAACTATTAATCATGAACTTCCCACAGTATTGCAGGTATTGGTGGTCTCATGAAGTACCCACATTCAGAAAAAAGGAGCAGAAAATTTAGCAGACTTTATTTGCTAAATCCGGTCAATAAGTTTTTCCCTGAAAATCTGGTCCTATTAAATTTCCCACAAGCTAAGGTTTTGGTGTAAAGAGATGATTTGATAATTATTTTTTTGACATCACATTTGAACTAAGTGCATGTACATGAAGGAATATTCTTTGTTACAGAGCAAGTGTATAAAACATCAGAAATGCTCCAAGGCATACTAACTTAAGCTCTTTCTATCTGCGAGTATCCATGGCAGTGAACATGGATTGTTCAAATTGTTCTAAGCAAAAGGAATACTAAAGGATCACAGTCCTGCAAAGTATTCTTAGAGATTTTGTGTTGTGTGCCTTTGCATATCAGTGTTAATAGTCACAGAAAAATTATGCTGTGCTCTCACTCTAACTCAAATAACCTGTCAGTAGCTATACAATTATCACAGAATCACAGAATCGTAGAATGACTTGATCTGGAAGGGACCTTAAAGCCCACCCAGTCCCAATTCCTGTGCCATGGGCAGCGCCAGCCACCAGCTCAGCTGCCCAGAGCCCCATCCAACCTGGTCTTGAACGCCTCCAGGGATGGGGCACCCACAGCTTCTCTGAGTAAACTGTTCCAGCGTCTCACCATCCTCTGAGTAAAAAATTTTCTCCTAATCTAAATCTCCCCTCTTTCACTTTAAAATGATCATTACAGCTGAATCATATCTAAAGAAATCATTGTTCAGGGAAAAGTTAATTTATACTAACCTGTTACACATGGCACTAAAATAAGGTAACAGTACTCAGAAGTCTCAAGTCAGTGGTAGTAATTTTGGGTAGAGGTGATGATTTGTCAAGCTGCCTGAATTCCTTCACCATTGCTTATTCCAGGAAGCCCAGCACGGGTCACAGACAGTAGCGTAGTGGGGCTGCCTGCCTACACAAAGCAACATGTTTGCAGAATAAAGGTTGAGTATTGCCACTGACAAGAATTTCAATGCTCACATTACAGTTTCATGAAGCTTCACAAGCTAGCACAGTACAAATTCTCCAAGGGTTTTTCCTGCTATCCCTAAGGAAGTAATGAGAAGTAATCCTGTTCTTGGAAGGAGGAGAAAAAGGAGAAACAAAAGAAGGTTCGAGTAATTTTTTCTTTTCTCTTTTTCACAAAAATAAGCAGTAAAGAGCACCATTTATTTTTTTTTCACCCTCACAGTTCACCTTTAAGCTCAATTACCAGTTTAATCAACCAGCCAAATTCCACTTCTGAAACACTCCTAATTCCACGTTGCCTTAGCTTTAGTGATAATTGAAGCTGCTGCACTTTCTTTGGTTGAGGTGAACTGCTCTACTGAGGTTCCTGTAAGAAAATTGTTCCACGGTTTCCAAAGGAGAGCTGAACCATGCAGAATCTTCTGTAAAACAGTTTGTTACAAAACTGTACTAGTTTTGTTAAGTTTCTACACATAATTGATCCTACACTGAAATACAAACCTGAGAAAGCAGTGGCAGGAATCTGGCAGAATGATCTCATAAAAAGAAGTGAATATTAACTATTTAAAATTAAAATGAGAAGTTTGATTTTCTCTTCCTATTCCTCCTCTTCTGTAAATATATAAATGTATTTCTATAAATGTCACAAAAGGTATGCATAAGTAGACATTAGTGGACTTAATTGAATACATTAGAGCGTTTCAGACAAAATGACAAATGCATATCAACAAAGGTCAACAGAAATTTATTTACAATGCAAAAAAAAAGCTTAAGGATACTTAGAAATTTTAAAGAACTTAAAATTATGAAGAGGTCTTAAAGTATTTTAATGTTTTAAAATATTAAAAATATTACAAATATTTCCTACGCATTGCAATTTGAATCATAGAATCATAGAATGACTTGGGTTGGGAGGGACCATTAAAATAATCTAATTCCAACTCTTTCCTGCTGTGGGCAGGATTTCCACCCACCAACTCAGACTGCCCAGAGCCCCACTCCAGCCTGGCCTTGAACGCTGCAGAGGTGGGGCACACACAGCCTCTCCAGGCAAACTGTTCCAGTGCCTCACCATCAACTGAGTAACAAATTTCCTCCTAACATCAAATCTAAATCTCCCCTCTTTTAGGTTAAAATTGTAATTTGCAAATACTGATTTCTGCACTGCTACCTTTACATCTGTGGCTGAAAACATATGGCATTTACATATGCATATGGATTCTTAAATATTAATCACATATACCTTTTGAGTAGTGAAATTGCTTATGTAGCTGATAGTCCCCCCAAATAAAGTTCCAATGTAATTTCTTTTTAAAGTTCATAATTAACACAGATCGAATAGCAGAAGATATACTATACTATTCACTCTACAGAACACTCCTGTACTGATGAGAAGATTGGCTGCTTAACTTCATGAGTCTTTCAATTCTGTAACATCCTTTCTGTAAGGAGATAGGTGAGAAGATAATGTTAAGTATTCAAAGTGTTGCACTGATAGTAGATCAGTTTGGAGTCTTCATCGAACACTTCTGGATCCATATGCAATACCTAGTGATTATGGGGAATATATATACATGTCTAAGTATTTGTCAGCTGTTATTTACTTTGTCAGTATCGCTGCTGCGGTCTTTGCATTCATAGGGAAAGGTGCTTCTGGAAATGACATTACAATTGCTGTAAAATTGAAGTGGTTCCTGGAAAACACCCCCACATATCTGAAATATCTCAATCTATTTATAACGTGTTAAATTATTTCTAGTTGATAGCCTTGCAGAGAAAAAATGCTATTTCCATTGCACAACAGCAATTTCTGATCATCAGGGCAATGCATAAAATAAAAGTTCACTTCAGTGATAGAGATACATTTTCAAATATTCATAACTTTATGGAAGAAGTATTTTTAGCTATGAAATTCTGCACAAGAATTCTACAACTGTTCTGTCTGCAAGTGAGTTCTTCTGTATATACATGAATAAAGCTGTCCAGTGTATGTATATGAGAAGAAAGAAAAGTATTTTTTAATCGCATTCCTGGCTCTACTAGCTCCCAGAGATTTGTAGAGATGAGTCAGATTTGTTTGCAAATACACTGGGTGTACCTGGTATTTCAAGTCTAACATTTTTAAAATGATTGGGCTTCTAAAAACTGAGATTTCAATATCTGAAGTTGGGATTTATGTAGCCTAATTCTAGGCAGTGACATGGGAAGTTTGGACTTCATGGTCAAAGAAGAAAATAAATCTCTAGAGTGCACTGCATGTTGGAAAGGTAGATGTTTACTGTTGAGCTTCAAGGGTTTCTTGTGTATTCAATTCCTTCCTCATCCTGCCATACACAAACACTCATGCACAAAGGTGCATACATGCACATATCCTATAGAATCATCTTTCAAAATATGCTTTCCTTCTATTTTTGAAATAGTAATTGCTTAAAGATGAATAGTCCTCAATCTTCCCCACTGCTTTTTTCAACCTCTTCTCCTATCCCAGAACTGCAGGAAAAGAAACAAGCCACTGGAATTGGAGACTCTAAAACAGATGGTCAAATAGGTATTTTAATCATTTTATCAAAGATTTCCTTTCTTTTTCAACTTCAGTGCTTTTGTTGCCAAAGATAGAGTGATAAGTGCACATCCCTCAATGAGCTCTTTTTGCTCATCCTTCTGTGTTGAGCCTCAGCACCTAGATTTCCAACAGCTCAAAGCAGATCCGACACATCTCTTTAATAGGGTGGTGGGACATGACACATGTATGCTACAGCGTTGGGCTGCCTTCTCTAATTGAAGAAATGGCCAGTATAGGGATGAGTATGACAAGGCCTTGCATTGTCAAAAACTTTAGGAAGAATCCTCAGTGATTCAGATTGAATGCTTTTAAACATTTCCATGCAGCAGCAACAGCTCATCTGTCCTGTAAAAAAGACTCTATGCCAACAATAGCATGAGTCACATAGGGAATTTCTGATACCCTTGTCAGTACATCTATTAGAATCTAAATTACAATGAGATAAGAATCAGGTGTCTCTCTGGATTCAGTGGGAAATAAAAGTTTCCCAGTCTTTCCTGAAATGAAGAAAGTACGAACAGAACATGACAATTAAAAAAGATTATAAAAGTACACTAAAGATTCAGAAAACTGTCATTGATTCATCTTACTAATATGTTTCCTTTGAAGATTCAGTTTTAAAAACTATGCACAGCTTTAATAAATACTATTCTCCTAAAAGAAAAAGAAAGTAAAATATGCTTTAGATTTCTCCTGGATAATGAAAGTAACGGTTCATATCATCTAGGCAAATATAATTGTGTTATAGGGTTTACATACTTACTTCCTTCTGAAAAATGTAACAGGTTTCTTAACACCATGACTGACTCCAAAATTGTTGTTTGGCACTAGGCTCAGCATTTTCATAAGAATTTTAATATTATGCTGTCTTCACTATACTGCTATCAGTAAAATCCTCCTCTTCCCCTGAAACTCCATGTTTCAAAGCCTACCTGAAAGTCTAATTTCAGACAGAAAAACATTTTTTTTCATTATAACTGGTTGATGGAAAAAAAAAAAAAAAAAAAAAAAAACCACCAAAACTGCCACTACAAGCTTCTTGTTCTATACTTGCAAATGTCAGTATGACAGCACCACAGTGAATATCTTGCCTTCACTTCATGAGCAATTCAGGTGATCTACAGCAAATGCTCTGACACTACACAAAGTCATATTAGAGAGTAGATAAGCATAAATGGGTGGTGTCTCTCTTCCCTTGTGGGTCTGAAAAGTGAATTTGACCCACATGTTGACTGAAATGAAATGCTCTTCAAAATATAGAATTTGGCTGAATAGCTAAATAGCATAGAATTGTAAAGATCATTCAGTCTCTCTTGTTCCCATGGTTTACATCCATAGCTAATTCTGATTATTGCATCAGCAAAACCCCTCTTACTTCTGGAATCAAGCTCAGACGTATGTCACAGGAGTCCAGAATTCTGTTTCCCCCAATCCAACCCTGCAAAGAACACATTCCTATCAGGGGGAAACACATATTTCCTTTGCATTTAAAGCAAGGCATGGGAGAAAAAGGATCTGGTGAAAACTGGTATCTCAGCTCTGTAGACAAGGGAATGTAGGAGATATGTTCAAAGTAAGTGCCTGTACTAAGCAAATTGGATGGAAAATACAATTTTACTTGACTGTACTGCTGAGACACCATAGTTTCATTTGACTAATGCCCTGGCTTTTCATTTAATGTTTTCAGAAATGTAGCATGCAGATAGGGAATTTAGGTTCAGTAGAAAAAATCTTTCTTCACAAGAAAAAACATTCTGCATTGTTGCAGTAACTTGACCCAAAGCACTGTTGTTTTTTATTTATTTATTTTTTTCCCTGAGGATAATCTTACTTTTTTGAAGTGAACTAATATAATTTTATGCACAGCACTGACTCAGATTCCAGCTAGGTTTCAAGTTCTTCATACACACCCAATAAACACCATGTTACACAAAGTGAGTAAGAGAAGTAAAGAAGTATGGAGTGCATGTACTAAAAGACAGGTGATCTCCTAAGCCACACAGAGGCATTACGTGCTAAAGACAGGGTCTTTAAAGATTTGCAAAGACGAGAACTTTCTAGTCCTGCACCATTCATGAAGAGCTAGTGTTCCATTCTATGGTTTAGGCCAGTAGTTAAGATAAAACCACAACCAATTACTCTCAGTTATTGCTGTAATATCAAGAGCAGTTCATCAGCAGTGGTTATTCCCAGGTTAGCCAGGTCAATGCCCAGAATAAATCAATCATGACATTATTTTGGATAATATTGAAAATGAGAACTATTCATTGCTATTTCAGAGATATACTATTACAAATGGGATTCATAGTAAATAGAATTATGGGCCCCTTAATCAAGACATTTCTTATTCCATCAAAATACTCCTGCAAAAGAAAGTAAAATTTAACTTTCTTTGTTTATTTAAGACTTGTTTGGTTCCTATTTACAGAACTTTAAACTATAGTACATAAAAGTATGTAAAAGGAAATGATATATTCAGTTCAGGAATGGAAACTCAAAAGTCTCTTTTTTTCCAGGCATATTTTCTCTGGTTATCTCTTTCTATTCACAGCAGTGCCATTTTCTGTCCAAATAAATAGAGGTTATGTAAGAAAAGAACTATCATATTGTGCTCTACAGAAGCATCTCTTAATACTAAACAATAGGTATTGTACAAATCAACATGCTACTTAAGCAATGTGGGATGCTAAATCCATTTGGTATCACACAGATCAAACCTGGGTGATTAATCACAGACTTAATAGGAAAGGTAAACAATCCATCCTCATTGCAGAGCAGAAAGCATACATCTTCTTAATCACAATGGGATTACAACATCCCATTCTCCACAGGTGTGTAGTTTTCTGTCATCAGCATCTGCTATGAATCATATGGAGTTATTATTCTTGTTTTAAACTAAATACAAAGCTGAAAATTGAACAGCATTCAATTTCTGTTTGCACAGAGAGAAAAGAAATAGTTATTTTATATGCAATTTGGACCACAATATTTCTTTTGGTTGTCTCATTTGGAAACTTTTTTTTCCCAAACATTGCTATCAGTATGCTATACATAAAACCATGTATCGCTAGCATTTTAACTTATTAAATAAACAGCAGTTAATTGCACTTGCAAAGAAGGACTAGAGTTGAACACACAGGTATCACTATGTTCTATTTTTTTTATTTTTATTTTTTTGTAACAGTGGATGCAAAGCTCATGTACTGCAACCCTTTGCTTTCAGGCAGAAACAAGTATATCTACAGATTTTCTATCCTAGTCATAACAAATGTAATTGAATTTATTAGTGCTAGAGAAGAGAAGAAGATTTCAATGTAAAAAGTCAATATTTCCTTCTGATTCCTTTTCACTGGTGTTTGCTGAAATTGCATCTCCTGAATCAGAACTGAGTGAGATTCCTGCTCACAAATGCTTCTTTGAAATGTGGAAATGGTATAAGCTCTCTACTAATTGTCCAAAAGAAGGGGAGGAAAAAAAAAAAAAAAAAGAAAAAAAAAAAAAAGATTAGATATCATTGAAATGATGTTTGGCAAAGAAAAGGACTTACCTCTTTTATCATTATTACACTGGCATATTCTTACATTTTGTTACAGGAACGTATACCATAATGGATATGACAGCAAGAATCAAGACTGCTGTAGCCCCATGGCCCCACAGACAAGCAGTACCATGGCTGGAGATATATTCCCATTAGGCACACAGAACACTCATATTCACAACATCATATATACATGTATCATATTTCTGTGTATCACATATCCATTTATCATACGTGTACGTGTATCTCTGAGTCTATGTATCGACCTGTTTCTGCATCTATATGTACATAGCTGGCCACAGAGATCACAGACTCAGAGCATTTACACAAACAGCACCAGTGACTTCATCTCTCTGGCTGAACAGAAGAGAATCACAGACTCAAAAAACTGTATGAGTTGGTAGGCACTCTTAAAGGTCATCTAGTCCAACTCCCCTGCAATGAACAGGGATATCTGCAGCTAGATCAGGTTTCTCAGAGTCCCATCCAGCCTGACCTTGAATGTCCCCACGGATAAGGCATCTACCACATCTCTGGGCAGCCTAGTCCAGTGCCTCACCAATCTTATTGTAAATAACTACTTCCTTAAATCCAGTCTAAATCTCCCCTGCTTTAGTTTGAAACCATTTCCCCTTGTCTTCTCTAAAGAATCTGTCCCCTTCTATCTTATAGTCATCTTAGATGCTGAAAGACCTCTCTCAGGTCTCCCTGGAGCCTTCTCTTCTCCAGGCTGAACAGCTCCAGCTCTCAACCTGTCCTTTTAAGGGAGGTGTTCTATCCCTTGGATCATTTTTGTGGTCCTCCTCTGGACACGCTCCAACAGATCCACATCTTTCTTGTGTCAGTGACTCCACATCCAGGCACAGTACTCCAGGGGAGGTCTCACCAGCACAGAGTAGAGGGGCAGGATCACCTCCCTCAACCTGCTGACTACACCCCTTTGGATGCAGCCCAGGATACATATTTTTCTTTCTGGGCTGCGAGGGCACATTGCTGACGCATGCCCTACTTGCAACCATCAGTACCCCTAGGCCATTTTCAGCAGGGCTGTACTTCATCCTTACATGTCCAGCTTGTACTGATAGTGGGGGCTGCTATGACCCAGATGCAAGGTCTTGCGCTTGGATTTGTTGAACCTCATTATGTTCACCTGGGCCCACGGCTCAAGCCTGTCTAGGTCTCTCTGGACAGCATGATATGCCTCAGTCATGTCAACTGCACCACACAGCTTGATGTTGTCTGCAAACTTGCTGAGGACACACTCAATTCCACTGTTGATATAATTGATGAAGATGTTAAAGAGCATTGGTTGCAGTTCTTACTCCTGAAGGAGACAACTCTTCAGTGATCTTCATCCAGACACTGAACCTTGGCTTCAATCGGTATGATCTCATAAAAACTTCCTCATCCATCAAAGAGTCCACCCATCAAATCTATATCTTTGATCGTCCTTTTACACCCTTCTTAAAAAGAGTGTGATGTTTTCTTTTTTCCAGTCCCCAGAGACTTCAGCTGAGCACCATGACTTTTCAAATATCTTCAAGAGTGGATTGGTGATTACACCAGCCACTTCCCTCAGGACTCTGGGACGCACCTCACTGGGACTCATAGACCTATGGATGTTCAGATTTCTCTGGTGACCAGAGAAATCAAACCTGACCTTTGCTTACAGCAGGAGAGACATCGATCCCCCAGTTCCCACCTTCTGAACCATCTGCTTGAGGGCTGTGCACGGAGCAGTTGCTAGTGAAAACTGAATCAAGAAAGTGTTTGAGTACCTCAGCTTTCTCCTTGTCTATTGTTACTGGTCTGTCTATATAAATTACTAGGGTGGGTAAGCCTTCCTGGACTTTCTTTTTTCAGTTGATGTACTTATAGAAGCCTTTCCTATCCTTCTTTGCACTTCTGTTTGGGCCTGGACCTTCCCGACCCAATCTTTACACGGCTTAGCAGCATATTCCTCTCACGTTACCTGTCTCTGCTTCCACTGCCTGTGCTTTATCCTCTTGCTCTCCAGTTTGACCAGTAGGTCCCTGTTCAGCATTGCTGGTCTCTTGCCTTCCTTTCCTGGCTTCCTACACCTGGGGGTGAAGAGCTCTTGTGCCCTAAGGAAAGCTTCCTTAAAGATCTGCGAGCTCTGCTCTGCTCCTTTGTCCTTGAGAAAGATCCCTATATTGAGAACAGATTATCTTATTTATCCCAATACAGGATTATCATGTATTTGGAGTAAACAATTTAATCATCATATGTTTATATATATATACTGGAAAATATGAACGAAGAAAGTTCTTGGAGATCAGATATGTATTAAACAGCTGGTGAGTACAAAATAAGCTTTCGTAGAGCCAGAGTTCCTGACAGTCTGTTGTCATTTATAACAGAAGTACTTGGTAATTGACTCAGAGGAAGACTATTGCATGTGCTGATTCAGGTAAGAAAAGTGGTAAATGCCAAATCTACCTTTTTGATAATGCAAAGGCAACATTCAATTAGGGTTAGCTGGTTACTGTTCTGCAGGTTCAGCTAACATTGCAATTATTGTTGTTTCATTCTGTTTCAAGTGAGAGAACGTGATATCTAGTTGTATTTTAAAATGAATCCTTTCTGTCAATTTCGCTTTTCTTGCTTCATAGGTTCCTAATGATGGGTTGTACTGAAGTGTAAAGAAAAAAATATTCTGTGTTTGGGAAACAATGCTTTTTCATACAGTAAAATTCAATATTCAATATAGGGTGCATGCAGTTACTCAGACCATATAAAGTTGCTGCAACTGTTTCATGCAAAAAAAACAAGCACCTAGTGCATCTTTTCTAGGAGGTGTCTATTGATGATTCCATTTTACCTTTTTAAAATCAAGTGTGAAACCTGTAGCATAACTGTCAAAGCCTGGAACATACAAAAACAAAGCCTCTTCAATGTAGCTTAGTACACTCAGATTTCTTTTGTTAAACATCTGAGTTGGGAGAACCTTATATTTTCCTTTTTTGAAAGTCTCCTGAATATACAGCAGAATAAAATTTTATGAGATGGAAAGAGGCTGAGCATTTATCAATTAATATAATATGCCTCAAGCAGGAAACAACCCCATACATACCAATGGCCCTCTAATCTGACCTCTTTGTTTTGCACACAATTCTATCCACGCAGCACCTTTTTGTTTGTTTGTTTGGTTTTCCTTTTCATGTTTGAGCCAAGATTATGCCCCTACCTTCAGCCAATATTTAGAATACTTTTCTGGAGATGCCATGTCATTAACTGGATGCAAATCTAATCAAGTGCAGACAGATCCTTGGGCTAGGAAAAGAGCAGTGTATTTTGTGACTACAAGGTTAGAGTTTATTTGGCTGTCCTGCTTGTTATATATTCCATGTCCTCTTGACTGGCAGTTCTTTAACATCATGTTGATTCAGTAATTTTTCAAACATTTGCATCAATAGAAACAGCACAATTATTTAGGGGTTTTCTTTTGGATCATAAATGATTTTATTTATTTATTTATTTATTTATTTATTTTCTAAAACGTTAAGCCCTTTCTATCCTTTTAAATAAATTTTGATATTTTTAAGTTAGGTGTTACTTCTCATTTATCGCCCCTTCATTTCACTGCTGGTAGCATAACAACATCTAAATTTAATTGTAAGTACTTATCTTGCACAAAATGGATCGATGTGCTCCATTACAAGCATCACATGAGAAAAACAGTCAAGTCTAATTGATTTCAAAGTTATGTGGTACAACTACCGTTATAATATTTTCCCTAAAATGGTCTCAGTCAACATGTTTAGTACTTTTAAAAAAAGTATTCAGCAAGCTAATTTTGTTTCTTTCAGGGTTTTTTATTATTATTTTATTTTTACATTACTTGATTCATGCACATTAGAAACAAACCAGAAATACGTGGTTTGGATCCATCAAAAAGTATAAGAATCCAAGTATTTTTCTTCCTGGGCTTAACACTTCTTTCTGTTTTTGCATTGAATCTTCCTAACTTGTTCTCACACTCAGCCCCATCAGTTCTACTACCAGACCTAACTGTTCTTGAAGTGTGAGGTAGACTTTCATGAGCAGATGATTATATAAAAGTTAAAATAATATGGTTTTAGAAGGATTAAGTGATTCTGCATATTATCTTGAAGACCTGTAGTTCCAGACAGTACAGTTCAAATAATTCATTTTTTTCTTTGATAAAAATGTAGGTGTTAACCTTTAAGGAAGTCTTTTTTCTATAGTGTCAGCAGCAACTCCAACCTGTCAGCTCAGCAGTACTTTACAACTACTGCAGCTCACTTGGTGTGTGATAGGGAAGAGAGCAGCAAGAATGATACTCAGGTTCTTCCAGGACTGTGAAAAATGTGATATGAATGGCCAGTTGTAAGTATAGTTCCAAAATATGGTTGAATGAGAACAGCTTCAAGGCAGAGTAGATAATAAATAAAAAAATGATTGCAAAGTGGAAAAGTTCATCTGTAATGTGAGAACTGGTTCAGGGCACATAGGCTTAATGACTCTCTCTGTCTCAGACGGCCTCAGAGGCGTTAGGAAAATCACTTAATCTGTTCCTAGCTATGATATATAGAGATATAGATAGGGTAATCTTTTTTCGCTTGATTTTTTTCACCTTTCTTTTCAGTTTAGATTTGAAGTTGCTTGTTATTTTTTCTTACATTGCACCTGTATAAGTCTTTTAACATTGTCTTTCATAACTTCCAGATTGATGAAATGATAAAATCTAGGGTTTATAGAAGTCTAGACGGACTTTTCAGATATAGGCAGACTGGATAAATGGACTGAAAGCAATCTGAACAGCCAAGTTCAGAGAGTTGAGGCCAGCGGCACAAACTCCAGCTGGCAACCAGTATCCCCACTTGGAGAAGAGGCAATAGCAGGGCCAATAGCGCTTAACATCTTTATTAATGATCTTGATGATTGGACAAAGAGCAACCTAGCAAGTTTGCAGATGATAAAAAAATGAAAGGTGTGGTTGACTCTGTTGTGTGGGCACATCAACGAGCTCAAATCAGAGCAGTTAGAAGAGACTGCAGCCTGTGAAGGATTCACACCAGTGCAAAGGAAAAGCACAAGAGGGCCAGACCAGCAGAAAGAAACTCTATTGCTCCTTGCAGCACTGTTTGTCTTGCTGAGTATAACCTGTATCAGTAACAAGGTGGGAGGAGTCTGAGGTAAAACTGAGCCTGGCAGAGGCAAAGAGTAGTGTTTTCCCTAAGCGTGTAAGTATTTCTGTTTTGTTTTTGTTTCTCAAAACCAAAATCAGTAATCAAATATTAAATGGCAATAAGCTAAGCTAAATTCCTCAAAAGCAAGGCTCTTCTGCCTATATCAGTAATTGGTAAGTGATCTTACTGTCTTTATTTTGACCCACAAGATTTCTCACTCTCTTTCATTCTATTTTTTCTCATCCTGCTGGCAAAGGGCAGTGAGTGGCTGTGAGCGCTTGGCAGTGAGCTGGTGCTGATGTACCATGCTGACTCACTAGGGAAGAGAGGAGAGGAGA
>JAOWBP010000001.1:140455011-140481984 GCA_028571105.1 Tragopan temminckii
GGATGCCCCATCCCTAGAGGTGTTCAAGGCCAGATTGGATGGGGCCCTGGGCAGCCTGGTCTAGTATTAAATGGGGATGTTGGTGGCCCTGCATGTGGCAGGGGGTTGGACATTCACGATCGTTGAGGTCCCTTCCAATCCTGGCCATTTTGTGATTCTGTGATTCTGTGTAAAGAAGGAAAGAGTGTGGATATTAGGAGTGATGGTCTTTATCTTTGAAAGAAACCATTCCATATGATGAGCCACTCTGTCCTGGAACGGACTGAACATCTGCTTGCCAATGGGAAGGAGTGAATGAATTCCTTATTGTCTTGCTAGCATGCACAGCTTTTGCTTTACCCAATAAACTATCCAAATCTCATCCTATGATTTCTCACACTTTTACCTTCACTATCCAAGCTGGGGAGACTGAGCTGGTGGCTGTGTGGTTCTGAGCTGCCCACAGGGGTTAAACTGTAACAAGGTTGCATGAAAATCTTAAGATTTTTTGTATTTTTTGTTTATATACATCAGCATCCCTATTATTGTTATGATTATTATTATTTTGTCTGAGAAACAAAGATGGATATATCTGGAGGCTGAAATGAAGACTCTTGCTGATTCTCTGTAATGGAAATTGTTGACAACTCTTCAGAAATGTGTACTGTTGTATGCAATATTCATAATATGGATAGATTATTGATACAAGAATAATTTAATTGTCTGTTCTGCTCAACCACTGTTTAATGAATTCCTAACAATCTGAAAACAAGCTGTCAGAGGACCATTATTAAATTTCATATTTACTTTGCAGTTTTCTTTGCTATCGCTTCATCTATTTAGGATTATGATGACATTAACTTTTGTTTCCTTTCACAAATAAAAGCTTTGAACACTTGTTATTGGCAAAATGCAAAGTTTAAACTTTCATTGCTGATATTGGTCACAAAAAAAGTTAATTTACATTAAGATAGATTTTGACTTAGAACAATGACAGCCTGTCAGGAAAAAAATACAGAAACATCAGAGAAAAATGTGCAATAAATACTATAGCACAGAATAGAAAACTCAAAAACCTTCAGTAGTTAATTTTATTATTTCCTTGTTTTTACATTATGTGTTTATGTGTAAGGAAGGCAGGCATACAACCAAATGGAACATTGTTTGTTATAGTATTATTATATATAACTCTAGACTGCCATCTTTTATTCATCTTTTCTATAAACTACATTGACTTAATCTTTTTGATCTCTCTTTCAATGGAAGTTTTCTAAGCCTATAAGGATTCTCATTTCCGTTCTTTGGACTGTTTCTCTTCTGCTATATCTTTTCACATCAAAATGAACACTGTAGCAATGAATACTGAGTTTTTGAAATATGTGTCATTAGTATTGTTCTGTTCTATATCTTACTCTTCAAACAATCACGTGCCTTTGAGGTATCTCTTGTGGTTACGGAGCACTGAGTGGAGGCTTTTATTTAACTACTCCAGTAACATTCAAGTCTATTCTATGCATGGTTGCAGTTGATTACAAATCCATCAGTGTGTAGTAGTAGCATACACTACTCATTCTAATGCACTATATCTTCTATTTATGTCTGTACTAACCTTCACCAACTACTGGGTTACTTAACTGTCCATTTTTCTTAAGTAATATCACAGTGTATTTATCCCTATATAAAAGGTTTTTTTAGTAATGCTCATTATTAAAAAAAACCCTACCTCCTAGACATTAATGACTTTTGAAGAAAAATTACTGACTCCATTTCAAGTTTTATATCCTGTTTGTTCAAAATTGCTCCTTTACTGATTAATTTTTTGAAATTATCAGTTGATACAAAAAAAAAAAAAAAATGAGGATTCACTTAGTATTTCTGTTCCTGCTTTAGGTAAAAAGTTATGAAAGTGAAGTGAAATAAGACTGGTACTATACTAACGGTCAATTGCAATTGATCATCTAAGTAGAGCATATAGTGTTCTCAGAGTAAGGAAAACAGTGAGGTGAGGAGCAGATCACTGGCTCAGTTTCCCCACAGTGTATTATATCCTACCTCTTACTACCGATATGCCCAATAATACACTCCAGTACAAAATATGGTTTCAGTGTTTGCCATCATCAATTAAAACTCTCAGCCATATTATTATTTGTATTTAACACATTTGAAAGATGACAGAAAGCTGACAAGTTGATCCCAGGAGCAAGAAATGTGTATCAGAAAATAAAATTATTCTATCAAATCTTAAATCAGCTGTTAAGATGGAGTTGTTAATTATTTTTCCCTACACCCCTAGGCATTCCAGATGATTTCCCCTGACTGTTTACAATTTCCATATGGATTTCATAACTATAATCAGATGATGAAAATATTTCAGTGTCTGATTTTTTCTGTGGTAATCTTAGATTGTTAGTCACATCTTAAAGATGTTATGACAGTATTTTCTTCCACTGTCAAGTAGATTTATTATTAAGACATGTACTTACCTTTTCACTCATGAGCTACATGTTGTTCTATTCACTCATCTGGAGTTCCATCCTCTGCTCGTTTTTTTTCCTTTTTTCCTTTTTCTCTTGGTGTGTGTGTGTTGAAGTGCATAGACTTAAGGTTAAGGATGCATTCCTTGCAATTTCGTTTTGGTTAAAATTAAGCCCAAATATATTGCAACATGGATCAGTATAGCACTTGAGATCTTCTCTAATCTTTTGCTTGTAACAGAAACAAACACAAAGTAGAGATTTAATAATGAAAATCATATGTTTGTTGTATTAATTGTGGAAGTACATGTTTGTTGGATATGAATCCTGAACATTAATAAGATAAAACAATAGGTTCCTCCTTGTGTTACAGCATGGAACATTTCTGATACTTAAACACAGTGCTTTTGCTGAAATAAAAAGACTTCCAGCCACATAGTCAGTTCACAGTCTTAATGTCCAGCGAAGTCATTAAAGTCTGAGACAATTACATTTCTCCCTTTTTATCTGTTTTTCTTGTTTTGTTTTGTTTTGTTTTTTGTTTTCCCTAAATGTACACTGAATACAAAAATGAGAAGCTGGAATTCCTGTATCTCCAAAAGTGCTCAACAATGAGCAAATGGACCTCATTAAAAATAAAATTAAATACATTACAATAACATAAAATTAAATAAACAAACAAGCATGGCACAACTTATTAACATACAACCTGGTATGCTTCCCTGCTACAGTCTGAATTCATATCAGGGAAATATCTGGATGAATACAAGCTCTCTGTACTTTGATTTCCAAACCAAATAAGTTGGGAACACATTCCATATGACATCAGAGTATCCCAGGATTGTGGAAGACAGTGGTACCAAGAATCAGGACATGCTCTGTATTGCTTCAGTAAGTTTATATATTAAGGAGTATCTTTCTTGTCTGTCTTTGTCTGAATTATCTACAAGGTGTTGGCTGCATGTACCTATGAAAAATGGGATGCAAATCCTAAATTATTCTCTAATACGAATATTTTACTTCTAATGGAAGGATTGAAATTCAGTATTTGTCTCATGTAAAATACATATACAGTTTCAGAAGCAAAACTCAAGCAACTTTTCACTTGCTTAGAACCATGTAGGTAGGTAGCTGAGCATAAGAACAGTGGGAGGAATTTTGTGCTTATTCTTCTTTGAGTCAGAAATTCTCTATGGATGGTCTTCCACAAGTAAGAAATCCATTCATTCTCAACACTCCATGGTTTTGTGACAGAAAAATTGTGCTAAAACAGGAGATTTAGAGCTTCAGATCACCTAAGATGAGGGTTTAGGCTGACTTTTAGAACTCCCCATTTTTCCGTGAGTGCTCTCATTGTTATGACACCACACAAAACATACTGTTTCCATAACTGTAAGTAAAAATTGTGATGCCAGCATCTAATAACAATGCAATTTTTAAACCACGGTTTCACTGAGGTACCATTTTAAAAGTTTTTAAGGCCAGACAGGATGTGCTGTTTCCTTGTTTTTTGACATACTCTGCTGGTATGTCAGCATTCAATAGGTCTTATCCACCCTTAATGATTTTATGATTCTATGTTGCCTGCTAAGACAAAAGGAATCTTGAGTCAACAATCACTGAAGATACATCTCGGGTTTTACAACACTAAGCCTTACAAGACTTAGAAAGGGACCTAGATGACCAGGTTGTCTGCTTACTAAATGTCTATAGTCACCAAGAAAGTGCAACACTATCACTGTTTTGTGACTGTTTTGTTGTTCCAGGAACCTGTATATTTTTGATAGATATTTCCTGAACATAAATACTATTTCTTTCTAAGCTGTCCTTTATGGACCCAGCTTTTACTTGAATCAAGGGGAATTAGGCATTTCACCAGTTTTAGGAGCCTAAATACTTACATGGATCTGTTTCATGCATGACTAATAGTTCGTGAAATTGAGCTGAACTTCAACTGAGCAGGAATTCAAGTACTTTCAGCTGAGTTGAACAATTTTTTTTAGCCCTAGTGATATCCTTCCAAGTGCCCTTAGGCTAGAGAAGAATGCAAGCAGAGAGAGAAATGCATATTTGAAGCGTTTTCTATATTTGTGTGTACGTGCATGTATGTGCACTGTCTCCAAGTACAGTTATATGCCTGTTACAAATAAGCAAAGCTTGAGCCATAAACATTTGACAAACATATTCACCATTTGTAAGAAATCACAGTCATAGAACTGGATTGTGAAGCAGTTCTTGCAGTATTTCAAAATAAAACACAACTCAATAAATACCATGTTACATTACATCAGGATAATAAATACAGAGTGATGAAATATTAAAGAAAACATTTTATTAGAATTATGAATCTGAATGCACATTTCAAAGAAACAGAATTAGATATCAGTGTATTCTATTGCTAATAATAATAATAAAAAGTTTTCTTTTCTCAAAGAAAACTATTTTGTCTGAAATAACTGATAGCATAATCTTTGATTACCTTTGTATCTCCTAAAATAAGTATGGGAAATAAAATATTTCTTAAAATCCTCTGTGAAGGTAGTTTTGTTAGCAATGTTATAGGGTTGTCTCTAGTTTAGGGTCAGTATGAGGAAGGGAAAGATTACAAACCACAAAGAATGTTACTCTGTGCCTTTACAAGTTAGTGGCACAAAGAAAAACTAGATCTCATCAGAAAGATCTTTTGCAATCAAAAAGCAGTAGAGTTTCAAACAAAAACTGTAATTTAGGCAAGGCACACAACTCCCATAGCCACAGCAGTGCTGAGTAGGACTGTTTAGGTATTTAAAAAAAAGCAATCATCACTGTGCTATGTCTAAGGGACACTGAAAAACAATCCTCCCTTTTCAGCCATGGAACCATCATTCTCATTAACCGTGCCTAGCGGATTCCCTCTGAGTAAGCACAAGAATAGTGATTAGCACAGTGTGTTCTGCTCCCTACCTCCTCCCATTTTTATCCATACCTTTGTCCATCCTTCTGTTTCTCTATAAACTCACTGGATTGCTTGAGCACTAACCCTTCTGGCCGTGACTTATCCTTCACTTTCAGGCTCTCAGAAGACAATATGGGTATATCCAATGCATCCCAGAGTTTTCTGCTAGCTGTATGTACTTATGCAGAGAACCTTGCCTTGGGCCATGGCTTTGTGTCACAATGATATTCTAGGCCTTGTAGGCCAAGCTTAGCCCCAGTTTAATAACTAGAACAACTTCAAAGGACTTGCCTCACTACGAGATATTTTTTGCAGAATATTGCATGCTCTCCTTTTTTCTTCCAAATCCCTCCTCTTAAGCCTTCCGTCATTATCTGCTTTTCTCCCTCATGCCCTACATGTTCTTAAATTAAACCATCAGATTGCCATGTTCCATTTATAATACAATGAGACTCGTATTATCATTGTCGTAGAACTTACCCCACCTTGCATCACAGCTGCTTTCCTCTCTGCTCTTCGTATATTGTCTGATACATGCTCTGTGGTGAGAAGGTCTGAGTTTTTAAATCTCTGTGAAGTGCTATTTGAATTTAAAGTGGTACATACATATTTAGGTATGCATAAAAATAATTACCAGTATTCTTAACTAGTCTAAATGCAAGATGATACGCTTTTAAATCTAAGCTTCTTTTCTCTTCAAAATATAAGCCCAGACATTTGCATCAATATTTAAAAAGAGATTTGAAAGAGAAAGTCTCTAAAAAAATAATCCAAATATATATGTTTATACATACGAAAGTATTTTCTTCTATCATGACTCAATCCCTCCTCACCCTTTGAAGCTGTACAAATCCTTAAATATGGTAGAATAGGCTGTATAAACTCAGGATAGCAAGTTTATTGGGGGTCATACAACAATCTTGTAGCTTGCAGTTCGAGCAGAAATTGTCTGACTACAATCTTTCATGGTCAGATACAAACAAACTTTGACTCTAAACCAATCAGGGACACTGAAATTCCAGATAAAACAAAGTTTCCTGGTAATGAGGCTGGTTATAAAACATTAACTCAGGCTCAGTTCTGGACTATTGAGTCTAAACAACTTCTGGCTGGCTATTGAAAAAGAATGAATTCATGTCCCAAGGAAAGAACAATTTGACTTGCTCTCCGTATATAAATATGCAGTCTATTTTCAGTGACCAGAACACACAGTGACTGAACAAATCAAAGGTTGGGTGGACAAGTTCTCAGATAAAGTGTAGTAGCACTGCTGAACATAGATTCAGGTGTAACAGAAAGTAATGTTCACAAAATGAGTCTAGAAACACCTTGTGGAGTCCATCCATCTGTTTCTCAAGCAATTTCCAGGGGATAATTCAGCATAAATGGGACAATGTTCTGGTTATTAGACCACTTGTAAAATATAAGAAATGAGAAATCAATAAAATTAATAAGCATTTTAAAAAGAAGAGAGTAGAACTATCAGAGAACTTCTCAGCAAAGTGAAAAAAATCAGAGGGAAAAAAAAGGACTATGCCCTGCTCTCCTCTCAGAAATACAAAATAAAATAAAATAAAATAAAATAAAATAAAATAAAATAAAATAAAATAAAATAAAATTATCCATACTTTGAAACTAGATGAACACTGTCAGGTTAAATAGAAAAGGTCAAAAAAGTGACCAAAGATGCAGGTGGATGGATGGCTTCAGTTTTTGATCCTGTTTTGCTATAGTTCTGTTCTGCCACTATGAATCTAAGAGAACAGAGGGGAGGAAAAAGTCAAGGGAATAATTTGTGTAAAATTTAATTGTGCAGGTACATTTTCATACTATCATTTTGATGTGAAGAGAATGAACAATACTCAAAACCATTGTTACAATGGCTTAGCCAAAGGGTTAGTCTAAACTAATTCCTGGTCTCCAGGGCAATCACAGATGCATTCCTAAGATTGAATATAGGATGTATTTCCTTACAGTGTTCTTATAGATTAGGCTGTTGATGCTTGTCTTTATAGTAAAATCAAATGCATCTTTCTCTGAAGCACTTTTTCAGTTTTCCTTTGAATTTGGGTGAATTACTTGCGATCACAATGTATTTCAGTCTTCATTAAGAAAAGAATAGTTTTGTTTGTTTGTTTGAAATTTAATCTTCATAGCCATATTAGTGACTTCTGCTTTTTGTGTTGAAGGAGACAAGATGCAGCTGATGCCTACGAGTATTTCTACCTCTTGCATCCATAACACATCTTTTCACAACAAAGTCCTAGATTGGTCAATTCTTCCACCTGCAGGTGTTATTCCACACCATTATGTCATACTTGACGCTTGCTCAGTTTCCTAGTGTCTTAAGTTCTCTAGTTCTTCACAGTTTTCTCTCATTCTTACTACCCTGACTAATTAAACTGATGTTTGAATGAATTTATGCTTTCAGCAGACTTCTCTCACTGCTCAAGCCCTTTCATGTTGACAGCAAAACTTCAGGATTCCCCTCACCAGACCATCTGTTTTGGTGCAGTCCCTTCTGGATAGCAGCTCTGTAAAAACATTGCTCTGAAAAAAAATGCCTCCTATTTTACTATGTTGGCTCACAACGTCAGAGGTAGATATTAGTGATACAGAAAGAGAGGCTGAATGTTCCCACCAATATTCCATTACATTTTCTTGCCATGCAACAGATGACAGCAGAAAGGCAGTGCAGCAAAATGACATCTGACATGAAAGTGTGTACAGAATCTTAGACTCATAGAATCCTTAGAGTTGGAAGGAATCGATAAAAGTCACTGAGCCTAATTCCCCTGCAATGAACAGGGATATCCACAGATAGATCAAGTTGCCCAGAGCCTGAGCCAGCTCGGTTTTGAAAGTCCCTAGGGATGAGCTATCCACCACATCTCTGGGCAACCTGTTCCAGTGCCTCACTACCCTCACTGAAGAAAACTTTTTCCTTATATCTAACATAATTTTTCCCTCTTTAAGTTTGAAACCATTTCCCATTGTTCTATCGCTACAGACCATGCTAAAGAGTTTGCCCCTTCTTATAGCCAACCTTTAGATTCTGAAATGCTGCTATCAGGCTACCTCAGAGCCTTTTCTTCTCCAGGGTGAACAGCTCCATCTCTTTCAGTCTGTCCTCATAGGAGAGGTGTTCTATTCCTTGGATCATTTTTGTGGCCTTCCTCTGGATGCACTCCAACTTATGTCTCTCTTGATCTGAGGACCCCAGGTGAGGCCTCACCAGTTCAGAGAAGTGGGGCAGAATCATCTCCCTCACACTGCTGGCCACAGATCTTTTGATGCAGCCCAGGATACCACTGGCTTTTTGGGCTGCAAGGACACACTGCTGGCTCATGTCCAGCTTCCCAGCCACCAGTACCCCCAGGTCCTTTTCAGCAGGGCTCTGTTCAATCCTTTCATCCTCCAGCTTGTATTGACAGTGGCAGTTGTCTCAACCGAGGTGCAAGACCTTGCACTTGGATTTGTTGAACCTCATAAGGTTCACCCGGGCCCACAGTTCAAGCCTGTCTAGGTCCCTCTGGATGGCACCCCGTAACTCCAATGTGTCAACACACCCCACAGCTTGCCATCCTCTGTAAGCTTACTGAAGATGCACTCAAACCGACTGCAGATGTCACTGAAGAAAATATCAGAGAGTATCAATACCACCCCTGGGGGACACCGCTTGTCAATGATCTCCATCCAGGCATGCAGATGTTCATTCTGTGAATTTGATTCTGCAGCCAGTTCTTCATCTGTCAAGCAGTCCACCCATCAAATCCATATCTTTCCAATTCGGAGAGAAGGATGTCAAATGCCTTACTAAATTCCAGATAGATGATATCAGTGGCTCTTCCCTTGTCCATTGATGCAGTGACACCATCATAAAAGGCCACAGGATTTGCCCTTGGTGATGCTGCGCTGGTTCTCCCTTATCACCTCTCTATCTTCTATGTGCCTTAGCATAGCTTCCAGGAGGATCTGAGCACAAAGATGAGGCTGACAGGTCTATAGTTTCTGGGGTAATCCTTTTTAACCTCCTTAAAAATGAGTGCGACATTGCCTTTTTCCAGTTACCAAGGACTTCATTTAACTGCCATGGCTTTTCGAACTTGAAGAGTGGCTTGGCAATTATATCAGACTATTCTGTCAGGACTCTGGGATGCATCTCATCAGGACACATAGACTTGTGGACATTCAGGTTCCTCAGGTGGTCACAATCCAGATCTACATTTACAGCAGAAGGTACCTTGCTTCCCCACTCCTCTCCTTCCAAACTAATCATTTGAGGGCTGTGTGAGTAATAGTTATCAGAGAAGATCAAGGCAAAATCTGTTGAATATCTCACCCTTCTCATTGTCTTTGTTATCAGCTTGCCTGTGTTGCTCTCCAGGAGGGATACACATTCCAGACCTTTCCTTTTCTGGTTGAGGTATCTATAGGAACCTTTCTTGTTCTTCTTGGCACTCCTTACCAAGTTTAGTTCAAGTTGAGCCTTGCTTTTCAGGTTGTATGAAACAAAAATATGTAATTAAACTCCTCTGTACAGAAAAAAAATTCACCCACTGACATTCATCAACACTTGCTGAAAGGAGACTGAACAGTAGATGTGAGCACAGTGAGGCAGTGGGTGGTGTGTTTCAGTATTGGTCACAGCTACAGTGGGTCACCTCTGCTGGGTCAGATATTTCTGAGCCTGGCATGAAGGCTCTTGTCCATCACTGGACAAGAGCTAATGGTAGTGCCTATGTTGAAAAACAGTCTTTTGTAGCTGAGATTTTTCTCTATAGTTTTATTGTGCTCTCTTTATCTACAGCAGTTTTCATAGAAATAAATAGAAGGCATTACATTCAGAGCAACATACATAAATCGCTGGAAGAGAGAGGAAATGTACTCTTCTACCATGTTTTCTGGATTTCCTAATTATTTTGCACCCATAATACAAAAAGAGAAAAGTCAGCCTGACGTGTGGAATCAAACTCTATAACCACAAAGTAGTTATATAAGCAGGTATGTTTTAATCAGTGCTGCACTGGGTGCAAGGGGGATCGTTTGTCCTAACTTGCACACTGTCTGAAAAAATCGTGCTACAGATATAGGCCAAACTAATACATAATCAATAGTTTTCCTGGAATGCGGATACATATTCATTACACCCCTGAGAGTTCATTAGCATGCAGACCCTCCCCTCTTGCACATGCGTAGTGGGTCGTGGGATGAAGATTTGCTGTTTTCCTCGCGAAGGCTTCTGACCTTTCTCGCTGTAAACTTCTGACCTTTTGGGGGGGCATCCCCCCAGACTGGTTTCTTCTTGCCCTGTGGGCATCTAATCACCTCCCTGCCAAATGTCCTCGGGCTGTTCTCAAACACTTATGTTTATGGCCTTCATCCCCCCCGCTATCCCAGACCCAGTGTCTGCCATCTCTTATTTTCTAACAAGCTCTACATTCTTGCTTCTATAAACTATCTCTAACTATTCCCCTTCACTCCCCTTATTCTCAGTCACTGTGAAGCCTTCTTGCCTTTTTACTTTCACTTATGGGGCCCTTCTCACCTTTCAAGCCCAACATAAGCAATCCCCTTACGTATAGAAGAGTGAGGGTTTTTTTTATATTGAGAAGCTGATAAACATTCTTTCAAACATACATCATTTTCCCCCAATTGCATATTTGTCATACTCTCACAGTAACTTTCATTACTCACTGCCTGAGACATTCAGCTCATCACTCATGCATCCTTTCACTCTGAAAATGGGCCACTTACAGTACATCAACTAGGCTGCATCTTTCCAGAGCTGTTGATAGAATCATAGAATCATAGAGTCATAGAATCATAAAAAGACTTGAGTTGGAAGGGACCTTAAGGACCATTTAGTTACAATTCCCCTGCCATGGACAGGGCTGCCAACCACTAAATCATGTTGTTCAGGGCTCCATCCAACCTGGCCTTGAAAAACTCCAAGTATGAGACATCCACAGGTTTTCTGGGCAAAAAGTTTTAATGCCTCACCACCCTCAGAGGAAAAAATTTCCTCCTAATATCAGATCTAAATCTCTTCTCTTTTATTTTAAAACCATTCCCCCTTCTCTTATCACTATCTAGCTATGTAAAAGGTTGGTCTCCCTTCTGATGATAAACTTCCTTTAAGTACTGAAAGGCTACAATGAGATCTCCCCAGAGCCTTTCTTTCTCTAGTCTGAACAAGCTCAGCTTCCACAGCCTTTCTTCATAGTGAGACACTCCCACCCTTTGATCATCTTCATGGCCCTCCTCTGGACCCACTGCAATAGCTCCACATCCTTCTTGTTCTACGGGCCCCAGGTGTGAACACAGTACTGCATGCAGGTGGAGCCTTACAAGAGGAGGTAGAGGGGGACAATCACTTCCCTTGCCCTACTGGCTACCCCTTATTTGATGCAGGATGGTCTTCTGGGATGCACACACACAACATTGGCTCATGTCAAGCTTTTCATACACTGGAACCCCCAAGTCCTTCTCTGCAGGACTGCTCTCAATGAGTTCTTTTTCCAGACTGCACACATATCTTGAATTGCCCCAGCCAAAGTGCAGCACTTTGTACTTGCCCTTGTTGAACCACATGACGTTCACCTGGACCCACTTTTCAAATTTGTTCAGGTTCCTTTGGTTGGCAATCTTTACTTCTGTTGTATTAACTGCACCACTCAGTTTAATGTCATAAGCAAATTGTAGAGGGTGCACTTGATCCCACTAAGTCACTGACAAAGACACTGAAAAGCACTGATGGACTCTCAAGGGGTACCACTCAACACTGACCTCCACCTGGACATAGAGCTGTTGATCATAAACCTCTGGCAGTGACCACCCAAACAATTCTTCATCCACTGAATAGTCAGCTCTGTTTTGTT
The DNA here is from genome assembly GCA_028571105.1 of Tragopan temminckii. Taxonomy (NCBI): domain Eukaryota; kingdom Metazoa; phylum Chordata; class Aves; order Galliformes; family Phasianidae; genus Tragopan; species Tragopan temminckii. The sequence goes on from JAOWBP010000001.1 coordinate 140,467,281, forward strand.
GTTGCAGAATGATGGTTCATCAAGAAGTCTGTAGGGCAATTTTTTATAGAAAGAAAAATATTACTTCAATAAATTAAGACATACTAACCTCCTCTTGGGAAGATTTAATCTCCTCTTATAATCATCTTTTATGATCTTCCCCAAAAATATGGAATCCCTTTAAATGACATTGTTGTCATTGTCAGGAAATAACTCAGCCATATCCCGCTTTGAGCACAAGATGATTGGTGGTAATCTCTAGTGGAGAGATGGGAATGTGTTTCACTTGTACTACCAGCTGCATTTTGGGGCAAAGGATAGAGCCAAAATGCACCTGCTGCATGCCAGTTAAAAACTACACTGAGTCCTGAGCTGCTGTCATTCCTGGAAAGTTAACAATCTTAAGTGGGCTGACTTTCTTTTAGGATAAATCATAGAACTTTATGTTATTTTTCCTACTTACAGAAAGCAACACTGCTTTCCCAAGTCCCAGCATCCAGCCAATTACCCATTTCAGCAGAAAACTTATCTTTCCAGCATTGCTTTCCCTCTTACTGACCCAATGATTGCCAGTTTCAGAGTATGCTGAAATAGGTTGTGGCCTTTATCAGTACTGTATACTTTTTTACACACCAACCAGGGTAAAATTTCTATGAAAGCTAGCTTGCATTCTTTTATTTAATACAAAACACTTTTTTTTCCCTTCTTCAGCTGAAGGAAAGTTTTTCTTTCATGGCATTCATACTGGAGCACCTCCGCAACAAAGACAGGCTGAGGGAGCTGGGCTTATTCAGCCTGGAGAAGGGAAAGCTGCAAGGAGACCTCATTGCAAACTACCAGTATTTAAATGGTGATTACAGAAAGGAGGGGAATTAACTTTTTACTTGGGTAGATGGTGACAGGACAAGGAGGGATGGTTTTTGCTCAAGGAGGAAAGGTTTACATTGGATGTCAGGGGGAAGTTCTTCACATGGAGAGTGGTCCTTTCCAACACAAGCAATTCTATGATTCTATGATTTTAAAGCCCAGTACTGTATTGTATATATTGCTTATATCACAATTCCAATTGCTTTTCTTTTCATTAAGTAGGTGTCACTAAATGTGACTCAAAAGTATTTTTAGATTCTCCAATCTGTACATTTTGCCATCTTAGATAAGCTTAATATATCCAAGCTGATAGATTGAGGAAATCTATTTAGTTAGTTTAAATGTTTAATGTATTTTTTTTCCTGAACAACACTGCAGGATAAAGTGATGGTATAACTGCAACTTAAAGCACTTATAAGTACTCAGAATGTGTGCTGTTGGAAGAATAATCCATCAATATCTCCTAATTCTGCAGGGCTCAAGTACTCTGTATCTTACTTAAATTTTCAAACACTGGTTAGTTCCTACATATCAATTACCATTTCACAGCTATGTGGTAGCACAGACTATTTAATTTGTTCTTTTGAAATACGTAGTGTCTGTGCATGAACATATTGCTCTTCCATATGTTTTTACAGTTGACTATAGTTCTCATCTTGTAAATAATTTTTATTCTATGCTTGGCCCTAGGCATGATCCAACTAATCTCCAATTTTCATCTCAAATACCTAAAAATTATCTATTATTTTTTAAAGAATATAGGGAGCCAGACCACTCTATGGTAATACTGAACTCTCTACATAGTGCTTATCTTAAGGTGGAAGTGTTCAGGTTGATAATTTAAAAGTCCCGTGGGCACTTAGATGGCACATTAGTGGCTAAGTCAGGGAGAGCATTAAAGATACTTCTTTGCCCTCTAGGCATTTGTACACTGTTATTGTGTCTATTACAATAGGTAAGGCTCAGGTAGTTCATGAGTTCAAGGCTGAACATGGGATACGATATCCCATATTGTGTAATTGCAATCCAAGCACCTGCCAAGGTTTTGGCATATGTCATCTAACAGCCTTCCAGAAAACGTCTGGGCACATTTTAAGGCATAGCATGACAGAAGCAATGTTCCCAATATGTGAAGCAGATAAGGCCACCCTTGTCAGAAAAAAAAGAAAAAAAAGAAAAAAAAGAAAGAAAGAAAAGACAAGAATAAAAGGATCTTAGTTGAACAGACAAAATTATTCTTGTATGATTTGCCCTTGGAGCTATGCCAGTTACTCAAGCAGAAATAAGGTGAACAGCACAGCACAGTACAGTACACAGCACAGTACAGAAGTGAACAAAGCAACTGGGCTGATGGAGATGGTTTGTTTCCACTTCCAAAGACAGCTCAGACATCTACACTGCTTTCTAGCTTTTGTTTGTTTGTGTGTTGTTTCCCTAAAATTTACACACAACTTTCAACAGTTTTCCTACCATGAATATCTAGAAGTGAGTCAAGAACCTAGCTTTATGTCTCCCTCCCTGACAGCCTGGGTATTTGGATTTCATTTTTGAGGAATCCAAGAGTTTGAGTAGGGAAAGACTCAAATCTTCATTTCCTTTGTTACTGGATTAATATTTCTTTGACACTTACCTGACAAAATGCTATTCTTCACCTTTCCTACAGAGGAAAGTTATAAAAGAAATAGAAAGGTGGAGTGTCATTTTCAGAGGTGCAAATGTAAAAAAGTCAAGGAAGTTAAAGGTAAGACCATACAAAAATAATCAAAGTAAAGACTGACCTGCCTCTGAAGTATTGCCTTCACAATTCTTTCATGAGCGTAGGGAAGCAGACTGATAATTAACATTCTCAATACACTACAGTTTGTAGACGTGGGCTGAAGAGAACACCTCCTACCCATTCTGTGCATTATGTGTGCCATATAGTGCCTTCCAGATGGATTCCTCTTAGAAAACTATTTGTTCACATACAATTTTTTTCTGAGTGTTCAGCTGATACAGCGTACCTGTAATGTGTAAAACAAAAAAAATCATTAACTAAGTCCAAATTTAAACAATTACATAACAAACAGACAGATTTTCACTGATGCAAAACATTAGCAACTTGTCAGGATACAGGATTTTAAAGATATATTCACAACTTTTGAAATTTTTGTTTATAAAATTACCTATCTCTTTATCTGCCTGATTTCCTTAATTTCAAACAGCATCTATCTGTGGGATTGCTCAGAATATTGTCCATACTGTATGTTTCCCATGTTTCATTCAGAAGCGCACTGACAAATTTCTTTCAGGTCTATAGCAAACGGCACATACAGAGTGTGGTACAAATCCACATCTTGAAAAAGCCAGATTCAGAACATAAATCTAGATGTCTGTTGACACAAAGTCAATTCTTGCCTTAAAAATAAACTGCCTGGCTCAAGCTAAGTTGTGAAAAATAACACAAGTTTTTCACTATCACATCAGTTTGCTCACAAGCTTTAAACAAGACATGAAAACACAAATCAAATGAAGAAGTACATGTACTCTTCTCTGCATTGCCTTCTTAATAGACTGTTGCAGTGGCCTACATAGTTCAAAATAGGCCAGGTTTATACATGCCGCTACCTTAGAATTATTAACTTCGGAAAGACCAAAAAGATCGCCTAGTCCAACCATCAACATATGCCTGTGACCACTCTAGACCATGTCAGCACAATACCTACCCTTTTCTCAAACACCTTCAGTATGCCCTTTTCTGAGTTACCTTCAGGCATGGTGACTGTACCACTCCCCTGGGCAGCCGGATCCAATGCCTCACCACTCTTTCTGAAAATAATTTTTTCCTAATATCCAAATCGAACCTCCCCTGGTACAACTTGAGGCCATAACATCTCTTCCTAACACCGCTACCCAGGAAAAGAAGCCAATTCCTTCCACACTATAACCTCCCTTCAGGTAATTGTAGAAAACACCTTGCTGGTATCAACTGCTGGTGAGGAATACTCTAGTAATTTTAAGAGAATTATAGCTGTAGAAGCCAAATTATTTTACCAGATGATAGCTTCCCTTAATGCTTCAGATATTTCTGCTTTCTCACTATTCATCTCATCTACCTGTCCTTTTTTTTTTTTTTTTTTTTTTCCCCTTTTAGTCTTGTTTCTTATAAGGTAATATTTATACTGTGATATCACTCTCTAACTAGGAAATACATGTCTATTTGTGGTTTCATGTGGGAGGCATTTTTAAGAAGCAATAAGAAAGCTCCTCTATTCTCCACTTTCCCATCCTGAATACAAAACAAAACAAACAAAAAAACAAACGCTCATATTCCATTCAATCTAAAAACTCCTGAAGTGAGCTGTTGATTTCTACTGCTAAGAGTTCTTTCTAGGTAACTTTTTCCTTGATCCCTTCTAATCTGCTTTTTGCCCTCTCCACTTCATCAAACTGCCCTATTACTTTTTAAAAGCGATTCACAGCCTTTTTTCATCCATTTTCAATTATATCGATATTCTCTGCTTTGTACTGACTGAAGTTTTCTGCTCAGAGGTTTCCAGCTGACCCTTAGTTTACCCTATATCCTTTCAATGCTGGTTTTGTCTTTTGCTTTTAAAACTACTTGTCTTTGGGATTCACTTCCTTCACACATCAGAACTGTCAACTCAGCAAAATTCTTTGAGAGGGAAAAAGAACTTTTTAATTTAATCTTAAGACTCACTTCTCTATTTCAAGTTCAGTAAAGTTCTAAATTTTTGTTTGAGATATTTTTAATATAAAGTGCTCTGAGGTACTTTATACAGACAACATTGTATAAATTTAATTTATAGCTGTATTGTAAGATGAACTTCATTTCTTCTAAATCCAAAATACGTATTTTGATTTATCTGCTGCAATGACAGGTATTCTGCCAGAGTTTGCATGGAATCTTAATAAATGTAACTGTCTCAGGGATGTTGGAAGAATCTGCCGTCTTGGATAAGCCTGCCTGATGATTCATAAAGACATAAATTAGACACATAAACTGTCAATTGGGTCACCCAGTTTGTCCCAAAGCCAGTGAAAATGATTCATTACAAGCCATTTGTATTGCTTTCTAATTCCAGGTCCAGTTTGCAATAGCCCAAGGGGTGGTGAATCTGGAAATTCCTTTTGGCTCAGGTGTTCTTTCCTGATGCATGTCAGCTTGTGCATTTCACACCAAGTGAATTCATCAAAATTGCTTTTGATCATGTTTAAAAGAAGGCAGGATTAACTTAAGAAATCAAGATATTTTAAAGCTTAGTGCTCTAAAACTTATAGGAGCTTTACACAGAAAATGCCTGTAAAGACACTTCACTTTAGTAATATGTAGGGTAATCTGTATTAATTTGTAATTGCTCCTAATTGCAGACTATTCCAGTAAATACCTTCATACCTTTATTTCATAGCAAAGTGAGATTCTCAAGTAAACCACAAGTTATGTCTAAGTCTTCATCTGGCTCTTGCAGTTTTCAGTATTCATCTAACCCACCATCGTCTAGATAAGCTATATTTTCATCATTTTTTCATCTGTCATTGTTAATTCTCTTCACATTTCTAATCAGTGCAATCTAAACTAATAAATTCTATGTAGATAAATGTAAAGTGATGCACATGGGAGAAAATAATCCTAGCTTTGCAAACAGAATGATGGGCACTGAGATAGCTGTTACAACTCAGGAAATTGGGTTATTACAGATGGTCCTATGATAGCATCCACTTAATGCTCAGTAGCAGTCCAAAAAAAAGCAAATAAAAATGAAGGGAATTGTTGGGAAAGACATACAGAACAAAACAGAGCATTGCAATGTGACAGTATAAATTCATTGTGTGCTTTTAACTTGAATACTGTGTGCTGTTTTAGTCCCCCATCTCAGAAAGATCAAAACTGAACAAGAATATAGAGAGATGGAACAAGGATCAAAACATGAGATTTCTCAGCCTGGAAAACAGATGACTGAACAAGAATACAACAAAGATCTGTAAAATCACATACAATATGATGATAAACTTGGAAAGATTTTTCATTATATCTTCCAAAACAAAATCTCAAGAATCTGAAATGAAACTAGTGCAGGAGGCTAGATTGAAAGAGATATTTCATATCATTGCTAATTAAGCTGTGGAACTGTATTCAATTTTTCCAGATGTTGCATATGCTGAACATCCACAGGAGTTTACTAAGAGAGCAGATAAATCCTTGATTTGGGGGGAAAATGATATGAAGAGCTGTGAAATATTAAGATACCTTCTCTGGCTAAAAAAATCCTTCAGTTGTAATTGATAGAAGCTGGGAAAATATATTTGAGAGCTTACCTTGGCAATTGCTACAGTAGGAGACAAGGTCGTGGAGACTTTGGTCCGTGACATACATCCCTTACTGGCTTTCCAGGGATTGCAATAATGCATTTATCATTACAATATATCAAGTTAGGTATCTCCATAAAACCTTTATATCTAATTTCAACATAATCTATTGGATTTAGCAATCTAATTCACTGAATTTAAAAATCTCAATTGTCATCTTAGTGGAATTTCCACAAATAACATTCAAAATGTTGACCATTATTTTTTGTGACATTCTCCTTAACGGTTTCTGCAATTTGCAAACCAAGAGATTAATCTAGATGACTAATTCAGCAAGAGAATATGTCAACATTTTAAGCATAGAGCTGTGATATCAACATTTTAAGCACAGATCTGTGAAAGGTTAAATCAGTCTTAACAAAGGCTTAAGTTAGATAAATAGTTCATGAAAAAAAGTTGCTTCAGGAGGCCTGCTTTTTCAGTTAGCGATCACAGTATTTAAGGAAAGCACATTACTCATGGTTTGGAGAAAAACCTATCACAAGTTGGTGGTCTCTAGTTTAACATCAAATGCTTACAACAATGCCTATTGAGCTAGCTGTCTCAATTTACTCTATAGTTATTAGGAGAAATGTATCCTCACAAATGCAATTAAGTTCTAGTTGAGACACAAATTTGGCAGAATCACCTGATGGAAAAGTTTCTGTTTACTGATGATGAAGGGATGCTGCATCCTTGGTTCAAAAATTGGTGAAATAAATTTTCAGCAACTCACTCCTAGTGAATTACATTGTCCTCTGCAAGAAAAAAAAAAAGGTATATCTACTGACTTTTAGGATGATATCTCTTAATGTTTCATATATCTAAGTGAAACAGCTAAATTATCCTTCTTGATGATAGAAATAGACTCAGTATAACTCATCCCATATTTTAAGTACCATTTTCTGTAACAGTTTTTTTTCTCCTTTTTTTTTGGTTTTTACCAAAGCTCACAGATACTTCAGTAGTGAGAGAAAGCCTGTCTCTAGGGCATCATATTGCTTAATCTGGTTAACTGTAGTTGAGGCCTACATCAACTAACCAATAGTTTTGTTTCTGTGAAATTAGCAGAGCAAACCGGTTCTACAGTGAAGCAGAGAGGCCTTTGAAATGTAATAATGCCTCAAATAAGCTATTTCTGTATTATCCTATTCCAGACGTTTTCAAATGATTTTGTCATTGTTCCAAATGGAATTAATTGCTACGTTTCTAGGAAAAGTGAGTTGGTTCTCCTGGTTCCTGCAATGGCATGATTTATAACAGTGGCTGAAAAATAGTGCTGTACTGTGAAAGATGTAGCATTCTCTACAAAGAAAAATAAGACATTAAAATTCAGAATGTGATTCTGAGCAGCATTCCTTAATATCACAATAAATTTTGGTTATATTGGATTCTGACATGTTGGAGTTGGAACTCATTTTGAATTTTACAGCAATTGTTAAAGGCCAATGGTTGAATCAGTTTTTAGATTAAAAATAATAATAATAATAATACATGAATTATAATATTTTTCCTTTCCACAATCCATCTTCATGTGGACAGCTCCTTTATTATTGACTGGCACTGATGACATTGTGTGACGTCCTCCTGAAGTGGGAAGTGTCATCAGAAAGAACACATCATTGCTTTGAAAGGTTTTTCGATGTCAAGAAAATATCACCACCCTGTTCTGTTCCAGTGATGGAGGACAGGAAGGAACCACACTCCATCCCATTCAGCTCATCACAGGGCAAGGAAAAAGATCTAGCATTTAAACTTGCATCCATAAATCAGAGGATTAAGGGCTAGATTTAATAGAAAAATAAAGCTTTCCTGGGACATATGATTCAAAATCTTATTTTAGTTGCCTTATTCATGTTGTGGTCTGTAGAAAACGAGTTTGCCAATATAGCTTTTTGGGTTTTACTGTGCGTGGAAAACACAGAATAACACAATCCTACTGCTGTGGTTTGCCATAGACACTAGAACACAACCTCATACTTACCTTAATGTAGTTTCACAGAGGTACAGAAATCTAGAAAGGGCAGGGCATATGTGGGAGCTTTCTGCATATGGCCAGTTTGTGAAATAAGTTCATTGGTTGTGGCTTGTTTCTTTCTGGGCCTGGATATCTTCTTCAGCACAACTACAGTTGGCAACAGTTCTGCAAGAGCAGTTCCAAAAATCAGGCCCTAGTTTCTGGAGTATGATGGAATGAAATCTTCATCACACCTGGCTTGTAAGCTGTTTAAAATCTGGTAGAAAAGGAGGAAAAGGGATTGGAATTCAGGACATATTTGGAGAAGCTTTGTCTCCACATACCTCTGTCTTTCCCTCCCTTTTTTTCTTAAAAGTTTCCCTCTAAGTAGAACTATTGTAATAATATTTTCTTTCCTTATTATACTGTTCCTTCCTACATACAAAATCATTGAGGCATGTGGTCAGTTGCAAAATGCAAGGAGTTATTCTGATCAGTACTGAATGCTGAAGTTACCTAAGGCTTCTGATAAGAATACACAAACGATGATTTCTTTTCCATTGTGAATGCAGAAGCATTGAAATTACTGATCTCCCTGCCTAACCCAGACTTATTTAGAGAAATAAAATTGTATTCTCTCTCTTCTAATGAGAGAGCAGAATGCTGTCCACATCGTACAGTAATCCTTTTTAAAGCAGGGACACTGTGTATAATTTTCTACATAAATGGGAAAAAAAAAAAAAAAAAAAAGTAATCTTATCTACTGCATATTCTCCCTTCAGTGTTATGCCAGTTTAGTCAGACTAAAGCTGTTGACAGAAATTTCTCCACTCAGATGAGAAGCAAAGATGAGAAGAGGCATTACAATGGTGATGGAAAAGCTTTAAATAATGAGACAAATCCCAGAATCTCTAGGGAACTCATTCGGCATTGGAAACCATTTCATGTTTCTTTCATTATGGGAATGATATCCTAGCTATTAAAAGTACAGAGTGAGTGTCCGTGCAGTAATTTTAATAGGGTGATTCAGAGCGGGTCACTATTTGGTTTTGAAAACAAGAGCATACGAGACTGTTTACAACTGCACCATGCTTCAAGCCATTCCAATTTATCACGGGATGGTGGCTTTAGAACCTCTGATTGTATAAGCCTGTCAAGGCATCACAACATAAGCAACACAATCTATCAGAGCTGCAAAAATATTATTTGAGGAGTTCATTTAGTTTCATAAACTTTTCCCAATTCTCTGACACCTTAAACAAAATATGATGGGCATTTATATTGTATAGCATACAGGAAAGATCACTTACTGCTTGAAAAAACTGATCTACACCAATGAAGAGAGAAAAGACAAAATAATGGAAAATAAGGAACATTTTATGATACTTTGTACTATTTTTTGAAGTGCACCAGTAAGATCATAATTCCCATGATCTTTGCAAAGACATTTTTGCTGTTCAAATTTGGATATATGCAAGGAGGGAAGTTGCCTTTAAAAGATTTATAAAGTAACCTATACTGAAATTAGCTGGGGCAAGAACAGCTGTTTCTTCTGAAGAGTCAACATCTATTTTTGGTGAAGAGTTTTGTTTTATTCCAGATTTTGTTTTCCTAATTTTTTTCCTGGGTGTATTTCACTGTTATAAAAATACGCATTTTCAGTACATGTTCTGAAATGTAGTGTCACATATACTGATATCTCATCCTGTCCAAACAGAGGATACTAGCTGATCTTTAAGAGAAAAAAAAATATAAACGTAAAAGCCCTGAAGCTCAAGGCAAAACTATGCTTGGCTCAAATATCTATTTTCTATATAGTAATTACCCTATGTAAACTGAGCTTTCCTAACAGAAACATACCCTGAGGCAAGCTTGAAATACAGCACTCTAGTTTATAGAACTGGACCAAATTTCTCAAAAACAGACCATTAAGTCTCCCTGAGCATTCCTGACTTGAATAGCACAGGCTGATCACACAGGAGAGCATGCTGATATGAAGAGAGACAAGTATACTTTCAAGGGACTGAGATTTGAAATATTGATTCAGTCACATTAATTGAATTTTTGCCTTGAGAAGTGATTACAAAAATGTTTCTCCAATATTAATTTGTATCTGCTTTGGATAAGATTAACATTAATTTCTTCGCCAGTCCCCATTACTCTTTTATTATTCATTAGCGTCTCCCTTTGCATGTGTAAGAGACCTTGATGAAGCATGTTTATTCATAGACTAACCTTTTTAAATAATTCTAACAGCTCTCTAACAGAAACCTTCCTGGCATGCTGAATATCTCGTCTTTGTTTCATTATTCAAACCTTGTGCTCTATCCTCCACTTGAGATGCTGAACATGAATCATACTGCTCTTCCTACTGCTCTCTTCCTCCCACTGAAATGTCCTTTGCAGCCTGATCCCGCAGGATAGCTCTGTTCACAAAATACTGCAGCAAATTGTCTCCTGCTAGAATCTACGACGGTATAATTTTTACAGAGCTTGAGTGCAATTATTGATTTATGCTGTCCTTAGTTCATCACATATTTGTTATCATGTTTTAATTCATTGTTCATTTACCTCTCATTAAAATATTTGTTGAAAGCAAGCCTCTGATGAGAGCTCTAGAAGCAGTAATTTATTTTCTCTTCTGTGCTTACAAACTTGTGATTCAACTTTTTCAAGCAGACAACGGGAAAGAGAAAGGAGATCTAAAAGAGGAACAGATCAATTAATTTCTCTGCAAAATCTATACACATATGCAATTGAAAATTCACTGTAAAATTTATTTTAAAATACAAGATACATATACGCTTTCACATTTCTCATAAATCCTCCTTCTGCAGCATTAATATACAGTTGCCTCTAGCAAAATGCTGTCATCTCTTGCATTATCTTTTTGTATTTATCTTGCTGTAACACCCAGCGGCTCTAATAAAGAAGGTATTAAAAATGCAAAGATTTGCTTCCTGCTCTAAAGAACATTGCAAATTTTTATTTTCTAACTTAAAAAATAAATTAGTGGGTGATTTGTTACCTTTTCCAATTAGGTTTAGGAATAACTCTGGAAAACATGTATTGATACTAGGCTAAGTTTCTGCATAAATAGAAAAATCTATTTCACAGAGAAGAAACAGTACATATTTACGTAAATTCTGAAGTTTTGGTAGTCAGGCAGTGTAAGTAGACATTAAAGGTGCCACAACTGAAATCCCTTTTACAGCACTCAAAGGAATGGGAATTAGTTTCCAATATGCAGTTCAAAAATGCTTGATAATTTCTGGTTTGGGGGAAAGAATATCTTTTAGGTTTAATAATTCTTTTTGTAGAGGTTAGGATGGTGAAGATAGTAAAGATTTGGTACCTTGAGAGAAAATTCAGTATTTGAAACTTAAATTCCAAGTGACTGAATAGCAGGCAAATAAAAGAGAGTAAGTTTTTCAAAACTGAATTTTCAAAAATGTTTAATGGAAAAAAGTTACTTGTAAAATGAAAAAAAAAGCCCTTTGGGGTGTGTGAATTGAGGAAGAATACATTCAGAGCTCAGTGAACATATAGTTATCTTTCTCTTGTTAGGTTTATATTATCTCAACATGTATAAACGTGTCCATGATTCACAATAATACTAATATAAAGAGTAACTATGACTGCTAGTCTCCCATGGACTTTAGAACACATTCAGTCTTTTCACTGTCCCTACACACCATGTCACCTGCAGACAGATGAGTAAACCTAAGCGTTTTGTAATTTTAAAATAAATGAAAACTCAAGTGAACATACAGAAAACCAAAGTGTTTTCCTTGGCCAAAGATTGAATTGTATTCTGCTTATCCTTAAGTGCGGTTACTGACATAGCTTTTCCACCAGTTTAAATATGCTGACTTCTGAAGATTTAATTCATAAATTTCATTAGATCATTTATTTTATTTGCATTTTATTTTCAATTGAGGAGTGAAAAGACCTTCTACAAGCAAAGTTAAAATAATAATAATAAAAAAAAGTATTGAAATGGAGAAATTATTATTAATGCCATGGATATCTTCACGTAATTCTCTGATAAAATGAGTAGGGTGCCCTACATAACCCAAGACATGAGTATTTAAAATCCATCTTTATTAACACACTATCTGACAGCTGTGATATCTCTGGTAAAACATTTGAAATCTGTAGGGTTAAATGTAGGGCATCTTTTGTATTGGGAAAGGTTAGAGAGAATAGGCTTGGTTTATAGAAACACTTTTTCTGAACCCTTCACAACCTGAGTGAAAGGCCACAGTCCTTACAATTTTTGTGGATGACCTACAAAAGGTCTGCCTGCTAAATTCTCCACAGCATAATTTACATTTTACCATCTTGAACAATGGATTTCTTGCAATGATTACTTTGAGCTATTAAGAACTGATCTGATTTTCCTCTATAGTCTTTCCCACTGCCAAATGTGTCTTTTCCAGGGCAGTACATGGGTACTTGGAATTTTCACGGTCTTCCTTAAACTGCAACAATTTTGTTTTATTTTTGGAGTTTATGGTTCTTCAGTGTGGGATTGTCTTTATGTCTCCAGAAAGAGCAAACAGCACATAAAGCAGGTGTTTTTGGCTACTGTGCGGATTTCTGATGTCAGGTTTATAAGCAATTGTTTTGTTTGTTGGCTTGCAGACTTTGGACTTAAAAGTCCTTAACTTGCAAACTGTGCATTACTGAAGGATTCTTACAGGCATGCATGCTAGAGAATTAACTTTAATTCTAACCTTTTCTTTTATTAATAGAAGTCAGGCATGTAGTGGTAAATTTCCAAAGCTCTGTGTAGGCTTTTCAGCTGGAAGAATCACACTAAATTCAATAGGCCATATGTTCTATTGGCTGGCAGGCTGCAGAGGTTAGTTTCATGATATAGCTTATTGCAAAAATTGCTTCAACAGCTCCATCTTTTGAGAAAGGGCACCAATTTTGGATTTGTGAAACCTGAACAAAGTTCTTAGCCTATCCACATTCTTCTATCAATTTAAACTATTCTTTTAATGAACACAATATTTTTGTTTCCTTAGCTCACAATTTTCTTTCCTTATAGTAGTATGTGAATATGAAACAACACAGATGTGATAAAAGAAGCCATAGAGCTAAGAATGTGATAGTGTCCAAGCAGATTGACTGCAAATGTCAGAGGTATTGTCTAAAAGTTTAAAAATACTTAAGAACACACAACAACATTACGTTTGCTTCATTACTTTAAAGCAATAGTATGACTGGTGTTTCATAAAGCCTTGAGCACTATCATACAGAATCGACGAATGGTCCAGGTTGGAAGGGACCTTATTGACCATCAAGTTCCAATCTGGATGCTGTGATCAGGGACAACTCCCAGTAGATCATCTTGCCCAAAGTCCCTTCCAGGCTGGTTTTGAACACTTCCAGAGATGGGGTATCCACAGCTTTTCTAGACAACCTGCTCCAGTGCCTCATCATTCTCGTGAAAAATCCCAACATCTGTTCTAAGTCTATTCTTACTAGTTTAAAACCATCACTCCTTGCCCTTTCTGTAACTGTCTTTTTTATGCTGGGGACCCTGGGGATGAGCACAGTACTTCAGGTGGGATTTCACTCCTTTGACCCACTGGCTGCACTAGTAAATGCAGCACAGGATATTTTTTACTTTCTGAGCTGCAAGCACGCACTGCCAGCTAACATGCAAGTTTTCATACACCAAAATCCCCAAGCTCTTTTCCTCAGGCCTGCTCTCAGTTCATTCATCTTCCACTCTATACTGATGTTGGAATTTCCCTAATCCATGTGCAGCACCTTGTACTTGGCCTTGTTCAACCTCCTTAGGGTCACATGGACCCACTTCTTAAACCTTTTCAGGTCTTTTTTTCATGGCATTTCTTCTTCATATCACGTAAACTGCACCACTTATCTTGACGTCATCTGCAGACTTGCTGAGGGTGTTCTGAATTCCATAGTCCATGTCATTAATGAAGATATTAAACACTATCAGTCTGAATACAAAGCTCTTTAGGACACCACTTTTTACTGATCCCTGCTTGGATACTGACTCACTGACTACAATTGTCTGGATACGGCCAATCAGTCAATTCCTTATTCAATAAATAGTCCATCTTTCAAATTCATCTTTTTCCAATTTTGAGAAAAAAGTGTAAGTATGGTACAAGAAAGAATTCCTACTTCCTAATACCAGTTAAGAATGGAGCATAATTCACTGAACTTTCTACCTTCACAGACCATGGTTTTGGTTTTGTTTTGCTTTTTTGTTGCTGTTGTTGTCATTTTTTATTTTTTGTTGCTATTTAAAAGTAATATAGAATATATGGAGGCTCAGGAATTTGTACTGATATTTAGAAAGTTTCAAATGAAATATAAAGTTCTCAGATTGGCTTATTTTATCCAGGCCTTCTGCCCAGGCACGGCTTTGGCACAAAGGGAAATAGGTTGCTTCTTTGAACAGATAAGCAGTAGATAGACCTTCCATTTGTATAGAAAATGTGTTCTTATTGCAAAGTAGGGATAAACAGAAAACTCCAGATTTTAACCCTCTCCCTTACCCACCCC
>JAOWBP010000001.1:140498178-140509889 GCA_028571105.1 Tragopan temminckii
TGTTAAAAAAAAAAAAAAAAAAAAAAAAAAAAGAAATTTTTGAACATTTCAGGACTGGCTATGACAAGATAATTCGATTTGGGTGTGAGCAGTTCTAGTTGAGGCCTAGTTTCTGTGTGCTAAAATATTAAACAAATTTGAAAAGTGTTAGCTGTCTTCACAAAATGATTGCCAAACTTCTGAGTAATAGAATGCTAGATTGAGTATTGCTAAAAGTTATTTAGCAATACATGATGGATCTGACACTAGACCAAGAATATTTTTCACAGAGCACCTCTGACCCAAATCATCATTCTCTCAGGAATAACAAGTTCATCAAAAGGAAAATGAAGTCAGCTTAGAGACAGGCATATTAGAACTGAATAGCGAATGTAAAATATGTGAGTGATCTTGGCCTTGTTTACACTCCAGTATCTGAGTGAAGATAGGAACTGTTTCTCAGTCTCAATATGTTCAAAATGACCATTTAAATCTCTCTGTCTTTAATGTCAGACACAATATTACCTGGATTCAAGAAAAAAAAGTAACACTTTTTAAATATTGCTACTGTCAATCTCCATATTGTACCAAAGTTGCAAGTGTTAACAAAGTAAATTTCTGTACATTTCCTTTTATTTATTTATTTATTTATTTTACTGTTTATTTAGATTTCTGGATGCATATCTGGGGAAGAAAAAAAAAAACATTTGCACAGTATAATACTTTCACAGTAAGATAGGGGGAAAGAAGCAAGAATAATTCTGTATTATAATAAAATAATTGCAGGTTGTGATTAAATGAATCCTTTCATCCAAGAACTCAAAATGCACTACAAACATTCACTGATCTGGAACTGATGCCTAACCTATTAAAGTCTACGAGAATACTTCAAATGATTCAGTGAGCTTTGAATCAGGATCTTAACAGAGAAGTCTGAATTAGGGCAGTTTATTTCAGAGTCAAAACCATTTATAAACAAATTATTTTGGTTTAATGCATTTAGATGGGTGAACGTAAGCAGGTCTGTTGCTTGCCTAAATGAGTTTTGTTTGTTTCTGTAAGTGACAAAATAGCGTTAAGCTATTTGTAACAAAGTGTTTGGTTACTGCATCAACATGTTTAAATGTATTTGCAGAAGAGGGTCTGCCTGAGGAGAATAAATTGTTTTTAGGTTGGTATTGTTACTCTGGTTACAGCTTTTCTTTCTTAGACTAATCACGTAGCAAAAAAAAGCACCTTACAAAGGTATAATAAATATTTTAATGTTACTATTATCATAAAAGTAGTTCAGTATACGTAATAATGTTATATTGACATATGCATTATTTTATGTCCCCTTTAAATTGTTTGTACTAATAATATATTTTTTTCAATTTACAAGACTTCTTCTCACTTCACCCACACTTAAAGCCATTATTTAATAAGTGAGAGTAGTTGCATTCATCTATTAAAGAAAAAGAATAATATGTTTTGATTTAAAATGGGGATTCAGCAGAAATGGGTCAAGCTATCTTTTTAAATAATGTTGCCCAAAGAATACATTTGTAGTTTTGATCCTCACAGTTTTCAGAAAGTTCAAAGTTTACTTGGATTTTTTTCTTTTCTTCCCTAATAATAAACTGTTGCAATGACATCTGGCATCCTTTTGTGCTTCTCCACATTTTCACCAATTTGAGAGGCTGAAAAAAATAGAATGGAATTCTTTATTTACAGATAAGAAAGTCCTCACTGCTTGTGATCAATAGTGTTATATCTAGAGATTCAAGCATCTCAGTTAGAACCATAACAGGCAGAGTTTATTACTAGTAAATCAATATGATGTCTCTTAGCCATGCATCTCTTTCAAAAATCTGTATAGCATAGAGATTATCATTATATAATAAAGTCCAGTATCTCTTTTGCTATCTTCTGGTTCTGATCTTGTAAAACTGGGAATTGATTTTCCTGAAAATCAATATTATGTTTCCACCATGTGGCAGATACACCACTTAGCAACAGCTCCAGGTGCCAGCCCTTGAGTGGGACTGGGAATGAATGCATGCTGAGGGAGAAATTGCTCAAAAATTTGAAGATCAACATCTCCAGGCTAAAGAGATATTTATTTTCTATGCCATGGGTGCAACACAGCAGCCTTCCCTAAGCAAACCTGATGTGCATTTTCCAATGATTTTTCTGTTTTCCTAAGCAGAATTAACTATCAGCAAGAAATCTCTCTCCTTTGTATGTTGGATTTCCACAGATGTGAATAAACCCTGCTCATCTCACACAAGAGAAAGCCAAGGAAAGCAGAAAGCCAGCTGCTGCCCTCAAGAAAAGTTGAAGGTTTATCTACTTTGATGACAGTCATACAAAATATCAGACATTTATGCTTTCAGCAATCGTTGTCACAACTTGATTCATATACACAGACTTGATACAAAAAGAGATGTAAAGAATCACTTACTTTTATACAGGTATTAAAGGGCTATAAGCCTTCATTAGATAGATGAAGACTGATAGCAAATCTGATTGTCTTTAGGCTATACTGTGCCTCTGAGATCTCATCAGTATCTAAATCTGTCATAAAGAATGTCTAACAAAAAGAAGTATTGTCTGTTTGGACAACTTGCTTTCTTCATTAAGATACTCTTCCTGACTTCTAATGGTGATGGGAAGCTTTATCACTGGTATCTTATTTTTTCCTCTTATTTGCCAAGATACCAACTCTTTCATGACATCAACTTTCTTATCTTTCTGAAGACAATAATAATAATAATAATTAAAAAAAACCACACCAACTATTTATGTCTCCTAGGGAGAGTCCTTCCAATTGTCCATATATTCAGGCAGGTCCCAACAGGGAAGCATAACTGTATTCCTAGTAGTTATTTTCTGAGTATGATTGGTAAAATTTATTCTCAGAATCTAAGGAGAAGATCAAGACTATCCCTATTATCTGACTTATGCAAAGGTTTCTCAACACATCTGGAGAATGTATTTATTTTTGTCTTCTTTCACTCTTTGTTTTTGGTTTTTGTAATATTGTTGTCGTTGTTCAAGACAAGCCTGATATCTCCGAAGAAATGACAATATGAAATAATAAAAGTAAGATTTTATAGAATCTGAGTATCAAAGCATTATTATCATGTAGAGAATGAAATCAAAACATCACAGTGTCTTTCCAGCTTTGCCACTAACAGTTTGCTGTGGTAATGGATTTTCCCCTGGTTGCCAGCTGACTTCCAAATAGCCAACATGCATTGCTTCAGCTGCATACTTATTTAGCAGATATGAAAGGCTGTCCTGTCACACTGAAACATTTGAATTGTTTTGACATCAGTCTTCAAGCAGCATTACCTTGTATATCACTTTAAGATTCTGCATGTTTGAGTTGCTATGGAAGGAATGAACTATGCTTATAAATCTCTCTTTATGGGCAGTAAATTCAAACGTGATCAAGTTTCTGACAATGCAAAAGCTTCATTGGTAGAGATCTCATTCTCCATGCTTGTGGCTATTATGTCATGCCCCATTACCATCTTCACTGTATAGTTTTATAGTTAGAAGTAAGCTTAATTCAGGATTGTAGTAGTTTGCTAAAATTTTATTCCAGGACACAATATTTAGATTTAGGTGTTTAGTTACTTTACTACATGTTTTAGTATTTCTGACTTCTGGTAGGATATTTTCTCCTTCTAGTGTCCAATCAATTTTGAAACATTACCTTCTTGCATGCTTTTCAGTATCTTCTTTTACAGAAGTTGTTATTTCAAATGATTTTCAGTAATGTAATAAATCATAAATAAAGGTGAATTGTCCTACCCTCAGATATTCATCATATCATTGCTCAATATGTGTGTTCTTGCCCAGCTTCCAAAACATGTATTTTAAATTAATGTTCCCAATTTAACGTATCGTACAATAAATCTTAGCCTCACAACTTCATCATTGCCATAAACAACACAAAAATTATTCCAGATGCATCCACACTATTTGTTTTTCAAACAGAAAAAAAGGAAAAGAAAAATCTTCTGATAACTGACATCATCTTTATTTATAGAAAACCAGCATGTGACAATCACAAGACAAGAGATTAACTGTTCTTCCACAACCAAACATTTTTATTCTGAATTTTATACCAGAGTCCCTCAGCATGAGGCTAGTCATTTTCTCACTTGAGAGGATCAATTCATAAGGTTGCTGGAAAGACTTGCATCTAAAAGATAGCTGATACTGTTTTATTTTTCTCCCCTCCATATTATTAATCAGAGTTTGAATAGCATAATTCTTTGCACAAAAGATTACCTCATTCTACATCATTACAAAATGCTTGTATTTCACAAGGTTGTCTGTATTTGCAGCAGATAAGGCTAATTTTTTTTTATTATTTTTATTCTTTTTTTCCACTGCTTATCACACATCTCAAGTTAAAGCAATGCACTTTGATACATATTAAATTCAAACATAAGACAGATTCAGGTAAATTTCTTAAAGAAGATTTATATTTGTTTGTTTCATTTGGAAGCTGCTCATAAGTTTCAATCACTTGTGTGCTCTGTTTCTTAATTAAAAATAAAATTGTTTCTGCAGCTTTTCTAGTCATTTATCTCATCAATCCAATGGTTGAATAAGTTAAATGTGAATTTTAAATGAAGAGTGCCTCTAATAATACTTCGTATGTTTCTAATAGCCTAGAGTTTGTGATAAAATCCTTCTGATTTAGAAGTTCTATTTGTTTATATTTCCTTCACACTATATAATGATCGGAAGCACAAGAAGTTGAGTTTTTTCTTTATTCCAGAGGGTCTACTGCACGATGCAATGTAGCTAAATATTAATGTCTTCATGTCCTAATGATCTTACAACTTCTTCACGCTATCTAAATCTTCACTTCATGTTTAAAACTTGGCATCTTCATAAACATGTGAAATTCACCACATTCTAATAGAAATTTATTCAGAACATGATGGTAGATGTAATATAAGTGCAGAAGCAAATTTGATAGACACCTAATCTAGACTTTAATTCTATTTAGTCTTATATAATATAAAAATGTCTGCTTTCTTTCAGGATTGATATTTCCAAGATCTTCTTTAAGATACGGCTCCTTAGTTTTTTTCTCAGAGAGAAAATGAATGAGCAACACTCTCCCTCAAAATGACAGTGGAATGAAGTGCTGCCTCCATTCTTCTGGACAGGTTCTCAATAACTAAAGCACTTCTCTCTTCCTGTGTATGGAGACCACTGATTTAGTACAGTTTCTTCTAAAAGAGAACCAGATGCTTAATTACACTATTTGAAAGAAAAAGAATCTAAGAGTCTCAAAACTCACAGATGTAAATTTTTCAAGAATAAGGTGAAACAAGAAAAGACAAGAATAATTCACTTTCTTTAAAATTCTAAGTGTCTCAGCACAGAGGCCCTGGGCAATTTTTTCAAAGCTAGAAAGAGGCAGGAGGTTGGTTTTGCTAACGACCAAAAGACAAACTTTATGTGTGATTCTGTCTGAGAGAGACTAGAAGGAGCTGTTCAAGTCGTCAACTGAAGAATTCTGAAACTAACTATTAAATCACATCATTAAATGCATTAGTAGGCCGAGGTCTGTCTTAAGGTATCTAGGATTTCTTCCCTTACAGTAACTATTCAAAAGACAGTAATGATAGTTTTCAAGTTATGTGCAATCTTAATGTGAAGATGTCATTAGACACAATACAGGTGGTGCGGTACCTAAGATTCAATTGTTCTTTCTCCTCTAAGTTTACTCATATTCTACACATATTTTCAGACATTTCTATTTTGCTATGGATTTTCCAATTCTTTTCTAACAACATAGTAATCTTTCCTTAATCATAATTGTCCCATTAATTGCCTCCTAAACTCAAATCACGACCTTAAACCTTGTATTATTGTATGTCAACCTATTATTAGTGCCGAGGTCTCAGAGTTACTAAATCTCCACAAATGATATCTCACTCTACCTCCCAGCTGTATGTTTTTAACCCATTTCAAGACTCAACCTTACAGGTTATTCAAAAATGCTCAAATATATCATGAAAGACTGTAAGGAATTCACTGACACGATCTCTGCCATCCTCATTTAAAACTACATGTGTACTTTATATTATTCTCCAAACTCCTATAATATTTCCGCATTGCAGTATGAAATATTTTACTAATTTAAGGGAGCTACTGATTCAGAAAATAATTTACTTTTTTTAAAAAAAATCCAAGTTAGTCCTGTTTTTTCTGTAACAAATAAATACATCAGTTTTACCCTAATTTCTGTTTACACTGAATCATAGAATTGTTAAGCTTGAAAAAGACCACTAGTATACTCTAGTCCAGCTGGCAGCACATAACCACCATACCCACTAAACCTGTCCCTCAATACCTCATTTAGGTTAAGTATTGGAACAGGTTGTCTAGGGAAGTGGTGGAGTCACTGTCCCTGGAGGTTTTTAAAGAAAGGATAGATATAGTGTTTAAGGACATGTTTTTGTGGGCAATATTTGTGGTAAGTAGAGAGTTGGACTTGATGATCTTAGAGGTCTTTTCCAACCTTAATGATTCTATAATTCTATGACCTACACATTTCTTGAAAACCTCCAGAGACAGTGACACCACCACATATCTGGGCAGCCTGTTCCAATGCATTACTACTCTTTTTTAGAAAAAAAATTCGTAACATCCGACCTGAACCTCCTCTGGTGCAACATATGGCCATTATCTCTCATCATATCATTATTTCTCTGATTTAACTTGTTAGATATAAAAGATATTAGCACTGAGAAATAAAAAAGGCAAGTTCCTAAGTTCAGAACTTGACATCCAAATCTATTACTGAGTTTGCTATTTATTATTACAGTATATTACAGAATTGAATGAGCAGAGTACACAAGCAAGAGTTACCTAGGGTTGGCATAATTCATTTTGTGACAGGTTACATGTACCTAATGTAGCTAATCATTTTTTTTATTCATGAGAAAATTGAATGATTCTACATTAATTGTTGAATTCCTTGATGGCCTTGGGCATTTTTGCAATTCTAGGCATCTTCAGACTTATTTACCAATATGTCATGTGAACCTGTGCCCATTTTAGAAAGGATTAAAACAAATCATTGATGTCACGCCTCATTTCAAAATTGTGTCATATTTTATTTTGAAAAGCAGCCCGAGAGGTGCTTACTAATTTTATTTATTAATTAGGAAACAAAGTCTGAGAGAATGGATGTTGAGAGAGGTTAGTTATGTCTTCTACAACAAGAATACTAACATAAAATAAGAAGTACATAGAACATTTTCAATTACCCTTTGTAACATTCTGCCCCTTCAGTAAAGTTGTAGTAAATTTATCAAGATTATTAACTTACCTTTAGAAACGTAACTTGCTCCTGCCTGAAATTGTGTTAACCAGTAAGTTCAGCACTGCTGTTGAGACTGAAACACATTTCTGTGTGGAAATTTGGAATTAAGTTATTGCTTTCAGAAAAAACAGAAAGACACAAGTACACCCAGTCTTGCTTTTATAACTGAATTTTCATCTCTACACTAGAAGTTCTGTTGCACAAAATTACCTAACCACTCAAAGAACATGTAGGTAAGTATTTCTAGATTGAAGTTGCATCTGAAGGAAACTTCTTTGAGGCGGGTAGTTCAATCCACTGACTGTAGTGTCCTAAAGAAAATCTGCCTCATAGTCCAACATCTGAGTTAACTACTTAAAACTTGATGAGATTGATTTATTCAAGGCATATTCTCAGAATATGTGTTTTTTTTTTGTATTAACACATGCATGTATTTCTTAATTAGCCAGTAATCTTCTTGTATACCAACAGTCAAGATTTCTATTGATCAATATTCAGCTAACAAAAGCAAAAAGCATCCTGATGTGTTCTTTTCCCTGAGACTTAGTATGCCAGTGTATGTTTTTTTCTCAAAAGTGCACAGTCAGAAGTGCAAAACTGTGTTTGTTTAAAGAATCAGTATGTCTGATTTGTGCATTGTGGCTCTGCCACCATTTCAGTAACTTACTTGTACTATTAAATCTTTTCTTAAACAAATTGTCCTTTATATTTCTTAGACTATCTCTTTATTGTATCAATAAACTCAATGGGAAATGCAGTCCTAGTCTGAACTGCAAAAACAGTTGTGAATATCATCATATCATGTGTTGTAAGAACACATAACATTGGTTGATGCTACTGGCTGGGTCCATAATTTTTTTTTATACCTACAGTTATTACAATAACTAACAATCAGAATTTCTAATTTGTGGCAGTAGAAGTGTTTATTTATTTATTTACTTGTTTCACTTCTTTCTTTAATAATCTACCAGATTTACACTTCTCTCCTTTAGGAACTTCACAGATTTACAGAATTAACAGAGTTGGAAAAGACCTCCAAGAGCATCCAGTCCAACTATCCAGCTATCATCAATATCACCCCACTAAACCATATTAGTTAGTACTCACCCAAATGCTTCTTGAACACCTCCAAAGGCAGTGAGTCCACCGCCTCCCCGGGCAGCCCATTCCAGCATCTGACTAATCTTTTGGAGAATATTTTTTTCCTAATAACCAAACTGAATCTCCCATGGCACAATTGAGGCCATTCCCTCTATCCTATCACTAGAGAAGAATCCAACCCCCACCTCACCACTACCTCCTTTCAGGTAGTTTGTAGAGATCTATAAGGTCTTCCCTGAGTCTCCTCTTCCCCAGACTAAGTGTAACTCATTCCCTCAGCTACTTTTCTTAGGACTTGTGCTCCAAACTCCTCACCAGAGGCACAAAACTGAACAGAGTATTTGATGTGCAGCCTCACAGAGCTGTACAGGGCACAATCACCTCCTTGCTCCTGCTGGCAACAATATTTCTGCTTGTCATGCTTTTATGACACTTCTATAAGCCAGGATGTCATTGGCCTTCTTGGCTACCTGAGTGCACTGCTGGCTCATGTTCAGCTGAGCACTGACCAACACCTTCAGGTCTGTTTCTTCCACACTTCCTGCCACTCTGCCCCAAGCCTGTCACTCTGCTTGGGGTTGTTGTGGCCAGAGTACAGGACCCAGCACTTGGTCTTATTGAACTTTATTGCACTGGCCTCAGCCCAGCAATTCATCCTGTCCAAATCCCTCCGTAGGACCATTCTACCCCCAGGCAGATCAACACTTCGTTCAAACTTGGTGCCATCTGCAAACTTACTGTGGATGCGCTCAATCCCCTCACTGAGGTCATCAATAAAGGTATTGAACAGGATAGGCCCCAGTACTGACCACTACGGAACAACTTTTGTGACCAGTCGCCAGCTGGTTTTAACTCCATTCACCACCACCTAAGATTTCCCATCTTAGGACTTCCAGTACAACAGTCCACTTCACAGCTGGAGAAAGTGTAGCACATAGAAAATATGGTATAACCCCATTCCACAGTGTTTTGTAAAGAACATAAATCTTTGACTCTCAAAAATTGCTCATATCTTTCTTAGTTTTATCTTAATCCTAGAATTTTAAATAATACATTTATTAGAGATCCTTGTTTACAATTCCAAAATTACTAATAATTCTCAAACGTATGGTGGCTAATGTATTATGAAACTTAAAGGAAATGATGAGGAAACTCAAAAGTAACATTTTCGTGTGCATGTTGCTGAGATTATTGCTTTCTGTGAGTTTGTAAAGAATTTTGTCATCAAACACCATTGGAGAACCTCTAATGACTCCTTTTTCTTTCTGGTTTTGAGAACCAAAGAAATGCATGAGCCCTCAGTGCATCCATATTAAAACTTTTCATTTAACTTTCTCCCGTCCTAGCTGTGCCTGAGTAGCCCAAATAGCATCTATTTACATAAATCTTTTCAAACTCAACTTTAACGAAAATCCCTACAAGTCTTACTTTATCAATCATTTGATGGGTTTATCAACCTTCTAATCTTTGCAACGCATATCATGTTCTGTGGCATAACCCACTACAGAATTTTAGAAATATTATCTACATAATTAATTTTTATAGATGTATCGTATTTCATGGTAACAATATTTGTTTTCAGCTTTGTTAATGATACAGTTTTCATCTAAGACCATCAGCACTTAGATTTTGGAAACATGCTTTAAAGGGATGAAGTCAGAAAGCAGAAAGAATGAGAGGGGGAGAGTGGTATCAACTAAGTGCTATGCCAAAGAATCCCACTCACTGTTCACTGCTCCTAAATTTAAAATTAGAAGTGTTTCACTGCACCTGAATTACTTTGACTCAGATAAGTAATTCCAATAGATCGGCTTTAGTGATTATCTTCTGACTTTAAATTTAGACTCACTGAAATGTCTGGTTCTTTTAGAACGTAATTTTCCAGACTGAAGAAGTCCTATGGACCTGCAGTCAGAATTAAGGAGAGAGACAGATTAGCTGTGCTATACAGTATATTCAGTTACTCAAACCTTGAGTCATTTTTCAAGATTTTGAGATGTTTATATACTAAGTTTCATTTCGGGGAATGTGTCATATCACAGTTATTAATGGGAAGAGTGACTGAAAGTTCAAAAAGCTTTATACCAGAGAAGAGATAATGGAGGCAGGCAAATACAAAATTGCAAGTGAATATAGGCTAGCAAACAGGCTCATGATCAAGGCACAGTGTGAGCTACAAAGCAGAAAAACTCATATAATGAAATGAATTTTAAAAGATACTTTCAGATCCAGCTTTCTGGGATAAAAATTAGGATCATGATTTGAAATGCTGGAAAGGTATCACATTTTATGCTTTGTGGGCACATCATAAACTTTGGGGTTATAGATAAAAGATGCTTACTTCTGCCAAAAGTCGAGTTCCTTTTATCTTTCTGAAAAGAATGTGATTAATTCTAAGATTTTCAAAAGCAACTAAGGGACCTAAGGGCCTAAGGGTGGATTTATTACACCTAAATTTGACTTAAATCTCGATCTAGGCAGACTTCAGAATTGGTAATCATCTTAACTAAATTATCCACCTGAAAACTGCAATCTAGTCTATATGAGTCATTTAACTTACTTCCACAGCCAATGAAAACAGACAAATTACTTTAGAACTGTTACCTGGGATGCTTCCCATTTTATAGTAATGTGAATTATATTCCTCTATGAATCATCCATGCCTTTTAAAAGGATTACATTCTATACATTTTCTTCACAAGTACAAATATTTACATAAGGAATGATGTAGAAGAAAAGGAAGCCAAAGATTTATAAAGATTCAGCACCATATATCCCCTTGTCATTTCTGACATCATCAAAAAAGGATTAGTTATTTGCTTTATATAAATTTTTATTCTTGTTTGCAAAGTGCACTCTTGAACCCTGAACTGCCTTCTCTCTAGAAAAAAAAAAAAAAAAAATAATAATAATAAAAGGAAAACTTTGTACTTAGAGACTTCTTTTACTGTTGGAAACACCCTTCTCCATAGAGATGGCAAAACAAATGTTAGTTTATTAGATAGGGTGTCTAGTTATATTTCACTTAGATATCACTTCCACTCCATTTGTCTGTCAGTTTTGCATAAATTGAAGACTTAGTTAATGTAAAACCAGAATGCATTTCCACATTTTTCCTCAGGGGTCATGGAACATCAAAAAGTATTAGCACGCTTAGTTGACAACTTAAGATACCCTAGGATGCTACAATACCCTTGGGTGAAAAAGCAGAAGAATTCTTTATGTAAACAAATGTATGGAGATATGAAACAGAAAGAAAGGAAGAAAGGAAGAAAGGAAGAAAGAG
>JAOWBP010000001.1:140509989-140520358 GCA_028571105.1 Tragopan temminckii
AGTAATCAAGTAATAAATCATACAGGAGAATTTTTTCTTGTAATAATAACACATTAAATCCTGCTAGATAATCAAAATAAGCATCATAGATGGTTAAGTATGAAATAATAATGTGCATATTTCAGATAAGATTTATTTAAATAGAGTAATTCAGTCTTTGGAAATGAAGAAAAAAGCCAACCAAACAAAAAGCCTCTAAATCATAACAACAAAGGTCTAAGACACCATAAACCATAGTAGTTTAAGCAGAAAAAAATACCACAGATTACTTTTAACATTTGTATCCAGAATTCTCTTATAAAAATTAAGCATTTTTCTTCTTAATTCAGTATGTATATATAAAGCAATTGGGCTATTTCTAGCACACATAGTACCACAGATCAGCATACTTCCCTAAGGCAATACCTAGGGGCCTGAACTAGCTTGTGCTTCCTACTCTGAAAGTCCTACCATCACCTCTACTGATACTTAGGCAAGACCAGCTTGTTTTGTTGATGTTGCTTTTTTGTTTGATTTTTAATAATTAAGTTACTTTTGAAGAGAGGAAGGAAGGTTGATCTGGTTGTATTTCAAAGCCAACATCGCTGGCACAATGTTGAAAACTCTTGGTCCATGAAAGCAGGGTCTGCATAAGATGGCAAACTAAATTTTGAGTAAAGTCAGTGGAGAACTGTAAGTGCTCCTAAGGACCTGAAGAAGGGAAATTGTTGTTACATAAATTATCTTTTGCCTTCTCTCTTGGAAGCAAAGGGAAGGTATGATGTAATTGGTTCTACTACGCTTATTACACAGTGTGTATTGACTTGTATAGCTAAGCACAAAAGGAGTTACCAGAAATGTTGAAGAGTTGCTTCACTGTAGAAATCTACAGAAATGTGCAGAGCTACAAAAACGTTATTCTCTTCTTGATCTATAAGATTTTGTAAAGCAATTTTATTTTATTTTATTTTTTTTTTAGGTCTTTTTAGGATTTTTGCTTTATTTTATTTTTATTGTTTTAGCTTTTATTTTGGGCTATGTTCTTAAACTTGTCAGTTCTGTTCAGATATACTTGGAAATATAATCAATCATATTTACCGAAAAAAAAATCTAAGGAAATAGTATGGAACTGGAAATCAGATCTGAAGCAAAGCTAGAGTGAACAATACACAACAAAACTAAAAATCTATATAATTTCTAGTGACAGAGCTGTTAATACTTCAAAGCAAAATATACGTAGGTTTAACAAAAGCTTCCATAAACAATGATTTACAATCAACATGTATTGAAAAAGAAGCCTTAAGGAGCTGGAGCTCGAGTCTTTGCTTCTGGTTCAGAAGATGATTTATGCAGTTGTCACTCATTCATGTGATAATTTCCTTTCATGATTACTTCTGCTGATTACTCCTTAGGGTAAGTACTCATCAAAAATATGGTGCAGACTAGCTATTAGTAACAGAAAAGAGAGCAAGGACTCTTACCATAAGAATTGTCCCATCAAGTTCTGTAAAATGCTTTATGACCCAAGCTGTAATCCAATGTGAACACAGAAATTCTGGCCTACTAAAGGTACATTTAACCTATTTATCAAAAATACAGCATAGTCTTTGTTTTCTTGGACCTTTTTGAACCCTGAAAATTGTGATTCTTGTGTGCTTTGTTGTGACAAGAGTGATTAGGCAGTGGCTGGAATTTGTGCTCCTCCCAAGAGTTCTCTGGGTACTAGGTTGTTTTATCCTCATGAAATCAGTCTTCAGTCATTTCATAGCAGTAGCTAAAGCACATTAATTTATTTTCACAGCAGTAGGTAAAGGGAAACCTTTCTATTTTAAGGATTTTATGGTGTTGGTTTTTCAGTACACAACAGGAATAACACTGAGCAGTTTTTCAGTACACTGGGGATTTGACATTGTATGAGGTTCTCAGAAAAATGTATTCAGAAAAAAAAAAAAAAAAAAGGTGTTTACACTTCAATTTTTATATCTTTTCTTAAGTGCAGTCACCTCCATGGTTCTTTTCTCTACTTAGATATAGCCAGTATGAGAATCAATCACAACCTTCATTTATGTCTTATTATAGTGCAGTATGTATGTCCTTTTTCACTACCATCCTACAGTAAACCACATACCTGCATATTTTATTTCCTCATGTCAATGGAATAAAGGAAGAAAAAAATCACAAGAGAGCATGAAGTAACAAATTTATTTCCATGTTTAAGGATTTCCTAAATCACATAGTTGTCTAAGTCACAGGTAATTCAGAGACCAAATTCCCATGACCTTCACTGTGATTCTAAGTACTTCTAAGTATAATGGGATCGGATTTACAAAGGCAGTAAGGGACTCTGAGTTTCATATTGATGCTTGGTAGGATTTTCTGAAAGTGCCTTGCTAACGTCCTCTCACTGAAATATTTAAATTAGAGTCATTGAAATCAATAGAAGTAAAGTGCACTGACATTTCTTAGAAGGAAAAAAAAATAGATACCTAGATATTCGAGTATTTGAATACTGAAATACTTCACCTTAGACAGGTTTGAAAATGCTGCAAAGAAGTCAGGTCATTCATGTATTTTTGAAGATGTTAACATAATTTCTTCAGATCCGTTTCAGACTATCAGTGTACAGTTGGTGTTTTGAATGTTTAGCACCCTTAGTGAAATATAATCCAGGACTCTGAACACATTCCCAAAAGAAATTTTTAATTTTTTAATCATTCTGAAAGTTTGTTGTAAGAGATTACCGAACATGTGAATTGTTAGTAAGCCACGGCTGTTTTTAATATCACTTATTTCCTAGAGAAAGAGTTTTTTGAAAACTTCTGAGGCTTAAATTGAAATTACCATGCATCTCTATCTTTCCTGTCCCATCCTCCTTGCCCAGTATGATCTACTTTCTAGACACAGCTGTTCCCTCAAGAGTATTTTTTTCTTGCATGTTTCAATAACTGTCATAGAATGTTGTCATTGCTTTGCAGACCAGGCACCTCCTGTAAACACTGAAGCCAAAAAAGTAGAGCATAACCATGCAACATACAAATTCTTTAAACTATGAGGGTTAACTTCTTAATGTATGTTACAATAGAATAGTAAAGTGACTGCACTGTAAAAGCATAGCTAAAAACACATGAAATAATTTAGTCCCAAAGGAATCCTTCAGAATTTTAACTTTCCATCTGCTCATCTCTTCATTCAACCTTATCTGCAACAATGGATATTCAGTATACGGATGAGCAGAAGAAACTGGAATTGCCATCCACCTCTCACCATATGAAACTTTTCATCACCAATAGAGATTTTCATTCACCATTTTCTTGGTTTTGTTCCCAAGAGTACAGTGTGTAGCTAGAAAACCATGCGATAGAATCATAAACCTCAAAGATGAAAAGCCTGTTCATCTTGAGCAATGAAGAATTGTTCTCTATCCACACAGGGGAAAAATTCCTCATTTCACAAGTGTGCAGTGTCTATTTAATCTTGCCTAAAGTGATTCAAATGCACTTCTTTTTGTTTAGGGATTGAATTGAAAAGATGGGGAGAGGGACTAAGTATTTTCATCTTGTTATTTGTGCTTAATGGGAAGCATTTTCATTTAATAGGAGATAGTGATGTACCCTAAGGCAAGAGACCTACATACATACTGGTTATTGTAGAGTGAATGATAAGGATCTCTAACCCCTCACGCTGCTATTGATAGTTTTAGTTTATTTATTTGTGTACTTGATTTATTTATTTATTTACATATATTAGATTTTATTTTGAATTTTTGTTTCTGCGGTACACAGCAAATACAGGATTTTAAATTCACCAGATCCAGATTTGTTTACATTGTAATTTTTCCAGTGTATACTATAACTATTGAGATCATCTATTGAGATCTTCAGTTATCAGGAAAATTCACAATTATTAGTAAATGTTTGCTATTAATGATGAGAGATTTTCTAGATCTAACTATCTTACTGTTTTAGTGTGATTGTAAGGATGAGTTTAAAAGAAACTCTACTGCTGTTTTAGATCCTATATAATCTATCAGAAAACCTTGTTGAAATTAGAATTGGATACTGATCTGTTTAAATATCTCTGACAACTCTGTTATGCATCACCAAAGTCCCTTTGCTCCATCTGCTCCACTCCTTTCTTGCAGCCCATCTGCAATTTGCTACAGTTGTTTTGTCCTTTGAATTGCCAATGTGTCTAACTCAGAATGATACTATGGAAGCAAAAGAGGATCCTCATAATTTTTTGTTCTTTGAAGTGTAGATTTTTTTAATAATACAAATATAGGCCCTGTTGATGTTCCTCTTTTTTTTTTTTTTTTTTTTTTTTTTTAATTTTACTGAGATTATGAAGAGAGGAAGCTGGGAATACATTATGTCCACATGGACATAAGTAGTCTCGATGATCCTAGAACTAAGTGATAAAGCTAGCAAAATGCACAGTCTGGTAGTAGCAATGTATATGTGCTATCTGGCTGGTGTAGCAAATCGTTTTGTAGAATTTACATGTAAAGTATAATTAACCAATAGCATCAAAAATTAGGAAGTTCTTTAAGAAAAACACGGTGCAAGGCAACAGTTCTTGGAGTGAATAGAATTTATTAGCCTAGAAAACAGGACAATCTTTACTTGAGAAAACAAATGCAAAATTCTGGGCAGGAAAACATTTTTTATTTATCACTGTATACTGAAAGATAATCTAAAAATAATATCTACTTTTTCGATCACATCAATTACATCTTTGACCCAAAATTCTCAGGTCACATGCATCAAAACATACTTATTTTCTAACTCATATTGACTCCCTGTTGTTCACTGGAGTATCTAAAGTCAAAATCTCCAAACAGTGTTCCAGTACTCTTTCCTAACTATTTTAATTTAGCTTTATTAGTGAATCTGTCAGTTGGTTGCTGTTATTTTAACTGAGCTTGTATGTCCTGCTTAGTGCTCTTGAAATCAAATGACTCTGTCACTTCTGACTAAAAAGAAATATCATCTGCAGTCATTTCTGCATGGTGAACTGCCTAAGAACATACTGTTTTAAAATGGCAGAGTTGTGCAGGTGTTAATTTATTTTTGTAGCATATTCCTTGCTCAATCAGAATTTTCTAACCTGCAAAAATGAACAGTATTTACAAAACTAAAGAAACGTTGTGCCTTCCACAAGTTTTTTTTCTATTAATTGCTATTCATTCCTGACCAGTTGGCAAAATGTTCGCTAATCAGAATTTGAACTGTTTTGTGTATCATCATTATTCTTTTGTGGGAAAATTTCATCATGCTTAAAGTATACCATGTGTGTAGCTTAATTTTCTGAGAGTAATTGTCTAGAGTAGAACCAAACATTTCATCATTAACATTCACTACCAGAGTTCTGGGAAGATATTCAGCAAAGAAAACAGAAATATGAGGATGGTAGACAAAAAATTGTGAAGGGGGGAAAGATTGTCTTGTTTCTTCAGTTAACATATATCAGATTCCTTTTCAGTGCAGCCTAATTAAAGCAATTGCCTTTACACCTGAAAAGACTATGTCACATAAACGTGTATATTTATATCTGAAAAGGTCTGATGATTTTTCAGCAAACTGTAGTAATGACCTTTCACATACGTATACGTATGTTCTGAGGACATATATGTTCTAAAGACATCCCACAGTCTCAACAACTGAGACTAGCTCCTCAGCTCATTTATGATAGCAGAACTCCATTGCCTGCTGCCCCAAATGTATTGAGAAGGGAAATCGTAAATAGGAATGAAGGATTAACAGTAGTAGCAAGATAGCTTGAAAGAGAGGATGAAAATAGGAAAACAAAATCAGAAAAGGGAGATTCATTTAGGGAAGAGGACAGAAATCTAGGGTAAGAGAGATTTATGTTGTTTCTTGATTTTAATAGGTTTTTCTACAGCAGGGAATTATGTGGCCGCATGTAGCAATGTTAGAGAACGATCGAGGAATACAACATTTAAATACTTGATATTTTATGTATACAAAAATGCATCCTACAGTGAAGTATCCAATTTGATTAGCCAATTTAACAGCTATTTAAATCATAATAATTAATCTAAAAAGCTGTAAGATCATCTGTCAAGAACAGAACCCCTAACTTGGTGTTGAGTTACTTCAACCTGAATCAGCTTTTGCCTGCTTCAAGTATGTGTTTGGAGCATTTGTCAACTTAAAGGACTAGTGTTGCTGTTTTATATAAAGAATAAAACCCTATACTGCCAATACACAGAAATAACCTTCCTAGCTGGCCTCTGTACTTTTTCATGGTGGTTGATAAATATTAAAAGTTCAAATACTTCAGAAGCATCCCATACTAGTAAATTATTTGCCTTATCAAATACTGAGAATTAAAAAAAAAAAAAAAGCTGTGAAAAAGGAGGTAAATTAGTATCACTATTTCTGTAGATGTTTTCATCTTTGAATGACTGAAGTAAAAAATGAGAAAAATCAGATAACTGAGTTTCTACTTCTCATGAGAGAGAAATAAGTAAATGATAGTAACAAGATTCATGGACTTGGTCATTTGTTCAAATATCTAGGAGAAAAATGAGAGGGCAGAATACTGACAAGATAAAATATTTCATTGAAGGTCAGAAAATACTGTGGGTTTGAGTTAGCTTTCTTTTCTTTTTTCCTCTCTCTCTTTCTCTATTTGAGCTACTTTACAAAACATGCAATGCTCCAGGGAGTGTGTGAGTGGGTTGAGGTCTCCATTCTTTTTATTTGTTTCTTACTTCTGAGCAGGGACTTCTAGTGGCTGCCAAGTTGTGTGTGTGTGCGTTTTGAACCAGTACTTGCAAGTAAAATATATATTCAGTGAGGTAAAACCAGCTGAGTAAGATGAAGATACGGAAATATACCAACTTAAGCTGTGAGGTGATATGCTCATTATGGCACATTCCAAGATCATTTCAGCATTTTTTTTCTTGCTTGCATCAAATTCTCTGTTCAAACACTTTGAATCTCTGATACAAACTGGTGAAAAAAAGCTCTTACACATAGTCCTCATTGACTTTAGGTCAAGAGAGAAAGTAGAAGAAAAGAAACATGAATTCAAATTATACTGAGAAAAGTAAAACTGGGAACTTTTTTTCAGAGCATTTTAAGAAAATGTGTGACATAACAGTGCACAATAATGAAAGCTGTAAGAGAGAGAAGAGGCTGCTGGCTAAAATTCATTTGCATAGTATTTGAGGCTTTTGAATTCTTTTCCTCTCTTCCAAAAGGAACAAGATTTCTATCTGTTTCTTCACCTTTTAACTTACCAACTAATATCCAGCTAAATTCAACAGAGGGATTTAAATCTCAGTGGTGATTTTTAATTTCCTACAGTGTATAAGAAAACAGGGAGCTGGAAAGAGGAGTTAAATCCTTTCATTGAGGCAGAGATTATTAGGTGAATGCAGTACTTAGCAGATGTGAATGGCTTCAAATAAGTGAAAGTCATCAAGAAGGCCCTAGATATTAGTAAATTTTCAGTTGGAGACCTGAAAATAAGTGCTTCCATATCAAGGAGAAAGAGAGAAAATGATCCCCAGTTTATGTGTAGGGATACGGTCATCATACAGCCTCCTGATTCCATCGCTACATCTCTGGGCATAATCAATTCCAACGCTAATGAAGACACAAATGAGGGGATAGAAACCTTTATCATTAAGAAATTCAAATTCTGTCAGATTAAAAGGCTGCACAATATTTTTCAGCATTGTACAGAAAGACTCAATTTGCCATATATGGACTTCACAGCTAAAAGCGAAGAAACAAGGAAATAAAACCACTTTATGACAGCTTATGACACTCTTTCTTTTAATAAAAACTTTATTTTGAAGGATAATGTTTCCATGAACATTAGTTCTTTTTGTATGGATTTTTACAATTGAATTACTGCCATATTGTCAGCTGTTCCTATTTTAATACAACTCTCATAATTTTTTGTTGCAACAGCTATTAAGCACAAGCAATTGCACAACAAAATTAACTCGGTTGTAATTTAAAATAATAAAGTAAGTGCTTAACTCTTGCAGCATGTATAAAGGCTTGAAAATAGTGCTTGAGTTGAAAATATTAAAAATGTATATGTGAATAAACAGACAGAAACTAGACTAATTAAAATTGCATGAAAGCAGTCTATGAATACATGGTTACACCAAATAAAATATACAGATGTCCATTAAAATCATATTTTATCATCCTAGTATCATTGTATTCTGGGGTCTGCCCAATGATTTGTATTGACAATATTTTTATCAATACAAACAGCATTTCCTTTGCTAAAATACTGGTCCAAAACTACAGCTGGCTTAGACTGACCTCCCTTTATTGATTTACATCTAACAAGTATCCAGCCTAGTATTTTAAAATGTTGCTTCTAACTTAAGGCACTTTAGTAATATAAATTGATTACTCATAACTATGCAACTAATTGACTCATTCTGTAGTTTATATTAATCTACTATTTGTAGCCTGCCAATGAATTTCATGAAGATCCTTCTCATAGTCCATTAATATTGACTCTCAGATTTAATGAGTTCAATACAATAACCATTACTATATTATTAAAACGCAGAAGGAAATGCAAACCTCTTTCATGCAAATAAAGAGCTGTGTAATTAATCAAATGATACTTTTATCATTAACATTGTCATCATCATCCAGTATTTAATAGTCCTAGTTTATGTTTCAGGATAGAATTGTGCTAGGCACTGTACAAAGCCAGCGATTGTATAAACAAGGTAAAAATAAGCATGAGCAAACGAGATACAATTTGAGGACATCCTGAGAAGTTACAGATTAGTAAGGTAGGCATTTTGTTCAGTCCAACTCAACAAAACTAATTATAGAATCATAGAATGGCTTGCATTGGAAGACACTTTGTAGATCACACAATTCCAACTCAGCTGCCATGGGTAGGGACTTCTTCCACTAGAGCAGACTGGCCCACAGCCCCATCCAACCTGGCTTTGAATATTTCTGGGGATAAGATGTTTACAGCTTCTCTGGGCAATCTGTGCTAGTGCTTCATTACACTCATAGCAAAGAATTTCTTCCTTAAATCTAAATTAAATCTACACTTTAGTTTTGAGTTGTTTAATTTGGTCATTGTTTAATTACCTTTTGCCCAATCACACACACCCTGATAAAAAATTCCTCCTCAGATTTCCTGTAGGACACCTTTAACTACTGGCAGGCTGCATTAAACAACTTCTCTGCATTAAACAACTCCAACTACCTCAGATTTTCTTCACAGGCTCCAGTTCTCTGATCATCTTCATGGCTCTCCTCTGGATTCGGTCCCATAGGGTCATGTCTTCCCCATGCTGGGACGCAGCCCAAGATGCAGTTGGCTTTCTGATCTGCAAGTGCGCATTAAAAGCTCATGCTGAGTTTTTCATACACCAGCATTGAAGAATAGAATCGCTCATGTTGGAAAAGACCTTAAAGATCATCAAGTCCAACCATGATCTAACTATACTACCCTAACAACCCTCCATTAAATCATGACCCTGAGCACCACATCCAAGTGGTTGTCAAACACATCCAGGGATGGTGACTCAACCACCTCCCTGGGGATCCTATTCCAGTGGTTAACAACCCTTTCTGTAAAGAAGTTTTTGGTTTCAAACCATTCCCCATCCATCCTGCATTTGTGCGTGGGATTGCTCCAACTTAGGTGCAGAACTTTGCATTTGGCCTTTTTGAAATTTGTGAGGTTCTCACAAGCCCGTCTCTCTCTCATACCACACAGCTTGGTGTCATACACAAACCTGATGAGAGTATATTCAGTCTCATTATCCATGTCACTTACAAAGATGTGAAGTAGTGATTGTCCCAGTATCAATCCCTGAGGGAAACCATTCATCATAGATTTTCACCTTGACCTTGAAATGTTGACTAAAAGTCTTTGAATGTGCACATCCAGCCAATTTCTTATCTGTTGAGTGATCTATCTGTCAAATCTAATTTAGAAACAAACATGACATTCAGGACAATGTTAAATGCCCAAAGATACTGAGCTAGGCAGTGTGAAATGCTTTGCATATGTCCAGGTAGATAATGTCAGTTGCTCTTCCCATATCCACAAAAATTCTAACCCCATCATGGAAGGCCGCCAGATATATCAGGCAAAGTTTTCCCTTAGTGAAGCCATGTTGACTGTCATCAACTACTTCTCTGTTTTCTGTGTGTCTTAGCACATTTTCCAGAAGGATTTTCTCCATGATCTTCTCAGGTGCAGAAGTGAGACTACTAATTTGTAATTACAATATCTTTGTTTGCTTTTTCTCTTTTTACTTCCCTTCCCTTCCTTTCCATTTCTTTCCCTCTCCTCTCCTCTCCTCTCCTCTCCTCTCCTCTCCTCTCCTCTCCTCTCCTCTCCTCTCCTCTCCTCT
>JAOWBP010000001.1:140520458-140548366 GCA_028571105.1 Tragopan temminckii
TCCAGTGCACTACATGATGTTATGATGTGGAATACTGAGAACAAAAAAGAAAAAAATAAAAAATAAAACCATGACAATACTGCTGTTTAAAATCTGTTACTTCTGAAAGCAAACAAAGAAGAAATGGTTTTACAATACTTGGCCTATATCATACATTCATAGCACTATCAGTACGGTACCTTGATTACTAGGTAAATGCTGGCTGCTGTCTCCTCTGAGCTCTTTTCACTTTCAGCAGTATAATTTTATGTTAAGGTTTAGTGACACCACAAGTGAATTGCATAAATCTGTTTATTGTGTCATTTAAAGTTTGAATTTCTGTTGCAGGCTGAAGTGCTTTTATCAGCTGTGCAGTCCACATACCAAAAAAAACAAAGAAAACGTCACCTCTATAAGACCAGATATTTTGACGTAACATTGGATGTGTAAAGGTACACATTATTCTTTTTTTTTTTTTTTTTTCCCACATATTACCCTGCAATTTTCAATTTAATTAGATATGGATTTTCTTTCCTAGTTAAGTCTCTCTGTAGATACGTGTACTAACTAGGCTCATAATCTTTTGATTCTCTCTTTTCATTTACCCCCTAAAACGAATATACCTCATTCTGAAATCTAATTTATACCGTGCACATATTTTATTCTCCTTCCACACTCATATAGGGATTGAGAGGTGCTGAGATATACTTCTCTGCTAAATATTTGAGGTTTCTAAGAAAATAGAAATATTAAACAGTAAGCCTCCTGAAGCAAATTACAATGGGGAGATGAAATTATATCCATGAATTGGGAAAAGAAGAGGATTTGTGTAAGAATGATCCTTAATAAGGTGGAACAGACGTTGTCCAACCTGCTAAAGAAGTATTCGTCTCTGTATGTGAGACTAAAGGATAAAAAAAAGCTCTGAGCTAATGTTCTGCCCTTCAAATTCAAAGCAATTCTGTCCTAGAAGAAATCAGAGGTTGTTGCACTTTCATGCCAGCCTGCACGTGCCACGTTTGCTCATCTGAGTTTGTAATTCATTTGCATGCTTCTGCCATTCATCCTGGAATTTATTGTGGTAGGATCGCATCTCAGACTTGGCCAGCAGCCAGAACCTACTTCTTCATTCCCTTTTTATAGCTAATACAATATGAAAGTCACTAACAAAAAGACTTTCATGTCAAATTACAGAAAAAAAAATCTGAATTGCCTAATAGGATTTTAAATTCTTATCATACTGGTGACTTTCTGTAAGTAGTAACATTTGAAAAGAAAGACTGAGCTGATGTTTTCTTGAAATGTTCTCTGTGCATCGTGAGTTTTTTTACAAGCTGTGATACACAGCTATTCAGTCACTACAGAGACGATAGGACTATGGATCACAGTTATATAGCCCTTCACTTCAAGTCCCATCCCACTTGACTTAACATCTTATTAAAAATTCTTGCTGAGGCTGTGCATAGTGAGAAGTATCCATTTGATATAGATATCAGGTTTATTTTTCCCACTTAAAGGAATATGATTTTGTGTGTGTATAAATGTATGCATATGTGTGTATTTACCCATATTCAGCTTTATCCACAAATGTGTGTGAGTTTATACATAAATAAATATATGTATACATACACAGAGAGAGAGATTTTTGCTTTTGGTAATATTACAGTTCTAAGTATATCTAAATATAATTTTATATAACTCATGGCTAAATAAAGCCAATAAAATTAGGCTTGCTACTATGTCAATAACATGGCAATAGCCGTTTTGACTAGATTTCTGTTGAGCACTAGTACCCAGACTTACTACACTTCTTTAATAGTCGTTTCCTATCCATCACCTCCACAAAACTCCATCACAATTCTGATGCCTCTCTAGGCAGATATTTGG
Source organism: Tragopan temminckii (assembly GCA_028571105.1). Classification (NCBI taxonomy): domain Eukaryota; kingdom Metazoa; phylum Chordata; class Aves; order Galliformes; family Phasianidae; genus Tragopan; species Tragopan temminckii. The sequence goes on from JAOWBP010000001.1 coordinate 140,522,325, forward strand.
GTAAACAAAAGATGAAGCCAGGCTGTGGTGACTCTCCGTGTCCCACACACACACGTTTCTCATTTACTTCACCAAAGGCTCAGACATCAGCAGGACAGAAAGGACCATAGATGCTACAGTGGTGATCTGGACTCTCAGATGCTGATTCACTCCTGATTATCATCTCAAAAAATTATCACTGTTTAATTATGTGTCTCAATAATTTCTGATAGCATAAATCTTTCACTGGCAACAGCAACAGCAGCAAGAAAGACTGAATTCATGTAGCATTATTTCTGATAGCATAGTTCTTTCACAGGCAACAATAGCAGCAAGAAAGACTAAATTCACATAGCATTATTTATCACTAGTATGTAATGAGCTACTTGTGACATATGTCAGTAGAAATAAATGGAAACCAAATTAATAAACCTTTGATTCTATCTTTCTCATCTAAATCAGATCCCTAATGAAAACTGCCTCTTCTGTTCTGAACAAAATAGAGCATTCTTCAGTTGTATAAGGTATCATTGTAAGGTAGTGGAGTTTCCATATAGTACCTCAGAGGACAAAGATGTACTAGACGTGGAAACTAATCACCAAAAGATGGTGATGAATGGTATCCCTTAGAAGTCAACACTGGGAGCAATACTCTTTAATATCTTAATCAGTGACTTCTACAGTATTGAGTACACCCTCAGCAAATTTCTGGGTGACGCCAAGCGGTGTGGTGCAGTTGACACACCTGAAAGACCAGATACCATCCAAAGAGACCTAAGCAGACCTGGGTGAACCTCATGAAGCCAAATGCAAGGTCTTGTACTTGGTGATGGCAACCCTAACTACCCGTACAAGCTAGGGGACAAAATGATTGAGTAAAGCCCTACAGAAGGCCTGGCAGTACTGAGAGATGGCAAGCTGTACATGAGTCAGCAATGTGCCCTTAAGTGCCCTTACAGCCCAGAAAGCCAACTGTATCCTGGACTGCAACAAAAACATGGCCAGCAAGTAAAGGAAGGTGATCCTGTCTACTCTGCACTGGTGAGGTCTCACCTTGAGTACTGAATTCAGATGTGGAGTCCTCAGAACAGGAGAGACATGGACCTGTTAGAACGCATCCAGAGGAGGTTCACAGAAATGATCCAAGGGATGATGAAATGCCTATCCTATGAGGACAGACTGAGAAAGGTGGGGCTGTCTAACCTGGAGACATGAGAGTTGCCTTTCGTTACTAAAGGGGGGCTATAACATAGAAGGGCTCAGATGCTTCAGCACGGTGTGTTGTGATAGGACAAGGGGAAATGGTTTCAAACTAGAACAGGGGAGATTTATACTGGATATAAAAAAAAAAAAAAAAAAAATTATGATTGTAGTAATGAAGCACTGGAATAGGATGCCCAGAGAGGTGGTGGATGCTCCATCCCTGGAAACATTCAAGGTCAGGCTGAACGGGGCTCTGAGCTCTGATCTAGCTATAGGTGTCTGTGTTCATCATCAGACGATTTCTAAAGGTCCCTTTCAAATAAAATGTTTCTACAATTCTATGAAAAGCCCTTTTCCTTAGGTAGCGGTTACTAAACAGAGGTCCTGCCTTATTTACAGATAGATGCCACCTCCTCCAGTCACCTTTGCATTATCCACTAGTGACTGCCGATGAACAAGGATGAATCTTCTGGACATCTCTCTAATCTCTTATTTAAGTAATGAAATGAAGATCTAGTGATACTGTATTAGAGTATGACAGAGCTGAATTTCAGATTAGCCCTTTGCTGATGGATTAACAAGATCAATTGTCACACATATTTTGCCATAATTTAGAAAAAGATAAAATAAAATATCAGATCTTCTGTATTTTTATCTAAAATTTCTTCAGAAAAGTAAGTAGCAATAAAGAGAATAGGAAATCTTTTACTCTATAAAGTCACCTACTTCCTTCCAAAAATGTGATAATTTGGAAGCACTATTTCTTCTGCCTATCTAGGCCTGATTTCTAGTATCAATTTCTAGTTCACTTTATAATGAAGATTATAAAGGTTCTTTCTACCACCTCAAATGAAAGGTTTTTAATAATGATATATTTTGCATATAAGTAAGTCTCCCTACACCTCATGAAACTTCACCGAAAATTCTTTTCTTTCCCAGCATCACAACAGTATAATGACATGTGAAAATCATTGATCTAAGCAACAATTAATTTAAATGAAATTAAAAACTATGAAAAAAAATAAGCAAACAAATTAAATACCACAGTATACAGAAGGCTGAATACTCTTAAAAGCCCTGGAGACTCTCAGAATAAAATGATGTACATACAAAGTAGATCCCAATTCCTATAGTGAACGAGTAATGAAAACCAGGTCTAACAATAAAACCCGTAAAATAGAAGCTACAGTAGATATAATTGACTACTATACCTCCCACTCATTTTTTCCTTTTTAAATTTAATGTGTGTTGCTAGAAAACTGTTACAGCACCATGATGGGTTCAAAATGAAAGCAGTATGTTATAGTGATATGTACCTATAATAATATCCAATATAAAATGTTGAAGTTATATTGCAGTATGATTAGCTTGGGTAACAGTAAGCATTCTCCTACTGGCAATAAAAGATAAGACTGTCATGAACTGTTCTGCTTATTTGCCTTCTAATTTTAACATAGAATAATGGAAGCCAAGGATAGAAAGGCCCTGTTGGGCTGCCTAGTTCATGTCACTGTAAATGAAGAACTGATCATTAGACTATTTCTTAAATGTTGATGATTTATTTACAACTTCCCTTTGGAGTATTTTCTATGTTATCAGATGTATAAGTGTGAGGAAACCTTTCATGCTTTTCAAACTACATCTTCTTAATTCATCCCATTGCTTGTAATCACGACTCTTTTTACTTCTGTAAATATTTCCTTTATTTCTTAATGTGAACATCCAGAGATGGGAAGCATTTGTATGGAATATTTCAGATTTTATGAATTTTAAAGCGGCATCCTAAACAGATTTGTTAGAAACATAAAGAAAGACTCAGCTGTTGTGTTTTAAATTGCTAAAGGGCAACAACAAAAGGGGATTGTGCCCTCCTTTAACCACTGGAATATATGACTACTCAAAAAAAGAGATAGAGAAAGAGAGAGAGAGAGAGAGTGAGATGGGAAAGATGGAAAGTGATTCTTTTCACCTGCATTTCTCTCCATTCACTTAACGTTGTTTCCTTACGTGAACCTTCATTTAAACTGGCCATGAGACATTTCCAAAGAGCCAGAATTTTCCGTGTAAGTGGGGGTCATGCCACTTGTCAGTCCTGGAAGTCATCACTCTTTCTGAGCTGATTCTGGTTATTTACTTCATGTACTGACTTACAAAAGCTCATACAGAAGTACTTGTCTGGAGGAAAGAAAAAAATAGAACAGGAAATAGGGCAGATCAGGGGTGCTAGTTAATCAAGCCTCTTTCTCAAGATCAGTGTTTGGGAACAATGGATTAAAAGTGTAAGAAAGATCAAAAGAAAAAAAAAAAAAGAAAAAAAAGAAAAAGAAGGAAAGAAAGAAGGAAAGAAAGAAGGAAAGAAGGGAAAGAGATAAAGACAAGCAGGAAGGAGAAAGAATGGGAGTGAGAGAGGAAGAGTAGAAGGGAAAGAGGCAGGGAGGGAGGGAGTGCAGAGGAAGAGACAGGGGGGAAAAGGGAGAAAAAGACAGAGAAAAAGAAAGAATGTGATTAAACAAAGAAGGAATGAAAGAAACCCAAGCATGTTTTTAGGAGAGAGTTTAGTGCTTGTTGAGTGTTTTATCCGTGCATGAAATAATTCAAGGCAGTTCTGTCTAGGAAAAGGAAAACGTTCTATTCCTCAAATATTACTTTGCTTACAGAGGGAAAAGCGTAACTGTTCAGTCATTTATATATGTTTCCTACCTGAGACAGTACCAGATGGTGCCATGTAGTCTCAGGTTAATCATTGTGTGAGAGACCTGGGCTGAGAGCCAGACCCACTTCACCGTCAACTGTGAGAACAAGCGATGCTGAACCTTACATAAGATTCACAAGCAGAGCCCTTGCATTTTAAGCAGACATCTGTTATGACATTTCATATTTATCTGCTATAAGGGTTCGAACTGAGCCAGAATGTGGCATTATACCATGCCAGTCTTCTCTGGTATGCTTATCCATTTCTGAAAAATGTAAGCTTTCATGAGGAAGAAGTCTTATTTCTTACAGTGAGAGATGAGAGTGTTCCAGATAGGTAGCAATGTTGGGCTGAGTCTCCAGATAAATTGAAATAGTGCTTTTGGGAACCAACTGTCCCTTTTACCATGTCATACAAATAAAAAGCAGGAAACATATTTGTGTGACTCTATTTTCCAAAGGCTTGGACACATGAAAGGACTCCCCACAAAAATATTTTGTGGCAGAGAGAATTGTTTTCAGATCTACTACTTTGTGTCTGCAGAGTTCTGTTGCCCCCATGAAATAGTACTAGGAATGATATGATCTGCTGCTAAAGCTTGTAATCAGGTTACATAGAGAGCATGTGTATGCCCTATGAAGGTGTAAGAGAGACAGAGACCTGGTTTAGCATTTAACTCTTAAGAAGGGAGAACATTCTTCCTTCACATCGGTAGAAGTTGACTATGAAAATCAGCAATATTTTAGCCAGCATTAGTGTATTACCAATGACAAAAAGCAGATAGGCTTTGCCAGGACTTTTGAGATTACTAAATAATTGAGAAAAGTGCCAGCAGCTTCCCTCTCACTCACATATGAACACACACTAATGGGAATATATCCAACCAAATGAAGAAGAGACATTACAACCTAAGAATAATACCTTTTCCTTGGTACTCACACTCAGTGCATGAACTCCAGGGGAATTCCAAAGCAGAATAAATTCAGTAGACAGAGCACTTTACATCACTGAAATGAAGATGATGCACATAGTAATAAAATAAAATAAAATCTGAAATTATTATAATTTTAAAAGATGGATTTTTTTTTCTTATTTGGGATTAAAGAATGATTTTGCCTTCTTCCAGATTAAGTTTAAACATTATATTTTCTCCATACTTTATATGAGAATTCCATGGAAATTGAAGGGTCTCCAGTATCAGGTGTTCTATAAGAATGATCTAAGTTGAGCTTTACCTTTTATACTTCATCTAATAAATTTCACATACTATCTCCAATCACTGTGACTATTAGGCAGAACACCATGTTGAGGAGAGTAAAACTATGTTTCCTGAGAAAAAAGGCTATCATAGGAATTTTCTTTTACTAATTATTATCTGATGTTCATTGTTGCATCCCTTCAGCCATGCAGTATGTCCACCTTCTTTTTTTTTTTTTTTTTTTTTTTTTTTTTTTTTTTTTTTTTTTTGAGGTGTCTATTGAGTCAGTTTTGTAGAAGAGAAAACTTCTTTCAGAGCTCACAAGCATCTGGTTATCTGCTAAAGTAGCAGATTACAACTCAACCCAGAGTTTTATGTACACACGCATAAACAAAAATACATATGAATGTATATTTTTATGAGTGTTTATTATTTTAAAAATATTAAATTCCCTCCAAAACATTCTATTTTCTCCTGCTTTGACCATTTGACTGCTATTAAAGATGCTCTTAAAATGTTGCTATTCTTGATAACAGCTACTTGTCAGATTTTATAGTACATATTTTATTTATCTGCAGATTAGAACCTTTGAGAAGCAGGTAATAATAATTATTATTATTATTATTAATAATAATAATAATGAAATCTTGAATACATAGCAAAGATTTGAAATAATTGCATTCATAAGATAACTGTTTTATTAATGGAGATATTCCAAGTAGAATGGAGGCCCCACTGCATTAAGTGCTATATAGTCATAAAGTTGGCCAGGCCCTGCTCTGTCATGCTTGTGGCTAATAAGAGATAACAATAGGACATTACTTATATTCATTGATACAAGGACACTCAGGGCTCACTCAGACTCCCACCAAATTTAACTGTAATACTCCCACTAACACTGATAACCTTCAAAACCCATCTCCTTTGTGAATCAACTAATTCTTGAACTATAAAGCACACAAGCAAACACAATGGGAAGAAGGAGGGAAAAAAAAGGAAAAAATGCTAGAGTATCACAGAATGTACTTTGTTCATTTATTTTGACAAGGCTATTTTAAATAATTTATGAAACTTCATAGTAACACTAATGAATTTAGCATTCAAGTAATGAAGACTTGGTAATGTGGGGTCTTCATTATAATACTCTGCCGCTAAGCCTTTGATTAAAAGATTAAAAGAGCTGAAGCCTCCATTTCACTTATTTCTCTATTTGCTTAAATTATTTTGTTTGTAGATTAGTAAATTGAGAATTTCTATTGTAATGTATCGCCTCTGGCTTTGTAACATGAGACCTGACACACCAACACTATATTTAATACATTGTTTTACATCCTTACAGTGAATGCTCTTTCTACTCAACTAGTGAGGAAGATAGAACTAGATGTCTAAATTTCATGACAAAAGTTTATTTTCCAGTTGTGTTTCCAAGTGAGTAAGCTACACCTTTTCTCTTTCTAGTCCCCAAACCTCACATCCCTGTATGCAAAGTGGTATATAAGTGGGTAGATTAGGCAATACAGTTGACCGAGACAATAACCTGATGTTTAAGATATGGACTTAAGACACCTGGACTACAAAGGTTTAGTGTTCTATGGCTACATAGACTGAAATTATTTCCTCGATAAATGCTCAGCCCCACTGAAGTTACTATGTGAAAGACAAAACCTATGACAAGGTATTCCCTAATTTTGTCTATCAGAATATCTGCAGTGGTCTTAATATATGACATGCCTTTAAAAAACTAACAAACAAACAAACAAACAAACAAAAAACCACTGCAAATAGTTAAGAAACTGGCTTCCAAACCAGATAATTTTCAAAATAATTGTTTCTCTAACTAATCTTCTTGGATATCTGTTCCTTACCAAAATTGATTAAAAAGCTAGCACGTTTGATCCTGTTTGAATCTATAGATCTTCTCTGAGTTTAGATGACAAATCAAATGTATTTGTACCAAGCAGACAGCGCATAAATGGGAGCTAATGTGTTAACTTGAAAAGCATCTGCTCACAAGCACATCTGTAATGATGACAGTAAGCTTCTAATAAGTGAAAGAACTGTAAAAGTAAATGATCCATACATGTTCTTGAAGAAACCCTGCTGTCATTAAGATCGGCCTCTGCATGGATACATCAATAGTATAGTTACAAATTCTGTTGCAGATCACTTCATCTTCTAGGTTATGTGATAGAGATAGACAGATCTTATCCTGGAGTGTAGGATAAAATGATTTCATAGAGGAAGCCATTGTCTAGCTAGATTTCTAAGGGGAGAAAAGGAAAGGAAAAAAAAGAAAAGAAACACTCTGTAGTTTTGTAATCCACTATTGTAATAGCTCTAATTATGTACATACAGAGATTACACTAATGAGCTATTTCTGTACACAATCATAATATTCTAGGTTAGTCTTACTAACCGGTAGTCACTGTAAACAATCGGTGTATTTTTGACACGTTGACATGTTGATTAGTTTTCAATGGGAAAGAGATTTTAACAATAAGGTTTTGAGTTTTTTTATTATTATTATTACTGAAAATTCTGTAGGAAAAAAAATAAGTCTCGGGACAATTTCTTTCTAGCCCTGGAAACTTTTTTGTGGTAGGACTTTTTAGAAATTTTGGAACTTTGCAGTTTGAGGATTTTTTTTTCCCTCTATCCAGATTTTCTTATTTAGCTATTACACTTGTAGTACATTGCTATAGCAATATGTTACCGGACTTGGCAGCCACACGGCAGTGGTTAAAATGCTGCATTTGTTTTTAAAACACTAGTAATCTGTCTCTGACTGAATTTTTATATCTTTTGTTTCTGTTTTAATGAAAGCGTTGGCATTTATGATATTTATGAAATTTAAATGGATGCTGTTAAATGTGTCAATATCTTATTATGACCATAAACTGCTATAGGCAGACACAGTTATGACCAACAGCCATAACATTCAGATAGAGACATACTGTCAAAGCAAAAGCTTTGTTATCTTCATATGGGGCATCTAATTGTAAGTATTCTCAACCATACTACACTGTGCTGTATCATAAAGTAGGGACTGATTCAGCATCTGATGGAGGAATTAGCAAGCAAGTGCTAATGTGGGTATTCTATAGTCATTTTGTGGGATTCGAGTCACTTATCTGCAACCACTGAACAGTTAAGCTTCTAGTGTAATTGAGTTATCTAAGCTCCCACAAAAAGGCACTGAAGAGAGATGAGCAAAAAACATAGGGGGATTCATCATAGCCTTAAAACAGTTGCCTACCATGTGTCAGCGAAATACCTGATTGGGGTGGTTTTTGTTCCCATTGGCTGTTGAGGGAGTCTTGAAAAAAACATTGTCTGCAAAATCCACATTCAAAATTGACAATCATTGAGTCTCAGGACTTTTATCTACTATAAATAATACTACAGAAATAGACATATTATTCTGGGATGACTTGAAGTGTAACCTTTGCTATTTATTCTCAGTCTCCCTAGAGACAGAAAATGTATCATGCACAATCCCTTTTGACATTTACTAATATCTCCGCTGATCTTGCTAATTTTACATCTTGAAACATTACATCAGTGAAACTAACCAACGAAATAGAGTTACAAAATTGGATCCTAAATCCCATGTATCTTTCTCTAGTGGAATGTGAGAGAGGGATTGACAGCCTGCTCCCTTCATATGTGTATCTTCAGGATGGATCATTCCTATGACAATTAGATCTGCAGTTTTGATGTGCACTGCACACAGATACACACTGGGAGCCAACAGCTTGCCTTAAGACAGGTGTATGTGGCCTGGCACAGCCCCCTGTCCCACATCATCATGGCAGTAGTTCTGCCCCACCAAGCAGCCCGGCCTAGCCCCAGGCACACACCCTTTGCTCAGCAACAACAAAACATCACTGTGCTATTAATGCTGTCTAGGCTAACTGCTAACTCAAGTTATGACATATCATTTTATGCATTTCGATACGTTGGCTAAACACAGTCCTGTGAGCAGCAGAAAATATGCAGCCATGATTTCTGCTGTGATAAAGGCATTTGTCTCCACTGGACTTTTTTAAGACCTATCTTAACAGAGAAAAACAACCCTCACTTCACAGTCATACCTTATTCATTTCATTGCTTTTTCGCAGTACATACATTTGTGAGCAACCATCTTTAGGGGTGAAATACAGGAAGAGTAAAATTTTATCAAAAATCTCTGATGAGCACCTTGAGAACTCACTGAAAAATGCAATCACTTCAATTAAAATAAGAATGATGCCTTAGTTTCACGAAACCAAGGTCAAATATCTCACTAGTTTTATGTTTTTGTTGCTCTTTTTTTTTTTTTCTTCTGCTTTAATTAAAATAAATAAATGAATTATTTTGTAGCTTAGATACATTAACTGTACTACATATGAGGGCTGCTCCAAAAGTAATATCTCCTATTTTATTATGTTGGTCCACACCATCAGAGGTGGATGCTGGTGATAACACAGTAGATGTTGAACCTTCCCACCAATACTCCATTACATTTTGTTGCTGTGCAACAGACAGCAGCAGGGCTTGGTGTCTGACATGGAAATGCATATGAAGCAAAGGTGTATCACTGAATTCCTCCATGCCTAAGGAAAATTACACCCATTGACTTGCATTTATGCTTGCTGAATGTTTATGGAGACCAAACAGTGAATATCAGCACAGTGAAGTGGCAAGTGGTGCATTTCAGCAGCGGCGACAGCAGGTTACATCCACTGATGCAGATATTTCCGAGTATGGCCGGTAGGCTCTTGTTCACTGCCGGTGAAAACGCAAAGCTAATGGTGGGTACTATGTAAAAAAATAGTTTTTTGTAGCTGAGAAATTGTTCTATCAAATAACATTATTGTGCTCTTTGTATCTATTGTAGCTTTCATGGAAATGAATAGGAGCCATTACTTTCAGAGCAACCTACCTAGTTCATATGCAGCCCAAGGCAATTCCTCTTCACTCAGTGAGGTCCAGGCAAGCCAAAAGGTTAGACATCCATGCCTTAAGATCTTTGACAAAAAGTAACTCCAAATTATAAAAATGAATGTGCGTGTTGCAAATGCACTACAAAAAACTGAACTAAGAACAGTTCTGCTTAGAAAACTTACTCAGATTTCAAAATTTTCTACTTGATTTTGAAGAAAAGAGGGAGACAATGTCCCATGAAGCAACTTGCAAAAATGCACGTTGCTACAATGACTGAAGAGCACTTGCTGTAAACAGATCTTGAACATATGTCCCTTACTGCTTTAGCTTACCTATGTCCCTTTCATTTACACTTTTTTACCCATACTCCTGTCCTGAAGCCCCTTACTGATTTCTGCTGATGTGAGTGAGTGCGTGTAGCATCCCCACAGCTTTCTGCTTTCAGTGGCTCGTATACTGTAAATGACTTGCTATTAGTCAGACAGGGACTCTGGCAAAGGCATTTCAGACTCTTGCCTACCATTACTGGTTATCACAGTAAATGTGTGTGCAGTCGTTGAGAAATATCCATTTATGAGGCTCCTAGCCCTATTTCAAACATGTAGTTCTGAGAGATGCTTAACACTGACAAAGTCTGTGAAGAGCAGCATGGCATGCAAGTGGACTTTCCTATTTATTTACTAAAATACCTTTCCTCCTACGTCACATACAAATAGAAATGGACGGCTTGGCAAAGCTGCCTTACAGATTTAAATAGCCAGTGACCAAGTGGTTGTTACTTGTCTATTCTAAAAGGAATCATGCCTTCTAAAAAGCAAACACAATCTCAATTCCAGCTCTATTTTCTCACTCACAAATAGAGCCATTTACTACCCTCCAAAGACTACAATATGAGTACTCACCACCCAGGAGCAAAGTACTTTTAATACATTTAATTTCTACTTCAGGATTGGAAGGCACTATAAATGTTTATGTTGGGTCTAATATGGAATAGTTGAGTACAACCAAAATTCTCTAATCCCCACTTAACTTTTTCACTTTACTGGAAGCATACTGTATAAAACTAATACTTTTAGGAGATAAATATTTGTTTTTCCATATGCAAAAGTAATTGAAAATGACAAACATGCTATGAGTCTGTACAATATAAAGTAGTATGTAACTTTATTTGGTAACAGTATATAATTTTAAAATACATTAAATTCCCCTTCTTTTATTTTAACATTTATGACATAATTCTATCTCCTTTCTAGAAATGATTTCATATGAGGTTATTAATTTAGGGGTCTGTTGCCTTTTTCCAAGTTTCAAAATACATTTTTCCTAAGGGCTGACATTTAAAACTCAAAAACCAAAATCACAATAATTTTCTTCATATCCACACTGTGTGTGATATATCTATATTAAGAGACTATTATGATCATTTATTTTGTGAAGAAATGAACCCTCTGCTATAACCACATTTTTTCCATATATTACTAAAAGGATAGTCAAAAACAATCCTCCTTTAAGATTCAAAATGATGATGAGAAATTTGTTACAGCGATAGCTTAAAAATCATTTTGGGGTAACCTTTACTTTTTGCTCCTTATCACTAGATGACAGCAGCACATATCAGAAAATACGCATAAGAGAAGACCAGGACGTTTTGATCTGATCAGACAGAAGTTCTCCTACAACCAATCAAGAAGAAACTAATAGAAAATGGGATAGTTACAGCCTATGTCATCAGCTGTTTAAAAAAAAAAAAAAAGGTACAAAATTCAGTACAAACATTAAGGTGAGATCATCTCTTTTTCCTGTGACCAGAAAGAACAGTACCCCTGCAAGAAGGATCACGTGACTCCCCCTCTACTGATCCCAACTACATAAGATGTAGGAAGTCCATGGGAAGATGCTGTAGGGGGGAGGACAAACTTAGAAGACCAGCATGGCAGAGAGAAAACAAAAAGGATTCATTCTGTTTGAGTTTTGGCTTGACAGTCTACTGAAAACTGTTTTTTGTTTGTTAACTTTTCTTACTCCTGCCTCTTCTCTGGAAGTTTCCTTTTCTCAGATGCCTCCTAGAGCAAGGTACAAGTCTGTAAAATCACCTTATCTGTGGTGGGAGTCATCTCCCCTAATTGCAACCATCTGAAAGCTTGGTTTTTAGTCTGAGCCAGTCGCCTGGGCTTCCTCGATACATACCTCCTATGGCAGTTCATGGCCTCTTGAGATAAGCAGCTGAAATAACTCAAATAAGTTACTCTACAGCGATGCCTGTTAGCAGGAACATGATAGATAATGCAGCCAGAGATGAGATAGAAACTGCAGAGTTAGTCTCACCTACATGGTTGGAGAGTAGATTGGTGGGGCAAAAATAACCTTGGGGTTCTCGGTGATCTCAGACAAATGTATGTCCTAGATGTATGTGATAACAGGATAAATTCCAGGCAAGTTGGGGGACTTCATAAGCATTTCCCTCCAGTTCTTTCTTTTGAGAGCTGCACTGTGGTATAGAATGATCTGGTGAGTATTCACTACCTAAGAGGTTCATGAATCGTGTAGAGAACATGCCCAGGACTGAGTTTTTATTTCCCTCTAAGGCATTTTGGAGTAGGGCTATTATGCACTATGCATTAAAGGACAAGAAGCAGTTCAGAAAGATCTCAGCCTGTTTTTCTGAGATATCCAAATTGAGAATGAGATATGAGTAGGGTAAACAAAACAAAAAAAAGCTTTTCCATTCACCTTAAGGAAGGTGTTAGCAGTAAAGGAGTTAATTTTATCTTATATAGGCAAACCAACAAAATTTCTCAGATATGTATGTGCTGAAAGTTCACCATGGACCTTATTGCTGAATTTCTTTAAGCATTATTTTGCTTTGGAGCTTGCCCTCATTTTTAGTGATATCCTTTTATTTGCCTTGCAGGCTACAGCAGAGAGTTATTTTGAATACAGAGCTAAATGCAAAAAAAATGCAAGTAAGTTCATCTTTGGATGCATACATTTACTAAGTAAGTACAGGATGTTTAGCATCTTTCCCTTTGGCTTTATTTATAAGACATTCATTCTCTCTCCACAGGTGAATGAAAACCAATAGGCTCATACAACCTGTTTACAAATATGTCCTGTTTTTATCTATGATTACTTCACAGCACTGCTGTGCTTCTCTGATGTGCTGGGCTTCAGCCGCAGTCCTGATATAAGCAATGTGTTACTTTCCCAACCAAAGAAAATGTAATTTAAACAAGCTTGTCAATGGTGGGGCCCAGCAGGCAGGTGAAGCAAGGAATCCAAAGGAGGGTCAGGTTCCCCAGAATTTCTCTACTACCACAGAAGATTAGAAGATAATGCTTCTGATTTGAAAGAAACGAATGAAATCCAGAAGTGTAATGCATCCTCAAAAGTTTATAGTGAGAAGGAGGTATTAGCTTGACATCAAACTAGTGCCAGTAATAAAAGTTGTGTGAAAGTGATGCTTTTCACGGCACAGTACACGTGGTGCTGTTCCATTACCTGATAGCCAGCCTCAGGCCTTTTGTACAGAAACGTTATGAAATTCTTACAGCTCTATCCCAGCGAAGCCTGCTCTCTCAGTTTCTTTTCCCCATCTGCTTGTTTCCTTTGTTGGGTGGGGCAAGGATACTTGTTTTGCTGCTCCTTGCTCTGAAAAATTATCAGTCTGTCTGCCACCGCCTGTATGAAGAAGGCAATGAACACTGGGCAGACACTGCTGCATATCAATTCATTATTTCTGCTAGAAATAGAAATAATCTATTTTTTTTTTTGCTGTTGTTTTTCTCACAGGAATAATTTGCCTTGTCAGACTTACAGACATTATCAACAGCTCCCTAAACTTTAGCAGAAGCATTAACTTCATGTTCTAGAAATTTATGGCTAAAGGCTTCATGAGATGGCTCAGTTCTCCTCAAGTCCTGAGAATTGCTTACGGTAAGTAAAGTTCATCTGAGCTCTGTTTTTGCTGTGACCTCTCTGAGTGGCTGAAATCTTTAAATCAGCATTCATCTTACAACATAATGCTCTGTTACTCTAACTATGTGCATGTAGTCTATGCTGAATCAGGATAATTATTTTTTTTTCTGTATTCTGAAATGATGAATGAAAAAGTAAGGCTAGTTCAAGCTGTTTTCTTTTTCTTCCTTGTACCTCTGTTTAATTCTAAATTTTTGATTCAAATTTTGCCATTCTAAGGTTTTGCCGGACTAAATAATATTTAAGAGATTTTTTTTTCTATTATAAAGAACTAAAAGTCACACTGATTATTTGTTTGTTTGTTTGTTTGTTTGTTTATTTATGGGAGTATACTACTGAAGCTGTCAGACCTGGTGGAGTCTTGTTCCCATTCCTGGCTGCTGGAGCCCAGCATGGTGTGTGCTGGGACACTGGAATTCTCTCCATATCACTCCTGTGTGGCTGCTGCTAGTCTCACTTTCAGCAATAGCCAGACGTAGGGCTGAGCACATACCCCAGAGACATGTGCACAGACCCACTGCACAGAGGACAATATGGTCAGACAGACTGTCATAGGAAACATTGTCCTTAGCATCGCTCACATATAGGATCACCAAAACTCACAGAAAATAGAACAGTTAATACCAGCCCTACTACTTTTTTTTGTGAAAATCCTATAAGAGAAAGCACATGCACCCCTCCCCCCCCGCTCTCTGAATTGCCATGTACACCCACAGTCACAGACTCAGAATGGTCTCTGTCTAATATGCATTCCTGGACATTGGGTCCATTTGCTACCTGCTGGCACAGACCCTGATTCCTTCCAGATGGGTATTCCCTCCTACTCTCAGCTAGTTTTGTTCATAACACACATATATAATTACCTTCATTTCCCCAGTTGCTGTCACATAGGTATATCGGTCCTTTCCAGCCACTGACATGGACGCTTTGCAGCAGGGGGAATAGAGAGTGAGAATGCACAGAAGAATACAGTTGCTAAAAAGATTCAGTAATAAGATAGGTATCTGCCACCTTTATTCCCTCCTCTCTGTTTTACTGAGCCTATCTCTTTCCAGTTTACCCTGTCCCTTCCCTTTCTCTGTCTTTGGCCCTTTTCCCTGAACGTCTTACAGAAAGGTTTGCAGAATACCACAAACCAACTTTAATATCTTATAATACCGATATTAATCTTATTTCTCCTTCTCATCAATTACAAAATACAGGATGACTCATTTCAAGACTATGTCTGAGTGCTGCCTTTAATGGCTTGTGGACTGGCTACTGAGGAGTTCTTCTCTTTGCTATTGTCTCTGTTATTTCTTAATTATGGGTCATTTCTTTTGTACTTGAGTCCTTAAAAAGATAGTTCAATGAACAGCTTGTTTTTTCACCCCATGTAAATTCATGCAGCCCATGCAATCCATTTCCCATCCGGGATGGGCAAGGAATGTGGCAGATTTGAGAAACACACTGCTGTCATAGAATTCCCCACCTTGTGCAGCCACCCTGCAAGCTTTGGGTGTTCAGCAGTTTGGCTGCGCACAGACTGTCAGCTTTCCACCTGATCTACATGGGATGGAGCATCCATGAGCTGCAAATGTGGGGTCCCCAGAGCGTGATCTCGCTCCATGCACAGTGCTGCTCTCCTCTCAGCTCTCCCAGTCTAAGCAGCAACTGCGAGCAGGGAAACGGTCTCTGTGGTCTCACTGCTCCCTCTTTTGGAGTCTAGCGAGAAAGAAATGTGGCAAGGGAAAAGAAATCTGGTGGAGACAGAGAGTGGTGTGAGCGGAGAAGGAGCAGGTGGCTGAAGCAGCATCCAGGAACAGAGTGCACTCACTGAGAGGATGGGATGGGGCAGGCGGACAGAAACAAAAGAGGGCTTATAGGGGCTGACATCAGGGAGAAGAGGAGGAGAATGTCGGGGTGGGGGTGTGAGCAGACTGGCAGAAATAAAGGACAGGAACAGGAGACAGAACTGATGCTGAATTAAAAGCTGGAGAAGGAGAGAGATTTAAGCTGATAGCAGTGTAAAATAGGAATTTGAGCAGAGAGGGGATTCAAAGGAGATTGTGGGAATTTTGACCTGGAGAGTGCTAAATCAATAGGATAAATTCCCTGCTTCGGTGAGGAATTTTTTTTTGCTTTGTTTTGTTTTCCACCATTGCTATCTAGGAAATAGCTGTATAATTCAATCCACTGGTGAAATCCTGATCTCATTCAGTTCTCATGGTTGATCCACATGTAAAGTAACTTACACAATCATTAGTCATATGTAAAACTTTCCTAATAATCTTTAACACAGAGAAATGTGCCGAGAGTTCCACAGCCCACGTTAGCAGATGTGTGTGGTGTGTTGCAGTTCTAGCATTAACTGGAGTTTTTCTCACTTTTCCTCAGCTAGAAATATTTCTCTTAGACATATTTCTTTTTTCTTTTTTTTTAAGTAAATGTCTGACAGTTCTGGGATCACTTGCAGTAGCTGTTTTTTGTTTGTTTATTTTGTTTTTCTCTCTTACAAATACTTCCCCTGATGCCATGCTGACCTTTTGAATTCTTTCCATCTCAGCAGCTTCATCTTAGGAAGCCAGTCCTCCCAGGCTTCCCCCTGCTCCCTCTTTCTCTTTTTTAACCAAGTGCTACTGGGTAAATAGATCAGTATTATCAACAACAATGCACTGCAATTCAGTCACTTTTAGCAGGAGCTGCCTATTAAGCATTTCTTGCTCAAGAATTTTCAAGGTGCCACAAGTAAATACTTGAACTAAATGTCAAGCTTTCTTTCAACTTTCAAGAAAAAATCAGGGAAGATTTCAAGGACATTACAAGGATTTTTATTTAATCATATTTCATATCTCATAATATCTGAGTTCTACTAGCGTGGGGTTACTTTTCAAGGAGATATGAATTTACATATAACTGTTCTTAAACATTTTCCTCACATTCTTTTCCTTTCTGTTAGCTACATGCAACAAGCATCATTCAGCAAGCGTTGATGAATGTCAATGTGTGCAATTTTCCTTGCAATGGAGGAATTCAGTGGCACACCTTTGCTTTCATACACAGTTCCGTAACAGTCCGCATTCTGTCAGGCTGCCCCTCTGCTGCCATCATGGCAAAAATGTAGTGACAGAATACTGGTGGGAAGGTTCAGTCTCTACTGAGATACCACCAACCTTTGATGTGCACCAACATAAGAAAGTAGGAGGCATTACTTTCAGAGCAGCCCTCTTATATTTGTATGTGGTGTGATTTTAATTACTTTTGAACAGCATAATTAATGAAAAGGAAAAAAAAAAACAATATAACTGTAACAGAATGTATATGCATCAAGGTAATGTAATATGATCCTCTTATTGTAGGATTTTATCTGTATGTTACTGATTTAGAGATAAGGATGCAAATTTGTTTTCCTTATAGGTTAGGAGCCAACCTCTTTTTGGATAAATATCACCTTTGTCATATCTCAGTTAATGAATGGTAAGGTGTTGATTACACATATTGTAGTCATTTCATTTCAGTAACAAAGGGGAAAAAATAAGAGAAGTGCTGTTAAAAGAGAAGTCTATTCTTTACACATTGGTAAGTGTTTCAAATTCATAGGCTTTACTAGAATTTTATATCCAAATCTTCAGTTTTCCTGAATTGCTCAAGATTCTTGTTTCTCCTTCTTAAAATACAACCATCCTTTGCGTAAGTTAAGATTTATTCCACTTAACTGTCTCAAATAGAGTATAGAGATTCTCTTACTAGTCAATCGAGAGATAAGCAAGTCTACTAAATTTAGATTAATCCCACAAGATAAGCAACTCTAATAAATTTAGATTAGTCCCACTTATTTTAGGAAGGGGTAAAGATGCCTCTCTCTTTCCATTAACAAGAGAGAAGACCTAAATAATTCACCCTAATTAGACAACTGTCTTCTAGAAAGCTAAAGTTAGATGAGATGAATCCCAACTTTAAATCTTCTGTGTCTGTTGTTTCAGCTGAATCTAATGCCAAGGTACAAACTAAGGACTAAACTGGATTAAAATATACTTTAAAAAGAAAATCTGCCATTACATCACAGTGTATGAGTTGACTTTTCAGACATATCCTCTCAGAGAAAACTCTTTTTTTCCATCAAATTCTTCTCTGACATTATTATTTATTTAATTTTTTTGTATAATGAGATACAGAGACAGTCTGACCTGCATCTCTATTACATTTTCCTTTCTCTATCATTTCACCTTAAGAACATGATGAAAAGCACAACAGAATTCTTTTTTCTTGATGTTTATAGAACATTATATACTTAGATATTAGGATCAGAATCTAGGCATTAGTAATGTAAAACAGCAGATACTGTTTATTAGTAAAATATTACAGTATGTTAATAGAAAACAGTTGCATCATTCCATTTAAAGCTCATCTCTCAATTACACATACAATTGTGTAAGTAATATTAAGCATTTTTATTCATAATTGGAATGCTACTTCTATTTTTTAAAAATCCCACTACTCAGTAAATCCACTGTTTTACAGAAATTTCTGCCTTTGTTGCTGCTAGATATTTATATTTAAATGTGAGGCTTTGCCTTAATTTTTACAGTGTTTTCAGTGTTTTATATTAATATATTTTTTGCAAACAAATTTCCCTAAGAGAAGTAAAACATCAGTGCTCTTTTAGTTATCAGTAGTTTCCTGTCAGAATAGAATTAGTTTGATATTTCTGGGGATAAGAGGACTGAGAAGGGATTTGATTAATGTTTATAAATATCTAAAGGGAGGTGGGAGGCAAATGGATGAGGCCAGGTTCTCCTCAGAGGTGTGCAGTGGTAGGACATGGAGCCTAAGACTTGAGCATAGGAAGTTCCATACTAACATGTGGAAGAACTTCTTTATGGTAAGAGTGATGGAGCACCGCAACAGCTTGCCCAGGGAGGTTGTGGAGTCTCCTTCCCTGGAGATATTCAAGACCCATCTGGACACCTACCTGTGTGACCTATTTAGGGTATCTGCTTTAGCAGAGGGTTGGACTTGGTATTCTGATACCTCCCCACCCTTGCAATTTTGTGGTGCTGTGTGATTCTTCCTGTGCCCAGTTCTTCCAAAATATCTTATTGTTGACTTAGTCAATAGCCCTAAAGCTGGAAGAATCTGGAATAACATTGAAGAACAGGAATTGAGGACTCAAAATGGTTTTGGCAAATGGGAGAAATACTGTGGGGAAAATTAAATACGGTCAAATGTAGTCAAGGCAAATACAGGGTTGACATCATAACACTTCTCTGGAAAAGGATTTTGAAATTAAATTTAATCACAAGCTGAAGACAGAATAAAGTCAACACTCTGGCAGCAGATGAGGGTCTGGAAGCTCTGTCCAGTGAAGGACTGAAGTCACTGAGCCCGACTAACACAGCATCACTGGCAGAGAGAAGCAAGCAGTGGTAGTGGCATGTTGCTGCATGGGATAGAGGCTCCCGTCTGCCCCAGTCTACAAAGCTGGAAGGATTGGGTGATGCAGCTGATGGTTGTGATGCCATTCAGAGGAATCTTGATTAGCTGGAGAAATTGGCAAAAAGGGAGTTAATGAACTTTACCTGTCACTATGACCTCCTCCTATTGTTTAATTGTGTTTTGAAAATAATACTCTCCCTAAGCACTATTTTACTTTGTCTGAAGTAGAGCATTCCGTATATTTTCACAGACATGTAAGGTTTTTTTCTTATTAATATTCATCTTGTGTTATTTATTTAGCTGCTTTATTTTATCATTGTTACCTAATTTGGTGGAAAGCTTACATGCTGATTCACTCTATTGCTTTAGTTTTAGTCCTGGTACTTCTTTTTTTACATTTTGACTTTCTAATTGCTTGAAGAAATTAGAAGGCCATGGCAAATCAATTGACAAATTATTCCATGGTCCTATTCTTATCAATGTAATTTTTTCTTCTTTCATAGTTTTTTAATTTTAATTTGATCTATAGTCCTTAATTATGTATGTTACAGATATGTTACATTGCCTGTGTACAAATACTGAAGAGGTTTAATTAACAGAGCAGGTGAAATTAAACTGTTAGAAAGGACAAAAATACGAATGTAGGGACAATATATTAAATAAAATGTAGGCTAAGTACTAGAGAAACATTCTCATATGTATGATTATTTAAATTGTGCTGCCCAAAGAATGAAATGGAAGCTGAGTCACATGGGTGACTTCAGACTATTCCATGTAATGCACTATATCAGAAAACAAGGGTTTGGAGGGCGTCTAGAGTATACCAGATAATTTTTGCCAAACTATAAATGGACATTATTGGACTTTTTTGTTACTACTGATGAACTATGCCTATAATGTCACAGTGTTAAAATATAGTTAAGTTCTGCACACTTTGTTTGTAAAAAGACAGAACCAGCGTTAGGAAATAATTTCCATCTCAACAATTTATAACTTCTGCAGTCTATAGAAATATAAATTACTGATTCACAGGACACTTCTGTTGTTTCAAAAGGCATTATTACATGTCAAGATCAACAGGATCCTCAACTTCTAAAGGTTTTATTTAAACTGTAAATTATTACTTTCCTTCCAATGTATTAGATTGAGCTATTTGTCTATATTCAACAA
Organism: Tragopan temminckii; assembly: GCA_028571105.1. Taxonomy (NCBI): domain Eukaryota; kingdom Metazoa; phylum Chordata; class Aves; order Galliformes; family Phasianidae; genus Tragopan; species Tragopan temminckii. The sequence continues at coordinate 140,542,883 of JAOWBP010000001.1, forward strand.
GAGAGCTCTAAATACTGGTCCAATTGTTAAGTAGTTGCAAGGATTTATAGACACCTGGTAGATAAATAATAATGGAAGGTTTTCTTCTAAATGGTGCTAGAGGTTAATAGCAGTAGCAAAGCACAGAGATTACATAACCTTTCTAAAGTATTTTATATCAATACTATCTTATGAAAGAGTACCATAACTTTTGGCAAGCTTGGAGAAATCTGTAAAACATATACTTCGATTTTAAATATGTATTCAGAGAGAAAAAAAAAAAAAAAGTTCTTAAATTCCTGCTGTTTTGTATCCCACAGATTCAGCTGTCTACATTGAAATGGCTCTTTGACATCCCATGCACAGGCATCTTTGACATACACTCATTTTGTCTGCTGTATTGTAATGTTTCGATTGCCCTGGTGTAACTCTGGCACAAGACTAGGGAACATTATTGTTTGCAGATGTTCATAGGGTTCGGTGCCATTTTCTGAGGGGCCATGTCTTTCCACTCTGCATGGGAATTCTATACCTGTAAATAAAATCTGAAACATTCTTTGGGGCAATACTGTCTGTTCCTTTGTTGTTGTTTTGAATTTCAAATGTCTGTGTAAACACTGCTATTGTTATCTCCTCTAGCTTGTATAGGGCAAGATGCTTTTCTTCAAGTAGGGGGGGAAAGAACATATTGACTTGGTACCAGATTCCCTCTGAACAGGACAAGCTGACTGCTAGCACTCATGTCAGAGAAAATTAATCCTAAAACATATCATACTGATCCATCTTTAATATATTTTAAAGCAATACCTAAGGAGTATCCTCAATACTCACTCAAGTCTTTTGGTGATTTCTCTTTACATCTGAAAATCCACAGTATCGAAAGAGTTAGAAGCAGGAATTACACCACAAAGGGATCCCTAGCAAGAAAGGGAACATGACAGCACCTGGCTCATACATACATCACAGGACGCTTAGGCAGCACATTTTTACACCCTCCAATCTAGCCTAGGAGTACTGTTACAGGCTAACACCCCCCCTGTGTTTTGATTCCATATGACACAGATATTGACTGTGGAAGTTCCACAGATGTGTGGCTATTCTTCTATGCTTTTTATATTATTTTTTTTAACAGAGCATTGTTGATCTCAATCAGGTCAGACATCCTGTCAGGGTTCAATGTTGACACATCAATGACAACATAGTTCAGAACAGTCAAAAGTTTACAACATATAATAAAAACTGAATTGAAGTCAAGCATGCTATTCTCTTGTGGCCTGAATGGGACTGGAGGCAACCAGTGATTTGTAGGCACCATTACTTCCCAGATGTTCACCGTATCTAGCCTTTGGCAAGGTGTCAAGGACAAAGACTAATCAGTCTTTCAGATATCACTTTTGAAATGCTATGCCCTATGCTTCCTTCAGGTGACTCATTCTTTCCGTGTTGTCAAGAACCACTGATGAAAGCTGACTACATCCAAAGGCCTCTGACAAGTGAAGCATCCCCAGTACATGGGAAAAATGATACTGTGCAATCAGTTCAGAAGCAGAACATAGCACAAGTGACGAATGAGTTACTGCTTTGGCAATATTTTGGTGAATGTCCATATTTATGACCGAACCAAAAGAAATCTTGGGCCCAGGAGGAAAATGATCACAGTTGGAAGAGACTTGAGAAATTTTTAAGCTGATTTCAGAGTTCCCATAAATTTAGCTGCTGTTTTATGGATGGTGACAATATCCTATCCTTACAGCAAATCTGTGCATTTAAAATAGGATAGACATACTGCAGGAGCATGAAAATGATGTGAAAATCAATTGCACTAATGCAGGGCAGTGCTCACAAGGCAATAGCTATTAAGAAGGCATTTCTGTTTTAATACATTTTTTAATCCTTTATATAAATAATATATGCAGTGTAATAAAACATTACTAACCAAAAAAAAAAAAAAAAAAAAAAAAGGATTTAAGATGTATCTCACTCCCTTTTTTAACAGCACTGGCTACCTTATTCTTTTCAGACAATATGAGTCAAAAATGTAACGATATTGCTTAAAATGCATAAACCTGAATTCAAATTCAGAGGAAGCCAGATCTTCAGAAATTTGAAGGTTTGTGTTTCATACTTCATGTCTTGTTTGTTTCCATAATGTTCCTGAACATTTCTAAATTGACAACGGCTTTCTGGTGTCCGGTATGTTTTTGCTGCCCAGTATGATTTTTTTTTCTCCTTTTTTTATCCAACAACAACAACAAAAGCTAGTGAGTGTCTCTCTTGATAATTCTGTTTTATGTTCAGCGTAGTATTCAGAACTATGATTTGAACAGAGATAAGTATGATCAGATCTGAATAAGGGATTTGGAAGCTTAGGGCAGGTTTTAGGAATCCTAAAACACTGTGCATAGTTCCTATATGAACACCTCAGTTTTCAGATGAATATTTTTCAGAAGCTTAAAAATACTCTCTAACACGCCTGATAATACTTCTGTTTCGAAAGGGTTTATGAGCATGCTGCTTATTTGTAAGCAGCCACCTAGGGAGTCATTCCTATAGGCATCCTCAAGGCTTTATCTAACACATACTGGTACCAATCAATTTATTAAAAAACAGGTACAGAGAAAACAATGTACTGTTTGTGTTAGCATAATGGCCAAAGAATTCAGCCCAGAAATGTAGGGTTTAAAATATCTTTTGCCCCCGAGGGTTTGAACCCTGTCGTAGAAAGTTCATGGTGCTTCAGGCCTTTTGTTTTGAAAATAGGCCACTGTTTTGGCAGGAATGCAAGACAGAGGCCAGAGACAAATCATGCAAACGGTAGTACTTCTCTGCTGCTCATTCACCTGTAATGAGATAGAATAGAGCTGCATGTACTTTTTCTGCTCTTCTTACTGTGTCAATTTTAAAATGAATACAGATCCTCTTTTGTATATAGGCAGTGTGGGATGTTCAGGCGGGAACATATGAGGAGCAATGCAAATACAGTCACACACAACATTTGCTAATCCAACAGGACAGAGGACTTCAGGTCAAACCTCCTTTGCAGACATGCCCTCTGAAAGCTCTGACTGCTCTCCTGGCAATCCAATCACTGTTCCTAGGCTTCAGTGTGCCAGGGTTCCTGCCAAAGCACAGCTCTAGATATTGCATATTTCTGAAGATCCGTGTTTACTTGCAACCTATCCATAAAGTAAAACTCCTTTCTCTACCCCACTACTATGCCTGTGCTGTGTCTTTAAATTAAAACTCTTATCACGCACTTTGTGTGCAACTCCTAGAGAAACACAATTATATCAAGGAATCGAGTTACCTGAGGAGGCAATTATGTTTGATTTTTTTTTTTTTTTTTAATGAAAAATAAGTTGAAGAAATTTTTTTCCCACTTTTTCTCTGTATGCATATAATTTATAAATAAGATTTCTTCCTTTCCAAAGTCTCAGTTTTTTCCATGTTGAGGATGCACAAGAATCTGTGGGAAGTCCTAGAGAAAGTGAAGGTGTCTGTGAGTGCAGCTGAGCATCTTATAAACTAGGTGATGTATCATCCAAGAAACAGTTTTCACCCAAGCACTTGATCAGTAAATAGACATATGTGAGCTGTTGTTGTTGTTTTGATGTGTTTGCACAGTATATGTTTGCAAATGTATGTCTAAAGCATATGTCAACATTTGCTTTAATATACTCCTGTAGGCTACCTACCCAAGAATCAGCCAAATAACTTCAAAACTGCTATAAATACATGCATCTCTCATTACATTTCACACAGTTACGTATATGCTCCTATATGCACAATGATTGCCTTGTGTATTGGGTTCAATTTACATATCTTGCCTTTTGCAAGCTAAATGCAATTTGGTACACTGTTTTAAGTTTATTATTCCAGTATTCTTTGATGTTCTAATTTACTTTGTGTGCCAGCATTTAATTTACTACTAATCTTTTAAAGAATTAAGTAAGTATCAGGGTATCCTCTTTCCGTAAAGACTTCTGTAACAAACTTGGGTGATGGCTTAGTTTAACAGGAAGGTAGAGTTGCAGTTCATTACAGAACAGTGAGCTTCAGCTATATTGAATTACTGCCAAGAAATATTTACAGGCTACAGTCATAGACCTTACACTTCAATCAATGGTAGTCTATGGGAACACTTCCTGAAGTTTGTTAATGCATTCTGTTAGCCTGACAAGTGGGTGTAAGATAACTCTTCCAACTCCACTACCTTCCTGAGTGCTGCTTTGAGGCCAAAAAAACATCCAAATATTTTTCGTGAATAAACAACTCATCAAAACATATGAGAACAGAAGGTTTCAAGCATAGTAAAGCAGTTGGCGTAGTCATTCTAGAGTTAATTAGAAGCACAATGGCACTTTCTTCAAGCCTTCTAGACCAAGAGTCATCTGCATAACAACATAATATCTCTTATATCCTCCTTACAGCTCTATAGAGATACGTATTAATGAGTCTCCTTTTACTGTAACTTGAAACAAAATGGGAATATTTCAATAAATGTGAATAGAGTGGTGGAAAAAATGCAGTTAATAGAATGTGCTTTTACATTCTGTTATTTCTGTCTCTTGTTGCCCTTCACTTTTTTTGTCTTAACCTCTGTTTATCATTTTGGATTTCACAATTATTATCTGTGCTGGAGACAAAATAAGGGCCATATAGTGATATATTGAAGTAGCACTGCTGTAAACAAAAACAAGAGTGAATACTTATCTATTTCTTATTTTGTTACAAATAATGTTTTTTTTCTTAAAGTTCCTTGGATTTCAGATATTGTGGGTTTTTTTTCTATATATTTTTCTCTCTGTCTTGAAAATAAACAAAAAATAAAAATAAAAACTCTATGCATCTGTTTGATTATTTACCTGTGCTGAATAGAGGGTGGAGCTCTGACTGTCTGAGTGGCAGAGCAAGGGGTTGAAAGGTACCACTCACATCTGCTGGTAGTAAATTATTATCCCCTCACTCCTCAGTACTGTGACTGTGCAAAAGAAAAATAATGAGCCACAGTTCTATCCCTGGCATGCCCACAGAGTCACAGATGTGGTATAGCTTCCTTCTGGATTGTCTGTATGAGAAAAACTCCAGCTCCTATTGCCTGAGGAAGTCTTAAGTAGAGACAGACTATTGTGAGCCACATGTACAACATGTGCCACAACAGAGAATCCACTGGTTCTAAACCAGTATCTGGTACTTACAGACATCTGAAAGCAAGATAGCTGGGAAAGTTGGGTAAGGTTTAGTATAAATGTCACAGCAGTATGTTCTCAGAGCCTCCCAATGGGATGAATGTGCCATAAATCTTACTGTTACTGCAGCAAACAACTTGCTATAGTTGAAAATGCAGCAACTTGCAATTGGAAATTTTCTTACTGTCTGGAGTAAGTCAACCTGACATTATAATGTAAGCCCTTGGATTACTTGTCCTCATTGTATTTTTATTTAGTTCCGAAGACAATTACTGTAATAACTTCAAATGACAAATCCAGTAATCAAGTAATAAAT
>JAOWBP010000001.1:140562336-140588617 GCA_028571105.1 Tragopan temminckii
TCTCTTCTCTTCTCTTCTCTTCTCTTCTCTTCTCTTCTCTTCTCTTCTCTTCTCTTCTCTTCTCTTCTCTTCTCCTTCAATCTGTTGTCTGCTTTTCTAGGCAGCTCTCTGATATAACCAAGTATCACAAAAGATATTCGACCCCTTCTAAATATGTGTATGTTTTTGTATTCTCTTATAGGCAATCATATCTATTTTGGTATTCTTCTTACAAGTCCTGGGCCTCTTCTAGACGTAGAATTCTAATTTTTTAACATTGAGTTATACAAACAAAAAAATATATTGACTAGCCTAAAATAGTGAGTCTCATTTGCATTTGTAATCCAATCATGATTTGGATGCATTTGGTGTAAGATTTGAAAGGCTAATGTATTAACCCACAACATCTGCAAGCTCCTGGTGCTCGCTGTTCTGAAACTGCATGAGTAAATATTAAACTACTTGTTTGAATTCAATCTCACAGTTCTAAAGCTTTTATTATTTGGGCTTCAGACTTAAGGCTGCTTGACTCCAAGAACTGTTAACTACTGAATAATTGACATCTATTGGCATACAAGTAAAAGCACATTCTTGATTTCATCCCAATACATTCTCCTATCTGGGTTAAACACAGCATTAACTAGACAATTCTGAATCTAAAAAAAAAACTAAAAAAAAAAAAAACAAAAAACAAAAACAAACAAACAAAAAAAAAACCACAAACCACACACACACACACACAAAACAAATCAAAACAAAATAAAACACAACCTCAGATCTCCTTATCTAATCTAGCCTATCTTACTTTATTAATCAGCAACATTCTCCTCTGAAAGCACATAGCATGCACAAGCATAAATGGTAAATGTTAAATCTGATCTGGCTATTATTGCAATCTATAATATCCTTTCTCTTCCATTTCTTTTCAGCTGAAAATAAATTCACTAAGCATGCTTAAAAAGTTCTCCAGCAGATATTTTCTCTTTTTGTATGAGAGTCTCTTTTCAGGTGCAGAAGTCAGGTGACTGATTATTGCCAGGTCCCTCCTCTTCGTAGTTTTCAAAGGGGTGAAAAGAGAGGATGATTGCTGTAAGAATACTCTTTCACACTGACCATATCCAAAGGTAATTCTCTATCTGCTGGACTAACAGTTTACTAACAGAAATGCCTTCAGTGAAAAGTATGATATTATCAAATTTCTTTTCACTGACAAAAATTGTGCTGACAGCAGAAATAATTTTAAAACTAATTGTCTTACTTTTACCAGATGCTTTAAAATAATGAAAAGAGAAAGAAATGTCTTTCTGTTGAGCTTCGCTGTCTACCACATTGATACTGATTCCAAAATCACAAACTCCTCTCAGGAAAAAGAAAAAAAAAAAAAAAAAAGAAGAAGAAGAAAAAGAAGAAAAATGTAATTAAGACTAGGCTACCTAGCCTGAACTTATTCATTCTTGTTAATAAAAACTTTTGGCATAAAACCATTCAGAAGGAGTCCCACTTTCATGAATTACAACTAAGTCAATCAACTTGCATTCTTGTTCATTCTTGATACAATTAAAATTTTGGACTTTTGAACATTACTTCTTGTCAGAGATAATTGGAAAGTTCTGCAAACTGCCCAATGCAGAAATTAGCAGCAGAGGACCTGCAACAATTCGGGAAAGCAAAAACCACAAAGGATTTAGGGTTGAAGTTGTACTTGGTGTTTATAAAATTGTATCAATCTAATTTGATTTCTTTCAACATTCATACTTAACAGGTTTTTATTATTATTTCATATTCACTACTGATTTATAAGCTAAGCATTCTGACCTTCAGAGCTCAAATGAGCTCTTAGCATGGACTTGTAATTGACATTTTAATGAGCACCATTTCATAATCTCTAACAGTACAAAAGAAAAGGTAATTGGAAACTAAGGAAAAAATTCTTGATTAGTCACAATAATTATCTCTCTAAGAATGTTGAAATTATCAACCCTTAGATCAAATACATGATTGAAATAGACAAGTTATGGATGAAAGTATGAAATGACTTGTAAAAATGACAGTCTTCAAAAAAATACCAATCTTTAAAAATACAGTATGAAAATTGACTACAAAAGTAAGGAGAATTCCAGGTCAAATTTGGACTGACAGCACAAGTAAATGATGCTTACAGAATAGAAGTAACCTCAGCCAAGACCTTGTATATGCCTTGAGATCCTTCACTCTGGTAAAGAATTCTCTGTGTTGAATCTTCATACTTCAATTACAATTATTTTAGTGATTTACTCTTTTCTGCACATCTGGAAGAAAGGAACAGCATTTTTGTTAAATTCTGCACTTGACCAGCTCTAGGATTAAATCATACTGTTTATTTGAAGAGGGTCACTTGGCCAATAGTTTTCATTGTAAGGAATATAACTCACTTGCAGATGATAACGATTTTTAAACTATATTATACTGTGGTGCACCCTCCCTTGCCTTTATCAACGTTAGGGATGGGTTAATGCCACCTATACCAAAGTTTTTCCACTGTATCATGAGCTTTTCAGGGAATTCTGCGCCCCATTTCTCCTGTACTTGCAGGATGAATGGAGTGAAAGTTAATTAATTTTGTTAGCTCTAGGCTGTAAAGACAAATGCAGCATATGCTAGTCAAAGGAGTTTCTCATATGCTGAACAAGACAATAATCTCGAAAACACAATATTTTTCTTCAGTTGTGCCCATATTACTTGTTCTCAAGCTGGACTGCACAAATCAAAGGGCACAACTCTTGGAGATTGCAGAGCCAAGCGATTGCAAAGCCAAGCTTTAAAGGTTAGCCCAGATGTTGTCTCAAAAAAAAAAAAAAAAAAAAAAAAAAACAACCAAAAACAACAACAACAACAACAACAACAACAACAACAAAAAAAACGAGGAGAAGTAACTGATAGCTGCTGTTATTTACAAAAATGTAATATCAATTCCAAGAGGTGGTAGGGGCCTGGCAACACAGGGACAGACATGAAGATCGGCTTCACTGTACATGTGGGGAGAATTACTAAAGGAGGTAAGCAATCAGACTAAAGAGGAAAGCAGTGAAAACATAAATGAAAAACAGCAGAGTAACTAGGCAAGCAGAAAAAATAAAGAATGATTACTTCACAGAGCATTACCTTATTGAAAATGTAACTGTAAAATTCAAAGAGCATTGTCTTCCACTTATTTTGTAACAAAATAATTCGGATGGTATAGCAGCCTAACAAATGTAACATAGCAAAAGAGAAATGGTACAATAGTCTGAGGAATTCAGTTATGTCTCAGGCATGCTATCTTTTGTTCACAAATGAGGAGAGTGAAAATTACTAAGCACTGTGTTATACTGCGATACAAGGAGGACTAGAGTCTGCTTAATATTTCTGAGGCCAGGCGATCCAAACTGCCTCAAGTTCACAGTTTTCTCATTCATGTTCCCCATAGAGAAAACTGATTGCCTCCACAGTATCTGGCAATAGACTCTGTCTCTTCTGGCCCATGACACACTCATTAAGCACTGAAGTATGATGTTTTGTGGTTGTTTTTTTTTTTTTTTTTTTGTTTGTTTGTTTTCCATTGTAGATCATTATAAAATAAAGAGAGGGCTGATTTCATCATAGAGGACTGATGTTTTTATTGCATGAAGCTGAAGGTATGTGTTAAATTTATTAGAATATAAGGTTATTCAAAGCCTTTTGAGATAGCCATATCTTTGAAAGGAAAAGTGAACCAAATCCAGGGCATGATCATTTGTACTGCTTTCACTTCAATCCATGAAGTGATGTTCATAAGTATGCTCAAACCTTATCACAGAATCATAGAATTGTTGGAGTTGAAAAGGAACTTTAACAGTCATCCAGTCCAACTTCCTTGCAATGAACAAGAACACCTACAGGTGATCAGGGAGCTCAGAATCCTGTCCAGTCTAACCCTGAATGTCTCCAGGGATGGGGCATCCACCACTTCTCAGGACATTCTATTCCAGTGCCTCACCACCTTTATTGTAAAAAAACTTCTTCCTTATATCCAATCTAAATCTCCACCCTTTTAGTTTGAAACCACTTCCCCTTGTCCTGTCACAAGAGATCTTGCTAAAGAGTCTGTCCCCTTCTTACTTATGGCCCCCCTATAGATACTGAAAGGACAGCATGTCTCCCCAGAGCCTTTTCTTCTCCAGGCTGAACAGCTTCAGCTCTCTCATCCTGTACTTCTAGGGAGGGTGTTCTATCATTTGGATCCTTTTTTTCAGCTATCCTCTGAACATGCTCCAACAGGTCCACGTTTCTCCTGTACTGAGGATTCCGTATCTGGGAACGGTACTCCAAGTGAGGTCTCACCAGCATGGATTGCCTCCCTCAACACACTGTCTGTGTCTCTTTTAATGCAGCTCAGAATATGGTTTGCTTATAATTGAGAGAGGTCATTAGAGCAGACTTACAGACAGGGAGTGAGCTGAGAGGTTAACTGTAGTGAATGACTGGGATCAATTACTTAGACTTCTTCCCTAGCTCTCTTTTGTTCAGCAAACTAGATGAGCCCTGATATTTATCAGGCCCTAAACCATATTCTTTAGTTTCCTTATAAAGATGAATTCTGGCTTGCTCAAAATACCTATTTCCACAAAATATTGTTGGAAAACAAGTTATCTGAAGAAATTCACTATTTGGCCAAAATTATTATACATAAAGAAAGAGTTTCAGAATTACTTCACATATCCAGATGACCATTAAGATGGTAGAAATGGTATTTTCCCCTTGGGTATCTGTTAGCCCAGAGTTTATTATTCTCGCAAACTCTTCTGATAGCTTACACAGGGCAGACTGGTCAGTTCTTGGGGTGGAGGAAGAGAAACAAAAATTTCTGGTTTTTCTTCACTATTTCCTTTGGTCATATGTATCATATCTTTTATCTGCCATGAAAGAACAGAAACCCCTGATTTGAAATTTATGAACTTCACTACTTCTGCTACCACTTAACAGGATTTTCACCCAGGCTATTTATCCAGACTTTATTGCAAACACAAGAGAGGAGAAGGGAGGGCAGAGGAAGGAAGCTGAGAAATACAGTTACAGTTATTGTATGTGTTCCTATCACAACTACCAGACTGTAAGCCTTTACCCATGCTGGTGAGTATTAGAAAATAGTGCATGTCTTCAGTGATGAACCTGACATTGATTTTTTTTCAGATAACATGCGCATGATGAAAAAATAAATTTGAGTGAAGTTCATAGTTCTGATGGGACTGAATTTCATCCATATTAAAGGGTTTCAAAAATAAAAATTAACCAAGAAAAATATCATGTTGACTCAGTGATTTTAATTCTCTTTAAAACTGGACAAAAAAATATTCACAGTATCCAGTGCTTATAGTGAAGGATAATACAAGTTTCTTCTGAAAACTTCATCAACTGAATTAATCAGATGATTCTACTATAAATGCTAATGAGACAGATATATTTTTTCATTTGGTTTCTTGGTAAAACAATCTTTTTTTATACAGTTAATTTCTTGAAAAGAAGACATTACTTCTGTCTTAATTCAACATACAAGTGTAGAGACACTTTTGAAAAAACTTATAGTAGTTTAACAAAATGTGTAATCTATCTGCATTAGGTAGGCTCAAATGTTTCCAGAGCAGTGATTGCAAACTGTGTTTCTTTGTTCCCCTGAGTTAATTCCACGTGAAAAAAATGAAACAATTCCTGATAATAACGATCTTAATCTCCCTCATAATTCCAGACTCCTCTAGAAATCTTTCCTTCCCTTGTATTCACTGGTACTTACAACACTAAAATATGTAGATTAATGCAATTGGGGGAGGGTAGAAAAAATATTTATGATAAAAGACTCTGAGAAGACGTGCTAAGAAACAAAACAGAATCATAGGTTAGAAAGTACATGGCATTCCTGTCTATAATGACTACCATAGAAGACTCTGTTAGTGTGATTCTTTATACGTATGTTCTTCTACCATCAAATAAACAGATGTGCATTTGAGCAGATTTAGATATAAGGAGCTTTTAAATTATGTCAACTATTGTTTGTTCATGTCTGAGCCCTGATGCGATCAGCTCACTGTTCTCCTAAGAAAAAACTGTCAAGATCTGATTAGAGCTAGATTACTTTGTGAAAACAGACTTTTTTTTTTCCTTCCTTGACCAGAGCACTTTTGCCAATGTCTACAAACTAATACTTTGTAAGAGGGAAACAGAAATTCTTATTTTATGAGTTATCTTTAGCCATGTGAAAGCAATCTGAATGATAAGAAAAGAGATGTTAAAAATTAAAATTTTGGTTCCTTCTTAAGTGATATGGATATTTATGAGCATGAAGATTCACTATGACATTTTAGGTAACCTTTTCTCTAGGCTTATTATGTCTTGTATATATATGTAAGAATGAGTCAAAATAACAAGGGTGGCAAAACTTTTGGAACCTTACATAGTTATTAAAACAAAACTGTGTTTTTCTAACATCATAGTGTATGCCCTGTATTCTGTTTGACTACTAGGATCTCTGAATATATCAGAATTCTAGAATTCTAAAAAATGACACTATGGCCATATCTCTGACAGCTACTATGAAAAAAAACACATTTTTTTAGCCATGTATACACAGATGGGTGAAGACATTCAAACTCTTCTGACCTCACTCTAAGCTAACTAGAAGCATGCCAGTACTACTCCAGAAAATGTTTAATTTATTAATGTGTTCAAAATAGCACTCTGCATCTCAGTGCAGGCCTGTTACTTTCAGTGGAATTAAGTCCCAACTCTTTCATTTAGGAACAACCTAATTCACAAAGCTATTTTTCTAATTCTAAGGTGCTAAGTAGAAACCACATCAAAAATAATATGGGAAAAGGTGAAGTATGAAAACTATTCTCCAAGTAGCTTATGCTTGTTTAATCATATCAAAATTGCTTGTCTTTCTACATTTTTCTCTATTTAGATTTTAAGTCGTATTGTATATGCTACGTTTCATTCCAAAACCAAAGGCAGCCAAGGTTTGAACAGTAGCCATGAACTGGAATTACCTTACAAATAATGAATAGATACCTCTGCTTGTCTTATTAATACTACAAATGGTCCACTTAAACAAATGTGCCACCACCTGCTGCTTAGACAAACATCTAGTCACAAGTTCATCTGAGACAAAACAATCTCTGTTGATGATAACATCCTCAAATGAACAGTATTTGACTGCAGCTTAGGAAGGACAGAATGAGTCTAGAAACACAAGGACATACATTTAGGAAAATAAAGAAGCTATTCTCTTATATGCTTGCTTTTTTTTTTTTTTTTTTTTTTTCTCCAGAGAAAGCAGGAGAAAAGAATAAAGCTAATAGCAAGTGAACAAAATCAATATGAAACAAAATAATGTCCCCCAAATGGTAAATTAGAAATATTTGTTTCATATATTCATATATCCCAGTGTGTTTCTTTTCAAAATTAAAATCAAAATTAAAAAATGACTAAAATAAAGCAGAAAAAAAAATCTTTACCTTGAAAACAATAAAACGTCTCATCTGACTCATCATCTCAAAAGGAAACTACAGCTACATATACCTTTGATAATAACATTTCCTTATATTCTATAAGGACATGTAGTGACAAGACGAGGGGAAATGGTTTTAAACTGGAAGAGGGTAGATTTAGACTAAATATCAGAAATAAATTCTTTATTGTGAGGATGGTGAGGCACTGGAACAGGTTGCCCAGTGATGTTGTGGATGCCCCCTCCCTGGAAGCATCCAAGGCCAGGCTTGATGGGCTTTGAGCAACCTACTCTAAAGGGAGGTGTCCTTGCCTATAGCAGCAGCTTGGAACTAGGTGATCTTAAAGGTCTCTTCCAATCTACATCATTCTGATTCTGTGATTCTATGATTCTATGTTAAATAATCCAGAAAACAATACTGACTCCTAGGGCACTACACTAGTGACAAGCCTGCAGCTAAGTTTTGTGTTATTGATCACAGCTCTTTGTCAGTTGAACCCTATTTCAGTTCATTTAACTGTGCATTTATCTAGTCTCACTTCACCATTTGTTTTGAGGATGTTCCTCCTTCCTGATCTACTCAAAAATACAAGTGAAATTTTCTTTCTTGCAGTCCTCAGGAGCCTCACTCCTCAATCACCATGATCTTTCAAATATATTTGACTATGACTTCGCAGTGACTGAATATCTCCTTCAGTGCTCATCCCTGCATCTCTTCAAGCCCTGTGCTCTGAGACTTGTGTTTATATATATGCACGTGCATGTGCAAGCATTATCAAATGACATTCATGATTGCTTAACAGTCAGCACATTTTAACAGCTTAAGAAAACCTATTTACACACAACAAACAGCATAGCAACTTCTGGTAAAATACATCATCACTTTGTTCCTGTATATCTCCATGTCATGCTCATGGTTATCCCAAGGTAATTTGTTCTAGAAGCAAGAAGAGTCATTCCAAAGATGTAGTGTCACTAGGCTCTAAAAGGGACCCATCACTGGCCGCAGTGTTGCTGGTTGTGCCTGTGGGAAAGATTTAAGAAAGGGAAAACTGCTGTGCAACAGCAGCTGGGAGAGAAAAATCATAAAATGAGAGAGAAAGGACCTATGAGGCACCAAGATCAGTGTGGAACGAGGGCAGGAGGTACTCCAGGCACGGAGCAGAAGCTCCTTGCAGCCCCTGAGAGGCCCATGGAGGAGCAAGCTGTTCCCCTGCAGCCCATGGGCACCACACAGAGCAGATCTCCACGTGCACCCAGGGAGGAGCCCATGGTGCAGCAGTGGATGAGGCCTGAAAGAGGCACAGCCCATGGATACCTCCCGCAGGAGCAGCCCCATGGGCTGGAGCTGCAGCCCATGGGGAGAAGCCTGTGGTGGGTCAGGAGGGCTGGGGGAGCTGAGCCCATGGAGAACTGTGTGGGGCAGCTTCTGGAGAATGGGCCCTGTGGTATGGACCCATGTTGGAGCAGTGCTTCCTGTGGGAAGCCCATACAAGATCAGTTTGGGAAGGATGGCATCCTGCACATTGAACCACATGCTGAAGCAGGGGCAGAGTGACCATAAAAGAGTGGCAGAGATGAAGCTTTATAGACTGATCACATCCTTCATTTCCCAATCCCTGTTCCTTTCAGGGGAAAGGAAGTAAAACAGGAAGGAGGTTTCTTTTTATTTGTTTTGAGTTTCTCACTGCTCTGTTAGTAATAGACAACATATTTTATTAATTTCCCTGAGTTTCTTTTATCTTTCATGCTGAGTTATATACCTATCCTTATTTCAATCTTTGAGCACTTTCCTTTTTTTTTCTTTTTTTTTTTTTTTATCCCCTCTGAATTTGAGAAAGAGAACTGAGAAAGCTGTGTGTTGGAGTTCACCTTCCCACCAGGTTGAAACCACAACAATCTGATGTCTGTTTATAACCGTCAAAATTTCTGTGTAAAACAAAATGTATCCATGATATGAAAGCAACTTATTTTTCTGACAATTTTTATTTCCTTTTTTCCTATCTGTAATGCATTTTTGTCCCTGTATTTCCCCACTCCTCCCCAAGCTTCATTTTTTTCTCTACATCCTCTTCTCACTCCTATTCCTCCGTCTCTCTCATTGCTGTACTTTATCATTCTCTGTCTTTGTCTGTTGAAGAGCTCTCTGTCTCTTAAATGTCATTGTCATGATAGGCATTTTTTAAAGTATTTTACAAAAGGGATTTACTTCACTGTGTGAAGCTGTGTGGATATGTACATGTCAGAATGATGTCTCTTGCTGTCATTTCTCTGCCACTGCTCTATGCTCTATACCTTAAGATTTAGTTCCTGAAAATTGAGGTTTTCCTAATTTAATCCATTTATAGCCTGTTATCACATCTGCTTTATCTTATTCCTAACTTTTTCTTCTTTGTGCATATTTGAATGAAAAAATAATGTAAAACATCGTTCTCCATATCATAGTTCTTCAGTTGATAGTATTCTCACAACTTTCACTGCAAATCAAATGTAAAAGCACAGTGAAGAAATATATTTCTGACAGACACATCAAATGCTTCAGAGTAACCCTTCCATTTAATGTACAGTGCAGAGGGTTTGAACTCCACAACTCCCCCTGGGAACTATGCAGAAACACTGTATAATGCTTCAGAAGTGTGGTAGTAGAAGTAATACAGCTGAGTTGTGCTTCTTAATGAAGCTTCTAAATATTTTGTTGTGAGTTAGAGGAGGGGGAAGAGTATATATCAAAAGTTTTCAGGGTTTTTCTAAGGGGAGAGTGGTATGGAATATGAACACTAATACCTTTGGTCTTATTTTCTTACTGTAAGGAGCCTTTCCTTCTTTGCTTTCTGCTCCAAAATGACCTGTCTTCTACCTGTCCTATTTCCTTTCAGTTCATTTTATTCTTTCCTCATTGTAAAAAAAAATCAGAAAATCTGGGTTAAAATTAGATCATTCTAATAAGTACTTTGAAGTTAAACTGTGAATGTGAACTCCTTTTCAGTCACCTGCATCCACATGCAGAAATGACAATGAAAATTACATCTTTTCTGTACCTACCATAACAATTCTTTCTGCCTTACACAACGATATTAATAGATTGTCTCAAAGAAAGATTCATTTCCTTTAACTTTAGTTTCCAAAAGCTGTGCATCTAAAACTGCTGTTCCTGACCCTCTCCTTACTTGATGAAAAGAGATTGGCATATCCTGAGGACAGTTTAGATGAGGTGATAAATACTATGGCGATGTCCCTATTTTTCATTGAGTACCTGGGTTTGCTTGAATGTGATACTAAATTAATACATGGCTAAAGCTAGATGAGATAAGTTTTGCATTCATTATCTTCAGACATCCTGGCAGTGTTCACTATTTACTGTGGTTGTACACCGAGACTCTAGGTCATTCTGTAGCAAATTCCAGTGTGTACTACAAATAAAGAGGAAAAACAGGAAATATGTATAAATACATATATACATATATGAATAAAAAATGCACTTGTAAAAACACTAGAAAAATAAAATTAGGCCTACCTACATGATTCCATCTGTTCTGTTAGAAGCTGAACTTTGCATCTGCTTATATTACTCAAAATATGCTTTATAAACTTCTCATTGCAGTCCTAATTATAGTCCTTACAGATTGTGTTGCCTTCAAGCAGCTCAGGTACTGCAAGGAGAAAGCCTTGTAACGGAGAAGGTTATTCCACCATATTCATGGTCTGGCAGTCTCTTTTCAGCAGAAGGTCCTATTTCTTCCATGTGACTTTTTGTTGAACTCTATAGTATTATCATTCCGGTATGACATTTTGGACTGGAGTTATCCTAGATTATTGGTTTATGTTAAAAAGATGCACCTTGGTTCAAGATTTTTGAGCATTTTTTTTTCTTTAGGAACTAGTCATATGTGGCACTTAAAGTGGCACAGAAAGACAACTTTTAAAACACAGGCTTGTGAATTAATTTACAGAATGTGTCAACCTCACATATATCTACATGTATTCTATCAGCCCACAGCTGGGAGATGTCTCTTAATTTTCCCTCTGATTTGGAAAACTCATGTTTACCTGCTGACAGCATAATTTCTTTCATCAGCCTGGATTTCCCTCGATTTATTTATTCTTAAATCTGAACATTATGAGGTTTTGGAGTCCCTTATTTATTGGTCAGCCATCAAAAATTCCAGCCATTCTATCCTAAAAAGACAAAAACCTGAGATGCCTTCCTGCAAACAGATTTCCATCCACTGAAGATTTCATGTGCTTCATGGCCTTTTTTTTTTCTCAATAAACAGAGTAATTTTTGTTTAATTGTTGGAAGCCAAGAAGATTAATGCCAACAGATAATCTGCAAGGAATACATTGCATATAAAAATAATTACCTGTATAGACTTTTAGTAATTGCTGTCATCTAAAAATCTTTTCACACAAAACTACTTTATTAGTGAGATATGGAGAGGTGGACAAAATAAGAAGCAACTTTTCATGCACTAAGTTAAATTTTCACCTAAGAAATAAATAACGTTTCATATATTTAATAAATCATTTTGATTATCTAGTTGTAATCAAACCAAACGGTTACAGAATGGATACCGTAACCTTAAATTTTTAACAAAGAATTCAGTTTGGTAAAGACACTTTCTTATACTGGATCAACTCTTAATGGTGAAAAACTGAGAAGTTTACAATATAATTAAAGCAGAAATCTTGAAAGTAAGTGTGAAGGATATAATACCTTGTAAAGCAGACAATGGTTCCCAAAATATCCATGACACTTTGCAATGCCTAGTAATGCCCTATAGGTCATGTAGCCTTTATAACATCCTTAAAAAGAAAGTATTGGATTTTTTTTGTGAGAATAATACATTTTATTCCTGTGGCATATATCTTTCAACATAATCAGCACATTTTCCCCTGGATGCAGACAAAGGACCTTAACTAAGGTATCAGTGTTACTGTGCAAAGAAAAGACAAATCTGAAGGTGTTTTTTTTCTGAAAGGCCTGTGAATTCTGAAAATTATATAGATTAGGAGACTTGATGCTGGGGATTGTGCATTGTGCATTTAATATTTGAACATTAAAGGCAGTGGAAATCTTTTATTGAGTTCAGAGATGCATTTTCTTTGAGAGTTTTTGGATACCACCTATTCTTCTCACGTTTGCCTTACACAGAAATTTTTGAATGTTGAAAAAAAAGGTTGTGAGCTTTAGGTAATAGATGCTTAAAGATTTGATGGCCATAATTTCTGAATGTACTTTTTTTTTCTAGATTTACCT
This sequence comes from Tragopan temminckii, assembly GCA_028571105.1. Classification (NCBI taxonomy): domain Eukaryota; kingdom Metazoa; phylum Chordata; class Aves; order Galliformes; family Phasianidae; genus Tragopan; species Tragopan temminckii. The sequence continues at coordinate 140,575,071 of JAOWBP010000001.1, forward strand.
AGTTAAGGAATATTCCAGAAAAAAAACACAAGGAGCAAAATCTCCTGAGTAAAAATAAACTCAAAGCCAAAATGGCACATGAAGTCTTCTCCAGACCTCTCTAATTCTGGATTAAGCACAGTATTTTTTGCTTCAATCCTCCTATTTCAAAGTTATCAATTTTTCTGTAACATTTTTAAGTCTTCATGTAGTTAAAATTATAGGGCATTTATTGTTATGCATGTGCAAAATACAGTTCTATTATATAATGTATTCAACAATTAAATTCATAATTTATAGTGCTAATCATGTAATAAATATTGTAACAGGAGCTCTCCAAGACCACTTCATCAAATCTGTGAAGAAAAGTCAGATATGAGAAAAAAAAGCCTGTCAGAACAAAGTTGGGCAGGAAGAGTAGCTGTTTCAAGAAAAAGGAAGATCCGTGATATTGTACATAAAGAAACATGGTTCCTTTGTGACATATACAGAATAGTAAATAATGATATCTAGAAATGAGTGAAAACTTGATAGTCATATCACAGGGCCAGGAGGTCTATGGTTACCCAAAAGCCTCTTTTAGTATAACACAAAGAAAGGAATCAGAAAGGCTTTAGGTCTGTTTGAGAGAACAGTCTATGAAAGATATATAGTGGAAATTGACCTGAAAAAAAAAAAAAAAAAGCTCTACGATGAACTGTTAGTGTGTCAATATTCAAAAGATGTGAGAACAGGAATGAGAAGGACAGTAATCATTAGGGTGAGAATTGGTAAGGTTGTATAGAATAGAATATTTGACAGTTTACATTTCAGTACATCACACTGAAATACTCTCATCTTTTTAGAAGAATGTAGGAAGTGAGTAACTGCTGACATTGATCTAAATTCTCTTTCTCTGAGAATATATGTACTTACACTGCCTAGGATAAAAACATCTGAGGAATATAAGCTTTACCTTTTACTCCAGACATAAGACAGCTGCTAATGATCTAGGTTTGGCAGAAATATTTCCATGTGTATTTTAATACTCAATATTGAACTATATGCATTTTGTAATTCACAGTGAAGTATCTGGTTCTAAATGCTGTCAGAAATACCTGTTTGATTCTGGTGAAGACTCTGTCAGTAAGCTCTTACTTAGATTTATTTTTCCACAGAGTGATACTGAGAAAGAAGTTACAGCACAGTTGCGTACTAGCCCTAGTAAATTTTTATTCTTTCCTTGTGTCTGTCTTCTGTTATCAAATGTAATTCAAGGGTGTGGCAATGGTAACCACCACCTTCATTGTTCCAAAACGATGGCTCCTTAATGTCTATATAGGGAAGAAGGATAGGATATAAATATATATTCCTGCTTCTACTAATTTAATGTTTTTATCATGGAATTATAGTATCACAGAATCCTTAGAGCTGGTACCTCTGAAGGTAATCTAGTCCAACTCCTCTGCAAGGAACAGGGACACCCACAGCTAGATCAGGTTGGTTGCCGAGGACCTTATCCAGCCTTGACTGGAAAGTCTCCAGGGATGGCTCATCAACCACAGTACTGGGCAACCCGCTCCAGTGCCTCACCACCCTTACTGTATAAGATTTTTTCCTTATATCTAACCTAAATCTATCCACTTTACGTTTGAAACCATTTCCCCTTGTCTTATCACCACAGATCCTGCTAAAGAGTCTGTTCTCTTCTTTCCTGTAGCTCCTTTTTAGGTACTGAAAGGCCGCTATCAGGTCACCACACCGTCTTCTTTTCTTCATGCTAAACAGCCCCAACTATCTCAGCCTGGTCACACAGGGGAGGTGTTCCATCCCTTTGATCATTTTTGTTGCCCTTCTCTGGACGTGCTCCAACAGATCCATATCTTTCTTGTGTCAGTGACTCCACATCCAGCCACAGTACTCCAGGTGAGGCCTCACCTGCGTAGAGTAGAGGAGCAGGATCACCTCCTTTGAACTTCTGGCCACATTTCTTTTGACACAGCCCAGGATATGGTTGGCCTTCTGGGCTGTGAGGGCACACTGCAGCCTCATGTCTAGCTTCCCATCCACCAATACCTCTAGGTCTTTTTCAGCAGGGCTGCACTTAATCCTTTCAACCCCCAGTTTGTATTGGCAATGGGGATTGCCTCGACCCAGGTGTAAGTTCTTGCATTTGGACTGCTACCATATAAATTTGCCATAAATTTAGTTCAACAAAATACTGTTTCTATGAAGGCAATGTTCAGATGCATCAGCAGTGCTTTTACTGTACAGAAGTGAGTGGGTATAAAGACATGTCAGAGTTTATGGATTAACACAAAGTGTCTGTCTGTACAGATTTGAAACTGTTTGCATCTGGAGAATAAGCAAAACAAGTACTTGTGTATTAAAGTTCACATAACCAATAGAAAGTTTTCAGTTCCTGCTTTTTTACTACTGGCTTGAACACGAAGTAAAGACATCTGCATATTCGTCAATCACCAGCAGTCTTCACTGATCATCAGCAGTCTTCACAATATCTACTGTTTGGTCTCTGCTTCCATCTGAGTTTCTTGAGATTCTTCAGTTTATGAAAGATTTTCATCATTTTTCAGTGTTTGCTGAAGCTCATGGATGGTGCTCAGGAGAACACAAAACTGCTTTCTTCTCATCTCTAGGGGTTTGTATTGGGGCCTCTCCTGTTCAGTATCTTTATTGATGACCTGGACGAGAGGATTGAGTGCATCTTCAGTAAGTTTGCAGATGACACTAAGCTGGCAGGAAGTGTCAGTCTGCATGGGGGTAGAAAGGCCCTACAGAGGGATCTGGACAGGCTGAATTTCCAGGGTGAGACCAGTGGGATGACGTGCAGTAAGACCAAGTATCAAGTCCTGAACTTTAGTCATAACCTCAGGCAATGCTACAGGCTTGGAGCAGAGTGCCTGGCAGGCTGTGTGGAAGAAACAAACCTGGGGCTTGTTGATGCTCAGATGAACATGAGCCAGTCGTGCCCAGGTGGCCAAGAAGGCTGGTGTCATCCTGGCTTGTATCAGAAATAGTATTGCCAGAAGGAGCAGGGATCGTCCCTCTGTACTCAGCGCTGGTGAGGCCACACCACAAGTACTGTGTTCAGTTCTGGGACCCTCACTGCAAGAAAGACATCGAGGCCCTGGAGATGTCCAGAGAAGAGCAATAAAGCTGTGAGGGGTCTGTAGCACAAGGCTTATGAGGAGCAGCTGGGGTAACTGGGATTGTTTAGTCTGTAGAAGATGAGGTTCAGGGACGACCTTATAGTTCTCTACAGCAATCTGAAGAGAGGTTGTGGAGTGGTGGGGGTTGGCTTCTTCTCCCATGCAACTAGCAATAGGACTAGAAGGAATGGCTTCAAGTTGCACCAGGGGAGATTCAGGTTGGACATTAGGAAAAATTTATTCTCAGAATGGTGGTTGAGTCACCATCCCTGGAGGTGTTCAAGAAACGTTTAGATGGTGTTCTAAGGGGCATGGTTTAGTGGGGAAATATTTGCGGTAAGTGGATGGTTGGACTGGGTAACTTGGAGGTCTTTTTCAACCTTCATGGTTCTATGATTCAACTGAGAGTCACAGTTATTTGTAAACAATCTGCAATAACCAGTAATGCATAAGATGTCATGCAGATATAAGAAACTCAGCCAATAAAGAGGTGGTAATTGCAAAGGTTTTCTAACAATAATCTTCCTTTTGTTATACTAGTCTATTTCTGTTTTATTTTAATTCTATTTATTCTTAACATAAGTACCTGAACAGTCTAAAGAAACATGAACTGGAGTGCAGACCTCTCAGCAACAGCAACCTAGTGTGCCTGGATTCCTTTTATTTATCCACAAGAATCCCACTCCTTTGGCTTCTCTTGTCAGAATTAAATATCTACTGTCACTTTGGGTGCGTTTTCCCAAAAATGTCCCTTGTGAAACAGAAGGGACATGATAAATTAAGGCTGAGAAAATAAACAAAAAGTTTTGAAGTTAGCTAAGACCTCTATAAATAAGTCCTCTTTGTATCTATAATGATTAGTAGAATTCTCCCAAGTTCTTATAATCATTTTCAATGTCTAAATAGATGTCTAAAATTCTGGCTGTCACCAAAAAAGAAGTGACAGACAGAGGAATATTTTTTTAAAAAAGGGAGGGGAGGGGGGGGTTGATGGGGAGGGAGAAATAGTGATTTTAAACTCAGAATGTTGGGTTTTAATAGATTATAAACTAAGATAATTAACTTTTTAAACAGGGAAAGCTTAAAGGCTTGTTCCAGTTGCCTAAGCAACAAAGGCAGCTAAGTAACTGAGGCTACCCAAGGTGCCTTGTCTAATTTCAGATGTTCTGGGATATTCTACCTAGGCCCTAGTTGTCTCTTTAGAAAATGAGTGTCCTAGAGGTCTTGTGACAGCTCAGATATGGCATCTCAAATGGAATAATGCAATTGGTATTTTGCCAACTGAACAAAATCTGAAGTGATTATATCAGATGCTAAACACATTTTTTTTTTAAAAAAAAAGGGCTCATAGAGAATTTTCTCCATCCAGCCACATTCTTTTCAGTCAAGTCTTTGCTTCAGTTTCAGTCAGTTTATCACCTTTCCTAGGCACATTAAACTTTGCAGTGCCTTGCCTGGTCCTCTGGAAGGTTTTCTGCATCACCTTGAGGCCTGGCTCTCTGACCTCAACTGATGTTGCCTGAGACCTCTGTACCTTTCAGCAGTATTTTAACCCCTGCATAAGCTCTGAATTCCAGATCTTCCTGGGACAGGTCCACATATTTTTTCTTCCATATTGATCAAGGTCTGCAAACTTCTGCTGACTTACGTGAGAAGGAACAATTCTCTCCAATAGGTTTCACTTGATCCAATCTTCTTTAATGTACATAATATGAAAGTTTAAAATGACTGTATCAAACATGCTCCCTTTGATTTTTTTTTTTTTTTTTTTCAGTTTCTCCTCTGTAGAACAGTTTTCAAAAAAAGAGAATTACTGACCAAGAAATACTGTCATGCTGCAACAGTGAAGGGAATAAACAGGAAATCTGAAGGTGGATAACAATAGTGTTTAGATGTTAGTAAGTTAGTAGTGTCTTCATCCAATAGTAAAGTCCATGCTGATCAACATCACGCAGCTTTAGAAAAAAGAAATGATGAAGCTGGAATGATATAATTTGTGAACTAAGAACAGGACTTGCATTTGAGTAATCCAATTTGAAAGAAAGATTTTGCCTGACAAAGCAGTCCCAATTATTTTACTTGATACAAATTGGGAGCTAATTAGATGCCCAAATTATTTATACAAATTAAGCAAAAGCCAAAACTCTAAAGAGGGTAATTAAATTTATTTGAAATGAGTATTTTATTGAAGAGGTCTGGAGAGGTGCCAACAGCAGGATACCTCCCTCAGAGAGTGGATTCTGCAGTGTTCTGTGAACTTGATAGATACTCACGTGTTTCAGAAATTGTAAGTTTCTTAAAGCAAAAATTATGAAATCATGAAGGATTCATTTGCATTTCTTGTATTTGTTCAACTAGTAACAAATGGTGTTAAGGGATTATAGAGAGAAAAAACTATAATTGCAGAAACAAGGTGAAAATAAATTCACCTCATTCTCAAGAGGGGTTTAATTTTAATATTAAGGATACTGCTGCAGCGCTACAGTTACATTGTGGCCTAGATGCAATTTTGATTAAAGGATGTGCCTATTACACATCTCTACAGGGATGTCTTTAATAGCCACTATGGCTCAAGATGGAACTACTTATCCTACCTTTTTCCCAGTTGATGCAAACAACTTAACTTTCACTAACATACGTCTGAGCAAATTATAGCAATTTTTCTCACCCCTAGTCTATCAGGAGCAAAGCCAAGACTTTATCCATAATTGTCTTCCTCACTAAGATCACTCTTCTTTTAATTTCTTTAAAGCATAACATGCTAGATGAATTCTGATCAGCTCTCATGGACTTGCAGGAGCATATAATGCAGATTATGCACTTGTTCTCACCAACACAAGCACAAACTGTAGCTTTGTGACTCGTAAGTCTTGCTTATCCAGTGATGTGAAATAGTTCTGGAATTTCTTGAAGAAGTGTGCTTCTAACTACTGTAGAATTCACAAAATTAGATATTGTTGAAGCAGAAACTGTACTTTCTGAATTTTCCAAGGTAAGATAGCATTCAAAACAAAGCAATTTTAAATTTGGCATGATACTTCATTTGAAAGGACAATACATCAGTAACTGCCAAAAGAAAAAGGTAAAATGCTTTTCAGCATTTGGGGAGCAAAGATGGAGGAAAAGGGAGTTCTTTTTATGCAGATTTGAGATGACATATGAGAAAAAGCACTAGTTTTGAAAAAATCCAGTTTTCTTTATTCTAACAGAAGCTAGTATATCTCCTTTTTAATGTATTGTATAAAATCAAAATACAACCCCCTCATACTCTAAATAAAAACAGCAAAATAATACTTGAAGTTTGAGATAAATCACAAGTTTGAATACTGAATTTATCTAAGGCACCCCTTAACTGTCCTCTTATCCTTTCCCCTCACATACTGTTTTGCTTGATTTGTATCATAGCAGCTCCTAGAAATCCCACTGCACCATTTGCTCAAACTCAGAACAAAAGGTCATTTCTTGCACCAGTGTATCTATTCTTCACCATTTCCTTTTTCTGCCATTACCTGGTACAGATTTTGTACACTATAGATCTCTAACAAACCTGTAAAACCTGTGGTAGACTATGCAATCTAAAGACATTATTTTTGCATTAAGATTACAATTTACTTAATTTCTGGTTATCATCTCAAATCCACTGAAAGATATTCCCTGTTTGTTTAATTATAAGATTTTTTTTTTTTCTCTCTCTCTCTTCAAGAACAAGAGAAATGCTCATAAATAGGATAAGACTTTCTTGGAAAATAACTTCATTTTTACCCTTGTAAGCATTTTAGTCAGAACTGAATATATATGTATATATATACACGCAAATCTTTGTGTGTATGTGTGAGCAATATTTTTAGTCCACGGAGTCTTTCTTTTGGTACATTTTATTATGCTGCTCTTTGAAGCAGTAAAATTATTTATGGTGCTTTTATTGATGCTGATTATAGGGATGTCTGGTTTCATTTAGCATTCATACAGCACAGTAAGTGTCTTTTATAACCATCTTACTTTCACAGATGATTTGTCCCACTGTAAAATCATTAAGGACATTCATTAGAATTTGTCACTCTGTTCCAGCAAACTAATACTTTTCAAAATAAAGGTTCAATTGTTTGTGTTTAATTTCAGTCATGTTTTCTTTTAGGCTTTAAGCGATTTCGTATTTAACATACTGCTAAGTAGCTCTGGCACTTCTTAGCATTGTAAGAAGTCTTTCATTATTATTCCTGGCTGCTGATCAGAGCCAGATTTAGAGCCACCTTGTTCCCAGTACCTTTGATGCCAGAACCCTGTCCTCCTTGTACTTAAATGACTCACTGGAGATTCTTTCCTATGTTTAGGGGAGTCATTAAGAAAATCTGTTCATTCCTTCTTGAGAAGATGCATTAGCCATCTCATGCCCTTCAGATCTCATTGACCCTGTTTTGGCCCTTGTAGAGAGGTAAGTTATAAACCAATTGACAAAGTGAAGAAAACCAAACTCAAAGGATAGTTAGTGATCAATGGATCGATCTGTCAATCAGCTGAAATTAATGTTCGCTGGCTGAGACCAGGCCTCATCACTCAGCATTAATGATAGTACAGAATGCATCTTCAAATAGTTCACAAGTGACATCAGACTGGGCGAATGGGGAATATGCTAAAAGAATGAATACTATTCAGAACAACCTCAAGAAACTGGAGGAAAGCACTGACAAAACTAACCAGTGTCAGAAAAGATAAAAGCCGAGTCCTGCAGCTGAACTGGAGTAACTCCATGGGACTGAAAGAGTGGGACTGACCAGACAGTGAACACATTTTCAAAAGGAGTTTGCAGGATCCTAGAGGACTACTCATACATGAGTCAGGAGTGTTCTGTTGCAGTGATAAAAGCCATAGCTGTAAGTTGAAGGCAAGTGACTATTCACCTCCATTCAGGATCTGTGAGACTATATCTGGCATATTGTGCCAGGTTCTGGACACCTGTTGCAAGACATTAGGAAACTGGAGGCGAATCCAAACAAACAGATGCTAAATAAAGTACTTAAAGTAGGAGAAGAACTTGAGTGAATAGTGTTTATCTAACCTCAAGAAATAAAAGCTAAGGGTAGATTAATTTCAGTCTTCAGCGGAGCACAACAGAAGAGTAGATCCGTTGCAGTAACAGAAATGCCTTCATATCACTCTGTTCTAGATATGATACTGTTGACTACATTTCTGTTAAATACATTAACCACCTATGTTACACTGGACACTTACAGTCAGATGCCTAGGTTGTAAAGCAACTGACTTAATCATCCTGTGCCTCCTGCCCGTTTATAAACAGTGAAGAGAGCATTTCAGGGGACAATTCATCTCACTCTACACTGTCTTTCTAAGATTGATCTAATTTGTGCTATTTCATCTATTTCTTCAAAAGAGATCTCAGAGCTGCTTATTTATATCTACTGAATATAAAACAGCTTATACGAGTAACTGATACAGATGGCACATCTATATACAGAACATATGTCTGGCTCCTCCTCAAAGCAAGTTAACATTAAAGTTAAATCAGGCTGTTCAGGTAAATTTGGGAAATCTCCACCATTAGAGATTCCGCAGACATCTATATTCCAGATGTCTTATACAGATTTATTGGATATACCCATGACTTTTTATCTAGTTGCCAAGAGCAGAATTAACACCTAGTATGTGAAGAAAACTTCTCTCTTCCCACATCAGGTGGCATATGCATCTTTCTGAACAATGTATTTGCTGTTAGGAGCTACCTGAAGCAATTAAAGAAACTTAACTTTACTGGCATTCGGAATTAGGATGAGAGTCTTTCTGGAAGCAGCTGAAGGGCACACCTACAGAACAGTGGGTGAGGATATGGAAATTTCAGTTATTCACCCCTCCTCTCACTACCAGCTTTGTGACTCTGCATGGAGAACAGTTCTCTCTGTAGTGTGAAAAGGAGCATAGGATATAAGTGTAGTGAGCAACATTAGAAGCCTTACAGGTAATAAAAGCAGCAAATGGAAGAGGGAACACCTACATGCAAATGTGTAAGCAAAGAGAGTTTGACCATCAAGGGAAAAAAATCTTGGTCTGAAAACCATTGTATTCAGAGAACTCTACAGAGTTGAGCAAATTTTGGATAGAAATCAAAGTACAAAATATTGTTTGTAAAAGCAGCCACATTAGCCACTCAAGGCAACAATATAGCAGGTAATATGAACACTCTTTAGCAGATGCTTAATGTCTCACTCCTAATAAATGGTATAAAGCATGATGTCAAAACACCATGGGAGATGGCTTCTGAGCAAATACTGTGTGCTGAGAAAGGAAAGCCATGAGCAGGAACATTTTTTCAGAACATGCCATAGTTCTTTTTCCTTATATCAATATGATAAACAACCTTCAGATCCTGGAAACTTGTTCCTGCTAGTACACAATGCAAATTTGCCTGGCTCATGCTGACTCACTCTGTACTGCTGACAAAATATCCATATGCTCATTTGTACTCAGAGCGTTGTGTTAGATTTGGCAGGGAAGGTTGTTGCTGGTTGTCACTGCAGTGGAGAGTTCTGCCCTGACAGTGTTTCTCAATGTTTATGCCACCCCATTGTGTCCTGTATGTGCAACGTTATTCTTTTCTTCCTTCTTTTCCAGATCACTACTGAGCAGAAGCTTCTTTTGATTTTGTGTCAGCTGTTACTTTTCACTGGTAATAACATTTGATAAGACACAACAAGAATGAGTGTTCTCATCTGCTGTGTGCTGGAAGGCTAAAGCCCTAATTAATCTAGGGCAAGTAGAAAAGGATATATCAATAGCTCACTGATGTGCTCTGCTAGCAAAGGTGCGTAGACTTGATGGTTTAAAGGCACCCAGTTACTGGGTGAGCCCAAACACATACAGATCACAGCCCAGATTGTATTACTTCACAGGATAGGCTGAAAAATAGTAAGTTGGTTACCAGTGTCAGCAAAGATTAGTGTGTATTATTAGCTGACTTGGCCTTCGCCTTCAAGGATGTCTGATAATTATGTAAAAAAGAAATGACTCTGATAAAATCTTTCCATGGTTATGCTGGCTGCAGGAGATGGTAGCCCTAAAGCTCTTGACCCATAAGTCTTTTTTAAGGAGCTATGCTTAGTTAAGATGCCCTGAAAAAGGTGTGTGGAATTGTTTCACACCATTTTTCAAGTGTGAAAATGGCTCAGATTGTACCCAGATGTACCCATATTTTTAGTAATAAAATAGCTCCTACAACTCTGTGCATACTCACATACTGGCTGAAAATGCAGCCTTTGTCCCTAAGATATAAAGTAGAGGTATATGCATATATTAGGGTTATTATGCTACAGTACTATGTATGTATGTTTTTTTCTCATTCACCATGCAGATCCATCTGTTACTGTCATCATTTCATTTGCCTGATTTATACTGTCTCCCCTCCCTCCATAGCTTCACTCCACAAATATGTCAGAGGAACTTCATTTATCTTATGTTTATTTTCATCAGATTTACTACAAATTATCTTACCTTTAAAATCTGAATAAAAGGGAGGCCTTTCTTCATTGTCAATACACGAAAACTTGCAGCAGGAATGAGATTATTTTTCTCAATTGGTTTCTGATAAATGGAGTACTTGTTTTCTTTATCCATATGTTCATCCTGAAAATGAATTCCTTTGTAAACCCGCCTTTCCACAACTCTCTTGGAGTGAGAGAGTGAGTTCAGAAAGCTTCCTTTAACAAATTATATATATATAATTATAATTTTATTATAATTATAAGATAACATTGACTGAGTCACTATGTATATATAATATATATATATAGTTATATATATATAATTTATATATATATAAATTGCTCAAGCTTGTCAACTGAACAAAATCGCATCAAATACATGCATTTTTTCATCCATACAGTAAAAGAGAAAACTTGTCCTGCATAGGACTGGAGGCTTGTTTTCTCTCACCTCACTCACCCAGCAGCTGCTCTGGGGACACATGCTGTTCCTGTCCTAGGGGCTGGCAGCTGAAGACCCCCACCCACTCCAGAAGCTGATACTAAGAACCCACTGGTTCCACCACAAGCTGGGACACCCACACCCTGCTTGGCTCCAGCAGCTGGCACCCAGTGGTCATACACTTACAGGTCCCACCAGGAGCTGGCATGGAGCCCTTGCAGTGCTGAACTGAGATAGTTAAGAAAAGATTTAATAAGAAGATATAATTAGACAGGATAGACTGCAACTATCAGTTGCTGAGCTCAGTTAAACAAATGACCTTGTTTTACAAACAACTTACTCATTTCATACCCCTGCTACTGCTCTCTACTCTCATTTGTTCCTCCCTGATCCCCTTGCCCTGCACATTGCTTCTTCAACTAGCACAGTTCCACTGATTCCACACTTTCGACATCTGGGACCTCAGGTTTGCATTGTTATCAATTGTAGTAGCCCAGTTTGCCTGTAGTTTCTCAAAAACCCATCAGTTCCTGTGGTTGACCAGGTTTGTTTCTTGTCTTTGTCTCTAATGTGTTAGCCTATCAGTTCTTTCTACATTTTGTCTATGGTTCCCCTCTTTTCCTTAGTATCCCATTTGATAAGGTCCCTGACCAGATAATCTTGCCAGAAGAAGTACTCTCATACTTATATAAACACCTCAATTATTGTCAGGTTTGGTTCTCATTACTCCCTCCCTTACCTCATGACAGTCAGTTTTGTATCTCTGTATGTTCTTGTCTATGGCTTCCTCCTTAATATCCCCTTTCATTTGAAAGGTCTTTGATCATATACCCATAATGAAGAAGACATTCTCTCTTTCAACATATTGCAACAGGCAAAAGATGAACAAGAAATGCTGTAGTGGAAGTGCTGCTGGTGGTTTAGTAGGACTAGGGACATGGAAAAGGAAGTTAAAGTAAAGGAAGTTAAAGTAATTTATGTATTTGGAAAATCAGACGAACTCTTAGGCAACTCTTCCTACTGAATGAAAATCAATTATGTCCCAGAAACAAATGTATATTTTTAACATATTTTCGCAACTTTGAAAGGAAATTTTCCATCTTAAATGAAATAATGTTAGCTTTATTCATCCATACTCTAGAACACACTGACAATCTTCAGGAAATAGGGGAAACAAGTACCTCTAGAAAAAAAGATAGAACTCTCATAGGAAAACAAATAAACAAAAGAATATATATACCTGAAATTTTTCTGTCTGAAATCACATATTACTTCTGTATACAGTATACCTTAGCTAGCTGCTCGGAGTACCCGTATAGCTAAATGGGCAGAAATAGGTTTCTTTGGAACAAATTCAGATAGGTCCTTCTCTCCCAAAGTAGTCTCCCCCTAAGGGAATAGATCAGGTGAAACAGTTTGAAGTGCCTACCCTTTTCCAGTGGTTTTAATAATTTTTTTTTAGCTCATGGGTTTAAGTCTATACATACTGTAGACATTTTAAACTGTTAGCTGAATTGCATCCCCAAAATTAAGGGAAGAACATAATTTCAGAAGCACCCTCAGATCTTTGAGTTCCCAGTCCTGGTTTTCAAACAAATAAAGAACATCCTTAAAACACAAGCATTATATAACTCTCCAGTTTTTCCACACTCTTCTTCTGTGCTCCATGTGCAACAATTACCTGTCATTTTCTTTTGTATAGTGGAGTTACTGACTTCATCATCTCCCTTTCATTAACAACACCTTCTGCACTTTGGTTAGTAATATCTTTTGCTCTTACAAGATTAAAATGATCAAATATTCAAGCTAAAATCAGAATGAATTACTGTTCTTATGTGGTATTGAAAACTACTGTAACTTCACAGTAGAAGAAAATTCTCCAGTGTCTTACAGCTTGATTTTCTTTATGCCATGACTGTATCAGTTCAGTATCAGAAAGTTGGTAGTTCCACAGAAGAAAATATCACTAAGGTTAAATTTAATAGGTATAAACACAAGAACTACAAGCTGGTGGAGAAGATGGTTTTAAGTTTGCAGACAACACCAAGTCTGGAGGGAGGAGAGAAAGGCATTACAGAGGGTCCTAGACAGACTGGATCAATGGGACAAGGTAAACCGTATGAGTTTCAATAGGGCCAAACGTCAGGTCCTGCATTTCAGTCACAGCAACCCCAGGCAACCCTACAGACTTGGGGAGAAGTGGCTGGAAAGCTGCCTGACAGAAAGGAACATGGATGTACTGATGGGCAGTTGGGTGAATATAAGCCAGCAGTGTGCCCAAGTGGCCAAGAAGGCCAAGAAGGCCAATTCCAGGTATCAGGAATGGTGTGGTGAACAGGACTAGGGAAGTAATCCTCTCCCTGTACTGGTACTCGGCACTGGTGAGGCCCCACCTCGAGTACTATATTCCGTTTTGGGCACCTCAGTACAGAAAGGACATTGAGGTGCTGGAGCAGGTCCAAAGAAGGGCAACAAGGCTTGTGAAGG
>JAOWBP010000001.1:140588717-140605327 GCA_028571105.1 Tragopan temminckii
GATCCCTATCTTTTTTGTACTGGGGAGCCCAGAACTGGACACAGTACTCCAGATGAGGCCTCACCAGGGCAGAGTAGGGATATTTTTCAAACTAGTTAATTATAGCAGGAATGGGACATCCAGTCTGTGGCTGAGCAGAATATCATCTTGTTTATATAGCATTAAAGACAAGGAGTTAAATACAAGTCTAGCATTCTGCACACCTCTGAAAGGTTTTGTGATTCATTTTATGTTTCCCAGTGGAGTGTATAATACTGCTAGTGCTATCTGTGTCTTATCTTGTCCTTTGCAAGTATGTTTTCAATACTGAATATAAGGAATTAATGGTAACCATTCAAATAGTGTTATTTCAACTCAAATGTCTTCAGTAAATGAGATAAATTTTCTATTTTGTTGTACGTATTTCACGATAACCATTTAGGTTAGTCAGTATACTCTATATAAGATTTTGTTTTTCTCTAACTGACCTGGGATACCCTGTGTTATAAATTTTCCAAAATGTTTTCCATTCCCCTAGATTTCAGTGCTGCAAGAATTTTTAAGCCAACATTCCTCTTAAATAGATTTTTGTCTTTCTTGTCCTGACCCAATACACCCACAGTGTGAATAGAAGTGGGTGTTCAGCCACACTACTGTCGCCATTTCATGTAGTCTATATCATACATATGCCATGATTCAGAGCTAAAAGGCCACAGGACAGCAAATCTCAGATGCATTAGCCATCCCACTAAACACATGAATCAGTAAGCTATTTCACCTCCGTGTTGTATTACTTGTATCTCAAGCTCTGACTGTGTGATTTGCTGTTGTTTATGACAGGAAATTGTCAAAATGAATACACAGTTAACCACCAAAGACTAACTGACCTTACTCACTTTGTGTGTCCTAATTAGCACCTCTTCCTTCTGTCAACAGCTAAGTCACTACTTGCATTAGAGCCTAAGGTGCTTTCATTCCTACAGACCAAATTGTTTCCACAGATCATCTATTACCACCTGAATGCTTAATATGGCCATGGTTTTCCTCAGCTAACAGCATTTCCTGCTTACTCCATCTATAAATCTCTGACATGGTTTGAAATAATTTTATCTTTGTTTTGTCTTTACCTCTTTTGTCAATTAGATACAGCAGCATTTTAGTTAGAGGAAATTTGTATGTACTTTGAGATTAATAGATCATCCTTCCAGCGTCCAATTTAAACTGATTGAGCAACTTTTCCTCTCCTTTCTTCTTTGTGCTAATGATTTGTGTTGCATGTGATACATGTAGAATATCCACAATCATTGACTGATCTAGTTCTACAATTCCCTTCATTTTCTTCCTTTTTCTCTTCTTTCTTCTTTATTTTGATTATTCCTACATGTGTTGTATTAGATATAAGCAGGAAAGAGAGGGAAAGAACTTTGGGTGGTCCTGTGTGAAACCAGGAGTTGGACTCACTGAACTTTATGTGTTCCTTCCGACTCATAATATTCTATGATTCTAATACTCTATGAAATGAAATGGCTAACATCCTCCAGCAACATCCTGTTCTTAAGTTCTAGCTCTTTTCAAAACGTAAAGCACCAAAGCATGTCCACTAGAACCAAAAATGTTTTAATTGTCTCTGTTACAGCCAGAATCTTTGGTCCAAAGAAATGCATAGCCATCTTCCTGAGCCAAAAGCAAACTCAGCTAGAAGAAAGGCCCAGATTTAATTTGAGAAATGGAGCCATTCTGACAATAAGAGTTAACAGAAAACCATTAAACCGCATTGAATAACTGAATTAATAACTGATTTGAATTAAAAAAAAAAAAAAAAAAAAGTTTAAATTGTCATAGCTGAAAGGAGTTTTTGGCTTCCTCTTGATTTTACTGTTGTCTTTGTGGACAGGCTGTATGTGTGCAGTGGAAGAAACCACTTGGGATCCCTTCTTTAAGCTGAGTCACCAAGAACACATTTCCTTGGATCACACTGAGACAGGTCTCCAGAGAGGAAGTCTCTACAGCCTCTCTGGGCAGTATGTTCCAGTACTCTGTCACCCTCACAGTGAAGATTTTCTCATGTGCAAATGGAACTGTCTGTGTTCCAGTTTGACATTGTTGCCTTTTGTCCTGTCGCTAGGAACCACAGCAAACCACCTGGCCCCATCCCATCGATACTCTCCCTTAAAATATTTGTACACATTAATAAGATCCCTTATCAATCTTTTCCAGGCTAAACAGGCCCAGGCAATACAAAAGGAAGAATGTATTCTGTTTCAAGGTAGAGAACCAGAAATAGAGGAAGCAAGAAAAATCTCCTAGACAGTGTTTATGTTGTAGTGTGCTTCTTTGATAGTGCCGTTTGTAAAATTACCTTAGACAGACAAACTCCTTGAAAACTTGAAGGTGTAGTGCAAAGCGAACAGTCTCATCATAGCTAGATAGCTGCAGTCACACAGCAGGCGCGTGGCAGCAGAGCTCACAGCTCCTTTCTCTGGAGAAAGGCATGCAGCACTAAAAACAGCAACAAGCTTTTAGCAAAGATGCCACTGATGACCTGTTTTTATCAAAGTGACAGACTAGCTGCAGTGTTGCCGAAACTCCAGGTTTCTTTCTTTAATTTCCAATCCAACCACCCCATTTCAAAGAAAACACATAGCATCAAGTGAATACAGAGACAGCGATCCCATAGAGCTTCTTCTGATAAGTGCTGCCAAAAACACAGGGGAAAAAATGTCTTCTTTGATTTAGTTGCATACTGTTTTTCTGCAAGTTGCTTTTGTTTGTTTGCTTGTTTGTTTGTTTGTTTATAAAGAACCCTACACTGATATGCTTCAACTACACAACTGCTGGAGTAAAGGCATAGATTCCCCCAAACGGCAGTCTGTATCTGAAAACAGAAGTTGAATAATTGACGCTAAAAGTAAAAACAATTGTTTTCATTTAAAAGTTTCGTCCTCTGAGATAAACACAGAAGAAAGATAGATTTCTCAAACATCAGTCTTTGAAAGTAAGTTTAGCATATTTTTTTAAAAAAAATTTATAAATAACTTTCCTCTCAATCTTTCCAACAAAAAATGGGAGCTCTTTAACCCTATTTTACAGAGTATCTCAAACATAAAATTTGTTATTTACTAGACTTCCTCAAAAGATAAAGGGAGGAAAACCAAAGAAGTATCCTGATTCTTTGAAAAAGTCTATAACATTTAGCTGCAGATATACTTCTGGCATAGATTCGAATGCAGATTTCAACTGAGTGTATTCATTGGGATATAAGTCTCTATTTTCCAGTTCAGTGCTGCATAGAAGACTCTGCTCATTTGCTATAGTTTGAGCAGTTTTGGTATGCTGTTATATCATCATGCAGAGGCAATGCAGGGATAGTTATGCTTTCTAAAGAATGTACAACTCCCTGCCTTGAAGATGCTGCAAATTGAAAACTACAGCGTTAATGCTTATAAATAAACAGATAGATAGATAGATAGATAGACAGATAGACAGATAGATAGATAGATAGATAGATAGATAGATAGATAGATAGATAGATAGATAGAAAAAAGGAGAAAGGAAGGTTTCCTTCTCACCTTGTCGTAGAATCATAGAATGGCTAATGTTGGAAGGTACCTTAAAGATCGTATAGTTCCAACTCCCCTGTCATAAGCAGAGTTGCCACCAGCAGCTCACGCCAGGGCCCCTTCAACCTGGCCTTGAATGCCTGCAGGGATGGGGCACCCACAACTTCTCTGGGCAGCTTGTGCCAGTGCTTCACCACCCTCTCAGTTATTTTTTTTTTCCTAACATCTGACTTAAATTTCTCTTAGTTTAAAGCCATTCTTCCTTGTCCTATACTATCAGACTCTGTAAAAAGTCAGTTCCCTTCTGCTTGCAGGCTTCCTTCAAGTACTGGAAGGCCTCAATGAGATCTCTCTGGAGCCTTCTCTTCTCCAAGCTAAACAAACCCAGTTCCCTCCACCTTTCTTTATAGGAGAGGGTGCTCCAGCCCTCTGATCATCTTTGTGGCCTTTCTTTGGACTCAATCCAACAGGTCCGTGTCTTTCTCATTCTGGCCGCTGGCTAGAACTGAATGTAGTATTGCTCACAAGAGAAGAGTAGAGGGGGACAATGCCTTCCCTCTCCCTGCTGGCCACCTCTCTGTTGATGCAGCCCACGGTACAGTTGGCCTTCCAGGCTGCAAGAGCACACTTCTGGCTCATGTCCAGCTTCTCCCTCACTAGGACCCCTCAAGTCCTCCACAGTGCTGCTCTCAATGAGTTCTTCTCCCAGTTTGTACCCCTATCCAGGATTGTTCTGATCGAAGCACAGAACACTGTGCTTGGCCTTGTTGAACTCCAATAGGTTTAGAAGGGTCCATTTCTCAAGACTGTCCATTCATTCAACTGGTCTGTTCTCCTTCTGCCTGTTTCCCAGTTTACAGAGATTGCAGATAACACTACCTGTCCTCTCTATCCTTTCTGTGTCTTCCCAGGGGACATGAAGTCTTTCTTGATTTTTTTTTTTTATGTTTCCTAATTGCAGTCTCCTACATCTTGAAAGAACGGGAGTGATGAGCAAGTCCTTTATCATACCTGTAAGGTAGATTCTTTCTGGTGTTCCTGTACTGTGAAACAGTATGCTGGAAGAAAATGCTGGCTACTATTCAAAGTTTTTATAAGTACACACATGCTTATTCAGTCTGAACTATGAAAACATTTTGTGTGGGGGCTGCTGGCATTTCTGTCCCACAGTCGAAAGTGGTCTTAGCCTGTCCTAATACTATCATAGGCTCCTCTTGCCTAGAATGTTGCTTAGGAAACTAAAAATATTTCTTCAAGTATATATGGGATGAGGTCTCATAAAAATCAGCATTGTATCTGGGTTATTTATTTTTCTCTTGAAAAAAGTGCCCATCCAATGCCTTAGGCAAATGTGCATAAAACTTGAAGCAATCCCATCAGTGTTTCCTGAGGTAACCCAGCAGCTGGTCTGAACAGGAACAGCTTTCACTTGGGATCCTGATTGTTCCCAGTGCAGCTCTTTTCCTCCCGCAAAGGTGCATCTCAGCAGACCTGCTGAAAGTCTTATATAACATACAGACTCTCATGGCAAACTGGTCTCCAAATCTGCTTTTAGCTTCTGTGGCAGTTTTACTACTCTAGAGATTTCTGAGCTTCTGTACTTTGCTCTTACACAGAGAGGTATGGTGGGCAGGATAAACACACGAAGTAGCAGAACAGCAGCATAGGAACCTGGGAGTGAAGACGAGCAGAAGGGGAGTTAAAAGATGGATTTTTTTCAGAAGATAGGAGGACTCAGATGTCTGTATTAAAAAAAGAAAGAACTCTTGAAACACGCTTTTGCCTTACTTCTGCCAATAAGCATAAATGGGAATCAAACATCTGGAGCTATCTTATGCCTGAAGTTTGAAATTTATTAAAAACAAACAAACAAACAAACAAACACAAAACCTTTAAAAATGTTGTCACCTCGCATCTGATCTGGGTGCCTTACGAAAAGTAAAAACAAACAAACAAACAAAAACAAAGCTAGCTAAAGAAAAGTTGGTATCCCTTTGTTAGAGAGACAGAAGACTATCCTTGTGTTCTGAGGCTCACACAGCTATAGAAGTTATTTATATCTTCACGTTGCAAAAGTCAAATCAACCCTAATTATAGTAGTAATCTGGTGGCAGATTTGCTTGTCATCATATTAAATGCTTACATTTATATAAGCTTAGTAAAAAATAGTCTGGTGGAATGGCGTTTAGATCCAGTTTTAATTCACCTGAATGTAGATTTTTAAAGAAAAAAATAGGTATATGAATTTCCACTTAAATACAGTCATTGAAGTCCAGAGAACAAATCAACAAGCCAAACTCTAAAAGTCTCCATAAAAACTTACTGAATTGTTCTCCAGGCTCCTCAGACTGTCTGTCCTCCCAGAGCTCCAGAGCACCACAGAATGATCTCACCTTGTGCTCATGACTCACTGATTTCAGAAGCTGTGTCTTTCTCCTACCCCTCAGCAATACACCTGTACATAGACACAAAATTCAATATGTATAAAATATTTTTGGTATAGCTTAGTATAGTGAGGTAGGTCAAGATTACTGAGAGAAGATACACAGAGGCAGCCTAATTTCAGGGCAGCAGTCTTTTAGCTTAAGGGACTTACCCTCAGACTTATCTCTCTGTTTAGACCTCAAATAGAATTAGCTGAATTTTCAGAGGGGGGGAGTACTATCAGTTCTGGTGAGATAAATGTTTGTTATTACAGACTAAGGAAAGTTTTAGAAATAGCTTGGGCAAAATTAAAATAATTATATACATACTCACAGTTGCTGGTGTAAAATCAGACCCTGGAAAGCTAGGATAATCCTTCTATCCAGAGCAATATTTAAAAATCAGTAAAAGATCTCTGTTAATTCATATTTCAGGAATAATAATTAATGATAATAATAATAATAAATATAAGGAAACCTTTACACAAATTGAAAGAATATTAATGGATGGAATTCCATGAGAAAATATCAGATCTTAAAGAGACACAGCATCTATTATTATTCAACATGCTGATATCACGATACTTATGATAATCTCAGCAAAAGAGCTTCAGGACTGCCTTGAAATCTTTTTTTTTTTTTTTTTTGGCAGGGGTAAAAAGAACGATTTTTTATGCATCCAGCATCCAGGCAAAGGAGCCAGTAACATGCAAATGTGCACTCAGAGGAAAAGAGGTGAAGAGGTGCCTGGAAGTGAAACTGTTTATGGATGTGTTTTTCTATTATCATATTTATGGATCTACATTTAACTGAAGAATCAGACCATCAGACATCATTGCTGTCTTAATAAACAGTCTGAAGAATGTACCTTCCTCCATACCAAGAATACTATTAATATTGCATTAAAATTATCTACAGATTTTCTGTTCATATATTCATGCCTATGTACACATGCACATACACATGCAGCTAGCATGTTTTTTTTTTTTTTTCATTCTGATATATGTCACATTTACCTTTTAAAGTCAATGCAGATCTAAGGGTAAATGAGAGGAGAATAAAGCCTTTTTTTTTTTTTTCTTGTTTTAGATTGATTTTGTTCATTTTTGTTTTTATTTGTTTATTTGTTTTCTGGGTTTGAAGCCAAATCTTTGTCTAGCAGAAATTAGTGATTTGAAATATGTATATGTTGGTCATATATTTTTTCCCTTTTTTCAGTTATGTACAAAAAGCTGTCAAAAGCACTGCGTTCTTAACTTCAGCCTTTCTAAGGTTGGCACAAATTAGTATTCATTTAATTCCACATGGGAAAGTGAGTTAATCAGAGCCACACTGGTATAAATGAGAGGAGAATCAGGCATCAAAGGATAACATCTTGGTATCCATTACAGAAGTTGTCAAAATGGATGAAAAAAAAAACCTGTTATGTTCATCCAGAGTGTGTACCTTTAAAAGCAGAACTGTCAGTGATTGATGGGGTTCCAATGAAAGATGTAGGAATTATAATACTGTTACATATGTGAATGTGTGTCTGTACATGACAACCATTTAGTCATAAATGTTGTAAGTTGACCCAGGCATTTTTCTACTGCCAAAAAATATGTAATGAAGTATAAAATAAAGTTAAATGTAAAATGCAGTATGTATCAATTACATTTCAGGTGGAACTCAATAGTTAATGCAGGATAACTATCTCTAAGGAAACATCTGAAAACTATTAATGATTGATTCACCTTTGATCAAATACACATAGCAAATCCATTTACTAGATCTTTCACATTTATGTGACGTTTTCAACTGCATAAAGAACAATTAAAGCAGGCCACTGGGACAGTCTCTTTTTTTGTTGTAATCCACTAGGGGCTGAGGCTTCAGTCATTGTATCTTTTAAAGCTCAATAGTATTTTTCTATGACTATAAAGGACTTTTCTAGTCTGAGGATTTTAAGATTGTGGTAGGATTTTATTGTTGCCATTGTTCACAGCTGAAGGAGAAGGTTATTTGTTTTACTAAGATAAGGTTTCTAAAACATCCTGCCTAAAAAAAAAAAAAAAAAAAAAAAGAACAAAAAGAAGAAGAAAACCAGATGATGTTTTCTCTCCTTGTCTAGTTATCTATTATTTGCCAAGGAAACTGAAATGTCATCTTGCCTCCTGGATAAATTATCTTCTTGTTTAAAACAGGAAAAAAACTCCAAGATATAAATAGAGGTCAGCTGAAGAGGTTCAGTTTGAAATAGGCATTGCTAAACACAGTGTTATTTAGCTGGACTTTCACTAATTTGAATATTTTTCTTTCCACTTACCTCTTGTTGAATAGTTCTTGATCTTTATGCTCTGTGGGTTTCCAGTAAAATCAAAGGGGGCCAGAACATCGTTCCATGTGCTAGCGTGCGACTGCCTTCCTTCTAGTCCTTGGCACAGCAAGCTTGAACTGTCTCAGATAATGGTACAGTCAGTGAGTTAACTCAGGTCAGAGATTATCATCAACAGTTAATTTGTTTGTGGGGACATGATTTAAGTGTTAAAGCATCTAGACATTAACTGTGATCTATATCATGCTGATTTTAAAAAGATTGCTGGCCTGTTTCTTGGTATAGACGTAGTCTTGCAGCCAGGTCACAATTTTACTGGTTTCATACGCTGTGTGGCCTTTCATCATACAATCATAGAATGGTTTGGGTTGGAAGAGACCTTTAAGATAGCCTAGTTCCAAACCCCTGCTATAGGCAGGAACACCTCTCTCTAGACCAGGTTGCTCAAAGCCCCATCCAGCCTGGCCTTAAATGCTTCTGGGCAGAGGGCATCCACCTCCTCTCTGGGCAACCTGTTTCCAGGTTTTGCCACCTTCACAAAAAAGAATTTCTTCATAATATCTAGTTTAAATCTACCCTCTTCCAGTTTAAAACCATTTCCCCTTGTCCTGTTGCTACATGTCCTTATAAAAACTGTCATCAGCTTCAAAAAAGGGTTAGAATTTGGAGTGATTTCATTTGTACTAATACACAGTGTCAAAGACATGATTTGAACTTACTTTGCTGCTGAATAATTATGCTACATCTAAGCCTTCAATATCTTTTTTATTTCTTTCTCCTGGGTATAATGAAGAACCCCATGAACACACAGGACTATCATCTCACATGAAAACAATGCATATTGCAAGCTTGAACCTTTGAAGAGCTTTATTTTCAAAGACTGCACAACCAAACTCTCCCACCTTTGCGTGCATCAGTACTCCAGGACATTTTAACATATCTTTGAATCAGCTGCATAAGTAAAAACTCTCAAACATAAATCTCATATTGAACTTTGTTCTACAGGGACATATATCTCAGGTCTCTGTCTTCTTCCTCCTTGCCTTTCTTGCTTGTGAGAGATAAAAAGCCTTTAATTGGTACCTAAAAGACCAGTATATGTGAAGACCTGACATACTAACTCAGTGAATTTAAGGCCAACAACAATCACCACAGTGTTAACCACTAACCAGACTTGCACTATCTAATTAGTAAAATCGACACTGTTTTCTTTGCTAGTCCACCAGCACAGCACTGCTAAAGATCAAGAGATTTTACAGACAAATGGAAACTGGCACCTGAAAAAGACAGGTCATGAAGTTGTTCCTTTTCGTACACAGAAAATAATATTTTATTTTTTTCTATTTATTTTTTTAATTACGAAAGGAAATCACTGAATCAAAGAAAAAGGGAAAGTGTTCATTTAAAGAAATTATAGAGATATAGGTGACAAATTTTCATTTTTTTTTTTTTTTCAAAATGTTGCACAAGCACATGTCAATAGTTTATATTCCCCTAGAATAAATTAACTACAGTGGAACTGAGAATCAGGGCAGAGATCTTACCCTTTAATGTTTCTTCATCTGAGGCAGAAAAAATGTCCTCATTTCAGCTGGGACAGGACTGATTCATAATGTCTGGTAAGATGCTATGTTTTTGCTTTAGGAAGAAGCAGTGTTGGTGACACACCAGTGTTTCAGCTGTTGCTGAGCAGTGCTGAACTGAGCCAAGGAGCTCAGTTTTTCAGCTTCTCATACTGTTCTGCCAGCAATGGAGCTTGAGAGGGCACAAGGAAGTGGGAAAGGACAGAATCAGGACAGCTGACCTGCATTGGCCAAAGAGATATTCCATACTATATACTATCATGTGAAATAGTTATAAAACAGGGGAGTTGACCAGGGGGCACATGCTGTTCAAGGACTGGATGGGCATCTGTTGGTGGGTAATAAACAATTGTGTTTATCACTTGTGTAAATATGTATGTATGTATACTTGTTTTGTGTGTGTATACATATATGTATGTTATTATCATTATATTATTTTTCCTTTCCTTTACTGTCTTAGTAAGTAATTGTATCTCAACCCACAAGTTCTGCTTAGTCTTTTTTCCAAATCTCTCCCCCATCCCACTGGGAGGATGGTTGTGCGGTGCTTAGCTGCTTGTGAGTTAAAACACAGTGAAAGGATAAACTCATAGTAATGGATGGAATTGCATTATGTAACTCGGATTAGATATATAGACAAATATTCTGTTCTCCTTGTCTTGTGCAATTACTCGTAAACAAATATCCAGATTACTTATAAACAAATATCCAGATGAGAGCTCTGAAGTCTCTGAAATAATGTTCAGTGACACAGATTTGTAAAACTACTTATATGTCCAAAAATAAGAGCTTCAGAAGATTTTTGAAGGCTCTTGCCTTTTGGAAATGTGCTTTAAAAAAATCATTTTAGTTAGATTTATGCATCTTTGTAAGTTTAATATCTGAAAATCCTGAAGCATTTCAGTTTTCCTAAACTTTTGATATCTTTTTTATATGCACAGATTGCTGCTGCCTATTTGCTCAGATAGCCAAAGTTACATGGTTGAAGAACTAGAATTTTTGTGCACTGGTTGTGGAAAGTAAGACCCATTTTTTTCTTCTCTTTCCTTTTCATCCAGAATGCAGAGGTCTCAAAGGACGGAAGTGCCAGGTCAAAAGTTAAAAGCATTAACTTTAGATCCTTTCTTCAGCTAAGGCATCAGATATCTCTTTTGAGTACCTTCTTTTTGTCTCTCTATATGAATTCCTGGTGAGAATTTCTCTTCCTTTGAGGCACTATTAGTTGTGTTATATTCTTTGCTTTGAGAAATCTTATTCACTGTCCCATCTACCTGAATCTAATCCTGAGTTTTGGCATAGTTTCTTTGTCTTAATATTTAAATGGACTTGGAAGAGAAGTATACTCTGTTATTATACTAGATGGATGTCTACTGGGATACTGAAAACCTGTTTTATGTGCACTTATTTGGTTACAGCTATCTGCCTTACACTGTGTTGAAGTTGTTATTTCCTATTGGGGATATTAAAGGAAAATAATAACTCTGAGATTTTTTTACAGCTTTTTTTTAAAAATTATTTCTTTGTTTGTTTTGCGATGTCCAGTCTAAAACTGGTGAAAATAGAATGGAAGGGCACAATTATTTCCTAAGCATATGAAAACTGATAATTTAAAAAATCATGTTTAATCCAATGTGAATAAGAACATCTTATTCACAAATATACAGAATTACTGACTCTAGAAAACAGTGATTGTTTTTGCACAACATACTCATTGTACCCGTAACAGTTTGTGTGCAAATTATATAATGTAAATCATATACATCTGAGGCATCACACAGGAGTAAGCATAGAAGTGATTGTCTGAAGTAGAACATGTGGTGCCATGGGTGAATTAGAATTTAGAGCTGAGGACACAGCTCATAGGAAGGTGATTTAATTGAAACAATGCATTAAAAATAACATCTTTGCAGAATTACTTTAATGGATGAGTTTGGAGCAATGCTGAGTTGTCAGGTACAGCAAAAAGGTCATCATAATCCAGACCCAAAGAGATTATCAACAAGGGAACATGTACAACAACAACAGTAACAACAAGCTGTACCTTAGAGCAGTTATGAAAAAAAAAGAAAAAAAAAATATATGTGCTATATGTAGACATCCTCTGAAGATGTACAGATGTATTAATGGGAAATAAGTTAAGGTTAGAAATTGCCTTCACCCTCCCTCTCTCCAAGATTTCTTCTAAGCACTAAGGTAACTGGAAAGCCACCTTTGCCTTTGAACTGTATATGATTCCTAACTCTCAGTCCTAATTTCTATTTCTTTTCTTTTATAAACATTTCAAAAAGAAAAGGTAACAGAAAAAGCAAAAAATAACTTGTAGAATAAACACTCATAGAAAGGCTGCCCGTAAGCCTAGATAAGAAGGGTAAAATACATTAATGATTCATTCTCTGTGTGTTAGCTTTCATGTTATTTTTTCAGAGAGCAGCATTATTTTCAGAATATTCTGATGTGGTTTGAGATGGGCTGTGATCTGTGTCTTGTATGGTACTGTGGATGTGGGTGTCTGACAAGTAAAGACCATGATTAAGTTTTGATTTTTAATTTTGCTGCTTTCCCATAGGCTCTGCCATTACGCTTGGACTGACAGCTCCAAATTTTTGAAACTTAAACTGCGAACCAGAAGGAGTTCCTGTATCTTAAGGCAGTGTTTGTGGAGGTTTTAGAGTTTCCTAGATAGCAAGTCTTGACTTGTTATCACACAGTTGTATACACCTGAGCATAAACTAAAATTTTCATAATTTTACTTTCTTCTTAACTCGTAATAGCTTCATCCCTTGGGCATGACAAATTCCCAACATATTCTGACATACGTTAATACTGTCTTTCCCATAAGCGCAAAAGCATCCCTCTTCAAACAATATTGTGGCTTCCTAAATCATTATCACTGTTCATAACATTGTTCTCCTTCAAATAAGTTAATTTTATCTGTTGAGCATCTATTGAAACATAATCCAAAATTCAGTATTAATAAAAATTATCAGATGATCTCTTGATGTCCTTTTAGGAGTTATGAAAGATATTTTATTTTCATTCTGTTTCTTAGGAAATTACAAGAGAACATGCAATGTGTTTCTTTCATTTTATAAAAACTTACAAGAAGACTTACAAAATTCCAAGAAAGTCTCATGGGGTTTGCTGATTTCCAGGTAAAAGCTAAATAGTAAATGAAATTTAAGCTCAGAGTAAACCAGGGTCAGACAAAGTGTGTAACATTTCAAGGTCAAAAGTCAGATTCTCTGAGACAGTAGCTTTGAGAGCAGAGAGCAAGTACTTTTTGTTGTTGTTGTTGCAAAACCCTTGTGTGCTGTTTTGTATTCTTTATAAGTTTTAATAAAGACAGTTCAGTAGTGGGTTCCCAAAGTAAATACATGTGGAGATACCACTTTCCCTCTTCAGCAATGACTGCAGTATAGAGTGTTTAACATTTTTATGCCTTTGTGACGCTATGTATCCTTGATTTCATCACTCCCTTGGTAGTGTAGCTTATTTTCTGAGTTAAACAAAGGCAATGGCAGAGGAGCTACAAAGTGTTCGAATCTCCTGACCCCTACATTGACAGTTCAATATATTTTAGAACAACTAAAGATATGGAAGTGGAATTATGAAATAAGCAGGCACTTCAGAAGAATGTTTTATAAGTTTATTGCTTTACTACGTAGTGCAACTGCTGTAGTTCTAACAGAGCAAGGACATACATCTGGAAAATAAAACATTATGGTAGCGACTCACTGGAAGCAAAAGATAAAAACATCTGTCAAATACAACTGTACAGAAAATGTGATATTATTAGTTTCCTTGGGATTTATTAATTTGATATATTTCAATTCTTATCTGCTAAATGAGGGTAGAGGAAACTGCCACACAGCTGATGACTTACAATCACTTTATAAACTGTTATGCTTTTATTTTTCGCCTATATCTAAAATTCATTCAGTTAACCAAAGACAGCCTCTCTCCACTCAGCAGGCAATTTCTCGCAGTAACTCAAAGCACATATAGTCAAGCTTCAAATGTCACCACATTGCCATCTTACTGTGAATGACTGAAATTTACTTCCTATTGTTAGTAGTGCTGAAAATTGTTCCATAAAGTTCATAATGTATTGTCTAAATAGAAAACATTTTCAGGGACTGAACTGACCTTTTAGAAAACTCCAATTTCATCCATAAAATGCTGGAATATTGCAATATTCCACTTAAAAGGTTATTTAAACTTTTTTTTTTTTTTTTTTTTTTTTGAAAGAATTATTTTAATATAACTCACATTAAAAATAAAAAAGGCGAAAAATAAAGCAAAAAACAAACAAACAAACAACAACAACAACAACAAAAACACCAGGGAAGAATACTTCTGATTACTCTGAGAATGCTTCAAGAAAACTATGCAGAAAACTATGCACAGCTACTACGCTACATTCCTCAAGAAATAACCAGATGATTTTAATTAGCTAACCACCTGCCTCATCAGTGCCGGTTTAATGTCCCAGCAAATCTATCTT
The DNA here is from genome assembly GCA_028571105.1 of Tragopan temminckii. NCBI lineage: Eukaryota > Metazoa > Chordata > Aves > Galliformes > Phasianidae > Tragopan > Tragopan temminckii. The sequence goes on from JAOWBP010000001.1 coordinate 140,603,081, forward strand.
CCCCCACCAACTTGAATGAAAAGGGATTAAGCTGGGTGTTAGGAAAAGCTTCTTCGCTGAGAAGGTCAGGCACTGGAACAGGCTCCCCAGGACAGCATCGCACTTGCCAGAATTCAATAGACATTTAAATAACTGTCCTAGTTTCTGCTGGGACAGAGTTGATTTTCTTCACACTGTATGGTATGATGCGATGATTTGGCTTTGTGAGAAGAACAATGTTGATAACACAATGATGTTTTAGCCGCTGCTGAACAGTGCTGCACAGAGCCAAGGACATTTCAGCTTCTCATACTGTCCCGACAGCTAGGGGTTGTGACCCAAGGAGGTGAGAGGAGGCAGAACCAGGACAGCTGGCCTAAACTGGCCAGAGGGATGTTTCATGGCATCAGACAAAAGTATAAACTGGGAGAGCTGGCCAGGGAGCAGTCACTGCTCAGAGACTGGCTGGGCATCAGTTGCTGGATAGTGAACAATTGTGTTGTGCATCACTCATTTTGTGATACATGTATACAATTACCATTATTATTATTATTCCCTTCCTTTTCTGCCATATTAAATAGTTTTTATCTCAATTCACAATTCTGGTTTGTTTTTTGTCCAGTTCTCTCCACTACTCCACTGGGAGCGGAGAATGTGAATGAATGGTTTATAGGGCTTAGCTGCACGTCAGGTTAAAAAAACCCACAACACTCTGGCTTTTGGGTGATCCTATGTAGAGACAGGAGTTGGATTCAATGACCCTTGTTTGTCCATTCCAATTGGGGATATTCCATGATTCTACAATTCTTCGAATGCTTACTACAAGCATGGGTTTACTGTAGTGTTAAGGAATCCAATTTTAGAAGAAATATCAGCCTGCCTCAGAATGATAAATGAATACGTGAGCTTCACTGATGGCACTCACGACTGTTTTTAGACTTAGAAGTGACAGAGGAAGATGAGCAGTCATGTAAGTGGCAGAGTAAGTGTATTAGAGGCATAGCATAAGAGAAACGAGCTGACATAAAGACCAGTGACCGTAAGGAGAGGTGATAAAAAAGAGAATATATTAATGAAATGAGTTAACTGTTCGTGTTCCAGATTTTGTATAACTTTAAAGTCAGTGGAGGAAACAGCATTGTTCTCAGAAGTGAGTGGGAAAACATGAAATTTATGGTGGGATAAAGAAATGCTGAAGATTTCACTATATATTTTGCAGTGATCACATTCTTAGAAATATTGACATATATTTGATACATTTTTTGTGATCACTATCATTAGCGTTAGTTGGGTATTTGGCGTTTTTAGGGACTAATGGAAGGCTCAGACATCCAACTGACTAAAGACATAATAAATTTAGACATAATCCAACAGTTGTTCCTGGCCTGTCTCATTTGCCCTGCAATGCAGATTAACTACTTTTTCTCCCTTAAAGATTATGAGAAATTGTGTTGACTCACAATGGCATGGGTTAAGGGTGCACACACATTAACTGTGTCTCATATAGCAAAAAAGTCTCGAACAAAAATGAACTAAATAATCTGAAATGAAGTTTTTAGAGAGTATTGCAGAATTATTCGACCAGCAAACAATATTTTTGGCTAAGGTAACATTTGCCGTAGCTCAGAAGAGAGCAGTAGTCTAAAGTCAACTTAAAATTTCTCCACTGTGTTTTTTTTGAGACAAATGAGAAGCAGGAGGCCAGTGCACAGAGAAGCTCCATTGCTGCAAGGCTCTTGAAGCAAGGCATAATGTGACTGAGGTTGTACTTAATGTTTTAGTTTCTACAAATGTTCATTAAAAATATGCAAGAAGTTAAAAGTGGCTAAGCAAATAAAAACTAATGGAATAAGAATCCACTTGCTCTGGGTATATGTACAAAATTTTCTGGTTTTATTTTCTTTTGAAAGAACTGTCCAGATGGAATTTTTACTCTTTCCTCTCAAGGACATTGTAGTATATTATGGTTTTGAGTGAAGCTTGTTTATAAACTTCCATCGAAATCTGCAGACTGTAGGATGTGTGTTTTCCTTGATATTGATGTTTTAGATGGGTAAATGTCAGATTTGTCAACCTTTCACTTATTTATTTTAAGGAATGTACATAGAACATTCTCTTTTAGGTGAGTGCCACATTAGTCCTTGCACCCACAGAAGCTTCTGCACTGAAGACTCTGAGTTAGAATCATAGTATCACAGAATCCTTAGAGTTGGAAGGGATCTCTGAAGACCATCTAGTCCAACTCCCCTGCAGTGAACAGGGACACCA
>JAOWBP010000001.1:140606329-140621653 GCA_028571105.1 Tragopan temminckii
GAGTCTCTGACTCCTTTAGCCTTTCCTCACATGGCAGGTTCTCTAGCCCTTTGATCATCTACTTGACTCTCTCCAGTCTGTTATCTTTTCTGAGTTGTGGGGACCAGAAATGGACACAGTACTGCATATGTGGCCTGACAAATACTTAGTAGAGTAAGATATCAAATCTCTACCTCTAGTAGTAATGACTTTCCGGATAGAGCCCAGGATACAATTTGCCTTCATTACTGCAGTAGCATTCTACTAACTCTTAATCAGCCTGTTATCTACCAGAGCCCCCAGGTCTCTTTCAGTTTCTAAATCACTAAGCCCTTCAGAACAAAATATATATTGATTCACCAAAAAGCACTGAGTTATGAAACCACTTAACCATTTTGTTTACTTGACAGAAAAAAAAAAAAAAAAAAAAAAACCTTAATTTAAAGAATATGTATGAACGTATATACAAGCAGACAAACACACACATATGTAAATGAACAAACAGGTATTTGTATATTTGGTTTAGCTTTCTAGTTTTCTCTAAGTAACTTTTTTTCATTCATTTATTGTTTTCTAATTTCTTGGGGAAAAAAAAGCATATTGCCAGTTGTTGAATGTCCTGATTCTCATGTAGACTTTTGAGGGCCAGTTGGAATTCTATACTTCAGAGTTGATTTTTCATGCTATATACTACATGTCTTTTATGAAATCATAAACAAAAAACAGTTGTGGGGAACATGGATTTTCTGTCTGCTTTATTGTTGTGCTTGATAGAATTAGTGAACTTAGCATTATTTCTTCAACTTCAGCAATAGGACTGAAAATCATAGGATGGAAAATATTCAACTGAATTATTTTAAAGAGGTAAGTCCATGACTAACAGAATAGACTGTGAAGGTAAAAGTTAATTATTAATAAACTATAATACATCTAAAATATTCACTCCAGGTAAAAAAATCCCAACAAATCTATCAGTCCTTTACTAGTTACAGACAGTATTCTGTCAACAATAACTCAGAAAATGGATAAATCTTGAGAATTCTTGCGTTCTGAATGGAAAAAAAAAAAATATAAAAAAAATTATAATGTAGAGATAATGAAATATTTCCAAGTCCAAGGTCATCATTAAAAAGCATCTTTGGATTAGCAACTTCCAGCCAGAAGACACCCAATAACTTTCAGCTTATCTTCAGTTCAGGAGGGGGTTGAGGAGATTTAAGGATATAATTTTTACTGTTTGAATATAAGAAGAATAGGAGAGAATGGTTGCTGTTACTGTGTTTACAAAGAATAAGTGGACTGATCAATAGCATTGCATGACAAAAATGATGAGCAAATAATAGAAAAAGTAATCTGAGATGGTATTCATATTTAATTTTGTATTAGAAATTATAATTAACTGTCTTTTTATGGGACATGTAATTGATCTGACTTAAATATTAAGGAGTTGTTCTGGTGTTGTATGAAATTCTGATAAAAATGCATTAATTCTTTCTTATACATGTTATATAGATAAAAAGGTAGTTAGTCCTGAATATGTCTGTTAAACTTTCTGTACTTCAACAGGGTACTTTCAACAAAATCAAAGGGTGATTCTGAGTTGGGCTTAGAGGTGCCTTTCTCCCACATAGAGCTACAGAAGAACAGGATGATTCAGCCCATGTCTACTTTAGTGAGCAGTGCAATCCAATCTAACTGCATTTGTGTAGTGATTAAGTCAGGGAAAAGGACTTCCCGCTCGTATGGTATGTGCTTTAGAGGAAAGGATGACTTTTAATTTCCTCCATGGTTGAACAGTTCTGAATATAAAGGACTGTAATGTTGAGAAAGACAAAACACAGCAGAAACCAGTGGCTGAAAGATAAAGATAGACATCTTAATAAGAGGTAAAATAGTTTTTCAAACCAATCAACAGTGAGAACAAATGAACAATGCTACTGATGGTACAGAACCTTGAAGATTTAACATAAAGACTTAACAGAAACTTTGTGAGGTAAGAATTACAATTTGATACACCCTAGTTAGGGGTTAAAAGCAATTGCACCTAGGTACTTAGGCTGGATGACAAACAGCACTTCTTAATCTGGACCTCCATGAAGAGATGGAAAAATAAGACCTCATTTTTCAGTTCCTGAAAACAAACAAACAAACAAACAAACAAACAAAAACAGTAATTTGAAAATTTAATAGAAATTTCAGTTGACATTTATAATAAGATGTAACAGGTGGCTTAACAGATGTGTATTCAATATGGGGAACAGAAGTAAGTCAAGTAAATAAAGATAAGAAGCTCATTTTGTATATGAGGTGGTTGTCACAACTCATCACCTGCATGGCAATGTCAGATTGAAATTGTCTTTCTCAGACAATAAACTTTACATCTGTTATAGTAGCAATAATAATAATAATTAAAAAAAAAAACATGATACTCAAATACTTCCCACTGTTAACTACTCAAAATTGATGAATTACTATGATTGTGCACTGGTTTGCTCCTCCAGAGGATTTTGGAAGAATAAAAAAAAAAAAAATGTTTTCTGAGAGCTGTATAATTTTTTGAAAGACAGTGTCCTGACTCTCCAAAAAAAATTATTATAAGAGATGAAACTTGAAAATCCACTAATCTTTAAGTATTAATCTCTCAACTACTTTAAAGTAGTTTTTTTTATAAAGTGTTTTATATTCATGGAAAAATGCTAAACAAGAAATAATGTCCTGATCATGCATTGTTCAACATTACAGTAATACTGGAATTCATTTCAATTAAGAAAATCTGAAAATATGAAATTGATTACTAAACATTCTGACATAGCAGAAATTTGATTGTTAATATTCTAAACAGTTCACATTAGTTTTTTCATGAGAAAACATTGAAAATATTCTTCCATTTATATTTAGTATGAATTGATATAATGGCCAGAGCTGGGAAATCATTGGTATATTCATTTTCTGTGCTTACTGTCAGAGGTTTACATGAAAATTCACCTTGTTCCATCAAAATGACATAAAATCTTCACCTGCCTGTATTTATAAATGTGCATTGTCAGATAGTAAGGCAAGGACAAATTAATGAAGCAGATGTCTAACTGTGCTCCAGGATCAATAGGTTGACCACGTCACAGTTTAATCTCTGTTAAGTTTCCCTTGTAGAACAAAAAGCTTCAAAGATAATGTCAGATATGCATCTTTGTGTGACTTCAGATCTGTTAAGATTCCAATAATAGGAACCCTGATAGGTGTCTGAAGAGGAAGAGGTACAGCATTTAACACTGAAATAAGAAAAAGGATTAAAAAAATAAAAATATTAAAAAAAAACAAAAACAGCAAACAGAACACACAAATGTAAACATAAACATAAATGAGTATATAAAAATAAAAAGATATGAATATATATATATATAAGATATCACAAATACAGTTGATAGTGTTAAGTAGTGCATTTATAGTATGTGCTTATGGTGTTCTAGACTTGCCTCTGAAGTCACACAGTTTTTATCAAGTCTGTATAACTTTTTCATCTTTATTATTGTGGTTCCTGAATCGGAAATTGCAAACCTACTCTGGAAATGGACGGTTTTGAGCTAATGAGCAACTTTTGGGGATATTTGGAGTAAACAAAGAAGAGGAGAAAAAGATATTCTAGGAGCCTCAGAAAATTGGACTGAATGTCCTGTTTTTGAAAGCTTTTGATAGTGTAGTATGTTAGAGAAGACACATAGCTTAATCCTGCAGAGGAAAAATTAGAAAAGATACAGATAAAGCAATCAAGCCAATCAACTCAGAATCTTCCAAAATACTACTGTTGCTCTGTGGCAGATATCAGCTTTACTTCTCGGAAACAAAGATTTTGCTTTTTTTAAGGCAAGGATTACTTACAAATGAGATTAAATATTCTGGATCTGTACAGATCTCTGTTTCTCAGTTCTTAATTTAAAAAATAATAAATAAATAAATAAATAAATCCACGTTGTTATTTGTGCAATTAAACTCACTTGGGTCATGTACCTTCCAGCAACTTAAAAAATTATGTATACTCTAAATGTAAGACTGCTAATGATAATGAATGAAGAATCCCAGGAAGCCTATGACTTCTATTTGAAGTGGTAACGGACAAACATAACCTCCATGTATTTCAGTCAGCAACTTAGGAACCACAACATTTGTATTGCTTTGTATTCTGTTTTTTTTTTTGTTTGTTTTGTTTTTTGGTTTTCTTTTTTTGTTTGTTTGTTTGTTTTTTGTTTTTTTGTTTTGTTTTGTTTGTTTGTTTGTTTCCTGATAAATTTATTTCCCTTTAGCTGCTAAAACCAGATAATTTGATTTGAAAATGAGGTAACACTTCCGTTAAGATCTGAACGTTATTCACATACTGTACTGTAGAACATAAAAAAATAGACCTGTCTTTCATAAACATGCAATACACAATGACAGTGGAAAAATGAAACAGGAAATAAACTTCCTGTAATACAATGAGCATGTAATGAACATAAAACGTCAATGTTATAAAAGTGTTAATAATGGTCTATTAAATTTGAACATTTATGATTTCCATCAGAGAAGTCTGTTTCATTTATCACTATGTACTTTCGTGACAATGAAGACACGATGATGAACACAATTTATTTGACTTCATTATCTAAACTAATATGCTTTAATGCCCTTGCTGTTCAAGCTTTCCTAATGAATCCTTTCAAGGATATCATTATGCACCTGTTATTTTTCTGTATTTTTTAAAAAATCTATTAGCAGTTTGAAATATTTATAAACTACTAGCAAAACCTTAATCCTTTTTTAATATGTTTTCCACATTTCCATCTCAACATTTTAATTTTTATATGTGTAAGGACAAAGTATATTTGTTCCTTACAGCCACCCATTGTTACATTCAGTATTATATTTATTTATGAAGCAACATTCATACAATATATTTTGGTTCGAAGAATGGAACATGAAAGTTCATATAAAGTTATAGCAATCACACACAAAATCCTAATGACAAATGCATGCCAAGGAATAAATAATCAACCATAGAATGTAAGGAATAAAGAATGTAAGATAATAAAAAAAAAGCTGAACTTTTTTCTTTTTTTTTTTTTTTCCCCAGTTCTTTCAGATTCTTCTAGTTCTTTTCCAGCTACAGTGTCATCCTACTGTTCCCTGATAAATAATGACATATCATTTACAGTAACTATTTTCATTACCTTAGAAATGAACAGCCTAGCTCACCATTTTTCACCTTTGTGTGTAGTGACATTCATAAAATAAAAGTTCAAGGTTTGTTTTACTTGTTAATTTTTTATTATTTTTTTTCAAAGACAATTGTTCTTTGTAGATCTGAAAGGAATGGAGAAAAAAAATGTACTTTTAACATGACAAAACAAGTATCATACAAAAATTTAGAACATTTTTTCTTTTCACCCCGTACAAATTTTGGACTTGATGAAAAAGAGTATTTCAAGAAATCAGCAAAAGACAACAGCTTGTCTCTATGATACTTATGTTCATTTGGAAGATTTAAATTATAACTGTAGATAACTTATTTTTATTCTGGCCAAAAATTGAAAATTTTCTGCAGGAAGGAGAAATCTCCTCTACCAAAGCCCAATTTATAGCTGATAAGTAATTAAAACAGAACATTTTATCGGCCTTACTTATGGTCAATGACTGTCACACCCATGCTCTTAGAGAGGGAATGATTAAATTGCAAGACACAAGTACACTTAATAATTAAGCATTTAAAATTATATCTTTATACTTGGAGGCAGAGGCTGGTATATAGGAATGGCGTAATCTCATGCTGTGTAATAGGATTACACGAGGTACAGTACTTGAAGAAAGCACAGTTCTCAAAAAAAAAAAAAAAAAAAAAAAAATCCCAACAAAGAATGAAATGGCTACTTTTGTATTCTGAGAAAGGGCAACTAGAAGTAGATGACTGCAGAAGGTTTCAGAGAAATGAGGTGCAGAGATCAGCATGCAGAAGAAGGAATGACAAGAGTTTTAATGCAAGGACAGTGAGATTTGGAATTGTTTCTGAAAAGTCCTTTTAAGGTTCTGTTAATTAGAAAAAAGAAAGTGGGTGGAAAAAAAACCTGAAATAAAATAAGTAGATAAGATCTTGGAGAACAGATAATGTAGAGCTGATAATAAAGGGGTAAGAGGGATTGTGAGTTCAAAAAGTAGAGAAGGAGGAAAACTGAGGAAATGGGGAGAGGAGGAATGAGGGGATTGAACCAGTATGTGGTGAGCAGTTCAAGCAGGAAGGAGATTAAACTTTTCTCCTAAAAGTTTACCTTTCCAACTAGAGAGGTAGCAGAAATGGTGTCAAGCATCAGCAGACAGAAACTGGACTTTGATGCATTTTCAAATAGGGAGAAGTCTGCTGTCCCCTTTTGCCGTTTCTGTGCACCTACCCAAAAGAACAGAACTAGCTAACCTGAACTCCACACTTTCTTTAGAATCATATGATTTCCTCACTTTTAATGACTAAGAAATGTCATTTAATCAGCAAACTTCTCTGTGTGACTGATGTGTGGCTACATATTTTACATGTACACATTATGTCTAAGTATTCTGATCCTGAATAGATCTCAAGGAATGTAAGATACCCTGCTCTTTTCTGTATGTACATACATCTTTGAGTGTGCCAATAAAATGTAAAATTGAAGATTTCCAATAGTATATATTATATATTATTTTTATTATATATAATAGTGAATAGTATTATTTTAAAAAAGAACATACATAAAGCTTCTTTCAATTCCTATTATGAACCTTGTGAAAATTCAAAGGTCTGAAATGTATGTTTATTTTAATTATTATTTTCCAGAAATAATTATAGAGATTTCATAGTGAAGGACTTTTTTTCTTTAGGAATTTGTTTTTGTTTCCTGACTACTCACCTTAGCTTTCAAATTTCTTAGTATCATTCAGAAGTAGAACCACTTAAAAAAACAAAAATAATGATCCCAATCCCTTACAAAATCAAGTTCATGAAATACAAGAGAACCTTGCATGTAATTTGATTAACAAATATCTAAGATCCATTAAAAGTTCAAATTTTATTTACTATAGTTTTTATTTCTGGGAAGAAAAGTTGAGATGGTTGCCAAGTTGGACTGTTCTGAGAGCACTAACTTCATTATTTTCTTTTTACTAGTTAAGAAGTTTAATAAGTTTAACAAGTAAATAAGTTTAGATTTTTTTTTTTTATTAATGTTTTTTTTTTTTTTTTTTTTTTTTTTTCAATCCTTTTTTTAATTCTTTCATCCCTGTAGAATTAAAGTTCTGGACTAGCTGCCTGGAGACTTTAATGGAAACCATTTCAATTTTGTAGAAACAGGTGGGAATGTCTTCTTTGCCTTTTCAAAACATGATAGAGAACTCTGAGGGGGAATTACACACCTGTTAAATACATATTTTCCTCTTCAATAGAGTCAGTTAAGGGATCAGGCAATAGTTTCCCATATGATAGCCATGAATAGGTTAAAAAAGAAAAAAAGAAAAAAAAAAAAAAACCAACTTCTCTGGGAAAAAGAAAATAATTGAAGCTTCCAACTTATAAATAGAAATTCCTGGTCACATGTTTCTAAAAAAACTCTGAAATGCTAAATTCTACTCCTCTATTTTACACATATTGAAACCAAGGCAGAAACGAGATAAACACTCTGAACAGCAAAATATTTAGCAAGGGCGCTCATACATTTACACATAGGTGCCCATTTTGTAGCACTATATAGTATCCAGAACACCTTCACAAAGCCAGATTATATGACTTCAGGAAAGTTACATGTGAAATTAGTTGGGATATGCGCCACTGAGTCTGAAATTATTCTGTATCACCTTGCATAGGCAACCAGTTCTTTTCCACCTTGTCTAATGTGATTAACAAACTCTTTTAGATTTTGTCCAGAGTTTTACCACACAACTTCATTTTCCTACTACTTCTCTGTTGGTGCATAGAAATAACACAGACAAAAAATGTTGCCAATTATCTTCCCATCAAGGACTTTCATTTAGCTGTTCTGAAACGTCCATATTTTATATTGAGGTTTCAGGTATTACAAAAATATACTGATTTGTTGTTTAAAAAACAAAACAAAACAAAACAAAACACTTTGAAAAAGAAGCTCCACTTAAAAAGCATTGAGTCTTTCCTGCGAGTATGCTGGAGAACTATATTTGAATCTTAAGCTGAAGCTATTGGCTCTTTGTAGGAGAGAAATTCAGAATGAAATACTGGTCATCCTAGTTCTTGATTGTATCAAGTACCCAATTCCATATAGATTTAATTTGTTGGAAACAAGTCTCACAAACTTACCATGAAACTGCCTGAACTTGGAAATAGAGGCCAAGAAAAATGTTTACTTTTTCAGAATGTAAGTAAGGCAGAAAAAAATTTTGCAAAAGTAATTGAGGCAGTGAACCTATGAGCAATAATCAGTCTGATCGTAAAAAGAACAAATTGATCTGGGTAAATATGATCATTTCTATGACTGAAACTAGAAGGCCAGTATATGAAGGGAATACATCAGATATTATAAAGCTTTAGTTTATTAATCTATTTGATAGAATGTCTCAAAATCTACCCTGAAAATTCAGTTTATCTAATTCATGCAGCCATTCTGATATCCTCTACATTATAGTATATCTAAGAGATCCTCATCACTATAATAACTCTAAAGTAATATCAGCTCTTTCAGTATAGATACAACACAGAAGAGAGTCTAGTCTGTAAGATCAAAGAACTAGTTCTGTTCCAAGTGGGCTTTGACCAAAAGTGGGACATAAAAAAACAGTAATCTTTCCTACCTCTTTGAACATTGTGGATTTAATAACATTGAAACAAAGATAACCTCTTATTTTAGTATGAGGAAATATTGTTTTGATCATAATACAGTGATATTTTGTTGTTTTTTTTTTTATTTATGAAAGCATCAGAAAGATCTGTATGTAAGAGCTGAGAGTAAACACATCCTAAACACATGGAAAATATGGAAAAATTAAGTCCTTACTAGTCTATAATGTTTCAGAAACCTAAATAAATAAATAAATAAATAAATAAGAGAGAGAAAACTTCATAGAAATGTCAAAAATAAAATGTTAGAAAAACAGTGCATTTAACTGTCCATAGCATTCATTGCATCTGCATCCTGGTATTCTGAGTCCAATCTCTGCTCATGCTTACAGATGCTCTGAAACTAATGGACATGGTCTAAAATCTGGATTTCAAAGTGAAAATTGTGTCATAAAAAACCTGGCTGTTTCAGATCAGGTAAACTTCTAAACTATTTTCTGAATGATTACAAAAGGAAGGGAGGAAGGGAGGAAGGGGGGAAGGGAGGAAGGGAGGGACTTTAATTTTGAACTCTGTTTCCCCTTTGAAGCCTGGCTTCAATCCAATTTTAAGAATCTATCAAAAAAGTCAGTATGGTTTGAGCCGAAGGTGTGATTCCTTCAGGTTATTCTTTCCTCAAATCAACCCAAAGGCATTTACTTGGACACAGCTCTCAAATGCAGGTGATAACTAGTACTTCCTCTCAGGAAGGAACTCATAGAAATCATTGCATAGAATTGGGAGAATAAAAAGTATAGGATTGAAGCTGATGATTTTGCAGTGAAGACTTTTTGCTTTCTTTTGGCCTGTTCTCAATTCACTCTCCTTCTTCCATACTAAAAGAAAAAGGGAAAAAAAAGACAAAGAACTCTGAAATACCTTACTTGAACAGGGGTCTTGTCTTCAAGATAGCTTTGTGACAGACACTTTGCGATAGCTGCTCACTTGCTGCTACCTCCCACTCCTGAGCGATTCTAAGCTCTGGGAGCTCTAGTCTGAACACGAGAAAATTTACTGAAAGAGCTGCAGTTAAAGACTGTGATGTGAGACTGTAGGTCTCTAACATACATATGAATAAAAAAAGCTGGTCAACAATCACAGCTTTTATGTACCATAAGTATTTTACACATTGTCTTTGGTCACAGAAGAAAAATATTTTTATTCCACACTTTCCATAGCTATCACCCCTTGCCGAAGTACAATTGCTTTCTGTGATCATTTAACTAAGCAGGAAGCTAAGCACCACACAGCTGTTCCATCACTCTCCTCTCTCAAAGTGCTGGCGAAGAAAACAGGGGGAAAAAGAAGCAAAACTCATAGATTGCCATCTTATTAAATAGTTGTTTTCTCAGAGGAAGGAAAATATATTTGTATATATATATGTACATATATACATATATATGTATATATATATACATATAATTACAAAAAATGTGACACACAATGCAATTTCTCACCACCTGCTGACTGAAGTCCCACCAGTCCCTGAGCAATAGCTACTCCTCAGCAAGGTCCCCTTAGTTTTATAATTTTTCTCATGAGTTAATATGATATGGAGCATCACTTTAAGCATTTTAGGTCTGCTGTCCTACTTCTGTCCCCTCCCAGCTCCTTGTGGCAGGAGAGTACAAGAAAGTGAAAGGTCCTTGGTTCTGTGCAGCCACTGCTCAGTAACAAATAAAGTATTCATGTGTTATAAGTAGTTTTTTTCCCTCTTAAAGTTAAAACATAACATTATACCAGACACTATGAAGAAAATTTACTCTGATCCGGATTAAACTTTTGGCTTTAATTCTTTTTTTAAATCAGACTTTCTTAATTGATTATACTGCATCTCATCTAAAAGCATAGTATTAACATCAGTATGTCTCATTTCTATGATGGAAGATCATCCCTGGATTGCCACAGAACATAACATATTGCATAAACAATGATTTATTTACTCTCTTTACTACAGCACTCATAACTGTTTCTGCACATTTTAGAAATTTTTATTCTTATTTAAAAAGTAGGGGAAATATTTTTGCTTTCAAACTAAAAGTATAGAACAACTCAATTTATCAATATTTAATGCAAAAAATATTTTAAAAATCTGCTTTGAGTGCCCATTTTTGTTTGGCTGAATTGCATAGATGTCACATAAAAGTCCAAAATATTTCTAGTTTGCATATAAATTTTAGGTTGAGAATTTTAAAAATCTGTCATACACCCAAGCAGCAATCAAACCCATCTGCTTTCAAACACTGCCTATTTGCATGTTTCCCTTTTAGTTTGGTCTGAGATTTCCCAGCACTCATGAACTTAAGAATGTTCTGACTGCCTTTTCAGAATCTACCTCCTGCTTAAAGTCAGATTCAACCTATATCTGAGAACTTCACTGCACAAATTACATGCAAATGCCATGTAATGGAGCAACAAAGGAAAGAGCTGAACTGGAAAGGAAGCTGAGAATCTATCCTCTGATGATGTTTGTGTGGAGTGAGTCTGGAGTGTGTACTTCAGTATATACCCTTGGTTCCCTCTGCAACAGAAGCTTAAATTAGGCATCCTGGATTGCTCTGTGGAAACCTGCTCCTTTCTTTGCTCATGGTTAGAGGTGGTTTATTAAACTTAGCTAAAGTACACTGTGCATCTTAGTAAAAAAAAAAAAAACAAAAAAACTCTTCCATCCATGACTTTCAGCATCATAATTTCCAGAGTTTTATTCTTTTATAATCTGAAAATTTTCAAAAACTAAAAAAAATAAAATTAAAAAAAAAAAAAATCAAAGCAATCCTCAGCTAATAATAGTTCTTCCTTCAAGTTGTTGATTTCACTATATTTTATTAATTTGAATCTTTACGTCTGAAAAGTAATACTGCTGGTAACACTTGTACAGATATTGTCAAAAAAAATAAACAAAACAAATAAACAAATACTTGTGAAGTATTTTAGGCTGAAAATTCCTCATTACCTAGAATATTTCAATAGCCCTTAAAATTTTCTGTGTGTGTCCCACACATGCAGTACTGAATGCATGGCTGGGGCCTTCTAAACAAGAAAGATGTGGAGCAAGTCCTGAGAATGGTCTCAAAGAAGATCAGAGGGCTGGAGCATCTCTTCTACGAAGTGATGTTGAGGGATTTGGAATTCTTCAGACTGGAGAAAGGAATACTCCAGGAAGACCTCACTGCTTATAAACAGAAGGGAGACTGATGTTTTACAGTCTGGTAGTGATAGAACAAGGAAGAACAATTTTAAACTAAAAGAGGGGAGATTTAGATAAAATATTAAGAGGAATTTTTTTTCTACTCAGGGTGGTGAGACAATAGAAGAGGCTGCCCAGAGAAGCTGTTGGTGCCCCATCTCTGGAGGCATTCAAGACCAGGTTGCATGGGGCCCCAGGCAGCCTGAGCTGGTGGATGACTGCCCTGCCCATGGCAGGAACTGGATGGATTTTATGGCCTTTTCCAATACAGCCCATTCTATGATTCTGTGATATGATTCCTACATAGGTAAAAAGGTAATAAATAGGCTTTTAGGGATCTGAAATATACAGAGCTAAAGTAGAAAGCAGTAAAATAAGTAAGAAGTGCAGAAATCAACTAGTTTTCATCCAGTTATCATGGCAGAAGCGTTTTCAGTTGATACCTGAATAGCCACAAAACACAAGTGGGAAAAGGAAGAAGGCAAGCAAAATGCACATTTAGGTGAATGAAAGAACAGTAATCATTCATCATGTTTCTATTTTGTTGTGCAAATGGGTTCATATGAAAGAATGATTATGTCTGTGATCATGTCTAGTTCCCCAGATAAGAAAGTTGTACGGTAAGTTCTGCCCCAGTGTACCTCTTTCCTGATTATTCCACAGCATATCTTTAAGAAAGCTGTTTACCAGATTCAGTGTGATTTTATTAGGCACCTGACTTGGTTGAGAATGCATGTATAGTTCAGCAATATAGTGCTGAGAAACAAACTAACAATCCTAATGCTGTCTAATTTTCCTACATTTCCCATCCTAAACTCTCTCAAGAAAGACAGGTGCCTCTAAATGCTCCCAGAGTGTGAGTTAGTCTGTCTTAATTAGGTATCTAAGTTCATCAAGCTGCATATGAACTGAAGTCTTCATCTGCATTACGCAGAATATGGCACACAGAAATACTAGACAACATTTTCAAGACAATGAAATTCTTTGTTACCTTATGCAGTAAACTGAGTTTTAAATGACAAAACTCAGTATTAAAATTTTGTTTCATTTTGTTTTCTTGTTTTCCAGAAGCCCCAAAGAGTTCATTCAACAAAGTATTTTTCTATGCCGTCATATAATTGTATATGCAGTCATATAGCTGTACTCATGGGGTACAAAATTGTTTTGTGACAGTGAGAGAGCTTGTGACTGCCAAAAAAGAAATATGGGAGGATTTGTTGAACTCTCTGTTCAACACAAATTGCAGTAGTTTCCACCTCTTAATGGCTCATAAGGGTAATGATAGCACAGACTAGGCTTTTACAATCAGCTCCTATTGATTTCAGTGGGAGTTGGACACTTAAATACCTCTAAAACTTTTGTCCAATGTACTTGGACATTTTGTAATTATAAGATTGATTACATAAATTGCTTTAAAAAAAAAAAAAAAAAAAAAAGAGTGGGGAGCGGAAGAAAAAAGAAAAAGATTGAAGACTTTAACCATAATTCAGTAAGTTTCTAAGCATTTTTAGGTCTCCAAATACATACGAAATTATGTACCATTATTAGGACTGTGGATAAGCTTAAAGTAAGGATACGTATTTAATGTCTTGCAAATTTAGAATTTCGTTTGTACTCTATATATGCAAACAGATCAGTTCTCAATATGCTTTTATAATTATGTATCCTAATATATCAGATTTTGTATCTGTGGAAACTCATCAGTAAATCTGCAGTGATAAATATGAATGCATTTGTTTTTTCTGTTTTTGTTTTTGTTTTTAAGATCAGTAAGAGATTTTTTAAGGATGTAGGCTTTGTGGTGCCCTAATAAGTGCCTTAAGACATTTATAGAAATTCAGTGTATTTTCAATTGGATGTCTTTTACATGTTAGAATTTAGAAATCTTAGGCAGTGGAAAGAAAATGACAAGAAACAGTTCTTAACCCTGTCATATTCCAGTAGGTTTCAATTTTTAGTGTCTCTATTCTCAATGACTTACCTCAGAAGGAGGAGGATGGGATAGCCAGAAAATAAGACTAATAACGGGGAAATTTAATCTGTGGAGTTACACTATGACAAAATTCAGTTCAATACTTTCCCTGCTCTTACCTTCACACCTTTGTTGCCATCTTTAGTGGAATTTTCTATTTGAACTAACTGTGCTATCCTTTCAGTTCTCAGCATAACAGTGGAGGAAAAGAGGGATTATACAGCTGAATAATATGACCATTAACATACACAATATTAGTGCTTATGTTATTTTAGTTAAGCTAATAGCAATGCACTCCGTATATCACTAGTATACTGAAATATGAGAATTTGACAGAAAACTCTATAAAAAAAATCATCTCCAAGAATTTTTATAACTAACTGTAAAGGGTACCTCAATGTCTATTTCAAAGCTGATTTGATGAATACAGAAAAGGTCAAACTAAAAATAACTAGACTGAATCAGTTATAAGTGTAGTAACATATGCCTCATTTAATAATGAACTCTAAATTTGCTCTGCAGTTTAAGTAGTATCATGAATGCTAATTCTGACAGTAAAGGGTTATGAACTACCTGTCTGCTCAAGTCTGGCACAAGGTCAGGCAGTTATAGAACTAATGAAAACCCTGATGTACCAGAAGGTGGATGATTGACATGACTGCTTCAGCTGAAGAAACTGCTGAGGAACTCTGGTGCATTCAAAATGATAGTGTCCTGAAACACAACTTACAACACTCTATTTATAATAGCCCAAGTGTTTATTGCCTATATCAACAGTGCCAGAATTCAGGACACACTGTACTAAACTTTAACATAAGAGCCACCAAGAAAGTCTTCCTGATGTTGTTTGTGATGATCTGACTGAGTCATTATACTCTGAATATGATTATGCTTAAAAGGTTTCTTTTTTGTATATAACTCGGACTAAAGGAGTCATTGTTGAATCTTTGTCAGCAAGATAACATAAAGCTAATTCCTTTAAAAATTGATTATTAAAATTGTTTGAAAAATCTGTGTTCTTTCACATTCTAGGGGAAAAAAAAAAAAGAAAAAAAAAAAGACTTCTGTGAAATTCCATCCCAGATCTTCACGTATCATATCGTTATTTTCCTTTTTGACTATTCTGCAGTGTTACGATGATTTTTATTTGTCAGCTTTCTAGAAGTAAGGAAACGTTTTTTGAACATTTGGACACATTGCCCATTTCGAGTGATGGAGTCTTGATTTTCTAAAATTTTGAAATGCTATTCCAAAACATAAAAGTAAAGCTTGGGTCACAGTATCTGCATTACAGCATGTTCAGTTGTCTGCATTGACTTTTATGACATCTTTTGCATTATTTACTTTTTA
>JAOWBP010000001.1:140635847-140650383 GCA_028571105.1 Tragopan temminckii
CTTGTGGGCCCTCCTCTGGGCTCACTCCAACAGGTCCATGTCTTTCTCATCCTGGTGGCCTTAGAGCTGAACATAGTACTGCAGATGGGGTCTCATTAGAGCAGGGGGACAGTCACCTCCCTTAACCTTCTGGTCACACTTCTTTAGATGAAGTTCAGGGTACAATTGCCTTTCTGGGCTGTGGGCGCTCATTGATGATTCAAGTTCAGCTTGAAAACACCCCCCTCAGAGCTGCTCTCAATCCATTCTCCCCCTACCTTGTACTTTTTCTTCAGATTACACAGACCCATGTTCAGGACCTTGCATTTGGTCTTGTTGAACTGCATGAAATTCACACAGGCCAACCTCTCAAGTCTGTGAAGTTGTCCCTGGATGGTATTCCTTCCTTCTAGCATGTTTATCATACAAATATCCACAAAGCTTCTGAGTATGGACTCAATCAGACTGTACCATGTCACCAATAATAATTTTAAGTATTACTAGTCCCAATACAAACT
This sequence comes from Tragopan temminckii, assembly GCA_028571105.1. Lineage (NCBI taxonomy): Eukaryota > Metazoa > Chordata > Aves > Galliformes > Phasianidae > Tragopan > Tragopan temminckii. The sequence continues at coordinate 140,636,345 of JAOWBP010000001.1, forward strand.
ACTAAGGATCACCATTCTTCTCTGTTCTCCACCTGGGCATTGAGTGGTTGACCCCAACTCTTTGAATGTGACCATCCAGATTATTCCTTATCCACCAAGTGGTCCATGCATCAAATCTATCTTTCCAGTTTACAGATAAGGATGTCATGCAGGGCTCTTATCTTATTCGCCAGTGTCATAATCCTGTTGAAGAAGGCCACCAAATTTGTCAGGTGTGATTTTCTCCTAGTGAATCTATGTTGGCTGCCACCAATCACTTCTGTTTTCCATGTGCCTTAACATAGTTTTCAGGAGGATCCGTTCCATGATCTTGCCAGCTGCAGAGATGAGAGTGACTTGCCCATAATTGTCTCAATCATCCTTTCTTATTTATTTATTTATTTATTTATTTATTTATTTATTTTTAAATGAGAGTTATGTTACCCCTTTGCCTGTCAATGAGAACTGCAATGCCATGACTTCTCATATATGATGGATAGTGGCTTAGTAACTTAGTAACTCCAGTCCCCTCAGGATCTGCAGGTGTATCTCATCAGGTACCCCAGACTTGTGCACCTTCAGGTTAGCTAGGTGGACTCAGACATGATCTTCTCCTACAGTGGTGTTTCTTCATTCTCTTAGTCCCTACCTTTTCTTCCTGAGACGAAATGTGGCTAAAACAGTTGCTGGTGAAGGTTGAGGCAAAAAGCCATGGAGTACCTCAGACTTCTCTATATCTAGGGTCTCCTGTTTCCTTCTGGAGAGGGTCCACATTTTTTCTAGTCTTCCTTTAATCACTAATGCACTATCTATCACTGATTGAATCCTTTCTTGTTGCCCTTAATGTCCCTGTACAGATTTAATTCTATCTGGGCTGCAGCTTTCTTAATATGATCCCCTGACTTTTGCAAGGCTTTTAACACTGTATCACATTAATTCATAAATTGATATAATAAAGACTAGATAAGTGGCCAGTAAAGTGGACTGAAACTGGCAGAACTGCTGGATGCAAGAGATTGTGATCAGTGGTACAAAGTCCAGCTGGAGGCGAACTACTGTCCTTTTTACTAAGCATAAATACAGGCGCAGAGCAGCCCTGAGGAGAAGTATTTGGGGTGTTGATTCATGAAAGACTCAACATGAGCCGGCAACGTGTGCTTGCAGCCCAGGAGGCCAACCACGTCCTGGGTTACCTCAGGGGAAGCATGACCAGCAGGTTGAGGGAAGTGATTCTATCCCGCTACTCTGCTCTCATGAGATCCCACCTGGAGTTCTGCAACCAGTACTGGGGCCTCCAGTACTGGCACCTCCTTTATGGGGACAGACTGAGAGAGATGGGGCTCTTCAGCCTGGAGAAGAGAAGGCTTCAAGGTGATCTTGTAGGGTCCTGTACCTGAAGGAGGTCCATAGGAAAGCTGAGGAGGGGCTTTTTATAAAGGCATGTAATAACTGGACAAGGAGAAATGGCTTTGAACTGGAAGAGGATAAATTTAGGCTAGATATTCGGAAGAAATTCTTTTCTGTGAAAGTGGTGAGACACTGGAACAGTTGCCCAGAGAAGTTGTGGATGGCCCCTCCCTGGAGGTTTTCAAGGCCAGACTGGATGGGGCTTTAAGCAACCTGGTCTAGTGGGAGGTGTCCCGGCCTATAGAAGTGGAGCTGGGTTCCTTCTAACGCAAACCATTCTATGATTCTATGATACTGTTGGAGTATCACAAGGATGAATTCTAGGTCCAATACTGTATAACGTCTTCATTAGTTAGCTGGAATCTGGGACAGAATGCACACTTAGCAAGTTTTCAGGTGGCACAAAATGGGTACAATGGTTGGTGCACCAGATGGGTGGGTTGTCATTCAGAGGGACTTCAATGAGACAGAGAAATGGAACAAGAATCTCATGAAGCTAAATAAAGGAGCATCCCAAATTTGCCACCTGGGGAGAAATAACTTCATGCCTCAACACAGTCTGAGGGCCAACTGACAATAAAGCAGCTTGGCAGAAAAGGATGTGAGAGTCCCAGTCTTTGAGCTGACTATGGGGCAGCAGCATTCCCTTGTAGCTAAGAAATCTAACAGCCTTCACAATTTCATTTGTAGGAAATGCCAAACGATGTTGTGAGATGGATCATAGCATGGGTCAGACACAACTGGAAGTTTGTGTCCAGCTCAGGACCCTAGCCTACAGACCTTGTATAAACTTACCACTTTTTGTCATTTCGTGAAATATCTTCTTCATTGTCATTTCTTGAAACACTTTGAAATATCAGTGATTTTTAAAAAATGATTGGAACTGCATACACTCCATTTCACCATCTGATTTTTCTACCTGTTCATTATAACAAATGTTTGAATATTTCTAGCATTAGAGTAAAGGGCTGATTTTCTTCCTGTGGTCCTATTGTGAAACCTCTTGTACTAATGTTACAAATCACAAAACATTCTGAAGATAATAATATCACCAGCAACATCTTGCTGAATTAATTACTGCCTCTTGCATGGTGGTTTTGACAACAGTCATTCTGTCTCAAAAGCACCTTCAAAAGAACAGTGGTGCATAACCTCAGACAACAGCTCAACATTTAGCTTTTTGAATTTTATTATTTTTTTTTTTTTTTAACTGTCCCTATTCTACTTCTATGGATGGATTCAGACTATCAGCTTCATCTTTCCCTGGGTAACAGAAGATCAAAGCACTCTCATAATGAAAAGCAATTGAAACATATATGTGGGAATACAAAGGATATGTTTCTAGTGAGCAAACAATGTTAAATGAGCTCTTTTTTTTTTTTTTTTTTTTTTTTTTAAATATAACTCATCAAACATATACATTTGATTTGATATTGAACCTAAATGTGTATTTCCTCAACTTGTCCTTCTCTGTGATTCATCAGACAACTAAATGGCTTCTCTGAGGAATTGTTTTTCCTTCTACTCCTCCTTCTCTAACAAAAGATGGAGCATACTAATCCTTTGCAATGATGCATACTTGCACACAGATACAAATTTCTGTTTGTATAAATTCACTGGGGACACTCAAATTTTCCACTCACCCTGACAGAAAAGTTGCATCAAATTTCATTGCAGGAATTCAAACTGATAAAATATTGTTGATGGCCAGTGGTGCTAAGAGTGGACTAGAACCTTCTGTCCTGAAGGTACATCTCATTAAAAAACTGAGCAGAAGACTCTGAATGTAGTACAATATATCTGACCAATGCAGAGATGAGTCATGAAACACAACAGGATTCATAACAGAAATCAAAGGGAATAATTAGTTCAGCACTGGAATAAGGTACTCCCCCATGGAAAATACTTTGGGAATGGGTCTGACTTGTGCTTGAAAGAACTTCATTGCATGAACAGCTATGCAAACAGTTGCAGTTTGCAAAAAAATTTTTAGAGCTGTGCACTATGGCATTTCTTTGGAAGAAAATATTAGAGAGTTAGAGATAATGTAGCCTTAAGTACAAGAGAAAATCAGATCTACATGCTTCTTTTTTTTTTTTTTTTTTTTTTTTTTTTTTTTTTTTTTTTTTTTCAGTAATAGTACCAGGTAGTAAAAAATCAGATATTTTTTCAACATACATCTAATATTTTCAGCTATTTTGTGAAATGACAGAGATACTCACTCTGAGCTGTACCTAAAAAATCAGTAATTTAGTGAGATTTGAAAGAGTTTTCATGTACACACAAAGATACACTCATATGCATGAGTCTGCCTTGATATAAAATTATTTTGTAAAATGTATCTACCTATGTCTATCTTCTTATCATTGAAAATCAACAACACATTTTTCACAGAACAAATAATTTGCTCTCATTTGCTGCTAAACTAGTAAATAATAAAACTGACTTGAAAAATTTCTCCAGTGTTTTCAGAAGCTCACAGAATTAAAAAGAAAAGAAAAAAAAAAAATATTATTTGATGTTAAACCAATACATTATTTTTCTCAGAAAGAAAGAGTGAAAAAATAAAGATCATTTACAGAGGTTGCCCATAGCAGAATCTTCACGAGTGCTTAAATGAAATACATTTGAGAACCATCACTTTACTGAGGCATGTCTTGAGAGATCTAACAGCAAGATAGAAAAGGAAGAAACAGACTACTCAATACAGTCTATAATTAATCCTTAGTGTTCATCTTTTGGGCTTCACTCATTATACATCATTTTTGTGTTCGTACGTGTCGTCTTGAAAAATCAGGTAGCATAAAGTAGGTACTCAAAAAGTGATTTTTATACCATGAACCTGACTTTATTCAGACAGATCATGAATGCATTTAGGCTTATAATTAGAACACTTTTAACATTAAACTCGTAAGTCTCTGGAACTGACTTTCAACTGAGAGCAAAATTTTAAAAATATTTTATCATTATTATGAGCACAACTGTCAAATGAGTTCAAAAAGCTGCTATGTGCTGTAGTACAAAAGGAGACATATGTTGTGTACCTAGGCATATTTTTGCTCTGTTGTTTAATAGTATGTTAATATCAGGCATTGTGAGATACCCTAAGTTGATTCCCTGTTCAGCTTTGTTCCTCAAATACACATTTCTAAATATCTATTAGTAATCATTATGCTTATATATCAATTAGTTTTGGAGAAAAGCTTGAGACTTTAATTTAGCTCCAATATTAATAAACACATAGAAAAAGCTAGACATACTTAATATAAAAGTACACAAAAGTAGGAAATTGGCAAAATTACATTTTCCCACACAACCTTCACTTAATTTTGTATTGCAGATGTGATATGGCATACATGTGATTTATTCTAACTGGCATTTATTTTTCTATGACTTTCCTCTTTCAGTAAATTTCTAGTGAAAAAAGATGTACACTGTGTACTCTGCTGTGTAGACTGCCCCTCATTTTATCTATTGCATGCTATTCAAATATGGCTCTCTCTCTCTAATTTCTCAGTGTATCTTACTGCGGCACTCACAGAATCACAGAATTACACAATGATCTGGGTTGGAAGGGATCTCAAGGATCCTGAAGCTTCAACCCACCCCACTGCAGACAGGGCTACCAATCTCCACATTTAATAATAGACCAGGCTACCCAGGGCCCCACCCAGTCTGGCCTTGAACACCTCCAGGGATGGGGCATCCACGACCTCTCTGGGCAGCCTGTTCCAGTACCTCACCACTCTCATAGTAAAGAACTTCCCCCTGATATCCAACCTAAATCTTCCCTCCTTCAACTTAAAACCATTTCTCCTTGTCCTGCTATTATCTACACTCATAATATAAGCATGTGCCTCACTAATGTATTTTCATTAAACCACTTTCACATTAGATACTATGACTGTCTCCATTTTATACACCAGGAGATAAGGCAGAACAAATTATGGTCAATGTTGTTTGTTTATTTTCAGTGAGTAAAATACTGTATATGTTTTTGTTGTTGTTGTTTTTGTTTTTGTTTTCCAGAGAAGGTTGATTTAGCTAACTGTTTAAATTGTCTTAAATCCTCTGTTTCAGTGACCTATAAAAAGTATGGGATTCATATGAACAGATATATGATCATGTGATATAAGTCTGATCTAGCATTTCCAAGCTTTGTTTTTGTTTTTTTTTTATTTTTATTTTTTTATTTTTAATAGCTAGAGTAGGCTGATAGGCACCTCAAGAAAATGTTTTATCTCATTCTGAAGTATATGTAAAATATGACTTGCACTTTGAAAGTACTCATTTATCTCAACTGGATATATAAAAGGCCTGCAGAGTTTACCCCAGATAACATTTGTAATATACAAATGTTTCCTATTACATTATGGTCATTTACAACGTCAGGGGTAGATGTCGGTGGTATGGTAGTAGAGGCTGAACTTTTCCACCAATATTCCATTACATTTTGTTGCCATGTGACAGATGGCAGCAGAGAAGAAGTCTGACAGAATGGCTTCTGACATGGAAGTATGTATGAAGAGGTGTCATTGAATTCCTCTGTGTGGAAAAAATTGTATCCTTTGACATTCAGTGATGCTTGTGGAAAATGTATGGGGAAAAAACAGTGGACATGAGCACAGGGAGACAGTGGGTGGTGTATTTCATCTGTGGCAATAGCAAAGTGAAAGAAACCATGTTCTGGACAGCCATGAACAGTGTCTTATCCCAAAACAAACAGCATCTCCATCAGCTCACCTGTGTAATTGCCCAATGATGGTGACTATGTTGAAAAAATAGTGTTTTGTAGCTGGAAATTTGCTCTATAAAATGGTGTTATTGTTCTTTTCTGTCTGTTGTAGATGTCATGGGAAAAAAAAAAAAAAAAAAAAGTGGTATTACTTTCAGAGTGACCTATGTATAATTTATACCTATTATATTTATATTTAATTATATAATACATTGATATTATGTATATGCACTCTATGTATATAGGCATGTATGCATATATGCATGCATGTATGCATGTATACGGACACTTCTAAGTCCGTATTTATATAGAAGTTTTTGCAAAGTTGAGCTGATCAGTGAACATGGTTTAAAATCCGAGTAACCAACATAGTACAAAGGTAAGAACACTAAAGGAGAACAGGGAAAAAAAGAAAAAAAAATAGAAGGAAATTCCAGCTGCATTGGTTATCCAGGGTAGAAGAAATGGAAAATGACAGGATGTGGAACCTGTGGTGCATATTACTATTAAAAGTGTTTTTGAAAGAAACTGTTTATACGATAATTGATGCTTTTTTAAACTTACTGGGTGACTGGAAATATATTAAATGCAATGGTGTAGTTCAGATGGGAACATAGAAGTAATATAACATGTTTTAAATATAGTAACCAGACGCTAAGAAGCAAGACAAATAGTAAAAACTTTCCTCTGGAAAGGTATGAACACCAACTCCATTAAGAAGGAAACTTTCCTCATTGAAACAAACACATGTAACACACTGAAAACTAGAGAAGGTAGAGGATATTGTGGAAATTGAAATGAAGTTAAACAAAATGTGGCTTGAACACTGAAGTTGTAATTTGCTTTGTTTTCCATTAGTGAAAATGATTATGGACCAGAACAATGGAAATTAAACTGATGATATGTGTATGGAATTCCAGTGGTCAGGATAAATCCAAAACTGAGAAGAGTGCATTCAAATAAAAGAAAATAGATAAACTTTTTCCCACAATTCTGAAATAAATGAAGAATCTTGTTTCAGGTCCAATTAAGGTTTTTAATGAAATTATCAAACATAAAGTGATAAAATTTGAGTGATCAGAACAAATACTCTATGTAAACTTAAGAAAGTTGAACAAATTTATCATAAAATTGATAAATTTGATAGTCTAAGACATGTAATATGAATTTATGCTAGGCCTTTACTGGCAGCAGCAAGATTTAGATCCAGTGCCTCAGCATCCAGCTCGAGTTCTCATGCAGAAACTGGAGGAAATTAAATCAAACCGACTGGACACTGCATGAACTATACTTTTTCATTTGCAAACAGAAAATCAAATGGCTTACAAAATAGTTGTTCTGTCTCTTCTCATTGAGGGAAGAAAAGGAAAAGGGATAGGAATAGAAAATTGTATACTAGATAATAAAACAATCTACAAGCTACTCTTCCCAGCACGTCTGTCCTCCAGACCAGGTGTGGGCTACTAAACAACAAATAACAAGCAGCAGACTTGACAACATTGTTAAGCACTCATATACTTCTGTGCTCTCATTTCAATGCATAGAAAATGTTATTTTTGAGTATGTTCAGATAGAAAAACAAAAGTAAATTTTTTTATTAATTTTAGATTGACTTAAATGTTTGATGGAGAATATTTCTGTCTCTAAAGCATAGAATCCTTTGTTCTTTTCGCGGTTCTGTTTATTCTATTTTTCTGCAGACCTTTTTATTGTACTTCTCATAGCTTAAAGTCAAGTATTTAATGAGAAATTAAGAAGCATTTTTTTAAAAAGTAACATTAAAAAGTATGTAAAGTTTGTAAAAATTAATAATTTCATATTATACATAAGCTACTCTATAAAAGCAGGAATATCTTAACCATGGGTCTGTGTTAGAACCAGAGAAGCATAGAATCATTTGAGTTGGAAGGGATCATTAAAGATCATCTGTTCCAACTCCTTGCAATGAACAGGGACATCTACAGCTAGATCAGGCTGCTCAGAGCCTGGTCCAGCCTAAACTTGAATGTCACAAAGGATGGAGCTTCCACCCTCTCTATGGGCATCCTGTTCCAGGGCTTTGCTATCATTATCATAATAAAAAACTTCCTTATATCCAATCTAAATCTCTGAATCTCTGGAGCACAAAACTTATGCAGAGCAGCTGAGCGATTTGGGATTGTTTGCCTGGAGAAGACTCAGGGGTGACTTTATTTCTCTCTACAACTCCCTGGAGGGAGGCTGTGATGAGCTGGGAATCAGCCTCTTTTCCTCTTTTTGTAACTAGCAATAGGACAAGTGGGAATGGCCTCAAGTTGTGCCAGAGGGGATTCAGGTTGCATGTCACAAAAGACTTATCTGAGAGTGATCAAGCACTGGAATGGGCTGCCCAGGGAGGGGTGGAGTCATCATCCTTGGAGGTGTTCAAGAAAAATTTACATGTTGTACTGAGGGATGTGGTTTAGTGGAAATATTGCTGATGGGTGGATGGTTGGACTGGATGACCTTGTAGGTCTTTTTCAACCTTGGTGATTCTATTATTCTATGATTCTATGACTTCTATTTAGGAAAGACTTTCCGCCAAATATCATCACTTTAATAAGATTTTAAACAATTATTTTATTTTCAGATTTATTTTTGGAGTGAATGCCTACGTATTTGCTACGGAGGTCTAGTACTTGAAGCCCTCATTAGTCTTAGGTATATATATACTGTAAATGGAGTTGTTTTTAAGGCAAGAGTGTGGCATAAGTTGATGAGTAAGCCAGTCATAAAATTATTTTTAAAGAGCTGTGATCATGCATACATTAGTAATAGGCTGGGGATAATAAAATTATCATAAACTGGATTTTATGATTCCTTTTAAAGAAAGTGTGACTGTTCAAAAGTTAATTGTGTGCTTAGCTCAACTTGTGTTGTACATCAGGGATAGCTTTGGTCTGAAAGAAAACATGAGTGTTTTGTACAGGAAGAATTTGGAATTTGTCAAGAGGGAAAAAATATCTTAAACCAGAACAGTAGAATTCAAAAATTGCACACTGTAAATTTTAGTACATATGCCTCAAGGTGCCTTTTATCATGAAGTCTGAACTACACCTCTGAACATATATCACAGTGCCATCTCTTTTTGATTGAAATGATATATCAGGAGATATTTGGATATCTGCACCATTAAAAAAATAAAAAGTTTAATTGAGGGCCCTGGTCTGTGGAAGAGACTAGGAATGCAATCTCCGCTTATATTTTTCCAAAGGGCAATATTTTTGCCTTCAGATGTTTGCTTTTTCTATGTGAACATTAATTATCCTGGAGAATATCTGTTATAAATTATTTTTTTCTACCTTTCAAAAACAGCTTGGGCATAAATCTTTCAACTAATTCTAATAATTACTCCAAGAACAGAATGTACTACAGAAACATCTAAAGAAGATTTAAAAAAAAAAAAAAAACTACATCAGAAAATGAATTTTATGCAAGAAATACATTTGTTTCCTGTAGACTTCAGAGGCTCCCTAAAGTGCACATATTTCTATTTCTAGGTGTTTTAAGTGAAAAAAATTCTTTACTTTTTACAGAAGCAGCATAAGATTAGTAGCCTGTACAACTGTCAGGAGAGGGCTTTATGCAAATATAAACAACAACTTGGCCTATTAACAAATGCATATTAGGTTATCTGCTACACATTATGACTAAAACTAGCCAGAATTATTTCCCCCATAAAAATTTTGAATTTATGAGGAAACAAAAAACTAATATCCAAAATTAGTTCAGAAATTGAATTGCTGTGCTTCGTAGAAATGGTATTTCATATTCATATCTTTCTTTGAAGACAAAATAAACAAGCAAAGAAAACCCAAACAGTATTATAGCTGAACCAGCAGAATATTTCTAATTATTTTTTTATTTTTTAATATATATATATATATGTTTTAATTAAAAACAACCAAGGAAACAGCCAAACAAAGAAACAAAACACTCAGTGCCATGATTTAAACTAAACATAGCTTGATCGAATATTAGTTTATCAGAAGTGCTGTGAGACTTAATTTAAAAGGTTGTTATAATTATAAAGAGCCAGTTTGTTCTTCAGTTATAATTGTGGTGTACCATGTCAGCAGAACTAGATCTCTCTACACTTCAGCCATTTCATTTCATGGTCCAGACACTCACTTACAGAGAAGCATTTCCAAAGCTGAAGTTCAACGTTGTTGTACAGATACTCAGGGCAGAATGTTTATTGAAAAGGGAAATAAAATGACATACTGGGAATTTTCACCATTCCCAGTTCTTGAGATAATGGCTTGGCATAATGGACTTGAAAGAAAATGTTTTGATCAAATCTTCACAATTAAGCATTTTCCAATAACAGGAACCTTCCAGGCAGGAATTTTGAACAGTTTTATTAACTCCCTGTCGCGCATTTGTATGCTTAAATATGTGGATTACCAACCTGAGCAGAAGATCCCAAAAGCTTAACTAGGTGATTCCTATTGCAGAGGTGATCAAATTGTGCTTAGATAAAATTTTTGCAAATAGCAAAATAAATAAATAAATAAAATAAAATAAAATAAAATAAAATAAAATAATTTAAAAAATCATAGAGGAAGCCATTTAGGATGTTAGCAAGATGCTTAAGAAATGTTTCTTATGTAATTAAGATATAAAAACAGCAGAACAGAACAATAACAGTAACTGCTTCATGTGTTGGAATGGTCACCTGGGACCATGGGCAATTTAATTATAGGAAATGAGTAATACAGCAGCTCTAGAAAGTTTCTCCCAAGTCAAATGAAGATATCACTGCAAGAAACCCTGCAACTGAGAATCTGTTACTGGTAAATGAATGAGTTTCTCTCATAGCAGATTTGATTCCCCATGTAAGCAGTACTCTATGACAAATTCCCAGTATTTTCAATAAACATTCTGTCCTGGGTGTCTGTACACCAATTTTGAACTTCAGCTTTGGCAATTATTTCTATTCTCTATGTTCATGAAAAAATAGTTGGATGACAAGCTTGTCTTGAAGTTATCCCAAGAGAACCAATGTCTAGTATTGAGATGATGATCCTGATTTTTTGTCTTTCAGATTCATTGTGTAAAAATCTATGAGTTTTTGTAAAAACAGAGCAGCAATATAGAACCTAAATGATACAGAATGATAGAATCATAGAATAATTTATTTCGAACGTCAAGTCCAGCCATTGTGTAACGCTACCTAGTCCACCACTAAACCGTGTCCCTAAGCACCACATCCATGTGTCTCTTAAATACCTCCAGGGATGGTAATACCAGCACTTCCCTATGCAGCCTGTTATAATGCTGAACCACTCCTTCTGTGAAGAAATTCTTCCTTTACATGAGTAGCTAGTGATAACTCAAGAGGGAATGGTTTTAAACTAAAGGAGGGGAGATTTAGATTAGATATCAGGGGGAAGTTTTTTACAGAGAGTGTGGTAAGGTGCTGGAACAGATTGCCCACAGAGGTTGTGGATGCCCCAACTCTGGAGGTTTTCAAGGCCAGGTTGGATAAGGCCCTGGGCAATTTGATCTAGAACTTGATCTAGTGGCTAGCAACTATGCCTGTGACAGGGTTGATGATCTTCGAGGTCCCTTCTAACCCAAGCCATTTTATGAATTTTATGATGACTTTATGATTTCTGTCACCTAATCTAAATCTTTCCTGATGCAGCTTGAGACTATTTCCTTGTGTCCTATCACTTGCCAGCTGAGAACAGAAATATCCTTCTCACTGCAACCTCCTTTCCAATGAGCTCTCTCCTCAGCCTCCTCTTGTCCAGACTAAACAATCCAAGTTCTCTCAGCTACAATACTGAGACCAGGGTGATGAACTGCCAACTGCCAAACAGATTTAACTCCATTCACAACAACCCTTTGTCCCAGCCACACAGACAGTTTTTTACCCAGTGAACAGTACATCCATACAAGCTATGAACAGCCAGGTTTTTCAGGAGAAGAGTCTGGAAACAGTACTGAAAGTTTTGCTAAACTCGAAACAAACAACATTCACAGCCTTTCCATCATCCACTAAATGTGTCACTTTAACATAGAAGGAGATCATGTTAGCCAGGCAGGACATGCCTTTCATAACTCTATGCTGACAGTCTGATCACCTGGTTGTTCTATATCTACAGTGTAGTGGCATTCAAGATGATCTGCTCCATGATCTCTATGGCACTGAGGTCAGACTGACAGGATGTAATTCCCTGGATTCTTCTTTCAGCCCTTCTTGTAGATGGATATTACCACATTTATCAGCCTCCAGTCAACTGGGATCTCCCTAGTTAACCAGGACAGTAATCATGGGTGGATTCTGTCTGGCCGTATGTGCCTGTGTGTGTTCAAGTGGTGTAATAGGTTGCTAACCATTTTCCTTTGAATTATAAGAGCTTTCTTCTACCTCCTGACTCTATCTTTCAGCAAAGTGGGCTAAGTACCCTGAGAATAATTAGTCTTATTAACAAAGATTGAGTCACAGAATGTGTTATGTACCTCATCCTTTTCCTCATCTCTCATCACTGGGTTTACCCACCTCACAATGAACAAAAACTAGAGAGTCTCCTTAGTCCTCTTTTTGTTTGTATTTTTTTTTAATGTATTTATAGAACCATTTTTAATTATCTTTCACTGCAGTAGCCAAGTTAAGTTCTAGTTGAGCTCTGGCCCTTCCAATTTCTTCTCTACATAACATAACAATATAGTTGTAGTCCCTTTGAGTTGTCTGTATCTTTTTCCAGAGTTTATAAGCTCTCCTTCACTGCTGGGGTTCCAGAAGGAGCTCACTGTTCAGCCAAGTCTTGTCTTCTGTGTGAGATTTGCCAGCATCTGCCATTAGCTTTGATTACTTCTCTTTCAGTTTTCATCCATCCTGTCCAACTCATTTATCATTTTATCTCAGTTGACCTGTATTTTCCTTCTCAGTTCCACACTCTTTCCTTAAAAGGGTTTCTCAAAAGTCCTTTTTCTTAATTTATCTATGTGTAACAGCTAGGGAAGAGTGGCAGATCTGCTGTGCTGACACCAAGAGGGATCTGGCTAGAGAGGTGGGCTTACAGGGACATCATGAAGTTCAACAAAGAGAAATGCTAATTCCTGCACCTAGAATAGAACAAACCAAGGGACCAAGATGTGCTGGAAACAGACAGTTTGAAAGCAGCATTGTAGAAAAGGGCCTGAGGTTCCTGGTGAGCACAAAGTAGAACATGAATTAACAGTGTGCTGCTAAGAAGTAGCTTCAGAGAAGATAAAGACTGTTGATAAAGGTATGCTGTGAAAGGACTGGAGATAATGATCAAAAATTGTAGAAAAGGCGACTCCAACTAAATATGAGTGAAAAATGTTTTTCCCTGTGGAAGAAAGCATAGAAGCATTAGGCTATCCAATTCATAGATATTTTTATAACTTGCTTTGACAAGACCCTGGGCAATATGACCTAACTTTGAGGCTAATTCTGCTTTGAGCAAGACACGGGGTACTGTCACTTCTAAAGGTCCTTACCAATGCCAATTAATCTATGATTCAGTAAACAGAGACCATTCATACTGAAAATTAAACAGCTTATATAATTTATCCTCTAGTCACAGAGCTATTTGACCAGTCAAGTACAGATGGTTTTAAAATGATGTATGCATATCTCAAAAGAAAATTAAAAATACAATCTATACTTCAACACTTTTATAGAAAAAATAATTTACTGTATATACTGATGTAAAAGAAGTGGTGAAATGAGAGGATGGAGGTAGAGGGGCAGAAATAGATAAATTAAAAAAAAAAAAATTGGAGTATTCTGGAGAAATTTGAAGACACTAGCTCTGACTACAACATGTCACAGCAAGAATAGCTAAATGTAATCTGAGACACAGAACATTCCAAGAGACAAACATTCCAGAAAAAATATCTGGAAGGAAAGTGTCTCCTGTGA
>JAOWBP010000001.1:140655799-140673511 GCA_028571105.1 Tragopan temminckii
CTTTTAGTTGTGTTATTAGCAAAGCTTGACTAAATATAGCTCACTTTAACAGCAAAACTACAAGCAAAGAATTCTGGAACTGTAATTGCAGTGCTAATATTCATAAAAGGTTGATTGCCACACTATAGTTAGCAATAAGAGCATGTTGAAGAGCTGTGGAAACAACCCAAAATCTCATTGCATCCTGATCTTCATAACCTTTATGCTCAGATAAAGGTGGTTCATGATACTACATCAGTCATACACGTAGTAAATGAGGTGGTTTGTCAAGGGTGAGAAACACTCTGGGCAGCAAAACCTGGATCTGCAGCATGTTTCTTTTTTTTCTTTTCTTTTTTTTTCTTTTCTTTTTTTTTCCCCCACTCTTCAGTGCAGTTTCATTAACTATTGCAGAGATCAATCTCCTTTACCTACTGCATTTCTAATCACATTTGTGCTAGAGGAGAACTCATAAGCATCTGTAAATGACCCAGACAAAGCAATGAGACTTAGCCAGTGCTCCTTATATATTAAACACCTTAAAAAGCGGGTCATAGACATTATTGTAACTTTCATTTAAGAGAGGGGTACAACGAGAGAGAAATCTGGTACAAAGAAGCAATTGCTGTATCTGAGTAAAACTTAGAGGACTATTCAAAGAGACAGGAACATAGTTGATGAATTTATCTTTCTTTTGCTAAAGAATTACCTGCAAATGGTTCTCATTTTGAAATATATGAACTATTTATATTGATATAAAAATGTAATGTGAATATATTTAGTACAAGAGTCATCTTCAGCCATTCAATATAGTTACACCCTTGACAACATAGTATATATTCTAGACTTGAGGAATATACCTTTCATGACCAGGGGGACACAAGGAAGAGCAATTCAGGATTTTGGGCGACTCTTGTACTAATACATTATTGTGACCTTTCATCTAATGAGCATTCTAGTAAACATAACACATTGTTCACATAATGCTTACAGAAAATTTTGAACCCTAGTCCAAACAAATCTGTATGGATTCCAACACTTCAATATTTGTTTACTAATCTCTAAATCTACACATTTTTATATGTATGTGGTTCTGAGTATATGTGTATACATCCTTATTTATCCTTATGTACTGGGTCTGGCTGAGATGAAGTTAATTTTCTTCACAGAAGCTTACACAGCACTGTTTTTTTGATCTGTAGCCAAATACATGCTGATAACTCAGTGATGTTTTACTTACAGCTGAAAATCTACATAGCACCAAGGCCACCTCTGTTCTTCACTTCGAGCCTCTCCAGTGAATATATTGGAGCGCATAAGAGGTTGGGAAGGGACAAAAACAGGCAGATGACTTGAACTAACAAAAGAGATATCCTGTTCCACACAATATTGTGTTCAACAGTAAAATGGATAGCAGGGAATTTAGGGTGATTGGCCACCTTCTGATCAAGAGCTAGTTGAGTATTAGCCTGCCTGTAGGAGGCAGTGAGTGATTGCCTTTGCATCACTTGTTTTCTTTCTCTCTTCTTTCACTTCTTTTTAATGTATTAAGCAATTTTTATCTTGACCCATGATTTTTCTTGCCTGTATTCTTCTTTTCCTCTGTTTCACACAATGTGGACAACTACCTAAGCAAAAAAAACCAAACCACTAATCATCATCATCATCCTCACCTTTTGTATAAAGCCTTGCAACTGCAATTTAAACTCAGAAAGAGATATGGGGCTTAGACCTCTTTAAACTTGAGAGGATTTGCTTAGATTAATATGCTCAGAATGTGCTTTGCAAGGTCACTGCATGCATTATTCTTAAAGATGGATTATCTGCCATTTTGCATGAAAACATAGCTGATCAAAAAGATAAACGTGGGGATTTTTTTTTCTTCCATTATTCCCACTGGTCTGTGCTTTTTATCACAAAGAGGATGTTCTCACATCAGAAGAGTAGTTCAACTAGTGGGAGATTTTACTTTCGATATAGACAGAAAAGATTATGATGTCTGAGAAAACTGGATGGTAACTTTCCTGCTGAGTTCAAATGCAGTGAACTTCTCAAGATGTTCAGAAACAGCTAGTGGTCACGGTCTATATTAGGATTAATTATAAGGAGGAGTATAGATTTCCACTGTAGCATTCTGTGAAAATATTTCCTGTCCTGCATTTGAGGGACAGAAGGCAGGCAGGAAAGAAATACCTCAATTCATAAACATGATAGTGCTGGAGAGATGTAGGATTTATAATGTTAGGAAAGAGGAACAGCAAAACAGCCTCCACAGGAAGGACAAGCTGCATCTTAATCAAAATGAAGTAAGGCTGCTGGGACTGAAAAGTAAAATATGTGAGAGGAATATTTAAATTCATCGAAGTTTAAAGTTG
Organism: Tragopan temminckii; assembly: GCA_028571105.1. Taxonomy (NCBI): domain Eukaryota; kingdom Metazoa; phylum Chordata; class Aves; order Galliformes; family Phasianidae; genus Tragopan; species Tragopan temminckii. The sequence goes on from JAOWBP010000001.1 coordinate 140,658,154, forward strand.
AGAGAGATCAAAGAGATGCAGAAATGATTCTGATTGAAATTGACACAGTCCACAAGGGCTGTGGCTTACGTGGCACTGTGCATGGAGGTTTCTGTAAAAGATAAGTACAACCTGAGGCTGTTTCTTCATGTCCTACAATGTGTCCATATATACCAAGTCAAATGTAAATAAAAAATTAAGAAGACTAAAAAACTTTGATGTACATACTTTGAAAAGAGTATCAAGTTGGTAATAAAAATACATCCAAATCAGACAGAACAAGGTGTTGGGTGATTTCTGCACCTGATACTTTTTATTTTGTAAAAAGTAAGAGTTAAGTGCCAAATAAATATTAAGAAATTTTAAGAAAGTTTTGTATCAACAAAAATCAATGTTAATGCATCATCAGAACTGCCTGACATCCACCATAGAATTCTGAAGGAACTCAAAAACGAAATTTTAAAAGCAGAGGCCAAAATTTTGTCATCACAAACTGCAGCAGTTGCAGAAGACTGAAAGGGCACTGATGTAACTCACAGGTATGAAGTGGAGTCTGGATGGGGGAGTCTAAGAATCACAGACAGGTGATTCTTGTTTCCTCCTCGAGTATCCTTTTGGTGGAATGAGTAATAGAAGATAAAATCACTGAAATCTTGTAAACTTGAATAAATGTAGTCTGCTAGAAAAGAATCAGTATAACATCTATAAAAGGAAAACTACCCTTTTCCACCATCCTCCAAAATGTTTTGGTGTTTGAGGATGTTTTGAAGAGTATGTTCAAAGGGTTTGACTGGCTTCATTCAACATTTGCACGAATGACTTGGAGTAGAAGTGTCCGGGAAAATCTCCAAGGTTTCAGGTGATACCAAATTCTTGGGTTTCAATGAAAACAAATGATAGATGATGCATCTAATGAAAAGTATTCTAAATTCCATTTCTGAACTCTAAATAGGAAGATGTGAGCTAGGAAAGAAACCTTGGAGTCTGTACTGACAGTTTTCTGAAGGCTGTCAGCTCAGCATGCAAGTGAAAGCATACAGTAAATTGTTTTGCATAATTATAAATAAAGAACAATTCAAAAGTTATTACACATAACATTGTTTTTGCTAGAAAATCTTGGTGAATGAAAACACTGAGTATTGGTTACATGTGTTCTCTCCCCATCTCAACAAAGACAGAGTGGAGATAGAAAGGGTACAGAAAATGGTAACTACAATCATCAAGTGACTGAAACAGCACCAGTCCTATATTTTTAAACATCCTTCTTCAAACAAAGGACTAAGAATGACTGTATCCCAGTAGGTAAGTTCCTAAAAGGCATTGTCGCCCGGAGCATTTTATGAAGAGAAGTGTTTAAGTTAAAGGAATTTTTAGGTGTTTTAAAGTTTCAAGGAAACTTTAGGATCTCTTGATGTGGCATTTAAATGTTTGACTTCAGGATCATGACCTCAGCATTAAGAATTTTTCAACTGACTATATGTACTTTTGCAACAAAACTGGGTTCAGTTTCTGATTCAAATACCAGTAGCTTGAATTGCTTTCTTCAACAAGATGAAGTGAACAGTTTTGTGTATCCAGGCGTTTTAGAGTGTCTGACACACTTGCATAGGGATGGTGGAGAAGACACCATGTACTTCTGGAGCAGCATATGGATGTCAGGAAGGAAACACTGGTGCACTTAAAAGTTGTCCAGGTAAGAGAAATCAGACTACATCCAAGTATGCTACCTATATATATACTTATTTTTTTTTTTTTTTTTTTTTTTTTTAATAATGCTTTGAAAAATACTGGAGAAAACGATTTTGAGGCTAAAATATTACAACTGTGGTTTCAGTGAATGTAATAGTGGTCTAGATGCTCAGCAGTGTTAGAATTATACTGGATTTTGCTAGAGAACTGAAACAAAGAAATGCTAATTCCACTCAATCCAAATGAGTAGCTGACTATCTACAAGTTCTCTTACATATATAACACTCTGGGAACATTAATTTTTGCGCTTGAATTTACTGGGATAATTTACACCATCTGCAAGTCATATGATTTTATGCAATGAAGTATAATTTACCTAATAAATAGTTTAAAATACACTAATAGATGATATCTCAAGCTGTAAAAAAATTACTTTCATTTCAAAATTTCCTACTAAATCTACATAAAATTTCTCATCAACCCTAGTGATACAGGTTTTGTTTTATGATTTATCTTCAGAATGGTACATTCTACCCCTTGTAAAAAAAGACAACTCAATAAGTATTAAAATATAATTAACATAGTTATAATTCTAAGACAGCTAGATAAGAACTTTTCTGGCTTACAAAACAGATGAGACTTCATTGGCAGAGAACGTTGAACAAAATAGTCTCAAACATTAGCAGAGTCCATATGCATAATTTGGGCTGAGAATAGATGTTGTCTCCTTTCTAGAGAACTGAGTTAAGAAGAAAAAAAATCAAGTAAAAGTGAGGTAAAACTATACAGAGTATAGCCAATGGAAATGATTAACCAGCCTTGATGGAATCAGATGCTGGAACAGAAAAGATTTGTAAAATGCTGTCAGTTGTGCTGAAATTTCATTCCAGAAAACAACAAATAAAAAATAAACAAAATAAATAAGTAAATAAATAAATAAGAAAAAAGAAAAAAAAGAACGATTAGGATCCTTCACTGACAGACTGAGATAGAATCATAGCATCATAGAATCATTAAGACTTCCCTGGGCAGTCTGTTCCAATATTCTATCACTTTTTCTGTGAAGAGATTCTTCCTAATATCCAACCTGATCCCCGTGATACAGCTTGAGACCATTTCCTCTAGTCTTAACACTAGTTACGCAGGAGAAGATGCCAACCCCCACCTCCGTACAACCTCCTTTCAGGGAGTTGTAGAGAATGGTAGGATCTCCCCAAACCTCCTCTTCTCCAGACTAAACAATCCCAGCTCCCTCTGCTGCTCTGCATAAGGCTTGTGCTCCAAAAATTTAGAGATTTTGACCTTTCGCCAGCTGTATTTCCCTTCTCTAGACATACTCCTGTGCATCAATGTCTTTCTTGTAGAAAGGGACACAAAACTGAACACAGTTCTCAAAGTATGGCCACACCAGACTTGATTAGAAGGGGACGATCACATCCCTGGTCATGCTGACTACATTATTTCTGGGATGCATCAGTGGACAAGAGTGTCGCATGCCAATTTACTGAGAGTGCATTCAGTTTTTCTCATCCAAATCATCAATAAAGATCTAAAGAGGATGGGCCCCAATACCAGCCTCTGGGGGGCACAACTTGTGACTAGTCTTCAGCTGGAATTAATTCTATTCACCACCCCTCTCTGGTCCTGGCCATCTTGCCAAACATTTACCCAGCAAGAGTGTACCAGTCCAATGTTTTGATATATCTTGAATTGTGTGTTTTGATTTTTATTTTCAGTATTCTTTTCAAGTAAACTTTCTGGTTTTTATTAAATCACAATAAAAAATAAATTGACATCACCGAAAGGGAATTACATACTTCAGTTGATATGAAATGTTTTTCCTTTGATTTGGATCACTTTGATTAGTTTCTTGGAATATTCAAGTTGATTTCATTTTCAGAATGAAAGCCAAACATTAATATTCTTAATTAATAGAATCTATATCCCCATGTACAGTTCAAATAGTACAGCTAAGTAGATCTGAGTAAGAATGTGAAGAAAGAGAAATGTATTAAAACTTGGATGGGAGAAAATCTCCTCAGAAATATTTATGAAATCAGTAATGGAGGGAAGAATCTTAACACTTCTCACTCATTTTGTAAATTGCATTTAATGGTCAGATGTTAAGAAATCACATGATTTTATATACTTATTGATATTGTTTGGATAGCTGTATTATATGTGTATTTCACTCCACTAGACTACAACTGTTTTTTCTTGTAAAAAGACGGGATGAAGAACTTAGCAAACAAGGTTATTCTAGCAATCCAGGATGCTTGTGACATGCAAGAAAGGTAAAAGGTTTTCACAAGAAGATTTGATAGGTTTTGATCACTATTTCTGAATAAGAAAGATTAATATTGGTTAAATTCAATCAAACTTTCAGTTAAGTGTAAGCTCAACACATTGAATTAGTAAAACCAATCATTTTATTTAAATTCCAATTGAATTAGTTAATATACTGTCACGAAGTATTGTTAAGATGGGAATTTAGTAAAAATATTTAAATTGATGTATCTCTGTATATTATTAAACCAGGGAAAGAGATGTGTTGTATGTACGAATATTGGTATTATCCCCAGTTTAGATATAGCAAATTTAATTATTTTCTTCATTTAGAAGTCTATAATTTCACAAATCATTCTTTTTACATACAACACCACACCTTCCTTTTTATGATCTGCTGAAACTACTCAATATTAGATCGCTGATAATTTTCTCTCTATGAAACTTTTAGAATGTGAACTATTGTACTACAGGCTTTTGTTAAAAACTAAATAATGGACTCTGCTTAAGACTCTATTGTAGTTAATATAAAACCAAACATGATTGTCATTAATTGATATTAAAGTTCCATATTGTCATGCTTTTATGGTTTTCATCGATATTCCGCATCATAACATCATGCAGTGCAATAGGAGTTAAAGAATTGATGCTGCAGTTCTGCGGATAAGTTACTATATGATTTCAGAATACTTTAGGTGCAGAAGGATAAACTGGGGAAGATTTAAAGTAATGGAACAGGAAGGTATAAAGCAAAAAAAGTTCTCATCCCATGGACTGCGTGAGGTATAGATGAAAGATGACAATTACTCCAGTTCTGTTTAACAGATCTCCAAAAAACTGTTTTTCTGTTTTTACTTTACCGTGAGTAGTGTTCTTCAACATAAACAGTGTTGAATATGAAAGCTAAACCAAAATTTCCATCTGGAACAAGATGACAAGGTGGTTGTATCAACAATCCTTCACAATACTGGAAGTAGTGGATAGAGCTAGTATTCAGTTGAAATTCTCGATCTTGGGACTGTCTATCCAACTCTGTGGTTTCTTTTCCAAATGAAAGTCATGCATTTATGTTCATTACAGTTGTTAGATTGCTGTTTTTACTGCAACGTTTCTATAAGAACAGAAAGAGACAATAATGTAGTACAGGGTGAGAACAATTTCTTCTATATCTGCTTCTATCTCCAGTTCTTCTATTCCCTTTAAGTTTCAAGGTTTGAAAAATATTTGTGGTAGATGGGGGAAAGATTATCTTAACTTCTTTGTTATCATCTACTCGTGCTAGATTATTTGATCACTGGTGCAAAATAGGCATCTTTGCACAAGGCTAAAGGCCACTTCTAAATGACAAAAGGTAGTATTACCTAACCTAATAAAAATATCCAAGGTGATTTAGAGTGATTGCATAGTGTTGATTTATTTTTGCCATTGAATAATGTATGGGAACAACTTTGCAATATTTTAATTATTTGATGAGTTTGCAGTTTCCTTCTTCACTTCTTTGTACTTTAGAGGTAGATGACTAATCATTGTCTTCCAGTCAATTAGTCGATGTTCCTTTCCATAATTTTTGTTGTTCAATGCTAGTGATTTCCTAATGCAGGATTTGACTTTATTTAAATAATTTGAGTACCAAATTGTTTTCTGGGATGTTTAAATAAAAAAAAAAAAAAAAAAGAAAAAAAAAAAGATGAAAATATTTACTAAGTATTGAGTAGCTTATACAAAAAGTGATGATGATAATAATAATAATAAAAGGATAAAGTTTAATTCATTTAAAACACTTTTTTTTTTTCTTATGACTAGAATCAGATGAACATCATGACACAGGGATAATTAAGAAAAGCTATAATTATGTGGAAAATTGAACATTAATTCCCTTTCACTTTTCTCAAGAAATTATAGATTTTAAAAGCCTTTGACTTCTTCTGTTCTAAAAAATAAAAATAATAATAATAAAAAAAAGCCCTCAAATATAAGAAGATCTGAAAATGGTTTATTGTGGTTGTTCAGCAAGATCCAGTATTTTTAGATACGAAAGTCGTATATAGATATATATATCTGCAAAAGCTGAAAAGACACTTGTCTTCAAAGTGTAGGTGCACAAATACTTGAGCCAGTGATTTGACATCATATTTGCAGGTATTTAAAACCTGAAGAGGCTGTGAGAACTACTGACTACTTTTTTGAAATAGTCTTTTTTTTTTTTTTTTTTTTTTTGCAAAGTGTTTCTGGTGCACTATAACCATTAACTACCTGCAGAGGAAGAAATAGCTATCCCATTCTTGAATGAAGAACACAATCTAGATTTAATTAGGCATTAACAATTTTGTCTCACCTGGGAAGGCCATTCAATAACAAATTTCAGTTCTGTTTCTTTTCCTGAAAGTCCCACCTTTCTTGAAGGGCTTCTTACAGCTAGATCAGGAATTGTTATTCTTCCAGGCAGTGTGGTTGCTAAAGAAGAAGTTTATCTCTGTGCTGTATCAGACAGGAAGAGACTCAAATTTTCCTTGTTTCCTTCAACTTTTTCTTTAAACTCCAATTAGAATGTCAGCGTTTCGGGGTGTTTCCTTTCTCTTTGATGGCAGATTCTGTGGAGAAGAGAAGTTGTCAGCAACTAATTTGCTTAAATCTGCCTGATGGCCATCTTGGTTATTCGTTAATTAAAACATTTTTCTTCAGTATTGATGACAAGTACTCTATTCCCTGACAAACATAGAACAAAACAAAACAACAAAAAAAGCACACTACTGTTGGTAAGATCAGTAAGCACACTACTAAAAGCACACTACTGTAGGTAAGATCTCCCTAAAGCAGACCAAAAGAGAGTAAAAAGTAGCCCAGAAAATTTTCAGAGTGAATCTACTGCTATATTTCTTTATTGCATTAACCTATTGAATAAGCTGGTGAGGAACCAGTTTTCTCTTTGAAGCTATTCCAGAACTTGGTAGTTTTCTACCGTGTTATAAAGATCCATTAATTTTGTTTTGAATGTAGGTGTAAATTGTTAAGATTTACCTGCATATGATGGATGTTTCAGGCTAAGCACATCCTGTTACGCATAACTGAAAGGTTTTGCTACATTCCTTGGGCTCAGAATGAAAGTACATTTTCCATACCTTGCCAGATAGAGGTGATACATATGCCTTAGCTGTTACTGCTTTGACAATTCACTTTATTCCAAAGGTTAATACAGTTTCTGAATGTCACTGACTCTACAGCATGCACAAATTTTTGATGAAATTACAGGCCAGAATATTATGGTTTTCCATTTTTTACTATGTGCAGAATTTAGTGATAACATAGATGAACTACTTCAAATGCTAATTACTGGAAGACATTATATTATACAAATTCATGAAGGATTGTTACTTGAACTTAATTTTCATTGCTAAGAGATATTGCTCAAATACATGACAATGTGGCAAATATTAATACAGGTAGGCTTTGTGAGGACGCTGCCCATTGAAGTGATTCACATGAAACAGATTACAAAATTAGAAGCTGTACTTCACAACTTCTGTGCTGCTACTTAGATCGCTTGCCCATATGAAGCACAGTAGAAGATCATGTGCATGTTTTACCTGAGAGGTCGATTACTCCCTTAGAATTACTATCCTCTCAGATTAAACCAAGGTAAATAAAAAAATCTCTAGGCATATTAAACATCCGCTAAAGTATATTAATGTATTAGAGAGAAAAAACATCTAGCAGTTAAGCATAAAATTATTATTTTTTTAAATATTTGGTCAAATACACAGCTTCCAGTATAATCTGTAATTAGTTGTATTTATGTTAAATTTGCTGTATAAAATAAAATAGGTTGAAGGTTGCTCCAGTGAGAAGTTCGAGCAGGCACATGCAAAAATGAAGTGGCATTGTGGAAAGTAACAAATGCATTCACAAAAAGAGAGATGTGACAATTTCTAATTTCATTCATGTGTCCACTAAAAAGCAGATCCTCACAAGAAGGTACAATTCCTGTTAATAGTCTGATTGAGTTATAAGTTAAAAACAACAAAACAAAACAAAAAAAAAGACCTGCCCAGGTGATTAAATGTACAGTGTAATGTGAATAGGCACATTCCCCATTGTGTTTCTTTTGAGTTCAAAATGAAATGAAATCTGAAACTTTGGGGGAAAGAGCAGGATGAATAATTTCCTTCAAAAATTTTCTCCAGTAGAGACTTTTCTTTATTTTAAATTTTATTATCAATTTTATTTTATTTTTATATTTATTTTTATAAATATTTTAACTATAATTTTTATTACAAATATTTTAAAAGAAATATTCATGTTTTTACTAATATTAAATATGTAATGTATATTAATGGAATTTTTTACTTTGTTAACAAGGGACTTGAGATTATTCATATGCACTTCAACAGAAAATAGAGTTGAGGACTATCTTTTGACTAACCTAATGCCCAATACTTTGCTATATCAAGGGCTAAGAAGCACTTCAATTTTCACGTTTCCCAGCACTACATGTTTGTGATTTTTTACCTTTGTATTACAATCCCATATTCAAGTACATTCAAAAGAAAGTCCAGCCTATGCTGTTACATGTCATTTTGTAATACTGCAAATCATGTTCTTCACTCTGTTGTGGACATACACTCCTCAGTGCTTATATTACCAAAGTTTCTTAACCAGAAATACAAAGAAATTTCTGACATTACCTGAGGTACAGCATAACCTTTTCCTGAGGATTTGCTTGTGTTAGGCTGTCTTTGGGTCTGTACTGTACATAATGGCATAGTTCATCAGTTCATTTATTCACTGTTAAAGTCAACAGCTCATTACTGAATATGAATCTGATGTTTCCATTCAGTTACGGATTCAAGATTCTGTGGAATGTGAAAATAATAATAGAATCCATTAATGATCCTGTTGAAAATATGGAAAATGCTTTGCTTACATGATCACATCAGAAATCTTTGGAAAACCACTTGCACTCACAGCAAAACTAGCATATTTTCAGTTTCTGCTAGTGCTGCTTTCCCTAGCATTTCACCTATTGTTTTGTAGGATCAATAAGCAGTTTCTGAACTTGTAAATGCATTCTCTATGCTCCCAGTTCCACTATTCTGCGTGCGCCTGTGCTCAGGTGCACATACACAGAGATACGTACTAGCTTAAATATAAAAAAGAAGAAAATGCTAAGGAAACTATGAGAGATTTTATTTGCAGTGCTGTACTGAGAAATAAATAATATTTTGTAAAAGAGGAAAGAAGATCCACTTCTTTTGTAACCCCCTTTTTTCCTGTATTGTAAGTGTGGCTTTGCGGTGTGTTAGCTTTGACTAAGGGCTAAAATCCCATCCAGCCACACCCTCCCTCTTCTCAACAGGACAGAAAGATAGCAGACTGAGAAAACTTATGGGTCAAGATAAGCATGGAGAGATTACTTACTTGTTACTGTCAGGAGTAAATAATCTCAACTTGCAGAAAATAAATTTAATTTAAATTTAATTCATTGTGAGTTGCAATAGATGTAGGTAGTGAGAAACAAAAAATAAACATCTAAACAACACCTTTCTTCCCTCCCTTTTCCAGGTTCAAGTTCATTCCTTCACTTGCAGCACTTCCACTTCCTGCAGCCCAAGCATCACCGAGAGGACAAGAGGATAGGTCACAGCAGATTCTCTCTGCTGCTTCTTCTTCTTTGCCACTTTCTTCTGTTTTGATGTGGGCTCTCCTCATGCTCAGCAGTTTCCTCCAGGAAAAAAATAATCATGCTCCAATATGGACTTTACAAAGATAAGTCTTCACCAGTGTGGTATTGCCGAGGCATTTTCTGCACTTTCTCGAACATACTTTCCCCAAGGCACCACCATCTTGGCTGCTTGGCCCAGCCTGGCTATGTGGTGGGGCCACTGGAGCCAATGGAACTGGAACTGTCCAGCATCACGCAGCCTTGACCTCTCGCCCCAGAGGATCCCTGCAATCCTCACTGCCAGCACCTTGGTGTGGGCAACCAGTACATAGGTCTCAGTTTTCAGCTGATAGGTCTGCAACCTAGCAGCAAATAACTGAGAGAAAGACTTATGTCTGTGTTTCTACCTCACTAACATCCTTTTTTGCTCAACTTTTTTGAAAGGAACAGAAGTATTACTGTGAATCAAACTTGCTGATCTCCTACATTTCTATCCTCAGAGCATAACTCACTTGTATTGTTCTCAGTACTGAGCTGGGCAAACAGTAGTATCTGAGTAACAGTAGGCTGAATTTACTATGTGAGGTAATCGACTAAATGAAACTGTCAAGGATTATATTGCTTTTTTCAGTCAATCAAAGTGTCTCATTAATATTAGAATGATCTTGCTAATAATCCTGTTCAGTTCCTTTCAGTTTGTTCTTATGTGATTATTACTGTAAATGGTATTTTTGCTTCCCATCATGATTTAGTACTAATTTCATGATTATGTACTTGGCTTCCATTAATGACCACAAGAGAAACAAATGATATATTATTTATGGTAATGGACACCAGTTTGTATTTCAGGTGAGTTTTTCTTTTGGTAATTTTACTGTGGTAGATATTGAAAATAAATCTTTGAATCCATGAAACGACTAAATTTTTCCTAAGAAACTACATGCTATGGTGATTTCGCACCAGCTTAGCTCAATCACACTGCTCTATCACTTTTCCTCCTCAAAAGAACACGGAGAGAAAATATGATCAAAAGAAAGTTTGTGGTTTGAGGTAAGGACTCGCCAATTTCCGTCACAGCCAAAACAGAATAGAAATATAATGTAATTTATTGCCAGCCACTTAAAGAATTGAGCACTGAGACTAAAAAGCAAACTAAATATATCTGGTCCTGATTTGACAGAGAGCAGCTCCTGGACTCTTTTCTCCCATTGCAGATTTGCCATAGAAGTCCTATACACATTTCATTTGCTACAGTTGAACAAATATGCTGCAAAGGCTTTTATTACTTTGATTCTATATACAGAAAAGCTTATGGACACAGAAGAATAGTCAAATATTTGAAATTTTCAGTGAGTAAAACAAAAATACAACCAAACATTGGCTAGTTGTTAATCACTGCTACTAACACTTGTCTGAGTGAGAAAAAAAAAAAAGAAAGTCTAGAAGCAGTAAAATATAAATATGTAATGTTCTTCTTAAACAAATTACTGTTAACTGATAATAGTGAGAAGTAGATTCAAAATTTGAGACTGAAATATAGAAACTGTTCAGCAGGAGTAACAAAAGAAGACAGTTTGATAAGCAGTAAAATGTGAGAATTTGTATCATCATAGTGTTAAAACTTCTCTTAACACTATGTGCTGAACAATCTGACAATTTGCATCACAGAGTAAACAAAGGGAGGTGAACGCAGTAATGAACATGCTAAAAATACTGTATTATGAAGGTATAAGAAGGCTGTGCTCATCTGAAATCTGACGAATAAAGCATTATGCAGAAATTATTCAACAAAATGTTAAAATAACATTATTTACCTTCTATTTTTAGTTTGTTTAGTTATAAATCGATCAGGATATCAAAGCTTTAAAGCTTTAGTACTCATTGTTAAGTTGATGTTCATTTTCAGAATGAGTTCCCTAGCCCTGTTACACATACAGATCATCCAACGCCAAGTAGTTTGCTTTGGATGAAAGTTGAGTGAGACAGATAGGAAGATAAACATGATTTAAAAAATTGATCTCTTCTGTTAAAAAAGTCACTTGCAGATGAACTTTCACAAAAAGAAATAATAAACACAACATTTATTATTACTAGAGTAAGGTAGAAGTGGAGGTCTGGTGCCCCCTACCTCCACCAGAAAATAGAAAGACTCTGTAGCGAGAAGTGGGGAGCAAAGTCCTACCTCTTACAATGTCAGTAGCTAATTACTGCTGTTCATATATGTCCTAGTACCTTGTAATTAATTGTTTTGCAATTTACTGACCCAGCTCCAATTGGCAGAGAAATTGATGCCTCAGTGTTATTCTGTAACAGGAAACAAGAGTCTGCCACATACACAGCCTTTATCACAATGTAAGGCAGAACTGCACAGGCACAAGAGAACATTCTTTAAAGAGTTTTGCTAATTTTAAAGCAGTCTTCATTCTAACAGATATTATCAATACTCATGTAAAAGACAAAAAGAAAAAAAACTAAAAGTATTGTTGTACGTTAAGAGATTTAGATATTCATGACTTTACACTATCCAAGCAATGCTGTGATTCATAAGCTATGGTCCTGTCTCTTCATGTATTTAAATGTCAAAATGTTAATGATGAGCTATAAATCCATGGAAGTTTCCTCATGAAAGAGAACAATGTAAGAAATATATTTGAAGGGCATAAGCCATAAAGAAATTAGTAACCACACTTTGTTTTTCCTTTACTTACTGTAGTCATGATCTCACCCAAGCAAAAGCAATGTTTTCAGGAGACTGTTGTCTTTTGTTTTGCCTAGACAGTTGGTATTTCAGCTGTTCTAATCCCTGAAATCAGACATGAACTTAAAATGTTCTCAGCATGGTCCTTTTCTCTAGCAGTACTTCTATCAGAACAAAATATAAGAAAGGGGAGATGATAAAAAAGAGGAACGAAGGCAGGTCACTTTGGGATGGTTATGAAGAGCGTGACAAGCAAAGATCAGAGCATGCTGGGGGTAAAATTTTGACCTTATTGAAGTCTGTGGAAAAGCTGTCATTAACTTCTGCAAACTCAGAATTTCCCTCTAGCTATTTAACCATTACAAAGTGTTTTGTAGTCTTCATAGCATAACTACAGTCATTTCAAAATAAGCCTTTTCTGGGCTATGATAATTCTGGTTTGATCAGATCTGTAGAATTTAAGCTACTTATTTTTGAAATAACTTATGTATTTTGATTTGATCTGATTGGATTTGGTCAGTTTTTGTTTATTTGTTTGTTTTGTTTTTAAAGAGACATGAATGAGGAAAGAGAAAGTTAACCTCATCCTGCATTATATCTTTCTGAGTCAAAAACCCTGTTTCCCCCTTTTACATGGCAGTAGTTGTCTATCCCTTCTCTTTCCACTGATACTTGTATCAAACAGCCTGGTCTCCAGGTTGTCCTGAACACCGTGGAACTGCTATATCTCATTTGCAGCCCATAATCTTAGGTTTCCTTACTCTGAAAATGGAGTAGAGAGGAATTTGTGTACATCATAGCCTTTCTTGCATGTAAAGTCATGCCACATTTGAGTGCACATATAGGTTTTCTTCAAATCAGAATCAAAGTGTTACAAAAATGGCTGGCTTTTGCTCAAAAACTGCCAATCTTACCCACAGGAAGTGTCCTGACATGCCTCAGTTTTAACTGTACAGAACCTGTTTAGTGAGGGCCTAAACCTAATCTCCTGTAGAACTTTCCATTTCCAAGATGTAGTTCTTTCCATTTTGATACAAAGAAAATAAATTGTTTATCTGAACTACAGTGTTAGTAAACAGATACATTAGAAATATTTATTCTGAAGTCATTTTCCTAAGGAAATTAGTACTACTCATTCTATCCCCTCTCTTTTGAAAATAATTTTGATGTGATTATTTCCAAGCAAATTCTGCAGAGCAGTAGAGATCTGAAAGAGACTAAATTTCTATAGATTTTGAGAAATATTGGGAAATAAGTAAAAAATAGAGAATTTATTAATGCCCTACCTAAGAGACAAGTAGGAGTTGACCAGCTGTGCTCTTTGCTAGCCAACCACAACACTGATCTTAAACAGATATAAAGAATGCTTTCATTTGCTCAGATAGTAGAAAACACAAAAAAGAAGATAAGAATATTGTCTAAGGGCTTATGAACTGAACCCTTTTATTAAAAGAATTGGGCTTATTTTACCACATGTAAAAGATATGAGGTGCAGAAGAAAGAATTTTGGATTTACTGCTGCTAAGGACAACTGGGGAAATTCCAATAATTTTTTTTCTTTTTTTTTTCAGAGGAACTAGCAAAAGATCTGCCTCAGTGAAGTAAAATCTTTAGAGAGGCAGAACATCCAGATCTTCAGGAAACTGGGATTCATTGGATCTCTTCCTCATGGTAAAACTGGTTTGAACCATGGTAGCTGCTAGAGCTTCCTTATACTGGATACTGTACAATCCAAACAAAAATATATTTTTGTTTCAGACGGACTGTACATGTTGAACAATCTGAAATTAGATATTAGCAACATTTGCCCTAATCTATTTACTAACTAATGATATTGATAGTTTTACTGATTATGATAATGATAACTTGTCTCGGTTATCTGTCTGAGTACTGACCACTTACTTCTAGTTGCATGGAAGACAAAGAAGTAGTTTCCAGTATTTGAGCCTCTTTACTGCAAGTAATTTTTAATCAATGATTCATTTTAGTGCAATCAGTTGCCTCAGTTGCTAACTTATAGTTCACTTTATCAGTGGGAGTCTAATGAAAGGTCTGTTGCTGATGCCTTAGACTGACTCTAATAGGTTACAGACTAATGTGAAGATGACAGGGTACTAATGAAGACACAATAAAAGTGAGGATAATGTTTACAAATAGTTGTAGTAAGACAAAATGAATCTGTAATGATCGATTTCAAATTAAAGTGCTAAATGGCTGATTGTTAAATAGTGCTGAAACATTTGAGTTACTTTATCCGTAGACAAATGCAATAAAATGCAATTTTTAGAATATCATATTGATTTTATGATAAAAAAGTACTTAATATGTTGGGCAATTTATATGAGAGTAAAATAATGTTTAAATTGGAAATCCATTAGGTGCCGGTGAAACAAATCCAGCTCTTTTTGATTACTACAGTTACTATTTACACTAGCTAAAACCTGTTGTGGTTTAACAACGATAGGTAGCTTAGTACCGCACAGTCTCTCTCCCACTCTCCTCACCAAGATGGTGTTGGGGACAACTGGAAGAAAATCATAGAATCATTACATTTGGAAAAGACCACTAAGATCATCTAGTCCAACTGTTAGCCCATCACCACCATACCCATTAACCCATGTCCCAGAGTGCCTCTCTGGGCAGCCTGTTCCAATGCATTACTTCTCTTTCTGAGAAGAAATTTTTCCTAATATCCAACCTGAACATCCTCTGGCTCAGCTTGAGGCTATTACCTCTCATCTTGTCACTAATTACCTGGTAGAAGTGGCTGACCCCCATCTCGTTACAAACTTTTTAGGTAGTTGTAGAGAGAGATACATTTTCCCCTGAGCCTCCTCTTCTCCAAACTGAACAATCCCAATTCTCAGCCACTCCTCATAAGACTTGTGCTCCAGATCCTTCACTAGCATCATTGCCCTTCTCTGAACGTACTCCAGATTCTCAGTGTTGTATAGTGAGGGGCAAAAATACAACACACTACTCAAGGTGTGGCCTCACTAGAGCTGAGTACAGGGGGAGGATTGTGTGCCTAGTCTCACTGGCTCCAC
>JAOWBP010000001.1:140689908-140733663 GCA_028571105.1 Tragopan temminckii
CAGGGGGGTTGGACTCGATGATCTCTGAGGTCCCTTCCAACCCCTACAATTCTGTGATTCTGTGATTCTGTGATTCAGGAGTCCCTAAGTGATTTACGAAAATAATTCCCCCACAAGCAATTAAAATCTGAACAAGAGAGTGTCACTCCAATGCTTAAGAGAGATCAAAATGAAGCTTGTTTTAAGTTGGAAGCCAGGAAATTTTCGTCTAAAATACTAATTGGTCCTTGAAATAAAGAACTTAAGCTCACAGTAACTGCTGTCTTATAGATTATTTTCCTACCTCTTTCTGGTGAAATGAATCAGGGTCTGAATTGTGTCATGGGTTCCACAAAGAAAAAAAGGTGATCTCCCTGCCTGGTGTGTCATCTAGTGCTGTAACTCTTCTTCACTAAGCTAAGAAATTGAGATAGGAAAAGAAACAACGTGGTGAAATTTCTGATCAGAATATAAAAACTAAAGGGTTCTTTCTCTTCCACCAGTACTTCAGAGGGGAGCAGAAAATGCTAAGGCAGGTTGAAAGACATCAGTTCTGTATCTCTTGTATTATACATACTCTGAGATTGCTTCCCAGAGCCAACTCCAGAGGGATTTAGGTAGAGGAATGTCTGATTTCTGTATCCCCCAAAAACTGAGATACTGAACTCAAGTCTGTGAAGATTTAGGAACTTTGGGGTATATATTTCAATTGCCTAGAAAACTTTACATTTAAATCATATAACGCCTACAGAGGTTGTGCTGTGCTTTTCAGGATCACGCTCTTCACTGTAGGTGTCTGTAGAATAAGTCCCATTTCAGATACCTCAGTCCTTTTTTTTTTTTTAACATGGCCCTTAGGCACTTCTGAAAATTTTATGCTGTATGTCAAAAGCTGACAAAGAAAAGAAATGAACTGAATGAAGGTGGAAAGGCAAAGTAACAAAACAGTTTAGCAAAAATGTCTCCTTGCATTTCTGTTCTTACTTGGATAATGCAGTACTGCTGAAATTAGTATGAGTAGGACAGAATTCCTGATCGCATTTGATATGCAAATAAATACAGTATCAGAGAGTTATATTTTATTGCTATACTTATACTACATTCAACAATATTTTGTCACTACAAGCACTAACATAGATGTGTACTGGAAACTTCAGTTAACAGGCTACATATCTATTACAACAACGTAATATAAATGTATTCCTGCTCTATCCTGACCTTTAATTTGCCACAGAAGAAATAGATTTGCAGTGGTACTAAGGGCCATTTTTAGTAGAGTAGTTAATAAATGGAACTATATCCACTGTTTCTCCCGTAAGCTGTCTTAAAATGTCTCTTCATTAAAATGTCTTATCTAATGTTCTGTTTACACTATATTGCATAGGATGTATTAAAAGAAATGCTTTTTGTATGCCACTAAATACTGGAGCGTAACTACCATAACAGTGATCCCTTTAAATAATTTAGGAGAACGTAAGTAATGACAAAAATGATAAATTTGGTGATAGATGTCGTAGTTCAGCAGGGAAATTTTCTTACTTTTCTAACAGATTATATAAATTATTAAGTATTTAAGAATAATTTCAAGTTAGGTAAATGAAAACAGAACAGAAATATGGGCAACTCTATTTCAAGACTAAAAACAAAACACAAGTGAAATAAGAACTGCTGAAGTTATAATTTACAGATAAAACAGTGGCTGTGTTTTTTAAAAACAAAACAAAACACAACAAAGCAAGACAAAAACTTAGAGAAATGAATTTGCATTTTTCTTTAAAGCACTTTTTTAAACTGTTTTATCTCTAAATTTTAGTTTTTTTCCAAAATAGAAATTTCATGCGTATATTATTAAAAAGAAATATAGAGATTTTCTGTATATTTTGTCGCTTGAGCTTAAAAAAAGCTATTAAAAGAAAATAAAATATCAAAAGTAGAGGTTTTCTATAAAGAGATAAATCTGCCTAGTTCCAAATTCAAATGTATTCTATTCACTGTTGCTCTCTTTACAAGCGCAACTTTCATCTTGCCGAAGTCTAACTCTGTGGCCTTGGCATTCACAGCGAGCAACAAATAATATCAATAACTCAAAGCAGTAAGCAGAAGAGAAACAAGATTTTATGTTAGAGGTATTTAGAGAACGAAAATGAATGACGTAACTTTCAATTAGGCAAAGTAAAGAAAGAACTTAAACTGCTTCTTGCTTGAACATACCATTAAACATTTACAGCTGATTGAGAATGTCAGCCCCCAAGACTTCCTACAGAATCAGGGAAAGATTGTCACCTCTATCGAGCAAGCTGAAATATTTCAGAGACCCATGCCTTTAATTTCTCAGTGGTCTGAATAGCACTACTATTGATAGTCTAAATCTCTTACTGCTTAGATCATGACTTTCCCTCTGCAAAAAAATGCTCTCAGGATTCCTCAAAAGTTTCTACTTATTCTCTTTCCTGCGATAGATTATAAACTTGAAACAGAATTCTGGTCCCACTCTTCAGCAAGACCACTCTTTTCATTCCTATTCTCCCTAATGGCAAAAATCTTCCAAATCACTTGAAAGACCAATGGCCTTTATTTACCCAAAATATTTTTTTTCAAATGAGAAATGCAAAGCAAAGAATTAAATGTAAGCATAACAATTTAAGAAAAATACAACTATGTTCTTTCTAAACACATGGAAAGAGAAATTCTACTTACTATTTAAGTTGTGAAAAAGTACTGAAAATAATATATGTGTAGATTTTAATATTTCTGGTATTGCTCGTGGGTCAGAAAGAAAGCTTTTCAAACCTGAAGAACCACTAACAGAGGTGTATTCTTAAAATCAAATTAATAAGAACTTGGTTTATTTGTAAGAATTGGAAGATTTTGTGGGTGACAAATTCACATCAAAATACAAAAATCCTGAGATAAATCTATTATATTAGAAATTGGGGAAAACAGAAAAAGAAGTAAAAATATGCTAGTCTAGTAATTTTAAGTTTTGTATTCACAAAGAAATAGTATGCTCTGTCACTATGAATATTCTGTAGTAGTCAGGGATTTAGTTAACATTAATTCACTACATACTACATTTCTAGATGTGACTAGAACTGTAGTCACTTTCAGACTAAATTAGCTTTGTTTCAGAGAATATCAGCAGTACAATGACATGGTTACATGTTTCTTGCTGATATTTTCTATGTAGTAAATTACCTGTAGAGTAAATATTCTGTTTTGTATGGTAGATGGGCACTAACATATGAGTAGAACATAGTTAAATTAATTATAATGTCATGTTCTTGTTTGTTGCTGTTGTTGTTTATATGTTTGTTTGTTTCTTATGTACTTCTTTCATATTAACTGTCTAGAACACTTTATAGTTTTGCAAATCTGTGGTTGAACCCTGGATTCTGAAGATGCTTATTAGGAGTAGGAAATTTGTAGATGTAAATTGTAGAAATTTTGTAGGTGAATGAACATCACATTTTGTTTCCTTCAGTTTATTTACTTACTAGTTATATTTCCCACCCACCTTTTTCTTTGAGGAAAAAAAGAATTTAACTTGAACTTTTGTTCTCTTTTTTTTTTTTTTCTTTTTTTTTCTCCCGTTGTTGTCCATTCTTCAAATTAGAGTTAGAAATATTCTATGGATTCATGAAACATCATGATAAACTGGTTTAGCATTTCTGGAAAACACTCAATCTCTTACATACAAAACAGCTTATTCTTCTAATAGTTTGATGTAAAAAACTGTGTCTGTACTATACTACTGACTATTCAGTAGCATGACTATCTCTAGTGAGCCAAACCATCAAAACTATAAATGTTCTGTCACATAAATAGTAACTAGTTTTAAGGGCAATAATGATAAAATATTGTCCTAAAGGTAGACCATTTACTGAGATCCTGATGAAATGCCTGAAGCCCAAGATTGAAGACTATTATTACACAATAAAGGTAACACCTCTATCCAGAGGGAAATATTTTTATACAGCTATAGCTCAAAAAAGCCGTCACCTCATTTATTACAAGTTTGTGTTACTTTCTTTTAAAATGAATGGTGTAAATCTTTCCTGGACAATTATCTTAAATAGACTTGGTTGAATTATTCATTCTGAATAATATTAGTTGCCAATTTAGACTTTTTATTATTATTTTTTTCCCCTATACATTTCTGCAACCTGATCTGGAAATGAAATCTTGGATTCCATGAAGTCAGTGGGAAGTTTGCGATTTACTTTAGAAGGCCAATCTCTGTCTTTTATATCTATTATCTGCTCAAATTATAATATAGTGTAGATGCTTATGAGGTTTCGAGAAGTTTCAGCTATTCCCTTAATAAGGAGTTTCTGTTGCTGTTATGGGGTTTTCTCATTTGTTCATTTGTTTTACTAAAGTGTATTGATTAAGATGATATAGATTAATGAATGACTCAACCTGATGAGTTTTCAGTCCACGATCACATATAAATGCATAAGCAGAAGCAGATAATGTACTAGAGAAAACAAAGATAAAAGGTTTGTGCATGTTAAAATCAATTCCCCTGAGTCTGTTGTTGATATTTAAATAGGTAGTGATAATTTCTCATAATTCCTAAATTTTAGCAAACAGCAAGAAAGGTGAAATATAAAAGTTACGATTGTCACTAAAAGGAGTGTGAATATTACCAGTAAACATGATCTAATGATTTTAATGTACAATTACCTAGAATTAAAAAATAAAAATTAAAAAAAAATCAAAATTATTAGATAGAAAGCATCACAGTCCAAACCAGAAGGGACTATTAGCTCATTGGAGAACTTCATGCAAGGTTGTCTGTGCATGAGGTCCAGCAGTATAAAGAGAAATAAGCTGACACAAACCTTAAGAGAAATCCACTGGTATTTCAAAATAATTTCAGTAAACAAATGATCATAAAAAGTTTATATAAGGTGATTGAAGAATTTAGATCTTGCTACACAAATGAAGACATGTTCATTCAGCCTATTTAGCCACCTTTCAGTTTATCCATACGGATCATTTCCAGTTGAGATATTTAAGAATCCTAACAACTTTTGTTTCAGAGAAATTTATTACAGTAAAAACAGCAGTGACATGCTGCTTACATAAACGGCAAAGCTGTGATACATGGGAATGTTGTTAAAAAATGAAGTTTTTATCTTGGTCTATTACCTGACAGCCATCAGTGTTACAAAAGTAGATAGTATTTTACTTCTACAGCCAAACATTACTGAGTGTCAACGGTTTATGGGCTTGTTCAGCTCGGTTCCGTGACTAGCGGGGCAGAAGGATTTTCACAAATCTGCACCTCTGGAAAAGGGAAACAGGGGACCCCAAAATAATTAAAAACAGTGACAACGATCTGAGGAGAAACAAACTAATTTACTAAATTTGATATCAGAGTGCAAGATAATACACTGTAATATCATATAATTAGAATTGAAGCTAATAAATCAAATGTAATGAGAGAGTGTCCTAAAGGTGGATAGGCCTCACCATAACCTGAGGTGAGATGCGCAGTCCAGTTGAGCAGCAGGGAGGAGAGCCTGACGAAGAAGGGAAGGTCAGATGACCTACCAAGGCCTTATATCTGTTCTCCCTGAGAAGAAACGATAACAACACAGCAAACAGTCTCCTGGGGAATGTAGTTCTTCTTCTCTTCTGGGACAGGTACCTGGAACTGGAGCATTAACACTTCAAGTCCCAGTGCACTACATGATGTTATGATGTGGAATACCTATAACCAAAAATCAAAAAACCATGATGCTGAGTCAAGATGCTACTTTAGACATGATATGCAGTACATTCTTCAGTGAAAAAATCAGTTGGTTCAGATGAAGATGATAATGATGATTACGATTAATATTTACCACCATGTAAAAGCCTATAGTGATATATTATGAATTTATGAAAAAGCTATAAGAAGACTTTTAGATACTTTTTTTTTTTCTAATTTTCTTAATTTTGATTTTAGATTTTTATTC
The DNA here is from genome assembly GCA_028571105.1 of Tragopan temminckii. NCBI lineage: Eukaryota > Metazoa > Chordata > Aves > Galliformes > Phasianidae > Tragopan > Tragopan temminckii. The sequence goes on from JAOWBP010000001.1 coordinate 140,695,854, forward strand.
ATGATCATTTAGTTACCATATGCAGTAATTAAAAAAAGGCTTAGAATCTCCCAGGAAGTAACATTTTATATGGTTCTTCCTTAGTGAAGTTAATTACATAGGGAAAAGGGAAATATCCCTTCTGTATTTAAGGTATAAATTAGTGCATTTACTAACCTACTTTAGTTTTCAAATTATTAATTTTTAATTCCTTCTGTAATTGATCTTTTGTTACTTTACCCGTTTCTAAGCAATATTGATTACAAATATTCTGGTATTTTTCATTGTTATTATTGTCAGGCTCAATGAAAAATCAGACATAAACAGGGAAACACAAAAGCACAAAGCATCGGATTAATCTCTAGCATTTTAGTCATTTATTGATTATTAGAAAATAATTTACAGTATGATTAGTTCCAACACTGATAGTTCCACTGTCATCATACAGGCATATTCTTCTTCATAGTCAATTTTAATAATTACTTAAACATTATAATGTGAAAATGGCAAACTTCTGTGACTTCCTAAAAATGGCTGTTTCTTGCACTTTTCTCATTTGAATTCAATTTTTTTTTTTTTTTAATTTCCTTATTTGTTTTCCCTTAACATTTTGACATAGTCTTTCAACTGTAAGAATCATAGAATATCTCAAGTTGGAATTGAACCGTAAGGATCATCAAGTTCAACTCCTGAATCCACACTGGACCACTCAAAATTCAGAGCATATCACTCAGATCATTGTTCAGGTGCTTCTTGAACCCTGGCAACTTAAGTACTGTAACAACTGCCCTGGGGAGTCTGTTCCTGTGCTTTACCACCCTCTGATGAAGAGCATTTTCCTGATATCCAATCTGACCTTCCCCTGTTGCAGCTTCATGAAATTACCTCAGGTTCTATCACTGGTGACCAGAGAGAGAGATCAGTGCCTGCCCCTCCGTTCTCCTCAAGAGGAAGATATAGGCCGCAAAGAGGCTTGTCCTCAGTCTCCCTTAAGCTGAAAAAAACAAGGGACTTTATCCTTTTTTCATTCATCTTTCCCTCCAGAACCTTCACCCTACTTATAGTCCTCTATAATAGTTTTATGTCCTTTTCGTACTTAATCACCCAAAACTGCACACAATATTCAAGGTAAGGCTGCACCAGTGCAGCATAGAGCAGGATAATCACTTCCCTTGAACTGCTAGCAATGTTGTGACTGATGCACTCCATGAGATGGTTAGCCTTTCTGGTTGCCTGGACACACTGTTGACTTGTGTTCAACTTAATGTCTACCAAGACCCCCAGATCTCTTTCAGTGGGGTTGCTCTCCTCCGTCTCATCCTTCAGTCCGTATGTAAAGTCAGGGATGCCCCTTCCCAGATTCAGAATCCAGAGCTTGGTCTTATTAAACTTCAAACTCTCTAATTTGTCCAGATTTCTCTGCAAGGTCTCTCTGTTCTCAGTGCATCAACAGTGCCTTCTAATTTAGTATCATTAGCAAACTTGTACAAAACACCTTCTAGTTCTACATCCAAGTCATTTATGAAAACATAAAAGGGAACCAGTGCTAGAAATGAGCCCTGAGGAACACCACTGGCCTCCAGTTTGATGCAACCCTATTCACTATAACCCTTTGGGCCTAATCCATCGACCGATTTCTCACTGATCATCTTTTTTTTTTTTTTTTTTTTTTTTATTTGCAAAAAAATAAGGAGATTAAGGATAGAAAAGGGGAAATTACCTCTTTAAGAGATGTATATATATTATAAAAGCAGAATTAAAATAAATAAATAAATATAAATAAAAATAAAATGAATATGGAAGTCCTCTTGATTTTACAATACAGTATAATTTTCTGATTATTATTGTGAAAAAAATGTTCAAAGAATAATTAAAGAAAACGATTTTCTAGGACTTCTTCACTCTATCCCTGCATTTTGCAAAGAAACAAAAACAAACAAACAAAAAAAAAAACAGCTCAAAGAATGTGGGAAAATAATCTGTCTTCTTAATTGTGTTCCATTTTGTTTGCTTTTTTCCTTTATTTACATTACAATACATACACACTCTTAACATTAAGGAAGAACTCATGTCAACTCAGGAAAAGACTTAGAGGTTTTCAGTGTATATCCACGGTGGAAAATACACTGTCAGGACAGAGGGCAGAACATCTAATATACTTTATTATGCATCTGGCCTGAGGAAATGTAGCACATAATAAATTATTCCATTGCATCAAAGTGGTTTGGGTTTCTATGTGAGCCAAAGCCATGAGTGGTTATACTATTTCTGCAGTTACTGGGACAAAAAGTGAAAGTAAATTATGTTGGCAAACCATGGACTAAGGGCGGGTGAGCCAGTTTAAGAAAACAATTTGTGTCTACCCTGGAGAAATAAACCCTAGAGGAGGCATATTAAGGTAGAACTATTTAGGGGACAGATATGCATATATTTCTTCCTACTTAGTATGTTTATGTTTTCTAGCAGGATAGGAGAACTCCTCTCTCATGAGGGAAAGAAACAAATTGTGTCTAATTAATTTGTTAATTAATGTTTCTTATTGACAGCACCATATTTCTGGTCATGCATCACTTTATATTATTAATTTTCCCTAAACCAAAAAAGAAAGGAATTCTACTGGGATCAACAATATGAAATGTTAATAAAAACTATTTTGAGAATATCATTTAAAAAGAAAGAAGGAAAGTCAAATAAGTTGTTCTGATTTGATATGTCTCTTTGTGTGTTCAAATGGGTCAAGTAGTTTTGTGTAGTACTATAATTAAAAGTATTTTTCATAACAGACTGAATACATTAATATAAAAAAAAAAATAGTGAAATCCTATGGTATAATGAAAGACAGTAAATTAGAGAAGAATAACCAGAGATATTGCACTTTCTATGTATTTGTGCTGCAATGTATCTGCCATGTAATGCTTACCCAGCACTGAAAATTTGAGGAATACTATGTTCCTCTCAATAACTCAATTCCAGATAAATAAGTCTGACTAGACCACTGTAATAATCATCCTTGAAATGACCTCCCTTCCTCAAAACAAACAAACAAGCAAGTAAACAAACAAAAAACAGTGTAATATGCAAATTCCTCACCGGTGTGATGTTTTGGACTTCAGTGTGCCATTTTATGTGATTTTCTCAATTGCACTAATCTGAGCTCCACACTGTCCAAAGCTTTTTCTGTATTTTGAATCAATTTAAAAACAACATTTAGATTTAAATGAACGTTGAAGGCACCAGACTAAACTCATAGATTTTGTCAATACATTCACACCATTTTCAAGCAAAAGGAATGCAACATGTGTTGCATATGAAATTGTGTATGAAATTAGGGAAGAAAGAACCGGTTCTGGAATTATGAAAGTGATAATTAAGTAAATGAGAAGCAAAAAAAGATTCTGTAAACAAACAAACTGCTGTGGGTAAAAGTTACAGATGCTCTAGCACAACAACTGTCTATAAAGAGATTGTGAATACAGGATGTAAATTAAAAGGTTTTTTTCTGGTCAGAGTAACAAGCTTTAAAAACAGAGGCAATAGGAACAGCAGGCAGTCTAACTTTTTATTTATTTATTTTAAGGCAGAAGGCAGTTTAACTTTTTATTTATTTACTTTACGGAAGAGCTTGATCAGTCTATGCAAAAGGTTATATATGATGCTGATACCTGTTACACCAGGGCCCCAGAGCTGATGACTCATATTGACTTTTCAAGACATTTACTTAGTCTTACTTAGAAAATGCAGTTACCCATTGTGTTCCTCTTTCTGATTTACTGGAAAGCTGGGCACACAGTGGGTGTTTATCTGTGCTGATCATTCACTATATCATCACAAAAGGATTTTAAAGTGCCAGCTGTTTAGTTGATGCAGAAAGGTGAAAAAAAAGACCCACTGCATCCTTGTTATGTAGAGGCTTCGTAAGAGGTTGACAAGGTAATACATCAAAAGTTAAACCTATCTTGAAATAACCATTTAAATGCAGACTATTACCAGTAAGTACATGGAGAGACTTACAGCTTGCCTTGTGCAAGAGGTGTAGGAGAGTGATTAATCTTATGTTGCACACATCTTCCAAATATGCCATTTTTCTTTTCTTTCACATACAGAAAGAGGGAGCAGGCTGTGAACACAAAGAGCTAAGTGTTTGTTCCTTTCATGCAAATGATGCCATGTTACATGGTTACCCATAACAGATAAGAAAACAGACCTGTCTACTGAGAGGTTCCATTCATTCTATTTTTTATTTTTTGTGTTTTTTATTTTTTTTTCCCATCTCTCTGTTAGCTTCCAGCTTAAATACCAATTAACAGTTAATTATGGGGGTAGGAAGACAAAACAGAAACAAAAATAGCAATATTTTCAAGCAACAACCACTTGAAAGATCTGGGAGAATATTAAGCTTTCCAGACCACATTTAACACGCTGTGAGGAATGGATTATTTTTTTTATTTGAATGATTGATTCTGTAAACACATAGATGCTCTACTACAAAACAGAAATTTGTATGACAAAAGAAGGAGAGAAGCTAAGCAGAAGGTTTATGAGGCTTTACAGTATTTTACTGTGTCTTAGTATTTCTCACCTTACCATCTACTTTTTCCCTTCCTCACTTCTGTTGTTATGGTAATTTATTTATACAACAGCTCAGTGGTAGAGCATCAATAACATATTCTGAAAACATCACGGCTGATAGGTAAAATAGATTAATTTAGTTTTCCTTTGAGATACTGGGATACTGAAACAAAAATGAAGTACTGTCTCATACAATTTCCCTTATGAACATTTATTTTAAAGGCTCAAGTGAACTCTCTGAGGAAATCTGGCATGAAAAAACTGAGACAAGCCTGTGGAGATCTATAAAGTCCCTAGAGATGACAGAACAGTGCTTATATTGAAAACTTTCTGAAGTTAGGAAGTATTCTGGTAATGTATGCCTCTTTTTTTCTGTTTGTTTCTTATATCTGCATCTTCCCTCTGCTTTGTGTCCTTCCACCTTCCTCACAGAGATATGGAAGAAAAAAAAAAAAAAAAAGAGAAAAAATGGCCCTAGTACATGATAACCTATAGATCTATAAATCTAACTTTTTCACAGTATCATAGAAAGGTTGAGATTGGAAGAGGCTTGTGGAGGCCATCTGATCCAAACTTCCAGCTCAGGCAAGGACACCTAAGCCAAGTTACCTAGGGCCACGTCCAGGATGTTTTTGTTTTTTTTTTTTCAAAGAATTATAAAGTGGTTTGGGTTGGAAGAGACCTTAGAGATAATCTTGATCATCATGGGCAGGAATGCAACACATTAGATCACATTGGCTCAAGGTCTCGTACAGCTTGGCCTCAAATACCTCCAGGGTATCTATAGCTTCTCTGAACAGCCAGCTCTAGGGCCTCACTGCCTTCTGAGTAAAGTATTTACTCCTCACATCTAATCTAATCCTTTCTCTTTTATTTTTAAATTATTTCCCCTTGTTCTATCAGCATCTGCCTGTGTAAAACTTGTTCTCCATCTATTTAAAAGCCTTTTTTATGTACTGAAAAGTTTATTTAAAAGTTATGAGATTGCTATTGGAAATAAGAAAATTTAGTTTGTAAATCAATTTAGTAGTTAAAATATTTTGTTTTTCTCTCACTAGAAATTGAAGCATGCAGGAAAGTGCGGAAATCTATTATAACAGAGTGATGACTATGCCAGGTTGGTTGGTTGTCAGCCCTGGAAACCTGGTTGATAGTCCTCATGATTCTCCAGTTGGCACATGACAGTTCCTGTAATTATCTGTTTCAGGAGTATAAGAGCTAGAAATCACAAAAACAGGATGATATTTGCTACAATTTTTGCAAGCTTCAAGGGAATAGACTTCGTAACTAGTTGACTTGGAAGCCTGAGCATTGCTGGAGTTGGCAAGTTGGTAAGAAAAATTGTAAATTTATTTGGCAGGAATAGATTTGATTGAATCTCTAGTTTTAACTCTTTGATCATTGTCTAACATTCTGATTTTCGCAAAGCAATGAATTCTAGCAAAATCATGCTTCTCCCTTTCCAATAAATTTATGATTTTGTAATTATTTCTTTCTTATTCTTCTTTCTTCTTAAGGATGGAGGAGCCAACTTGCTCATACCACTCTGCATATACATGTCAGGGTAATATGAGGAGTGGTGGTAGCCTGAGGCACAATCTGCTGAAACTGGATTTACCTTAGATGCTATTCACATTGCATGAATGAGACTAATGGGTTTACAAATAAAGCTATATTCTTTGGATCAATTATCAAATAGATAAACATCACAACAAGGACCTCTTTTGACCTCTTCAGGGAACAGGGTGACATGGGATAAAACCACAAAGGAAAGAGCCAAGAAGCATCTGAGAAAGAGGAAGGCAGGCAAGAATGCCACGAGGCCTTCATGAATCAACAAGGAGCTCCTTGACTTTGGTGCAAAATATCTATAGAGAAGCAGGAACAGGTTACCTGGGAGGACTACAAAGAAGTTGTCCGAGCTGCCAGAGATCAGGTTAGAAAGCTAAAACCCAGATCGAATTAAATCTAACCAGAGGCATAAAGGGGAACAAGACAAAAATCTAGAGGTATATCAGTGATAAAAAGAAGGTCAGGGAAGATGCGGGCCCTCTCTGGAATGAAGCGGGAGACATGGTCACAAGGGATACAGAGAAAGCTGAGATACTCAATGATTTCTTTGCCTCAGCCTTCACTGGCAAGGGCTTTAGCTGTATTGCCCATGTTGCAGAAACTCAAGGTGAGAACTGGAAGAAGGAAGATCTACCTGCTGTAAGTGAAGATCAGGTTTGAGACCTCCTAAAGAATCTGAAAGTGCACAAGTTCATGGGACCTTATGAGATCCATCCATCTGAGGGAACTGGCAGATGAAGTTGCCAAGGAGCTATCCAACGTGTGAAAGGTCACAGCAGTCCAGTGAAGTTTCCACTGACTGGAAAAACGGAAATGGAAACATAACACTAATTTTCAAGAAGGGCTAAAAAAGAAGATCCAGGGATCTACAGGCCCAAGATCATGGAGAAGATCCTCCTGAAGGCCCTACTAAGGCACATGGAAAATAAAGATGAAATGATTGGTGGTAACCAACATGGCTTCACCTAGGGCAAGTTGCACATTACAAACTTGCTGGCATCTTTCTATGATGGAGATACAGTGTCAGTAGATAAAGGAAGGACAACTAACTTCATTTATCTGGACTTCAGCAAAGTGTCCCACATGACATCCTGATTGCCAAATTAGAGAAAAATGGATTTGATGGATGGACCACTCAGTGGGTAAGGAATTGGCTGGGTGGTCACACTCAGAGTCACGGTCAACAGATCAGTGACTAAGTGGATATCAGTGATGAGTGGTGTTCCTCAGGGATTCGTGCTGGGACCAGTGCTATTTAAGATTTTTGTGGACAACATGGACAGTGGGATCAAGTGCATCCTCAGCAAGTTTGCAGGTGACACCAAGCTGAGTGGTGCAGCTGACATGCTAGAGGGAAGGGATAGCATCCAGAGCAACCTGGACAGACTCAAGAGGTGGACACATGCCATCCTGATGAAGAACAACAAGGCCAAGTGCAAGATCCAGCATTTGGGTCAAAGCAATCCCAAGCACAAATAGAGGCTGAGCAAAGAATGGCTTGAGAGTAGCCCAGAGGAGAAGGATTTGGGGATGTCAGTTGATGAAAGACTCAACATGAGCCAGCAATGTGTGCTTGCAGCCAAGACAGCAAACTGTATCCTGGACTGTATCAAGAGAAGCATGAGCAGCAGGTCGAGGAAGGTGATTCTGCCCCTGTACTATGCTCTCATGAGATCCCACCTAGAGTACTGTGTCTAGTTCTGGGCCTTCCAACACAAGAAGGACATCAAGTCCAGAGGAGGGCACAAAAACAATCGGAGGACTAGAGCACCTCCATTACATGGACAGGCTAGAGCTGGGTCTCTTTTATATGGACCTTTTGTAAGAAACACATAGAAACAGGACAAGGGAAAATAGCTTTAATTTGGAAGAGGGTAAATTTAGATTAGATATTAGGAAGAAATTCTTTACTGTGAGTGTGGTGAGACACTGGAACAGGTTGCCCAGTGAAATTGTGGATGTCCCCTCCCTTGAGGTGTTCAAGGCCAGGCTGGATGGGGTTTTTAGCAAGCTGGTCTAGTGGGAGGTTTACTTGCCTATAACAAGGGATTGGAACTAGATGATCATTGAGGTCCTTTCCAACCCAAACTATTCTATGATTCTATGATTCTGTGAAAAAGGGAGCATCATCCCTTTGAAAGCAGGGTCTGTCACTGATTCTTTTATCATCGTCATCTGCATCATACTTTGACAGAACTTAAAACTTAAATTACATTTAATTGCCCATGAACTGGAATATAAAAATCCTGAATGTCTGTTACATAACTTGATTTAAAAAAAAAAAAAAAAAATAGCTTCTAATGAATCAACAAGGGATAGTCTGTAAAATTTCAGATCTGCCAATTTAATGTCTACATATGTGAAATACGTGGAACTTAGAGTTAGCAGTAGAATTAGTAGAGAATCACAAGCTAATGGAGGTATATGAACAAAAAGAAAAGTGACAAGTAGAGCTATCTTTCAGAAGGAAATTATGCTTCAAAAATTTATTGGAATTATTTTTAATAAATAATAATAATAAAATTATTATTTTATTATGCTCAAGAAGTGTGATGAGATTATTCATGTGGATCTGGTGAGCATGGATTTTCAAAAAGTTTTCAAGAGATGTTTTATAATAAGCTTTTAAGGAAATTAAGCTATCTCAAAACAGAAGTAAAAAAAAATCCTCTCATCCCTTAAAAAATAGTTAAGGGAGATAAAATATATTGCAGTAATAAACTATTTTATTATCAATCAAAGGTGACTGCTCGACTCAGGAATCTGTTGTCTGTGTTGTTCTGAATATTCTAAAAGGTGTGAATAGTGAGGTAACAAATTTTTTGAATAACAAAAAAAAAAAAATCTCATTGAAAAGTTTAATCTGCTTATCAGAGCAATTACTGACTAGACTGTTTGCAAAATAAATTCCATATCTGTTAAAGCAAAATCAACTTAATAAGTAATTCAAAACTAAACAAAATTTTGATGTAAGTTGTTTACTAATGGAAATCATAAGTGGTCAAAGACAATAAATAGAGTTTGGGAGCATTGTTTGAGAATCTGATGAAGACATTTTGGGATGTGATAATGATGCTTCCCTGGAGCAGGAAATGACATGACAGAAAGGAATGTGAATATAAAGTATGAGAAAGCAGTAAGATGAAAATATATAAAAGATGAATTAGGAAATGCACTGAAAGGAGACTCTAGAGGAAGCTCTAACTATGTCAGAAAAACAGAAAGGAATAAATATTCTATGTCTCAGTACCTACTTATGTGGCATCAGTAGAGGTTGTGGAGACTAGAAGTCTAAATGAATTTTGAAAGGGATTAGGCAGATTAATGAGGCATAGGCCAATCGATGTCTTTTGAATGCATCAATTTGGATACAATTTGCAAGGTAGACAACACTTAACAAATGACTATTGGAAGATGAAAATGTATGCCAGAGACAAATTATCCATCATTGGGATTTTAGTTTAGGTTAAAAATCGAGCTACCAACTAATTTCGCTGAATTGAATTTATATTCTAATACAGCGAGATGTCTAAATGAACTTCTCCTTGCCTTTCATTTTTGCACCCGGGAAATTAATGCCACCTTGCAGTATATAAAATATACTTGCTCTTGTATTTGCAAAAATAAATGTGAATTCATCACTAATATATTCTATAAGCAAAATGAATAGATCAGATTGTAAGAATATATTAACATTAGACCTAGCGATAGTGACTTTTGCTATAGCTTCATATAATTTTTTGTTTCTAGTAAGAAAACTACTGTGTTTATAGACTTTATATAAAATGTATAAAGCCTTGTATACATCCCAAATTTAATACATTTGGAATTTATTGGATTTGTTATTTTTAATAGCAGCATTGCACCTTTTCTAATTGGTAGTTTGCAATTACCTATGACAAAAAGAAAAAATCAGAAAACTAATTTCTTGAAACAATACAACATTTGAGTTCAACTTAGGTCTAGTCTTTTTTTCCTACAATTTATATAATCAACCTAAAGAAGGTCCTGCAGGGACTATGAATAAGTAACCAATAGCCAGTTTTTCCTTGGCAGAAGTAAAAAATCTATACCAGATGTATAATTTCTGAAAGACTAATTATTACATTTACAAAACAATTTCAATACATTTAAAACTGATCTGTGTTTTTCTTGCACTGTCTTCCATTTAAACATATTTATTCTTCCTAAGTTTATTTCTAAGTTTCAGAATTTCAAATTGTGAATGGTAGTATAAAATCTGGTTAATATTGCTGTAATGATTATAGGTGCATAGTACTAAGATTTATGTACAATTGCCATAATTAAGTATTTTGATAATTGGGTACACAGATATATATTACATATATATCATACATGGTGGTACGTGACTGAGTTTGGGCTAACTGTAATATTATTTTCTCTAAGCAGGCATTCTTTCTTTGATAAAAAATACCTCATTTTCTTGTAAGAAAATTATGTAGAATATGATACTAATGGATGCACTATTTTCATGTGTGTCCTCTGCAATATGATACTTAAGTCTGAGGAAATTTTGAAATGTCAATATGTTTCAGATTCATACAGATACTGTGCCATCATCTAGTGTTTGCTCTTACCTGAATAATACTCTGTTCTTAGAGAATTCATGTAGACTGGCTTACTTTTCTGCATAAAATGAGCTTCTTAAAAAAAATTGTATTTAGAGACCTAACAGAAAACAGCTCATTATTTGTTGTGTGACACAGTACTTAGGATATATGAACACCCTTTTATGGAAGATGCATTATATAAATAGAGAAAGTAACTCCAAAATCATAAGGAATGTGATTTTCTCTCAGATTGCCTCGGAGGCAGGCGTGAACATCACTTTGCTCTGCTGTATACAGAAACAAATTTACCAGGATATTGGAGAACTAAAAAAGCTCAACAGCATTTCCCAACTTCGGGAAGGGTTGTTGCAAAGAAAAGAGCAATCTTGATTCTCAGTGCAGCCATGAAACTTTGACCAAGAACTGGAAGAGACATACCTATAAAATCTGTCATTCAAGTCAGATGATTTTCTTTCTTCTATTAAACCACAAAGCTTGTAGATGGAGGTGTCTGCAGATAAAACTTTGTCACTGCTGCTCCTTTATGGTCATTCTCTTCTCTTGCACCAGCATTCTCCACGGGATGCCATCCTTCCCAAACTGATTCTGCATGGGCTTCCCACAGGCTGCAGCTCTCCAAGCACTGCTCCAGCATGGCTCCATACCACAGCATACATCCTTCAGGAGTTGCTCCACACAGATCCCCACACTTGCAGCTCCCCCAGCCCAGCTGCCCCACTGAGGGCTTCTCTTCGTGGGCTGCAGCTCCAGCCCAGGGCTGTTCCTGTTGGGTGTATCCATGGACTGTGCCTCCTTCAGGCCTCATCCACTTCTGTCCTGTGGGCTCCCCCTTACTGAAGAGAACTTCTGCTCAGTGCCTAGAGCACCTCCTGCCTTCCATCTTCACTATCCTCAGTGCCTGCTGTGTTGCTTCTCTCATTTTCTTACTCCTCTCTCCCCAGCTGTTGCTGTGCAGCAGTTTTTCCCTTTTTAAATCTGCTCTCATGGATGTGCAAATAGCGTCGCTCATGGCTCATCTTTGGCACTGTCACGTCCCTTTGGAGAAGCTGGATCTGATCTAGCATGGGGCAGCTGCTGGGCTCTGCTCACAGAGAACGCCACTGTAGCCCCCCCACAAAAATTTTGCAACATAAGCTAAATGGAAGCTGAGTTGCCTACTTTCTTCTTCACAGACATCCCACTGCAGTTGACAAAATTGCAAAGAGGTGATGTGATCGGTCATTCATCTCTACAGAATACTTATTTTCAGGAGGACACTGAAACACAACACTTTTTCCTACTCTCTTTATTGAGACGCTTAGTATTCTTTTTTAATTCATTATTTGTAAGCCTTTTATTTTCATTTTGTAAATGAACATTAAAAAAGATTAAAGTTTTGGAGAATGTTTTACAGAAGTTGTAATATACAGTAAATCAACATACACTGTACATAATTGAGATTCCTTGTGAAAAATTTTATTGTATTTTAATGATATTCATTACATATATATAATCAGTTGCAACTTGATATAAATAATAGTTACAGAAAACTAATGAATCTTTGCAGGGCTGATTGTAATTTAAGGAAAGATGCTATTGAGAATGAAGTTATTATTTTATGCTCTTTCATAAATGAAGAATTCTATTAATTTATTTCCCTACACATGCCCACAGACATGTTCACATACATAATACATACACATATGTATCCATACATGTATATATAAATATACAAATTTAAAAATTGTAAAGTTAATATATAAAATATGTCAGATCTTTCTCCTTTGTACTTTCAGTTGCAAGGATGAAATATTTACTTCCTTTCACACCATTTTTTTTTTTTTAATACAACAGGCGTATTAGAATTTCTAATCATAGCTCAATATATAAATAACATAAAATTCGTTGCTGTGATGAGCTTTCTCGATTATTGAAATAATATCTTTCCAGAATACACTTTAATCGCTATAATGTGAGAGATGAAAACCTGAGCTAAACATAGCTAATTTTCTTTTTACTTCCTCTAAGATATAACAATAGATGAACTGAATTTGAATGGTAAGTCTCAGCTCAGACTTGATGCCTTCACCTATATTTCAAGTGTGATTATTTCCACTGTAATTAAAAAGAAACACCTGCTCCATATCATCAAACAACATCTAAGAAAACAATTAGAAACGATTAGAAAAAGGGCACAATTTTTGCCTTGGTCTCAAATTAAAAGTTAGAGAATGAGAAAGAAAAGAAAAAGACCTGATAGTACACAGAATATCTTATAATCATTAGCCCAAATATAGAACTCATGTATTGATTGTGAGGCAGAACTGTATTACATTTTGGGAGGGGCTGTTGTCACGTTACTCAGCAATGCTCTTAGTGATGCCCAGTTTGGCACTATAAGGCTGCTCACATTCAATATCTAAACTATCTTGATTATGGATTCACAAATAGCGCACTGCTCAATTTGTCTAGCACCGTTCCATGAGTTCATTCTTGACACCTTCATAATTTGTCTAGCAGCATTCAATCAGAACTCACACAGCTAGATTAGTGAAGCAATTTTGGCTGCACTTAATCAGAACTCATGAAGCTAGCTTATTCGATGGTGTAGTTTGTTAGCAACAGATTACAGATTCTTTTGGATTGCTGGTGATTATTGACTGTCTGCAAAGCATATGAGATTAACCAAGAACAATACAAAGCACTGTAAGAGATTATTCTTTTACATCATTGTCTCAAAGCTTGCTGGGAACACAGATGAACAAGTCCAAGCAAGTCCTGGGCAAGGGTTGAGAAATCCTTTGTCTGGAGAACACTGATGAGCAAGTCCTAGGCAAGGGTTGTGAAATCCTCCGTCTGAAGGACACAGATGGACAAGGTCAGGGACAAAGAGAGAGAGAGAGAAGTCGCAGCTTGATGGCTGTGAAGTGGCCTTCCCTTCCCCGTCTCCCTGATTAGGATTTATAATAAACTGGTTGGACCAAAATTTGAACTGTCGTTTCTTAATTTCACGCCGGGTATACAGATATTAAAAGAACCTCATCTCCCTTCTATAAATTGGAGTGAGACAAGCACATATAAAGAATTAAGAGTAATGCAGCCTGGCAACAAGTGTGCTAAATTATATAACAACTCCATAGAGGTTACTAAACTTCCTGGGAAGCCACTCAGCACAATCAAGTGTATGAATCTTACCCAGTAGGCATTCCTATGGGAGGGAAGAGAGGCTCCGCACATAAACTGACCTCAGGAGTCAAACGTGCTGTCTCTACTTGTCTGCAATTGTATCTTCCCTAATATTCTCCCCTCTCTTAAGTTATTTTCATACTAGTTATTCTACTGGTAGAGCCTGAGTAACTCTAGTCATTACATACTTTTGTTCTGATTGATGTAAAGTTGTTTTGCTTCACTCCTTAAGATATAGGCTCAAAAAATTCAGAGTGAATTCTCAGTGAGGGGTGGTCACACCTTGGAGGCAGGTAGCTTTGGAGTTAGAGGCATGTTTTTGTATTATAATGAATGTATAATGAGAAAAGTTCACCCAGAGGATGACATTTTGTCAAAACATGACAGAATTTTGGCCTGGGTGTAGCATATTTTTGAATTGTTATTGTCCTGATCAATCAGTCAACATCTGATATTGTTGTTTTTTGACTTAAGGTAGCAAATCTTTTGGAAAAGCAATACAGCAAGCTGCAAGAAATTTAGGATGCTCCTCTAATCCATTGAGGAAAACTTCTTGGTTCAGGCAATAGCTAGTCCAACCAGAGGAGAAATATCTGATGCTCACCAACAGAGATGCACTAATTCAAAAGGTCAGTAATAGAGGTAGTCTTGGTTGCAGTCATCAAACTGTAGTGGAGTTCATGATCTTCCTTGGCAAAAAGTAAAATCATGACCTGAATTTTAGGAGACAGACCTTCCATTTGTTTAAAGAACTAGAGGATGAGATTTTGTACAGAATTGTCTTTAGGGAAAAAGAAACTGTTCGGATGTGGCAGATTTTTAAGGACTAGTTTCTCAGAGCACAAGAGTTCTTTAATCCCATGTGTAAGAAATCAAGAAAGGAGTAAGGATCTGCAGGGCAAATGCAAGTGTGATACTGAAATGCATAGGCAGTGGAAGCAGGGGTATGTAGTCTGGGAAGAGTGTAAGGATGCCACCCAGATGCATAGGGGTGGAATCAAGGAAAGCCAAGGAACAGCTAGAGAAAACTGTGCAAAAAATAGAATAAGGGATTTTATACATACATTTTCCAGAAAAGGAACACTAAAGAGAGTGTGCTCTTTTTGCTAAACAAAATGAAAGCGCTGGTAACAACAGACATGGAGATGACTGAGCGACTCAGGAAATTTTCTTCCTCAGTTTTACTGGCAATTATTCTTCCCACAACTCTCAAGTACCTCACATTCCTAAATCTCATGGCAGGGACTGGTGGAGCAAAGTCTCTTCCACTGTAAGAGAAGATTGTGTTTGAAACTACCTGAAGTCCATGGGGTCCACTGAGTTTCATTCCTGAAGAAGAAACTGGCTAATCTAGTTGACAAAATATTCTCCATCATTTTTGAAAAGTCATGGCAGTCAGATGAAGCCCCCAGTGACTAAAAGAAGGAGAATATCACAACAGTTTTTAAAAAAGGACAGTAAGGAAGACTGTGGGAATTACAGAACAGTCAGCCTCTGCCACGCACATGGAGGTTGTGGAAACAGATAATCCTTGAAGCTTTCTTAAGGCATATAGGAAGATGATTTTCAGTGGTTTACGGGCTGTTTTGGCCCGATTCTGTGACTAGCGGTGCGAAGGGATTCATGAATCTGCGCCTCTGGAAAAGAGAAACAGGGGATTCCAAATAATTAAAAACAGTGGCAACAATCTGAGGAGAAACAAGCTAATTTTCTAAATATGGTATTGGAATGCAAGATAACACACACTATAGTACAATATAATTAGAAATGAAGCTAATAAATCAAATATAATGAGGGAAAGAGTGTCTGAGAACTGAAGGCCTTGCCATACACTGAGGTGAGATGTGCTGTCAAGTCGAGCAGCAGTGGGGAAAGCCAAAGGAAAAAAGTACAATCAGGCGACCTAGGCAGGGGTTATATCTCTCTGAATGCAAAGTGTTCTGGGAAATGTTCTCTTTCAGACAGGAGCCCAGAATTGGAAAATTACCTCTTTAACTCCCGGTGCACTACATGATGTTATGATGTAGAATACCAATAACCAAAAATCATAAAACCATGACAATGAATCAAAACAGACAACACACTTTCACCAAGGGTAAACTTTGCATGACAATCTAGAGGCCTTCTGTAACGGAGTGATTATATCAGTGGACAAGGACAGAGAAACAGATATCTTCTACTTGGACTTCTCTAAGGCCTTTGACAAGGTCCCACATCACATTCCTATTTCTAAATTGGAGACATGTGGATTTGAAGGGTGGATTATTTGGTGAAGAAAAGAGATGTTTGCATCCAGAAAGTTGTGGTAAATGGCTCAACGTCTCTCAAATGGCAATCAGTGATGGATTGAGTTCTGTGGAGAATAACTTGGAGGTAAAGGCAGATGTTAAATTAACCAGCAGTGCACACTTGCAGCCCAGAAAACCAACCATATTGTGGGTTGTATCAAAAGAAGAATGACCAGCAGGTTGAAGGAAGTGATTGTACCCCTCTGCTTTGCTTTTGTGAGACTCCACCTAGAGTACTACATTCAGCTCTGGAAACCCTAACATAAGAACATAGTCTAGTCAAAGAGGATACAAAGGAGGGCTACAAAGATGCAGGTAGGGCTGAAGCACCTCTTTTACCCAGAACAGTTGAGTGAGCTGGGCTTGTTCAGCCTGGAGAAGACTCCAGGGAGACCTCACTATGGACTTCCAGCACCTAAAGGGGAAATACAAGAAAGTGGGGGATGGGCTTTTTTTATCAGGAACTGTAGCAGTAAGGCTAGGGATAATGTTGTAAACAAAAGAGTGTAAGGTTAGAGCAGGTACTAGAAAGAAGTTGTTTTATTGGAGGGTGGTGAAGCACTGGAACAGGTTGTCCAGAATAGCTGTGTACATCCCGTTCCTGGAGGTGTTTCAGGCCAGGTGGTATAGGGCATGAAAGATTGTCTTAAATATGCATTTTACCAGAAACTACTAAACTCATCCTCAGCTCTGAAAATTAAAGCTTCTAAAGGATGCTTTTAATTACTCATTAATTGTCGTATAATATTTGATGGTCTCTTTGCTACTTAGAAGGCATTGTGCAAACAATGGAACCCAGGGACTTTAAAAACTGTATTAGTTGTTCATTAACACAGTGCATCCTCTAGAAGTCTAAAGACATCTGGAGTAAAACAAAGAAATGAGTAAATGAAGATCACAAATCAAAACAGCAGATCAGGTTTCATGAATCCTTATCTATGCAAAATGTGTACAAAATTGATATTGAAATGCATTTAAGGCAACAAAATAACTTCTAATCCACCCTTAAATGACTCATTTAGGAAAGAAGTGAAATAAATGCATATTTTAAAAATGACTTCAATCTATTCTGGGAAAACAGAGTGCTATGATATAGCCAGAACTGCCACTATGGAACAGCATTAACGTTGTTTGTCTTCCCTAACTGCTCATTTACACACTTAAATACACTTATATTTCTCTTAAATTTAACTTTAAATTTATATAGCTTGTAATGATTGGCAGCAAGGGATAATTACCACATTTCAATATTATTTTAACTCCTAAGTAGTGAATATCTAGAAAACCTGAAATCATTTTATTGTATTTTTTAATCCAGAAAGATAACTTTAATAGCATTTTACATACATGAGGGAGGCATATTCATTTTTCAAACTAACAATAACGGTGTTCTCTAGCAGGTACTAAAAAAACTTTTTAAGGTCTGTTTCATCTGGTTATGTGTAGCTGTAGGCAGTGGTGTAAAAGAAAAAAAAAAAAAGATAAGAATACTGATTTAAACACCTTTCAATCACTGATGATGGGTGGTGGTGTGTCTTGGAAAAAATATAGTCTGTTTGGCAACAATAAAAATCACTTTTTATATTTAAATGTGAAAAAGCTTAATTCTAAAGAAAGCTTGCCTTTTGTAGAAAGATTACTTTACCCGCACAATTGCTAAATGTTTTTACTTCTGAAGTCATGCTTACAACATCTGAAGGTGGTACATAAAAAAATAAATAATAATTAAAAAAAAAACACCCACAATCTGAGAACTAAACAATGGAGCACAAAAAGAAAAAGTACTTCATTTTTAGTTCATTTTTCCCGTTCTTTTCGTCACTGCATGTGTATTTTACAGTGTGTGTACTACATTCTTCCCTACAGCACTAATTGTTAAAGCTGCTTCAGGGATAATGTTTGTGGGCCATACCGACCCCTGCTAAATTTACTATGCAAACTCATTTTGAAAGGCATGAGGGACCTTCAACGTAGATTTCAAAGTGAATTAGCATGATAAATACAGTATAGGCTTTAAATCTGCCTTTTAGAAGAACATGACAGATGTGTAAGCCATTTCTATGGTAAGTCTGCTCAGAATAATCAGAACTGCTCAGGAGCTCAAATCTGAGGTCATAGGAGGACGTATCATTGCTTAAGGTAATGTATAAAGAGACAGAAAATCTGTTTATATCCTTTACTCTTTTTAACATTAAAATAATTTAATGAAATATTATCGATTGATTTATAGTTATCATTGAAGTGAATCCCTTGCTCCATATATATCAATAAAAACATTACAAGTGACTTCAGTGCAGCCAGATTTTCACCCTGAACATTCTAGGCTGTGACATTTTGTTTGGGACCTTTGCCAATGTTTGCAGGACCCAGATGGTGATTACACAGAAAGATTAAACTTTAATATGATTTTCTTCTATGATTCTTCATAAGAAACAATACAAGATGCACAAAAATAACATTGAGGGTCATCTTGATGTTTAATTTCCTGAGGAAGGCAGTCTTATATTATCACTGTAATGCATCTTTTTGTCCCAATCCTAAATCTTTTCAGAAGTTTACAATTTCAGCAACAAAGAAAACAATATTAGGGGTTTAAAAGACACGTATAGTGAAAATCAGCAGATAAATACAGGAAAGTGAAGATCCTGAATAATGATCTTGCTGGAAAAACTGACACAGCATGAGGATATGCATAGATATAAGTACATTCTCTGTGTCTTAACTTATAAATGGGAAAGCATGCTTCACAATTTCCTCTGCTCAAATTACTGCTTATTTTTAGCTTAAAAAAAATAAAAATCAATAATTTTAAATAAGAAAATCTGCATTTTTACTTCCATCTTGTAACTAGAAGAACCATGAATTATTGTATCTGGCTACTTCCTATGAAGATTTTACTGAATTCAGAATAGTCTTGTTGATAGCCATCAGAACAAGTTTTGACTCTTCTTGTTTTACCAGAAATTGTGAAACTTTTCTAATATTCGCTATTTGTAAGCTATTCATTTACCCAGAGAGTATCTCTCGTCTGACATAATTTGCAAGAGGATGGCTGAAAATCTTCTTATTTTTAAGTTCTTATATTTATATGGACTTACATCGTTTTTCATTTCTTGTTCACAAAACAAACAAAAATAAAGGAAAACAAAAAGGAAGAGAAAAGTATTATCATTTGTTCACTGTATCTTATAGCTCTCATACCATTTTGAGTTTCTACAAAAGTAAAGATTTGTAAAATATAATTTTTGCCTTGAGATGTCTAATTGAGGCCAGTCGTGACATGTAGTCAATGCAGCAAGAAGAGGATTCATTGCATCTAACACAGACATCTTAAACAGACAGTGTAAATCACCATTTGATGATGCCTAGACCTCTACTGTCTAGAAATTATTCTGAGATTAATCCCATCTTGAGTCCTTAAAGATGAAGATAGATATACAGTAGAATTTTTCAAGTTTTCAAAATGATTTGATGTCTAAACCTATTGTGAATGCAATAGGAGTAATAATGTAATTTGAGAATGTAAACCATAAACCTGATCTACATCTTTAAATATGTTTTAATATCTGTATTATAACTTTCAGAGTATTGTCTTTGTTTGACCTCCATGTAACTTTTATTTATAGTCAGTGAATCAGATTTGTCTTCCTCCACACTAAATAACTGTATTTCATTATGTAGGAATGCTCAGTTGCATGCTGAGAGGTATGTTTTTGAAGTGCAATTTTAACTCACCTATTTGAAATTCACACCACTTATTGTCTATGCAATTCAAATTCACTTTCAGCAAACGAGCATTCAAGTTGAAGGTACCTTTCATGAATTTTATCAATAGAAAGGTTTGATCACAACAATATTGACAGAAAGCAAGCACAAAGAAATCATGAAAATGTGAGATGAACTCATTTAAGAACATGAATTAATATTCATGTAAATGCTTTATAGTATTCTTCCACCTCTATCTTGGTACAAAAGGAAAGGAGTACCTGAGAATAAGTTGCACAATTTTCATTGAATTAAGAATGAATCATAAATAAATATAAGAAGCTTAAAGGAAACTTAAAGGACATTTTCAGTCTCAGGAAAAGTCAGATGCTAACCTCTTTGTTTTCAGTCACAATGTGGAAATAAAAAACTGTAACAAGCTTTTGGAAAACTCCTCCAAAACACATATCATCTCATGTTTCTAAGGTAGTTTAGAACAAACAACAACAACAATGAAAATTAGAGATATTTGTCAGATAAACTTTTGCTTGTTTGGTTAAGTAATGAATAATTCTTAGCAGTTGTATCTTATACTGTGTGATCAGAATGATTTATATAACATTGATGGTTTTATGCCTTTCCAGGTACAAAAAAAAATTCAGCTTCTCACATATCTTGCAAGCTAGAGAGGGCTAACATTTCAGCAGCTTGAATTCAGAGAGTAAGTGAAAATAGCTGGGAAAAGTTTTCATCCAGTGTGGATTTAATTTGGGACTTCAGGAGAGAAAAATCCTGGTGCTTTTCTTTAGGTACAGGAATCAGGCAACTAAGGAGAAAACAATCTAATATTTGTCCTAGCATGATGTTTGTCAATTTAATAGCTTTTTTTTTTTAACTTTTCTTTTGGTATCCTTTCCAAACTCAAGATAATAGACAGGTCTTATGTTTTCCTTAGCTCTCCAAATGTTGGTGCTTAAAAAAAAAAACAAACTTCTTCAGTGTCTTTCAATCGGGTCTTAGTTTTCCTGTCTTTTAGCTGCCATGTGATGTTTCTTTCTGAACTATTTTAGTGGTAAGCTCTATAGAGAAGTCAGGCTGAGTATTATCAGTAAAACTGACAAGCCTTCCTTCTATGCAAATATTCCTCAATGGTGATACAAAGAAGGCTTGTTTTAGATTACTTGGTGTCTTTCATACAAATTGTTGTTATCTAAACAGAATTTTTATGGGGATGCAAATATTAGAGAAGTTTACTTAAAAATAAAAATAAAAATAATTAAATAAAAGGCAATCCTGGAGTAAGCACACCTGCAAATTACTATAGTTTAAAAAGATACTACACCTCACTTAAGCCATGATAATGTATGGTCATTTTTCATCCTCTTAAGATGTAATGTATTTTAATGTCATAGTTTGTGTTTTTCAATTGTGTGCTGCAGGAAATCAAATTACATTTGAATTTCAAGTGGATTGTATTTGTTACAGGCTTATTGCATGCATATAAGCAGTTACAATAAAGCAGCTGGTATTTGGTAACTACTTAAAGCAAAGCTATGTATCTTTGAATCCACAGTCTGTAAAGACAAAACAATAGTGGGAAGGAAGACTGAAGGAAACAACAAAAGAAGTATGCAAGAAAAGAAGCAAGTGATCTTCTCTTTTACTAATCTCTTTCTCAATACTTTTCATTCTGCTTCAGAAAAACCATTGCCATTCAAGTAGACAGGGACTTTGTAGCAATTAGATGGCATGTGGTTCTGTTCAGTGCAGGTTAATTCCACTCTCAGTTTAGGGCTCTTACCATGGAAATATACCCTTTATTTGTTTAAGTGCTGTTAGTCACGTAAAAGCAACTTTGCAAGACTGAACCACCGATGTATAATACATTGAGATATTTTACTTTACAGAGCCTTTGCATCTGCTGCCATTATTTATCTTGAATCTGGTAGCAAGAAAGCTGCTGGGAACGCCACTGTGTACTTCATAAAAGAAGGTATATTGCTCTTTGCCTGTGAAGGACTGTGAACTACCTAAGTCAGCTTAAGAAGTTTATAAAAAAACACTAAGTAGAAAGTGACATGAAAAGGTTTTGTGTAAAATAAAAGAGCTGATATCTCTTTTGCGGACTTTCAAAATAACTTGCTTAACTCTTTCAAGGCACTTGTAATGTTTGAAAAATAACTTTTCCAGATGTGATTTATCCTGAATGTTCTTGAATTTCTACAAAGCACTACTGATTTATAGAAAAACAAAAGGAAGTAGGCATTTTCCATGGCATTACATAAAATTAAGCCATTTGAATCTATTTGCAGGAAAGCGTGAGCAAAGATTATTCTCTGTTTTTTGTCAATTAGATGACAGAAAGCAGACTGCAGCATTGTGCACAGAGTTCTAGCCCAACTCTTTGCAGAATCATAGAATTGTCAGGGGTGGACGGGACCTCTGGAGGTCACTTAAGTCCAACCTGTCTGCTAAAGCATCTTCCCTACAGTAGGTTGCACAGGAAAGCACTGAGGCGGGTTTCCTGTGTAACCTTTTTAGGTTGACTCTTTCCGTATATGATTAAAATACTGTTGAGAAAATTAGGAAAACTATAAAACTTGAGGCCAGACGAATTATGCTTTAGACATACTTCTTCTGAAGTATGCAGTCTTCTCTGAAGAGCATCTATATGTTTTCTACTGTCATGGTTTTGTGTTTTTTGGTTTTCAGTATTCCACATCACAACATCATGTAGTGCACTGTGAGTTAAAGGGTTAATTCTCCAGAATTGTTTGACTCGGTCTCAGGAACTCTATCTCCTATTTTATTTGATTTATTAGTCTCAATTTCAATTAGATTGTATGATACTGTGTTATCTTGCATTTCGATATCACAGTTAGTAAAATAAGTTTTCCTCCATAGATCGTTGCCGCTGTTATTTTTCCTTCCTTGAGCCCAGCTCCCATCTCCCTATCCCTTTTCCCTTTCTCTTCCCATTCTGTGGGGCCAGGGAGGGCACAGGGACAGTAGGCATAGATTGATCTAGTTAACTCCGTGACACTACATATGTAGAAACCACAACACAAATGTCTGAAGTGAACTGGAATTAATAGAAATTATTTCATAGTTTAAGATGTGCATTCACTATTCATTCCTTTCTTGGATTTGTAGTAACATCAAAAAGAACTCTCCCACAATATGCGGTTTCAGAATATCATGTGTGTATCTTACCTTTTGAAGAAACACAACTACATGCAACAATGTCTCCTACAGATCTTTGGCTTCATGCTGAAAACCACTTTGTGAAATAAATAAATAAATAAATAAAAATTTGGCAACAACTGATTTGACAGAGAAGATCGTATGAAATTGAACAAAAAAAAAAAAAATTAGAATGCAGTAAAACACTTTGATACAAGCTGGATAAAAGGGCGTTTAGTAAGGAAATTCAAGGTAACGCTTGTTTTTGATTTTCACATTGTCATAGAAGATAAACAAGATGTTGAGGTAAGATGAGGCCAATGGATCTGTTTCCAAGTTCAAGTCCACAGGAAGTTGCTGATGAGGCTGCTTGAATTGCTTCATAAGCTGTTTCTTGTTGATCCAAAAACTTCCAAATTATACTTTTCTTCATCTCCAGTTGTTCCCTACTGATGATATTTGTTAGGCCCTTGTGGGAATACAAGAAAAACTGTTCAGAGCAACAGCTGTGGAGCAAGATAAACAGTGTGAGAACCAAGGACACCTCTAGGAGAAGAAAGAACATCTCACGGCTCTGACTGGATAAGCGCATGCATGTATGGTTGAAGAGTGTTTTGTAGAATGCTCTGTTGACATGTAAAGATGGATGGGAAAGTTGTAGGGGTGGATGGGAAAGCTAGAAAAAGAAAACTTGTGAAGGTATATAAGTGATGTGATAACTTTTAATAAACTATTTGGAACGTTCACATCTGAGTCTGTGCATCAGATGCTGCAGACCCTGATCTATTTTGCTAGTCACAACTGTTATAATATGAAAATAATAAATAGCTGTACTTCTTCCTTCCCAGAGTGTGCTTTTAAACTGTCCTTTTTTTTTTTTTTCTTTTTTTTTTTTTTTTTTTAATGATGAAAGCCAAATGTACTTTTTGTTTTGTTTTTCCTATTCTCCAAAGAAAATTCAGCTTTACTATAGCAGGTAAGCACATTTTTGTGATGATTAGAATCTTTTTTCTACATTGTGCAAACCAGAGATAGAGATAACAAATCCAGCACAGTTTGTCTGTTCACCTCAAAAGTCCTGATCCTTTAGGCTGGGCTTTTTCACAGTCATTTCCTAATGCCATTAGGAGTTGTGGATATTTGATTCCTCTGAATAACCATCTCAAAGCATCAGAATCTGTATATCTAAAATGTCAGTATTGCCTACTTTCAAAGTTTTGTATCAACAGACTAGTCATTACAGATTGTTCTCTGCAAAACAAATTTCCATCTTTCCCATCTCCTTTCAACCTTTACAGCCTTCGTGTCAACTTACTGTCGGATACACACATATATGTCTGGAGATTAATCATTTAAACATGTTTACTGCATAATTCCCTAAGCAAAAAATATTTACAATTTTTAATCAATAATGTTCTAAGAAAGACCTATTGATTATACATAACTGTCTACATACCTATGTTAGGGTTTAATTTATTCAAGTCAGACAAATAATTTACACCCACCTTTTATGTACCAAGGAATACTGTACTAGTAAACTAAGTTCCTAGATTCTCTTATGTGGGCAAAAGTAAAGGACTTTTGTCTTGGAAGGATTTCCAGAGGAAATCTGCAGATCATGAAGATGGTGATCATAAAATTTCACAAGTTTAAAGCAAAGAATATTTAGTTAAGAACTAACAATAACATTTTAATGGCTGTAGACTGAACAACCCTCTTACATTGTTAAATGCTGTGGAAAAGTAACATATGAATCCTTTTGTCTTTCCATTTAAATTTCAATATCATTTGAGTGTTACAATAGTATATGTTCTCTATTTTAAGTTATTAAATTTTTTTTTTGAAGACAAGAACTACAGCCAAATCTTCCTATATGAGATAATTCATCTGGTCTTTCTTAAAGGACCTCAGAGCCATACAAATAATGAGTTGAGTTCTGGATGAGTTGTTCCACTGACTGGAGACTTCATCTCAGGCACAAGCAAGCAGTAAGTAGGATTTGAGGATTGTGATAGTGTCAGTTTAATATTGAAAGCAAAGCAAAAAGAGAAACTACTCACTGCTTTTCATTGGCAGCCAGATGTATAGTTATGCCCTGGAAAGTGAACTCTCGGTGTACATAATGGTAACTTGAGACTTCCAGTGCCACAACAAAGAACATTTCTCCATTACTCCTCCTTTCTCTGAGCCTTTTTTTGCCGAGCGTGATTTCATGTGGTATAAAATATACTTGTGGTCATGTTGGCTTTGCTGAATTGGCATTTAAAACTCCTAATTCCTCACAAATTATATAGGTTCTAGCAGGGGTAGGGAGTGAAAGCCTTGATGCAGTGCAAGAGCTACTTAGCAGTTGCCAAAACACTGGTGTGTTATCAACACTGCTTTGGGCACAAATACAAAGAACAGCACCACTGGCCCTTCTTCAGCAGCCTGTGGGGTCAGGACAAGGGGAAACAGCCATAAACTTGAGCAAAGGAAGTTCCACACCAACATGCTAAGTAACTGCTTCACAGTAAGAGTGACAGAGCACTGGAACAGGCTGCCAAGGGAGGTTGTAGATTCTCCTTCTCTGGATCTCCAGAGAAGGTCTTGAATATCTATTCGAGACTTGCCTGAATGCCTACCTGTGCAACCTGCTGTAGGGAGCCCATTATGCAGAGGGATTGGACTCGATAATCTCTACAGGACCTTTCCAACCCCTAAAATTCTGTGATTCTGTGAAGAAAGTTAACTCTGTGCCAGCCAGACTCAATAAAACATCCGATCTTTATGAAATGTAGAAATGAAGAGACCCTAGCCAAAGTCCCGTCGTTGTCTCCAGAAAGAACAATGGGATCTACTTAAACAGGAAAATTGCTCAAATACATAAGTTTTTCTCTTAATAATACTATATATATATATACTATTTAACAATTATGAACATTACAAATTCTACTATGAGTACAGCAAACAGTAATGATAATATCTAGCTGTCAATTAGCTTGTGGAAACGTACAATAGGGTGGTTAAAGCTTCTTATTACACATCATAAGTCTCTCTTTCATCTTGTTGAGGAATTTGTGAATTTCATCTTGTAGAGGTGTTGCCCTCCATGTTAAGGAAGGAATCAAGTGTGAAGAGTTGTCCCTGAAGAATGGAGAGTTAGAGACCAAGGCAACAAAGGGAGCCTTGCGGCTAGAGTCTACCATATGCTGCCTGATCAAGTGGAGCCAGCTGATGAAGTCTTCTTCCTCTATCTGCTGGAGGCTCTGTGATTGCTCTTGTGCAATTGTAGAGGCTCTTATTAACCACCCTGACATCTGCTGGAGAAGTAGCATGGTGAGTTGCAGGCAATCCAGGAGATTCCTGAAATGTATTGAGGATATCTTCCTGAGCCAGGTAATAGTACCAACAAGGGTACAATTCTGGATCTGTTACTCAGCAATGCAAGTGATCTGACTGGTGACATCAGAATTGGAGGCTGCCTGGGCTCTAGTGACCAAGCAATGGTAGGGTTCACACTGACGGATATCAGGCAGTCAAAGATTAAAAATTAAGAAACTTAATTTTAGGAAAGCCAGGTTCCAGTTCTTCAGGGAGTTAGTCAACAAAACTCCCTGGAATTTCCTCAAAGACAAGGGAGTAGAGGAGCTGGCAGACCTTTAAGGAAGCTTTCATTAGGGCACAAGAGCTCTCCATCCCCAAGTGTAGGAAGTCAGAAAAAGAAGGCAAGAATTGGGCATGATTGAACCAGGACCTGCTGGTCAAACTGGAGAACAAGAAAAAAATGCACAGGCGGTGAAAGAAGGGACAAGTAATCTGTGACAAGTATAAGGATGCTGCTAGGCTTTGTAGGGATGGGGTTAAGAAGGCTCAGGCCTAAACAGAACAGGACTAGGCAAGGGGCACAAAGAGAAACAGCAAAGGCTTCTACAGGTACATGAACAGGAAAAGGAAAGTCCTAGAGGGTGCAATCTCCCTAGCAGGTAATACAGGCAGGCTAATAACAACTGACAAGGAGAAAGCTGAGGACTCACCAACATGAGCCAGCAATGTGCCTTCACTGCCCAGAAAGCCAACCGTATCCTGGACTGCATCAAAAGAAGAGTGGTCATCAGGTTGAGGGAGGTGATCCTGCCCCTCTATTCTGTGCTGGTGAAACCTCACCTGGGGTATTGCAACCAGACATGGAGTCCTTGGTATATGAGAGATGTGGGTGCTGGAATGTGTCCAGAGAAGGGTCACAAAAATGATCCAAGGGATGAAACACTTCACCTACAAGAACAGGCTGAAAGAGCTAGGGCTGTTCGTTCTGGAGAAGAGAAGGCTCCAGGGATATTTGATATCAGCTTTTCAGTTTCTAAAGGGGGACCATAAGAAAGAAGGGGACCAATTCTTTAGTAGGATCTGTTGTAATAGGACAAGGGGAAACTGTTCCAAACTAAAAGAGGGGGGATTGGATTTAAGGAATACATGTTTTACAATGAGGGTGGTGAATCACTGAAACGTTGTCCAGAGAAGTGGTGGATGCCCCATCCTTGGAGACATTTAAGGCCAGTCATTATCAGGATCTGAACAATCTGATCTAGCTGTAGATGTCCCTTTTCACTGCAGAATAGTTAGAGTAGGTGACGTTTAATGATCCCTTCCAACTCAAATGATTCTATAACTTTACAAAAGTCATGGCTAATGCTTTTTAAATGGATACTCAAACACTTTGTCATGAAGTTAAAAGAAGTTTCATACTCACTGTTTGGTTATCGACTGTGTAGTCAATACAGAACTTGGATTTCTGCACACTCTTTCTGCACTTCAGTGTCTCACTCAAGAATAAGAAAAGATATCTGTCCTATCTTTCTCTTTCTTCAATTTTTATGTATTCCTTGTCATTTTTCCCTTGAGTCTTCTCAACACCTCCTTAGGTGTTTTAAGTTACCTTTGGATGAGGGCAAGAGTCCACTTATTCATTCCCTCTCCTCAGCAGAACACAGGGAGAAAATAGATAACGAAAGGATGACCTGTTATTGTCAGGGGCAAAACTGAGTGAACTTGAGGAAAAATAATTTATTTTATTGCCAATTAAAATAGGTTTGGATAGTGAGATATAAAAAGACAGTCATTAAAATCACACAATTCAACTTCACTCCTACACTCTCACCTCCACCCCCTGGATTGGCAAAGGAGCTTCAGTTTGGGTAAGGAATCAATCTGTCAGTTTTAGTCTACTTTATAAGAGACTTCTGGACAGTGACCTATTATAGCAGTCCTGCCTACATTTTAAGCTTCATATCCATTAAATCTCAGTTTCTACTTTGTTGTTTTTTTATATATTGGTTTTAACATTATGTATTTTCCATACATAGACCCTTTCAAATAATAAGTGAGTATTAAAATTGCTAACTTTATACAAGTTGAGAAAATAAGGCTGGGACATTAGTACTAATGTTTTCTCTTATTTACTCTATTTTATGAGGTCTTTGCTTCCCCTTACTCTTCTCCAATAGACAAGCAGATGAAATTTTAACTGGCCAATAATAGCAAGAACAAGTTTGTGCAAAGTCACTGTCTAAAAAAGTGATTCACTCTGATGCTTCCACTCTTGATTTTTGCAATAATTTGTTTACATTACACAAATCTCCCTAAAACTTTTAATAGTCAATATTCCTGTGGAAAGTTTATAATGTATTTGTAGTTTTTCCTATTTCTCTCACAGTCATGTTATGGGAAAAGAGAACACGTGAAATCAACAATTTACTCTTAGACTAATTAACAGTTTTTACAGTATAACTGAAATATAATACAGCCATTAATAGTAGTTCTGATTATAGTAGTTCTCTCGTTCTAAATGCAAAACAGATCTCATTAACAACATTACAGACAAAAGTTTTACACACCAAAAAACAACAACAACAACAACAAACTTTTAAGTATCTATTATTTTCAGCTTTGTTTGAGGTTGATAATTTTAGATGAAGGTGAGTCATGTTATGAAACCGGTCAACATTTTGAGGTCTAAACTGGAAGGCAAATGATAATGATGCTTGTTTCTTCCATATCTTCTTCAGAATGTGCAAGATGTTGATAATGACATCTTCTTCCTCCTTTCTCCACTGTTTGCTTTAAAGGATTTTTATTCTGCTTCTAATGTGCTTTACACCTTGATCATTCTTCACTGATCTGAAAGTTCACATTAATGTTAATTTTAACATAAATGGTGAACTGTACACACTAGACACTTCATCGTTCACAGAAGACGGGAGATTTAGACTAGCTATTAGGAGCAAGTTTTTCACTCAGAGCGTGGTGAAACACTGGAACGGGTTGCTGAAGGAGGCTGTGGATGTCTCATCCCTGAAGGCATTCAAGGCAAGGCTGGATGTGGCTCTGGGCAGCCTGGTCTAGTGGTTGGCAACCCTGCCCATGGCATGGGGGTTGAAACTAGGTGATTTTAGCTCCTTTTCAACTCTGGCCATTCTATGATTCTATGAAACTATGTATTAGATATCTGCTCATTAAACAATTCTAGTTACATTTAATCTATGACGGTTGGACTAGATGATCTTGTAGATCCTTTCCAACCTTGTGCTTCTATAATTCTATAATTCTAAGATAAAGTTCCAATATATTAAAGACAAATCCAGATAAAGCCAGATAGCATCTGATCTGAGGCATCTCACTCTGATTATCAGAGGGAGAGGAGGTTCTTTTAACATGTATATGTATACCCAACATGAGATTAAGAACCAATGGTTCAAATGTTAGTCTGACCAGTTTATTAAAAATCCTAGTAACTAAGGGAGATGGGGAAGAGAAGACCGGCAACTATTACGAATTAGGGTGATGGAGAAGGGAAAGCAGGTTATAGGAAAGGAGCTAGAATTACGTAAAGTGGGGATAGTCACCAACAAGATCCAGCAGCGTCCTATTGCACAATGTTCTGATGGTCTGAGGCCAATGTAGAAGCAAAAGCACAGGGGAGAGCAGCAGCAGAGTAGCTGGCCTCACAGCAAGCAGGTACAGCGATAGCGAGTCCAGGAGAAAGAAGCAGGTCTCAGGTAGCAGGCCCAGGAGAGTCCATCAGCAGTCAGGTATCATGTCATGAGGCATGTGGTGTAAGACACCCTCTTGGTTGTAGGTCCCTTTTTTATCCTTCTTCTGCCAGCCTGGCATTCCTGGGCCCTTAGGTAAGAGTTATGTTGTTGGAAATATCTAAATAGTTTATCAGGATGGCATCTATGACAACGCAGATTTTATTTGCAATTACAATGGTGGGCCTCCTGCAATCAGGAGAGTGAGCAAAAAACAGCATTAAATCTTTTATGCCCTATTATTTGATGCTTATCTCTTTCTCCCCTGGTTCCTCATTGGCTGAGTACTTTAGGTTCACAATCTACTCAGTGCTCAACTAAACATATCACAGAATCACAGAATCACAGAATCGTAGGGATTGGAAGGGACCTCCAGAGATCATCAAGTCCAATCCTCCCTGCCAAAGCAGTTTCCCTACACCAGGTCACACACATAGGTGTCCAGGC
Source organism: Tragopan temminckii (assembly GCA_028571105.1). Classification (NCBI taxonomy): domain Eukaryota; kingdom Metazoa; phylum Chordata; class Aves; order Galliformes; family Phasianidae; genus Tragopan; species Tragopan temminckii. The sequence goes on from JAOWBP010000001.1 coordinate 140,726,421, forward strand.
AGGTCTTGAACATCTCCAGAGAAGGAGACTCCACAACCTCCCTGGGGAGCCTGTTCCAGTGCTCAAACATACGGATACTTAGCAGATATCGCTAATTAGTTAACTTCTCAGATTTGCTCATTCAACGCTCGGTTATTGTTTCTGGACATCAGCTCGTCCTTGCATAGAGATAAGCCTGCAAGAAGGATAGAGGGCAGTATCTTGATGCCTCCCTGTTGCATCCCAACCTACCCACAGCAAGGCAACCGAGCCTTGTGTAGATGCCCTGGCTTCTTTGATGTTCATTAAGTCTGTTTTTCTTTTGCTGAGGGCCTCTTATCCAAACAGAATAGCCCTACAACATGTTTTCGAGTCCATAATACTATACCTATATTATTTGGAACATTTAAAAAGTATTGCAGTTTTGCAAGCAAGAATTAATCACATAATTCAGCAACTATATTTCTAAAATATACTACTAACATATATGGTATTTCTACCTTTTCACATCAGCTATTTCTAAGGACAAGTTACAAAATACAAATACACTGTGGTCTACTTCTTCAGATCAATTTTCAATACCTAATGCAGAAAGAACATTCCATTCCTACAATGTGCAGCACCCCTGAGCATGCAGGTATGGCTATCTCCCTTGAGATGAGCTCACACAAAAGACTGCTTCCTGTCCACTAGGTTGCTACTTATCTTTCTCTTGTTGCCCCTGGCCTGCAAATCTTCAGACAAAAGATTTCTCCAACTTTTACTAAGACTTGTCTGGCTTGTCTGTCTGTGTTCCTCAGCAAGCTTTCAGACAAAGGTGCAGAAGAATAATCTCTTACTCAAGGTGTCTGTTGTATCTTAGTAGAGTCTGTGGCAGTTCTTGCCAACAATGGCAATCCTGTATTTATTGAGCAATAGAGCTACAATCAGGACATTAAAATTATGCATCACACTGACATATATGCAAGTAAAATAAACCAGACCAGTTTTTATTTCTAGAAGGAGCTGAACTGATAGTTCTTTGTAGTGACGGGATATTAAGGTATGGAAATCATTTCAGCGAGAAGAACCTATTCACAAATCAAAAGACTAAGAGTAGAGCATGATTCTTGATGACATCAGCACTGGAAATTGAGCACGTTCCCTGTAAATAAACTGAGGACAAAGATAGGTAGCAATTGTACACATGCTTCTGTGATTGCTGCAAAAAATACCTTCTGATTTGTCAGTATTAGACATCATGGTGACGTGATCAATGCCATAAATACGTGCATGTGAGAACTTTAATAAGACTTTAAGAAGCAAAAGAGAGTCATCTTTTTACCATGAGAAATGTTAGAAAATGACTTTGGAGAAAAAAAAATAATTATGAAGAATTTTTAGTTGAAGATATATATATCTCAACTCATATTACTTTCTTTTAAACTGTGACCTGAAGAGAGCAATAAGATAAATTGATTTTCAGGAAGAATGTTGTTATTGGTCACTTCATATTAAGAGGTCCCTAAAAGTTAATCCTACTAGATAAAGCAAAATTGAATGAAGGTTTTTAACATATAAAATTTCCTGATATGAAGATAAGAAAGACAGACAGACTCCATCTGGCTCTGAAATGATCCACCACTGTCCAGATCTGAGCTAATCATCAATGTCATAGTGTATTTAAGCAAGGAGGAAAATGCTGTGCAACAACAGAAAAGGTCAGTGTGGGTTGGCTGAATTTGCTCCAGGCGCAGAGCAGAAGTTTCCTGCAGCCTGTGGAGAGGCCCATGGTGGAGGAGGCTGAAGCCTGGCTCCCCCTGACACCAACAGGCACTACAGGGAGCAGATCTCCCTGCTGCTGTAGTTGGTGGATAAAGCATGAAGGAGGTTGTAGATCTTGGAGAGCCCACACAGGAGCAGGCTCCTGGCATGAACTGTACCCATGGGGTCCCACACTGGAACAGTAATTGAAGAACTATATCCTGTGGGAATAACTCATGTTGGATCCATTTGTGTAGGACTGTGTCTAAAAAGACAGACTCCACAGTGGAGCACGGGAAGAACTGATGGAAAAACAAGCAGCAGAGAGCCATCTGACAAAGGCCACATGAATTATCTTGTCTGGCAGAGTTATTAAGTGATCAAAACCTCAATTCCCCATACCACTGTGCTGCTTAGTAGGAGGTAGGAGGAGGTAGAGAAGTGATGAATGAAGTTGAGCCTAGGAAGAAGAGGGATAGGAAAAAGTTCTTTAATTTAAATTTTGTTTCTCACTATCTTAACTGACAGAGTTTTTTGGTTTTTTTGTTTTGTTTTGTTTTGTTTTTGTTTTAGTTTTAGTTTTGTTTTGTTTTGTTTTTCCTGAGATGAGTCTGATTTGCCCATGATGGTAAGTGGTTCTTATTTTGACCCATGTGTGAGTTGCCTTCATCATATTTTCTCCCCTCTGTCCAGGTGAGAAGAGCAGCTTGGTGGGCACCTGGAAAACAGTCACTTTTAAGCCGCTACAAGTTTTTTTACATATCAAGGTTTGTATTTCCATAAATTGCAAATATATCAAATAAAGTTTGTGTGTAAGAGAATTGTCTCTCTCTTGGTGGTTGATTGTTTATATAACTAATCCGTAGATGTGTCACCACAAATACAGTGGAAGATTTGTAATCAGACGGTACTAATATTAAAGAAAGTAATAGAAGGAAAAAAAAACAAAAACAAAAAAACAAAAAAAGGGAACTATGGAAATTTGTTCAGAGATGAAAAAAAGATCTGAGAAATTCTGACAAAAGAATCATAGGTAAACTGTTGAGTCAAAGGATAGGAGAAGAAAATCCCGAATTACCGGTTATCCTTCCAACTTCTGCATTTTTTATTCTGATTTATGGCCCATAAGCAATCAGTTGACTGAATAAAGCCTCTTACAGTTTAAATATTTGAGATATCTACTTATTTATCTACTTATCTGACTATCTGTTTATTTTAGTAAGCATGATTTTGTCACAACAAATTTGCATGTAGTCACTTTACACTCAAAAAGGAAAAAAAGATTAAAAAAAGTTTGATTCCCTCTGTTGAAGAGCACTGTGATTACAGTGATGCTGCAAATAGTCTGTCATGATGATGGATCCAGCCTTGGTGACACTTGATAATAGATAATAGCAGAGGATGCTTATCATGGATTTTCAGCAATAGCCAGAAAACCCTTTTGCAGTCTGGAAAATGCTCTATTTTTCAGCCTGAAGAGTTATATTGTAGCTTAGTAATATCTGATATTGCAATTTCATCCCTTTAAAACAACTGCCATGGATTTCAATTTTCGTAACTCAAGCTTCAAAAAGATAGTCACTCCATAATTCTTCAATAGTCACTGAAATTATTATGATGAATTATACGTGAAAGGAAGTTATTTGTTTCTGTTGTTGTTAATTTATAATCAAAAACTAGGATTATTAGATGAGATGAGACGCCAGATTTTTAGCTATCACCCTTTCATTCCATTCACATCCTGGAAACAAGTATATGACAGAAGTGGATTCAGATAACCTAGTAAAATTTAACAGTGCCAACATTAAACTGAATCAGACAGAAGGTACAATGGAAATTATTTCCTTGTCCATTTCATATTCAATGATGTTCAGTTTGACATAATTTTCTCATGAAGAATGTCCTTGACATTCGAGATGGGATTCATCTCACCTAACTCACTATTTCTGAACTAGGCATATTAGGAACCTTAACAGCAAGAAGACAGAAATACTATGACGTAGTTCAAATAAATAAATATTTGTTCACTTCTAATGAGGTGCATTATACCTGAGAATTCCTATTACTCCCTAAAGGCATGAAGAGAGCTTATAGAGATTGATTCAGAGAGAGCTGTATAATCTGCAGACAACTAAATTTGTTTTAAACATCCCAACTACAGCTCAAATGATATTTTATTTGCTAATTAAATACAGAACCTGTTCTGCAAGATTTGGTCAAACATGAAGAAACTACTCTTACTTCAAGTTAAAAAGAATAAGAGTAAGGAAAAAAAAGCCACCTGGCACATTTGCCTTTCATAGTTTGAATGTGTTCCTATTGAAAGTAAGGAAAAAACTTCTAAGACTTTTGGAGGATTATCTGGCCCAAGTTATTACGCACAGATTGAAAGGTCTTCAGTGAGAAAAAAAGAAGACATAAATTAAAGCAGAAGATCTTTCTGAAGAGAAAAATAATGCAAAAGCTGCTGATTAGGCCTGACTTCAGCTTTTAGTTTTCATGCTCTAACTCAAATGAAATGTAATGCAAAAATTAATCAGTTTTGCTTTCTCTTGCTTGCCAAAATGCAGATTGTTAGTTAAAGGAACAGCTGTTGTTCCTGTAGACAAGCTGCTCTCTAGAAATTAATTGTGATTATTAAGAATAATCCTGACCTGAGTCACAGATGCAGTGACTTTACTTCCGTTCTAGACATTAATCAGACAAGTCTCCTCTTCCTGAGACTGTAAAATCAAGATGCCTTCCCAGTCTGATGAAAACCTCACTGATGTTTTTGCATTAGCAAAATGTTTATGAAATCTTTGTTTATAGCTATTTTAATTCTGATTTTATTTTGCTTCTATTTTTGTTTTGGTGGTGGGTTTTTGTTTGTTTCTATAGCTGTGAGATTTTTGGTAAATTTTCTGAAGTAGAATGAAATTGCAAGTTATTTTAGGACACATTCTGAGTGTAGCCCAGGGTATTCCTGATCATGTACAGCAAAGCAATTTTGTTTGAAAAAATATCTTTTTGATATCTTTGATGATTGCTATAAATGCACAAAAAACTGCTTTTTGTGAATTTGTTTGTTTCCTTTTTGATAACAATTGTGTTGTTCTGTTCAAGTTTGACAGGAGTATGTGTAGATATGACTAGGTTACATAAGTTTCAGTACAGTAATGATCTCCAAAGTTCGAGAAGATACGGCTCAAGATCAGGAGACTTTGAAGCAACAAGTGTCATATTAACACAGGCATGTCGAGAGACTTTCTTTGTGAAAAAGTTTATCAAGATTTTAAACACTTAATTGTGAGCTGCCCTCAGATACATGGCATCTAAATTTCACCTTCAGCCTTATTAACTCCTACACAGAAGTATTGTCTTCCACTGTTCATGGCTTTGCAATTCTGTGTTGTGACCAAAATTTAAAAAGGTGTTCCTAAAGAAAGCTAATTCCTGATTTCTCTCTCACAGTGGTGTAAATCTGCAGTAGCAGTTAAGTTGCTGCTGTCTCACTGATTTAACTTGAGAATCAGCTCTGACAAGACTTTTTTTTTTTGTCTTCAACCTAGAGATGCATTTCACTACTCCTGACTAGTCATGCTGATGAAATGTGTCATTTAACAAATGGCAGTATGGAACCTGATTTAGCAGGGTGGGATGGTCTGGGTAACCTTCAGAGGTCCCTTCCTTCCCCAAAGATTCTGTGATCCTGCATTCAGTGATTTTCTGTCTGATAACGAAGCTTGGAATTTTATTTATTTATTTATTTTCTGTCAAATATAATTTAGTAATTGCCTGATTCTTTATTAGCACTTTCTTCATAGTATATAAATACAGATCACCATCAAGTCAAGAAGCAATTCATGTCAAGTCTTGACAGAAATCAATTAAGTTTAAGGATTGTTTTTATATTTATGCAATTATCATGTACCAAAAATGTGATATTATGCTGGAGGTCACCAGTAGAACCATTGCAAGATGTGTCAGTTGGAGAAAAAAAAAATTTGCTTTAGGCAGATTTTAAAAAGCACTCAACATTTCTCATCTTTTCATTCATCTCTCAGGTTATAAGTTCCTTGAACACCTCTCTCTTTCCATCTCTTTCTAGTTTCTTCCCCTCTAGTTTTCCACTGCTTTCTTGTCTTCTTTTCTTCTATTTCACTTTTGGTCATTTTTAGGTAGACTGTTCTTTTTTTGTTGTTGTTTTTGTTTTTTTTTTTTTTTGTTGTTGTTGTTGTTTATAAATTATTAAGAAAACTTATCTCACATGTAGTACAACATAATCTTGAAGAATTAATCACTGGTTTCTAAGAAATTTCTGTTCAGACTTTCACAGTGTAAATAAATTTTAAAAAGCCATATCTTTTGTAACAATTGAATAAAACAAATAAAAAGCCTCTTTAATGAAATACTAATAAGAGTTCTTGGATAATCAAAGTCATGAACAAAGGAGAAAGAAAAAAGTCTCATTTCTGAAACACGACACTGTTAGATATAGTGTGTTTTCATGATAAAATTTCTTACCTCTTTAAAGATTTAATAATAAGGAGAAACTTGAATTTGAGTTTTCTACATCCTAGAGGAGTACCCTAAATGCTAATAATGGCTGGAAAAACAGAAGATGAAATTCCCTCCTTTCCTCTGTTACGTTTTGTAATTAGTGCAATACAGAATCTATAGATCCTGTTTTTCAGTTCCTACCCACTCTCATCTTTTGGAAAATGTTCTCTGCATCAAAGCAAGATACACAATGAAATGACAGAAAGGAATGAAGCTCCTTAGCCAAAAAAAGAGTTTTCACTATATTTTCCCTTTCCAGATTCAATATATTAAAATTCATAGCATAGTTAAGTATCTAATATGAACAACTATTGACTACGACTATTTTCTTTCTCTTTCAGACTGGAATTGTCTCTCAAACTGAAATGCCTCTCAGTATGTAGGAACATAAGCCCATGTATTAAAAACATATTAAAAACGTATGTATTTGAGAACTGGCTGACTGGCAGAGCGCAGAGGGTCGTCGTTGGCAGTGCAGAGTCTGGTTGGAGACCTGTAACTAACAGTGTTCCTCAAGGGATGGTGCTGGGTCTGGTTTTGTTCAACATCTTCATCAATGACCTCTCTGAAACTGCTACAAAGGAGGATGTGGTGAGATGGGGGTTGTCCTCTTATAACAGCAGTAGAATGAGAGGTAATGGCCTTAATTTGCACCTGGGGAGGTTCAGGCTGGATATTAGGAAGAATTTCTTCTTTGAAAGAGAGGCCAGGCACTGCAATAGACTGCCCAGGGAGGTGGTGGAGTCACCGTCCCTGGAGGTGTTCAAGAAATGTTTAGATTTTGTACCGAGGGACATGATTTAGTGGGGAAATACTGGGGGTAGGTGGACAGGTGGACTGGATGATCTTGGAGGTCTTTTCCAGCCCTGGTGGTGCTATGACGTTGATGAGGGGATAGTGGTCACCCTCAGCAAGTTTGCTGATGATACGAAGTTGGGAGGATTGGCTGACACACCTGAAGGCTGTGCTGCCATTCAGC
>JAOWBP010000001.1:140739180-140754155 GCA_028571105.1 Tragopan temminckii
CATCTTTTGTATTCATAGACATTGAGCAATAAATAAACAAATAAAATAAAATAAAATAAAATAAAATAAAATAAAATTATGTTCTTCTTCTGTTTCATTTGTCACAAATGTAGGTATGTACGAGAATTTCTTGTCAAAGATTTGGTTTTCCAACGTTATAGTGTGCAAAAGGTTCAAAAGCAGAGAAAAAAGGTGAAAAAATAGTTTTATATATATAGAAAAGAAACAGACTGAAGCACACGGGGGAAAAGATTTTAGAGCAGAAGAAAATGGAAAGTTCCAAGGCAACTGCCTGCAAAGATGTACCAAGGAGAGAAATAGAGGAGGTACAACTGGGAGAAGCAGAGTCCAAAGTATGGAGCCACACCAGGCAATAGCAATGACCTTGGCTTCAGACTCATCACTTTGCAGTAGTTTTAATAACCTGATATCTCTAGAGAATACATATCTATCATCTTTCAGCACTTCCAAGTCAATCCTTTTCTGATCACTGATAGAGAGGTAAAAATAATGTATAAAATGTAAACATAGGTTTTACATATTGGCATTAAAAGTACATGATTAGTCTTTATTAATTAATCTGGGCTTTCCTAAAACCTCCAATGCGTTTGAGCAGATTTTTTTTTTTTCACTCTTTTCTAGAGGAATAGATAGTATGCAGATGTTTTAATGACTTTGTATCTCAAGTGTGTATATTTCTAGTACCTGCAAGTCACATGATTCACTCGCCAACCACTTAATTTCTTAACTTAAATGGTGGTAAGCTATTTAAACAGAGGGAGATAATTACATGATTAGAAATAAAGAAGTCATTCTGTTTTTAAGAACTTAGCTCCTCTCTCCTGGTTTTACTTGTTATACGTTCTTGTCTTCAGTAAAACTGTAGACTACTTATTGTCAAGCAAAAATAAAGATTACATGAGGAAGTATAACTAGGTAAAATCTAACCAGGCAGCTGATCTGTTTCCTGCATCTTCATGGCTTATGGGATTAAAGTATGGCAAGCAGAAAAGTACAAGGATCACAGTTACACCAATCAATCTTCATTTTGGATTGTTACATTGATGTGATCCACGTAAATTCCTTTTAAGAAACAAGGATGTGGTTGTCACTTATGGTGATTATGTGTAATCTAATTTGATTCAATAGGTTTGTAGAAATAGATTCACAGTAAGCAGCCTTGTAAGTGTGAAATATCCTGAATCTTTGGAAAAGAACCTGAAAAGAAAGTTATATTATAACACATCATATCATAGATATATAACGTTCTTTCCAGGTTCCTTTCTGAAGATTCAGGAAATTTCACACTTACAGGAAAGATTACTGTCAGTCTATTTCTACAAACTTGTTACAGCGGTAAATAAATGGAGGAGACAGGTTATCAGTTTCACTTTTTTAGAAATATCACGCAAATATAATTATAAATAAATTTATTTCATGGACATATACTGTGCTTCTTACAGCTGTCCTGAAAAGAAGTTTAATAAAACCCTACTTCTAATTCTCTCTCTCTCTCTCTCTTTTTTTTTTTTTTTTTTTTTTTTTTTTTTTTTTTTTTTTCTGAAGGCTTGGCAACTTCTTGCTTGGAATTTCAAATTCACTACTGGTAGATGAATATAAAAAAGACCCCACACCAGATAGCATCAAAGTGGATCTATCTGAACTTTTTCCCTGAGGTGAGAATACCAGAATCACTAACAATAATTAGAACTTCAATATCTAGACTAAAAATAAAAACAACTTAAACCGCTACTTTTTGAAATAAAGAAATTACAAAGTGAGAGACAGTATAAATAAATGCATATATATATATATATGTTTTTTTTTGTTTGTGTTTTTTTTTGTTTGTTTGTTTGTTTTTTTTAATCAGAGCACTGGGATGAAGATTGATTCCTTACTAATCTTCAGTACTTCCGGCTGCTGATTTTCTGGGTTGAAACAAATTGTACTGAGTCCTTTTGTGATTCTTTGGAAATATCTGTCCTCCAATTCTGGCTATACTTAAATGAAAATAGATATTCCAAGATCCAATTTGAAGAGTACATTGGCAAGGAAATGTTTAATAAATAAAAAACTACATGAAGATTGAAACCATAATTGCATAACATAAATATATGTATTAAAAATACACAACATAAAAATATAAAACTATTCATCTGCTGCCTAACCAAATCCCATACAGTATGACAAATAGTAACATTTCCCTCTCTTCACTATTTCCATCATTCATAAAAGTGCACTGAAGACTTGCATTGGCCAAGTACTGTATGGTGAGTGTGTGCAGCTTAATCTCTACTTTCAAGAAACTGTTCACCACAAGTTACTTCATGGAATACTGGTTTAGTGGCTCACTTCATACATTAGAAATAAACATCAGAATCTTAATTTTCTGTGATAGTAAGAAGTAATGTGGAAGAATTTTTTTTTTTTTTTTTTAATTTGAAACTGAACGTCTTGACATAGCCAGTGATACCTACACCAAAATCTTACATGGATGTACAAACTTCAGAGTGCAAGAAACATTAGAAAACTAAAGAGCACATCCATAAATAGGCATATATGTTCTATATAATTTTGCTTTTCTCCTGTAGGAAACATAATGTGCTCTTTTCCCTAAAACTCTGATGACCACAATGATTTCATGAACAGGTTTGCACTGATAAAACATGTCTATAAAAAGGTAAAAGATAGTGATCTGATACTATCACATCTAATATGACTAACCAAAGAAGTACATGTTTTCACCCTTTGCAAATTGCAATGCACATCTAGATCTGATTGATGACTGTGGTGAACGGTTTGAGAATTACAGCATGATTAATGGAAAGTGGTAGATTTCAATCTGTGCTCTTGCCAGAGATATGAAATACTGTGTGTGGTCGTATATGACTCCTTGGCTGAAGGCTTGACACTCAGGCAATTAAATGAGCCTGACAAGCATATGGCCAATGCCTTTCCAAATGAGTCTGCGCATGTCTACGCAAATGAAATTACTTGAGAAACTGGCACATAGGATATGTTGAACAGTTCATAAATTGGAACTTTTACATTTTTTTTCCTTTAGTCAGGGAGATACTCAAACAGTTTTAAATTGGGGGGTCTGAACATAGTGCTCTTTAGGGTCTGAAAGATGTTAAATCTGTTACTTATGTAAGTTTGCCTAGTTTATGGAGGCACTCTTTTCAAATTTACTCTCTATTTTAGCCTACATCTTAATTTCATTAGTCTATTGAGACAGATTGCATTTTCTTGTACTAATGTTCTCAGTATTCATTGATCTCATTAGTATGAGATCCTCATACTAATGTTTCAGTGTTATCCAAATGATACCAGTAATGAAAGTTCATATGCCACATGAAATCTCTCACCACCTTTCAAGGCAATACTCTGTTTGAGGTAAGTGAGAAGAGAATGTAAGAGGCATAGCAAGCAACGGTAAAAAGAAGTATTGTCAATTCTTTTTCTCAATTACAATAAAAGCCCATCTTTTGTTCACCTCCCCTATTGTTAATCTTCAGTCAATATCTGAGTTCTTTCTTTCCCTGCAGATTTACTCTTTCTAACTCTTACATTTTTTCCTCCCCTAAATCTCTCTAGCACTTTATATCAAGAAGTTGTTTCTTCATGTCCTCTCCCCATGATGTCTTTCCATTACCAGAGTTCCATACTGCTTTCTAACTTCCTTTCACAATGACTCTCCGAAACCTTATTCTTTTCTTCAAGGATCTATTCCTGAATATTTCTCTATCATCTCTCTCCTGTTTTTATGTTTTTGCGTATCTTATATTCTTTGAATTCAGAGGCATGAATTTCCTTAGCTCTGCTGTGTAATCTGTGCTGAAATAACGTTCACTCATTCCCTATAATTTTTCAGCTTCTGAGAATCTGAAGAAAGTATATAAAATTAAAAAAAAGCTTGCAACCCTCAGAGTACTGCTATAGCCAAGCTACAGATAAGAACACATAGTAACTGTTTTTACCACAACAAAATTGAATGCAGCTCCTGGCTGTATTTCAACTTCAACATTACGAAACTCATAAAAATAGCGGTGGGAAAGATTCGAGGATTAAAGCAAATTATTCTTTGTCAGAATAGATTCCAGATTGCTTAGTCATTCATTGACATAATATCTCAAGGATATACACTTGCACAAATAATTGATCTGTGCCCTACATTCAAATTGAAAACATTATTTCCTTTAAGTTGTTTTTTGTGAGTCATGTCAAGCAAAGAATTTTAAAAAATAATTTATTTTTGTTTCAGAAGCTGAAAAGACTAATACTTCAACATGACCTACTGCAGCACTTCATGAAAATCAGATTTCAGTTGTATTTGATCAGACTGTGGGAGGACAGAATCCGAAATGTTCAGAGTAGCAGTTTAGAATAAACTGCTCTAGAAATAAACGTGACACTAACTAATTTAATGAAAAGGAAAAAGGCTAGAAAAATAAGCTTGTGTTTTTAGCCTCTGAAGTCTCCAAATGAAGTATCTGCTACCTCAATAACAAATGGAAGATTTGCAATTTCAAAAGGAGATGTAAGGGAAGAATGAAGACTGATCTGAAAAAATCACTAGATAAAATCAGAGACTGCTTGCATGCGGAGCTTATACTGACCAATGACACTTTTTTAACACTGCTTGATTCTACTCGTATTTTGTTTGTTGTTGTTGTTGTTCTAACTTGTTGTTCTTATTGATCTTTGTTCACCCTCTATCCCCTCATTAAACTTTTTCTCATGAACATGAACTCCCTTTTTTCATTCCTATATATTTAGTATCTTGTGCATTAGGGACATAGAACAGGATTACAGACTTTAAATGCTGCCACAAATCAAAGAAGAACCTGCATAAATTAGAGCCTAATTTTGTTTAAGTGTACATTTCTGCACTGATGGCTAAAGGGACTCTGTGATAATTTCAAGGCTCCTGTTGCAAACTTCTCAATCTATATGTTTAAATTTATTAATAAAATATTAATAAAATTAAGGAGAGGAGAAAACCAAGTCTTATGTAAGTACCTACATAGCTATAGTTGACCGTGTTTTATCTCTGGTATTATCCTTAAAGAGATGAGAGCTAATCTTTTTTTACCATGTTTAGAGATCTCATAGGCAGTTTTGCTGATGGTGGACTCAAAGTATGCCTTCATTTCTCTTCAGCTGTACGTTTAATTATACAGACAGTGAATGAAACACCTCCAGCTCTGGCTGGAGTTCTTCCCCATTATTACTTGGAAATAGGAATTCCAAATAAGAATAAAAACAGCCGCAAATACAATTGCCTTGAAGAAAGTAAATATTTTTCTGAGAAGGTGATTTTTGTTTTGATAATCTCTGTAATGAAATAGCTATTGCTTAAAAAAGTGATAGCAAGCATTTATTGTCTTCAAAAAATCTAAATTGACAGTGCATAAATACTTTAATAACTACACCCACAGAGGAAAAATATGACTAGAATCTGAGTATAACATAAGAAAAGATGTCATGTAGGAGGTCTCATTAGGATATCTCTGAGATGAAATACATGATAACAGCAGGGCCATTGATAATTCATGCTTCAGAAATGATGAGCTATTTTCTAAGGATTTTTCTTTTTTTTTAAAGTGGTTCATTATTATGGAACTGACAAAAGAAGTACAGTGTCAGAAGTGCTGGGTTTTTTTTTGTTGTTGTTTTGTTTTTTTAAACATAAAATGCAATAGGTAATATTTCCTCTTACTACCATCTCACAGATTGTGCATGCACAAGAGCAAACTCACCTAAAAATATTATTTCTATCAGTCCCCATCCTCTTCACCCATATAAAAACCTTTGGGAATTAAGATATATGAAAAATATATATACAGTGGATAAAACATTAAAGCTAATAAGAGAGGCTGGGAAAAAGTATACAATCCCACCCTGAGTATTATTTTACAAAACTATATTTTGTAAATTGTTTTGTTAAGGATCATGGATCCTGAAATGTGTATGTAAAACAATAAATTGAAAGCACAAAAAAAATTGCAGTGGCCTAAGTCTTGCTCATCTAATTCATTACCTACCCACTGAGACATCCTCTTTTTCCAGGCATAGTGTGAACACTGCCCTTCTGCCTTTCTGGTCTTTTGACACTCATTATTTTTCATCTACAGTCAATGGTCTCCAACCTGCCGAGTGCCACCAACTGAACTCTCCACCTTTGCCTATATGATGTAATCCTACTTGGCTATACTTCCTTACATAATGTTCTTTTGTCACTTTTTGAAGCAGACTGCCAACAACACTGTGAGTAATAAAGATCAGAAAAAGCTCTTACATAATTGCCTTAGTGATTCATTTCACTATCACCTTTTAACAATAAATAACTATTTAATATAAAACAAAATATAAAGGAAATAGGCAAGCTCTTTGTTTTATTTTCTGTGAATACTAAACCAGCCCTTGGGATAATCACTATATGTCAAATAACATTAATGCAAATCTACCAGGAAAAGCTATATGTCTCATAAATATGGTCCTGTGGATTACTGTTTATGCATAAATTATATAAAAATGAAGACTGGACTATGCCTTACTATTTTTTTTTCCTACTGTTTTGTTACTCAGTAACTATAAATCATATTAACATATTATGGTCTATCTGTCTGGTAGGAAAAGAAAACTGTCTTAGACTGACACACAAAATCATAGTAATGCTACTGAGCCCCTACATCATTAGCTGTTTTTAACTAGAATTATTAACACAATAATAAAAGCTCTGAAGAAGGCAGATACTATGGCAACTAAACTTGGCAATTCCCTCTCGTTCTAGGGAATTAGCTAAAAAGACATCAGCTGTTCCCAAGCTCTATTTGCTTCCAGTTAGAAAAGTTGGAAGTTGAGAAACAGAAATCATATATCAATATAGATGTCTCTATCAGAGACTTTACACCTGGCTAGGTATCTTTGCTAAAGCATTTCTGCAGGAAATGAAATCAAGTTTGAGGTAAGAACTTTGAGATTCTTGAATTGTAATGAGAATTATTTCATTCAGAATATGTGGGGAGGGTAGAATTTTTTTACTGAAAATCATTTTTTAATTTTCTGACCAAAGAGAAAATAAGTCTAGTGAGAAAGTGGTAAAACTATTCTAAACATGCTTCAAATATAGTCGCATATTCACAATAATAAATTAGTAATAAATGAGTATTTTGTTTAAAGCAATTAAATTGGAAGGCAGGTGGATTTATTTATCTTTTTGTCTTTGCAAAATATGTAAAGTAGTAATATTTGAGGAAATATTTATTCATCCTATGTTGTCCATAAAGCTGTAAAGTTTCCCAAGGAATGGCTTTCTTCCAAATGAAAAAGAAGTTGCGTATGCACAATATTTACATGACACTGTATCTCGGCACACTGTAAGAAAAAACTATAATTAGAAGCTGTGGCAAATTATGACAGCCTCTGCACTTCTGATTAACAGGTAAATGGGTACTCACAGCAGTCAGTGTGTCAAGCTCAAGGCCACCAAATACTACTACTACTACTACAAAAAAAAAAAAAAAAAAAGACTTCATCAGCTATTTCAGAAAGATGGACTCAGCTCATTTTGCCAAGTAGTGAAAACCCTAGAACTCCTCCTTGATACTTTCAGTAACTAAAAGTTTTTATTGAATGTGAACAATCATATTGACTATAAAAAAAAGTCTGAAAAATTGCGGTCCAAATGTATGTGTAACATCAAGAAGATTCAATCTATAGTTATAGTGTGATTGGCCATTTGATAAGAAACATAATAACAGACAGAATGTTTTACATTATACATAGGCCACTCTAAAAGTAATGCTTCTTGTTTATTTCCATCAAAACTACAACAAAGAGTATGTTAATATTGTTTAATAGAGTGAATACTCAGCTAAAAAAAGACAAAACTATTTTTCAACATAGTCACCACTATTAGCTCTGTACTTTCACCAGCAATGGTCTGCATGCCATGCTTATAAAAATCTCCTTGGCTGTTTGGAATGTGCCTTGTGTTTCGTGATGCCACCAGCATTGCTGGAATGCACCACCCATCACCTCACTGTGTTAACATCCACTGTTTGGTCTCCATAAATGTTCAACAAGCATTGACGAATATTACTGGGTGCAACCTTTTCTGCACGGAAGAATTCAGCGTCACACCTTTGCTTCATCCGTACTTCCACGTCAGACACAATTTTGTCAGTGTCCCTCTGCTGTCATCTGCTACACAGCAACAAAATGTAATGGAATTTTGGTGGGAAGGTTTGTTTTCTACTGCCATACCATCATCATCTGCTTATGACACCGTGGGCCAACATAATAAAATGAAGGATATTATTTTCAGAGCAGCCCTCATATGACGAGAAAAACTATGTCATAGACTCTTTGGTGATTGAAATATAGACCATTCTCATATTCTTGCACAAGTACTTCTAAAGTCTCCTTCACTCAAAAAGAGGTTTAATTCAGCTTTTGAAGAACAGCATAACATTTAGGTTTGGAAAAGTAAACTATTTTTTTTATTTGATTTTTTTCTGGTAGACAGGCATTGAAATCAGGTGTTCCTGAGGCTCCTTTTTATTTGCATATGCTCATTCAAATATAATTTAAGATATTCTGTTCCTCAGTCCCTGACAGGTAGAAACTAAGAGCTGCAGCAGAAAACAATCAGAATGTTCTGATCACTTGAGTATTCTTGGTTTTGATTGTTAGGTCTTGAGAGTTTGTTGTTATTATAGGAGGGGCTGCTTGAATTTATTTTAGAATTTTAATATTTTAAAAAACTTTATTTTGCATAGCTGTTTGCAGTTAACGAATCACATAATTGCATGAAGTCAATAGGACTTCAGGAAAGTAGAAAGAAAAACATGAGCACTTACTTTTACATGGTCACAGACTAATAAAACAGTTTGGATAATTGTTTTTCTCAATTTCTGCAGTAAATTATGATATATGGTAAGGGATTATTCTCCATTTACTGAAGGAATAATGAATGAATAATATCTTAAAGATAACCAATGGCTGCTATCTTATCATTTTAATTTTGTGTTGCACTGACCATCTCACAAGGAAAGATATTTCTATTATTTTTATGGAATTTGTGCACTTAGTCGATCCGGGAATATATGGTAGTTAAGATGGGGAAAAAAAGTGCACAAACTTATATTGTGTTTCATGGTGAGTTGAAATGAAACTCTGGAAAAAGATTTGACATTTGAGATTTCCCTCTGTTGCAAAGGCAGAATTTGCTGTAGACTTAAAAGCACTTGGTGTGTGCATCTGGAGGAAGTTGTGCACAGTTCTTTGAAGCACCCCTGGCAGCTGATAATGGAGAGCTGTTGGCAGAGATTAGAGAGGCAGATGCTTACCTGTGCTCCTACAGTGTGCAGTCTTGGCTTGATGACAAGGTGAGAAGAAGGACAAGCCATCACAGAGTGGGGGCAATTGGCAGCTGATACCCTACTGGGGAAGGGTAAACGAGTCACCTAGGGCTTCTTGCTCCTCTGTAGCAGATTCATTAATCTATGCCAAAATATGCAGTTTTCAGAAAATAGCATATAGGAGAATAGAGGGAAATTAAAATGTTGATAACTTTAACAGAATTAAACAAATCCCACTGCAGCTTGAAACTGAATATTTTGCAGACTGAAAAAAATAACACCCATACAGTAAAAGTGCATATTTACTTATCTGTGTACCTAGTGAGTGCAGGTTTTGTTAAGCCAAATAGCAGATGTTTTGCTGGCAGTATTCAATGTCAGTTGCATGCTACTGAAGCTCCAGAGAGGGCACGTCTCTACAAAGTGCTGCTTCATGACTTTCTCTTTCCTAAACTGCAGGGTAAGATGTCTTATTTCCCCCCCCTTTTTTTTTTTTTTGAAAATAGGTCTGAATCTATAGTGTGATAGTGTGGAAGGTCAAAACTAGGAAAGGTCATGGTAAGGTAGACAACAACAAATCAGTTTACAATAAAAACAAACAAACAAACAACAACAGCAAGAGACAACAACAATAGAACCCTTTCCTTGCAGCAGATAACTTCATGTCTGCTGTGGTACAACATAATTGTATCATAAGAGATTAAAGCATTTTGAAGTTGGTCATAGAATCATAGAATTTATTATATTGAAGGGGACCTTAAAGATCATAGGGAGAGCTCCACTCCCCTACCACGAGCAGGGTTGCCAACCACTAGATCAGGCTGTCAAGGACCCCATCCTGACCATAAACACCTCCAGGGTTGCAGTATCCACAGCTTCTCTGGGCAGCTTATTGAAGTGCCTCACCATACCCTGACTAAAAAATTTCCACCTAACATCTAACTTAAATCTCCCCTCTTTTAGTTCAAAGACATTCTCCTTTGCCTTATTACTGTCAGACTGTGCAAAAATTCTGTCCCCTTCCTGCTTGTAAGCTCCTTGCAAGTACTGCAAGACCTTATGAGGTCTCCCTGGAGCCTTCTCTTCTCCAAGCTAAACAAGCCCTGTTCCCTCAACCTTTCTTCATAAAAGAGGTACTCCAGCACTTTGTTCATCTTCATGACCCTCCTCTGGATCCACTCCAACAGCTCCACATCCTTTCTGTACTTGGGACCCCAGACCTGGACACAGTACTCCAGATGGGGCCTTGCAAGGGCAGAGTAGAGGGAGAAAATCCTCTTCCTCTCTCTGTTGGCCACCCTTCTTTTTGTGCAGCACACGATACTGCTGGCCTTCTGGGCTGCAAGCAGACACTACTGGATTGTGTCCAAATTTTCATCCACCAGGACGCACAAGTCCTTCTCTGCAGGGCTGCTTTCATCAGTCATCAAATAAAATAACATGGAACATGCAAATGTGTTTACTTCATGCTCAGCCAGCTAGATTATTGAGAAATTGGCAGCAGGTTGATTTTTTTATAAAGATTTGTAAAATCTCAGGGTAGTGAGTATCAAAGTATCTTAAGATTTAAATACACTTTAAAATGATTGGCAGGGGGCATATTAAAGATTAAAACATTAGGTATCATTTTATTTGTCCTTGGCTGAAGATGAAGCTGCCTTAAGTATAGGTATTCAATATGCATTTAATTCTGATAATGGTCAAGCATGGATATTGAGACAGATGTCATTTGAATAAATGAACAAAGAGTCTTTAATGCACAGGTTAGATAACATATGACAGCACAAAGACCATTAACTTGTCATCTCCATGAGTTGCTTCATGCCCTCTTCATTGGGAAAAAAACTCCAGGTGTTTTGATCAAAAGAATAAAGTCTTTTGACATGTCATACACATTTTTGAAGTTCATAAATTTGATTCTTCTTTTAAGTTTTGCTGAAAGTCAATTTTACCGGAAGGTGCTTGCTCCATGATTTGGTCTCAGGAAGTAAACATCTACTAGAATCAAGTGTACTTTTCAAGCTGGTCAGTATTTCTAGTCATATTCACTAGAGAGTTATGCATCCCAATACCTTAAAATATTCAGACAATGTTGGCCAATGAACTAAGAATTATTGAGGTTTTTCTCCTAGCAAAAGAAAAGTGTTTTAGGCCTTTGGAAACTTGTCCCTTGACCATTCAAGTAATTTCATTTATTTATTTGTTTGTTTGTTTATTTATTTATTTATTTCCCCTAGACTTACTGATGTCTGGGATCTGAAATCAGATGTGAACATATAATAAACCAATATGCATGTTGTGATATCAGCTGGAGAAAGTGTCCAAACATAGACAGAATCTGTCACCTGGACAGATGAAGTTTTGTGCCATTATCAAGATGGAGGATAGCAGTTCTATATGTGAAATCCAATGATTAGTCTTTTCATGATGGTTCTTCTGAGTTAACTCCTACTTACATGTGAAATACCCCAAACCTGTATGACTTTTTAAAAGTCACAGTAAGACACTTCAAGAAAAAACACAGTTCAATATATGAAAAGACAACAATGTAAGATTACAGATTTTTTAAACTTTTACTGAACATCTATGCTACATTTCTAAATGACCTTTAGATATATTATTTTCATTTTGCAGGTGTCTTTCTACATCCATTAACAATTTTATTTTTTTTTTATTTTATAGTTTCTTCAGTGATAAGAATGTACAATATGATTGAGAGCTAACAATGATCAAAACAGTGAAATATGCATCACTTCTGAAAATGGATCAAGTCCACATCAACGTCCAAAACAGAACTAAAAAAGTACTAAAACTGACATGGTTATTCTACAGGCTTCTGTCTTTTTTTCACTTAATCACTTTTGATTAGCTGCTTCCTACACTACTGCAATGAAAATTTAGGCTATAATGCTGCTGAGGGTTGCAGCCAAAATGTACCCAAGACAGTCTAATAAGCTTGCAGAAAACAATCCAATGAGCATAGAATAGGATACATCTATTTCAACTTTTAGCAAGTGAAAACATAAGTTCCGATGCATGAGAAGATCACCCTAAATGGATATCCTAAATACACATACATATAAAATATTTAAAGCATCCCTTAAATTGCATATATGGTGTGTATATGTGTATATATAGATATATATATACATACAATTATTTGCTCAGCGTAGCAATTTTTATATGAGCATTCTCCTCCATCTTTCAGTTTTTAGGTCATTGGCACATAAATTTATTGTGGACAGTTCTGGACATGTTAAAGTGAACAGACTGATATCACTTAAAATATTCTCTCCTAAAAATATGAAGTCTTTTAAAATAACTCTAAAATTTACTATTTATTCAATAAGAATTAATTCACATTGTAAGCAACATAACTGAAACTCTCTTATCACAAAGTTTATTCAGAAGGAAAAAAATAACACACAAAATCAACAAAATAATAACACTAAAAACGTTCAAAACATTAATATTCATGAAAAAAGAGTATTAACTATCCCTGAAAAAGCATTTATCTTTATATAGTATTCATACTTTCTTAGCATAGTTAAGTTTGGTAAGAGTTGTTGTTTATATAATTCTCAGATATATTTTCACTGATATGGAATAATTCATGTTAACTTGTCTCAATCTTATGATTGGACCAGCCTTAAATCATCATCTATCACAAGACAGATTTCACATTCTTTTCATAATTCCTGGTGTCTCTTAACCCCTGACTTAGATCCAGCAGTAGTCTGGATCCCTGACAAACAAGCTTTTTTTAAGAGGGATAGCTCTGCAAAGCTTTTACCATTTTTCACAATTTCACACACAGTTTCAATTTGTTTTTTAATGTGCTGTGCAAAAAGTTTCAGTATTTTTGAGGGTCATTCATGTATTCAAAACATAACGGTAGGTATGAATTTGTTGCCTTGACACAAGATGGCCTTTCTTAGTAATTACTATGCTATGTTTGATCTCAATATCATATAGCTCTGTCTTACACCACTGGCTATGACATAAAGTAGGACTGCTGTGGCTTAGATTTTTACTGCAACACATGAAATCTCACTATAATTAATTAGCGTTGTTATAGTAACTCCTTTTATAACATTGCTCGACACTCAAGGGAGGGAATGACACAGGGGTGAACTGCATGAGAAATCATATTGTAAATTTTGCTCTCAAGTTCCCTGACTTCATTGCTTTTTTAGTTAGTTAGTTACTTTGTTTGTTAAGATCATTCTCCCCTCTGATTGGTTCCGTGCTGTGTTGAAGTCATTGAGCAGTCATATATCAACAGTAATATTATACTGGTCTTACTCATGAGGATCCTGAGGAGCTCATTCTAAAATTTACTATCAGAAAGTACATATTTTATTTCAGGGTTATATTTTTTTAATAATTATTATTATTTACAATTGACTACAAACAGGATAGAAATGTCTAGCTGTCCTTCACTATCAGTAATGTATATCCTTCCACTAACAAAGACGGTACTAAGCAATAAAATTTATTTTAGCATCAAAGTTTCTGGGCCAGAAAAATATTTCCACTTTGCCTCATTTGTTGCTGTGGGAAAATTTTTTATTTTTGTTCATTATTAGGAAATTAATACAGCTTTGAATATTTCAAAATAACAACAAAAAGTTAATGTTCTGCACAAATTTTGTAAAGGAGGTCACATCTCTTTATTCACTCCAATAAGGAATTATATATTTCTCATAAAGAGAAGTAATTTGATTCTGCATGCTTACTGGTGAAGTTTAAAAATGCATACTTGTGTGAATCAATGTTTTAAAAACCTCAGTTAGTGACCCCATTTTACAAGCAGTTCTTAGGACAGGACAGCTCCTGTCACCAAAATCAGTCTGGCTTTGTTTGAAAGATTATTGCTAGCCCAGTCTTCATCTGTATGGTTTATATACTGACTGCTAGAAATAGGCAGTTCCCATATTGTACCCATCACTGTCCCCTGCCCCTGCACACACACACAAAATCAGTCTGTCCTTCCTCTCCACCTGGAGTTGACAGGTTCAGGCAGCAGACATTGCCAGTTCTGTGATCAAGGTGAGTATTTGGCTGCTGCTCATCTTCTCTGAAAGGAGACAGAAGCACCTGCTACTGCCTCTGCAGCATCAAGCAGTCTGGGATTCACTGTGTGATCCTCTTGTATCACTAACAGAACCATACAGAAAAATGAGAGAGGAAAGATAACCTAAATTATCTAAAGCAAATAGTTTTGAAGATTCCAAAAAAGATGCAATGCATTATTAAATATTTCTTGTATAATTTATAACCTGGGCAACCTGATCTAGTGCCTGATTTAGCCGCTGGCAACTCTATCCATGCCAGGGGGTTTTGAAGTAAATGATTTTTGGTCCCTTCCAACCTAAACCATTCTATGATTCTTAATACTGAATATTATTACTGTTACATTCTATATGGCAGTACATTCTTAATATAGTTAGTACAGTCAAAGCTATTCTTATATATCCTCTTGTTTATGAGCAGATGTAAACATTCTGGACTTTAGGAGAGCTGACTTTGGTCTCTTCCGGGGCCTACTTGCAGCTATCCCGTGGGCTAGGGTGTTAGAAGGTAAGGGGGCCTGTGAGAGCTGGT
>JAOWBP010000001.1:140768519-140813668 GCA_028571105.1 Tragopan temminckii
ACCTCATTGCAGCCTTTCAGTACCTAAAGGGAGCCTACAAACAGGAGGGGAATCAACTCTTTGAAAGGGTAGGTAACGGCAGAATAAGAGGAAATGTTTTAAGCTGAGGGAGTGAAGATTTCGGTTGGATGTCAGGGGGAAGTTCTTTACTGTGAGTGGTGAGGTGCTGGAACAGGCTGTCCAGAGGGGTTATGGATGCCCCGTCCCTAGAGGTGTTCAAGGCCAGATTGGATGGGGCTCTGGTCAGCCTGGTCTAGTATTATCTAGTATTAAATGGGGAGGTTGGTGGCCCTGCCTGTGGCAGGGGTGTTGGAGATTCATGATCCTTGAGGTCCATTCCAACCCTGGCCATTCTGTGATTCTGTAGTTTAAACACTCTTTTCCTATGCGTATACTGAAGATGGAGTGCAGAAAGTGAGCTACCAAGTCATTTTGGAAGATAATCCCATTGCTGAAGGTAATTTATTTAATAATTAACGTTTGTACAATAATGGCATAAGACACTATGGGTACGTGCAGGTGAATATATATAGCATCCATTATGTAGCGTATCAACAGGTGCATTTTATCCTTCCAAACTCTACATTCTTGCTGCAGTGAAGACATGGCAGTAAATACATATAGAGTCTAGTTCATCCTTTAGATTAAAATAAGAGACACTTTCTGACTAGTGCATGCATCAATTACTTTTCAAATCTCAATTAAAATATGAGTTGTGTGCTTATTTTACTTATTTTTTCTTTGGGTATCCTAAAGGAATGATCTTGTACTAAGCAGATAACACTGTTTATTAAATTGCAAAATGTGATACATTTCAACTTAAAGCATTTCTGTTTATCAGTTTCCATGAAATTTGAAAACAACACTGATGATGTTTACTCAAGATGTTTGTCAGGTCCTCTAAGTCAATATTTACACAAACACAGCAGTTCATAACATATACTTTATGTGGGATATGAGCCAAGTTCTGATATATATATATTTTATTTTGAGACTATCGGAGTAATTTTACTCACAGAAATCATCCTAAATATAATTAATTGGTTTAACCATAAATAGTAAAAATGTAAAACTGTTCTCAAACTGTTCAGTGGTTATTATGGTGCTAAAATATTAAACAAAAAATTACTATGACAGTTAATATTAATTCTAAATTTACAAAACTATCAAGAGAATTAGAAAATGAAGGTTTGAAAAAAAATATTCAAAGCATCTGCATGTTTTTAATGTGTAAAATTAATTGCTGTATTAAATTAGCAGGATGACATTAAGTAACCATTAGTATCATTCATAATTACTGATTATCTTTAAGTTGAATCATATATCATTTCCTTGACTTACTATATCTATTATTAAAAAGGTTAGATTTCAAAACTTTAATTATGGGTATAAGGCATATGGACGATATATACAGTATAATATACACAGAAAGGAAAGATAAAAGATAAGTATTCTTAAGTAATTTACTTTGTTTAAAAAAAGAGAGAGAGAGCATTTTGTCTAGAAATTCACTCCAGGTGGAATGAAAACTGTAAGTTTAAATAATATATAATGATTGAAAATGAAGTAAAAGAAAAAACAATGGCATGAATGGTGCATATCTCTTTGTTTTCCATAGTACTGCAGACGACCCCAAAGTGCTAGCACAATCTAGGTACGTAGCTTAGTTTCACAAACTCAAGTTTTAATTTTTCACTGATTTATATACTTTCATTTTTAGTAAAAGATACTTCTATTTGAGACCTTCACAGAGTGTACTACCAGTCTGAGATGTATTTCAACTCTGTATTATTGGTTCACACACACAATAATATAATTTAACATTTATCTCAACATAGATTTCTTGTGCTGTAACCTGTGTTCATGAGTTTGATTTTTTATACAAGTGCTTTGTGGCAGATGGATTGGCTGTGTGGTCTTAGGTCTCTCCTGCCTCACCCCTAAGTAGCAATTAGTCTACATCTAAAATTGCCTCAGTTATTCTGTGCTGACAGTGATAAATAAAAATAAAATTCTACTGGCTTTACCAGTGGAGTTACACCAGCTGAAATTATGATGCTGTGTTCCCACAAAACTCATCTGATGGTGGCTGCTGACAAAAGCAAAACTATTCATTTCAAAATTTTCTTACTGCTTTTTGGTGAAAAATACAATGACACAAGAAAAATATAGGCAGAATTTTAAACGTCATCACCAATTTCTTCATGTGCAGATAGGATCGCAATGCTTTGGGTACTTAGACAAAATATTCTCTGTGTCTACCAACTTGCATGCATACATAAAAAAGGTCTTCAGACACAATGCTTAAGTGCTGTCACACTTCTGGAGAGAGCTGTGACTGTGTCAGAATAGTTATTCCAGAAAGTATTATCTAAAACTAGATTATCTAAAACTGGCATTATCTGAAAACTGGACTAAAGAAAGTGTCACACACATCTTGAAAGTATGGTTAATATGCATCTCTTGAGCTATTTCACATTATTCTGTCTTTTGTCATATATCTATTGTTTTCACATGCTTCTCTGACAGAGTTGGCACTATTCTTTGATTATTTTTGATTAGCGGGCATCAATATTATTTATTATTTACAAGAGTTCACCAAACATAAGAATGTTTCCAGAATCAGAATATCTTGACTTCTGCTTGTTCTTCAAAAAGCTTGCCACTACTTATGAAAAATGAACTCAAAAATAAAATTATTTTTCTATTTTTCATTTTTTAAAAATCCACAAACATTAGTTATTTGGCGTAATGGTTCAGCCCTTTCTTGGTAAAGCTGCGACTATGTGTGACTGCTGCAATTAATTTATTTTTAGGTGGGAGCTTTCAGTGTATGGACTATGCTAATCTCTTCTTGCTTTTAGAGATCTGTTAAATATATATATATATACCTCATTATTTAAAAATATGAAAAGTTTTGGCATTGCATTACCTAACAGGAACCTGGCATTCAAAAAAACAATTAGAATTTAAGGAGCTGTAGCCAGCTCTTGATTGTACTAGAAAAATAGGAATAGAACATCATATTTTAGTTTAACTTCTGTCTCCTCTTTCTCCATGTTGTCACCTTCTCCTTCCTTAGCACCCACAATAGGTTAATATATTTATCACCTACTATAGATTAATATATTTATCTAACATTCCCTGTCATACCTATTTTGAAGCAAACACACTGTCATCTCTCCATTTTAATTCTGTGAGCAGACACATTTTACTGTCACATCCATCGCTTCTTAGCCTTTTGGCTAAGATCAAGTTTACTATCTGTGTGTAGCTTCACATGTTCTATACACCTGGTTAAGTGAAAACAGATATTCCAGAATGATCCTTGCCCTGAAATAGGTGCTGTGTTCCATGTACCCAGAACTGCATCTATGAAGACAGTTCAGCAACCCTCCACTAGAAATCTGATTTCTTCTTACTTTGAGTCTCCTCCTTTGGCAAGGTAGAAGTAATTAATTTGGTATAATTACTTTGAAATAGCAAACAAAATCCATTCAACATAATCAATATGTATGGCCCATCCTATAAAAATTCCTACTTTAATCTGATTCCAAAAACAGGGACAACACTTGTTGTTTTGGATTGGTATTTTTTTTTTCTGCTTTTTTCTTTTTTTTTTCTCTCTGAAACATTTACCCTCAATAAATTCATTCCCTTTTCAAATTATATTGTATATCACAAATTAAAGAGAGAAAAATGTTAATTCAAGTGAAAAGAACTAAAATGCATAAAACTGAGTACGGGTTTTTTTCTTTTCTTTTTTTTTTTTTTTTTTTTGTGTGTGTGTGTGTGCATACACTCTAAGTTTTTCAGATAAAATTGCAATTATACTCCAACATACAAGTTTTAAACTACGTTCTAATATTTAGATCAATTATTTAAAAATCCTTCTTTTTTTTCTTATGTGTACAGTTCAGCCCTACTTCATTGTGATCAATTCCTTTCTGGATTACCTCTAGGAATAAATACGCTAAGTACAATTGGTGAATTGGAATGGTGTCATGGACTGGAGTCAGTTGCCTGCATGCAATTGTAATCTAAATTATTTTGTAAAATTATTTTGCACATTTCTTGCTTAAAAACACAGTACTTTATATTACCTTCAAGTACTGGAAGGCCACAGTGAGGTCTCCCCAGAGCCTTCTCCAAGCTAAACAAGCCCAGTTCCCTCAACCTTTCCTCATAGGAGAGATGCTCCAGCCCTCTGATCATCTTAGTGGCCCTCCTCTGGATCCACTCCAAGAGCTATATGTCCTTCCTGTACTGGCGGCCCCAGGCCTGCATGCAGTACTCCAGATGGGGCCTCACAGGAGCTGAGGAGATGGGGACGATCACCTCCCTCTCCCTGCTGGCCACATCTTTTTTAATGCAGCCCAGAACACAGATGGCCTTCTGAGCTACTAGCACACACTGCTGGCTCATGGCCAGCTTCTCGTCCACCAAGACCCCCAGGTCCTTCTCTGCAGAGCTGCTCTCAAAGAGATCTTCCCCCAGTTTGCATAAATACCTGGGATTGGCCTGACCCAAGTGCAGCACCCTGTCCTTGGCCTTATTGAACCTCGTTAGGTTTTCCTGGGCCTACTTCTCGAGCCTGTCCAGATCCCTCTGGATGGCTTCCCTGCCTTCCAGTGTATCGACTGCTCAGCTTGGTATCATCCGCAAACTTGCTGAGCATGCACTCGATGCCATCGTCTATGTCATTGATGAAGATGTTATTCTAGGATGTCACTGGTGCGATGAGTGTATGACATATTCAGATTTTCACGATATTTCAATTGGAAGTCCAAACCATTTCATTTTCACTCTTATATTGTCCTGTAGGTTGTGTTTTTAACTTTTCCATAGATGGCATGTCCATTCCTCCAATTCTTTTGTAGTTCTTCAATAGATGTTCATTTATGAATGTCTTCTTCCTTGGTGAAAACATGCACAGTAATGCGGACTGTCTCATTACTGCTATATAATAGATTTCTCCCTTTCTTTCTTTCTTTTTCTCATGTTAGATACATTTGACAAGAAAATCATAACAAGTATTTATAGGTACTTAACATTTTCCCCTAGTATAATAGCTATTATGATTTTTCTCCAAAGTAATATTTGACACCTTATTTTTTTTTCTTTTCTATTACATTAATAAAGTGATACCTCTCTATTTTACTTTCTATTTCTGTCTCTCTAAAAAGATGATGCAATTAAAATTTATTCAAATCCGCACTGTGGCATTTCTTCATTTTTACTAAACTTCCACTATCTCACTACAGAGCCTATAAAATTATTGCAAGTCCTTTCTTTCATTTTTCTGAGCTTCTTAAATTAATACGGAGCTGTTAATTGCTTGCTGACCATCTTCTCTATCTTATTACTCATTCTTGAAGATCTCAGCAGTGGTAGTTTCCTGGTGACCATTTTCTGTTACTCATACTCTTTATCTGCTACTCTTATGCAACAGTTTTTCTCTCATCATGGGTATTACTATCATAAATAGAAATTACATTCCCCACTTTCCCAGCTCCAGTTTTAGTTCCATTTGCTTATCTCCATTATCCTCTACTAACCTCTAAAGCCTGAAGACAGTCCAAAGTTCCTTTTCAGCCTTAACTTTTTACTATTCTGTCACTGAAAGTTCAGTCTTTTTCTGTATCTTTTTAATCAGAAGATTTCTAATTAATTCTGGAGAGAATTTCTTAGTGTGGAATTATTCCACCTTAAAAAGCTATTTATGATTTCTCAGCAATCTTTCCACATTATGTTTTGACATGTTGAACACTTTTCAACTCCCAGATTCACTGTGGTTACAGGACAGATCATTTTTCTTAATAAGCAATCAACAGTTACTCAGTTCTGACTGAGAATTTAAACTTTTCTTGTTCCATTCAGCTGAAGAACACCTTCTGTCTTCAGTGAATTCTTAAATCAGCATGAATACCCATTTAGCTTTACCAAATGGTTACCACGGTCATACCGATTAGGAACTTCTCAAACTGTTTCTGTGTTACTAACACAAACAAATGGAAAGTACTAAACCTTCACTTCCCTCAGCCCAATTTAAAAGACTATTTCAGGTACTTCTTGTGCAAAGCAAAAGCACTTGCTCGCTTGGGAAAAAGTCTTGCTTCCTCCATGATGTTGAAATGTTGTGCAGGAGTCTGTCTGCTCCTCAAGACTTGATCTTAGATATTTTGTTGATGTACAGATTTCCAAGAAAGTGCTATCTGCTTTTCTCTGACTCCTAAATTGAATTAATTAATAGCCGTTATGTTATTGTTCTTCCTCAGGCTCCAGTACCCAAATATTCCAGTTTAATCTTCTTGATTTCTCAAGTGTTGGCTACTCTATTCTTATTAATAGCATCTCACTTCTTTTTTTTCCACTCTTCCATCTTTTTAACTAACGTGAATGAAAAAAAAAAATAATAATTAATTTCAAAGTCTTTGTGTAAGAAGCTCTCAAATCAATGAGAATTCTATAGGAATAGAAAATTAATTGATCATCCAAGTGTTACTTGACTGATGTTAAAAGTCAGCAGGAAGAGTTCACAACTTTAATTTTGATTGGTTGTTTAATATTCAAAATGGTTTCTTACATAAAAAATCAGTTTGCACAAATCATCTCAGTGTTTAGATACAGCATATGTCCAAACATAAGCGATCTTCAATTTAAAATTTAATAAACGTGATTGATATTTCTTGGGAAAAAGCAGCTGGACCTCTGTATGTAAAAGCTGTGAGACTTTATTGCCTGACCTAAACAATTAAGCTTTCCTAGTTCAAAGGCCAGATTAGATTAAATATATATATATATTTGTATTCCAATCACTATGGAGGGAATGAAAATTCTACTTATTGTGGTTTATATGTGTATTCACATTATGTTCTGAGCTGTGAAGTATGTCTTCAGAATTCTACTTAGTTTGACTCCAGAAAGATTATTCATTCTGACCATCTTCTTAAGCTATTTGGTGGAATTTTCATTTATGTTTCTACCTTACACAATACTCCAATCCAAACCCACTGATCCAAAAATCCATTTTGTGGAGAAACAGACCTCGGAAAGAAGTCAGAGATGGGAAGAACCTATTAGGGCATCCTCCAGCCATTACTCTCATGCATATGCTCACTTCAGTAAAATGCCTGGAGTAGAAAATTGCACAATATAGATTTATAAAGTTCCTGTGTGTAGCAGTAAATAGGCAGGATTTAAATTTAAAACTGATAAAAGGATATACTTTGTTGCACATGCATAATTAACCTAGAGAGCTTATTGCCACAAAAATATCACTGAGGCCTTAAAGATTAGAAGAATTTTAAAAAGGATTAAACATTTATATGGATAATGAGAACATTCACATTTGCATTAAATTAGATTTATTTCTTAAAAAAATAGAAATGGTACAAAATGTCATATTCCAGGACATAAAACACCAGGCAGCCACTATAATTAAAGCAAAAAAAAAAAAAAAAAAAAAAAAAAAAAATCCTGCCTCAGGAAAGTTATTGCATAATTGTTCATTCCAGCTCTTATGAGCATGTGGTTCTAACAACTCACAGCAGCAAGATGCTAGACTACGCACAAATATTACTCAATCAAGAATAGCAATTACCAGGCTTCTATTGACTTATGTTAATGACCACATGGTTACTGCAGTGGAAAAAGACATACTTTACCATTCAAATTTGTTCAGGAGATAAAGGTGTCACACAAACATTGAAATATTTTATAAGGAATTCCTCTTTTTTTTTCAACAATAAATGTTTCTGAATAGATGTTTCAAGGAGTATTTAATGAGTGAGTGGTATAGAAATAAAATTATTGGCATGAGAAAGTTAACGACCAATTAAGTACAAAAACAAAACTAAATTACTTGCATTGGTACCTAATTTAAAACTGTGATTGTTATCCAGGTAATGGAGCTCCACTGGAAGTGTTCTTAGCATTCCCCTAACAAAAAAAGTCATTACTGACTGGCCTGCTGCTTCATATAATTGCTGTGATAAGCCACTGCAAATATAATTGGCTTTAGCTGAAAAATATTTCATCATAAAGCAAGAACAACACTAGTACTTTGATTTATGTATTTATAGCAACTTAAAGAAGATCATTAACACGTTTCATTTCGAGATTATTTTTACTAAGCCAGAAAATGCAATGAAATGCAGAAAGGATCTTTAAGAAGAAATATTATTTTCCTTAAATTGTGTTCTTGTTTGAGAACTGAAATGACTTGAATATGCACATTTAGTCTGTTAAAGCCAAGAAGAACTTCAGAATTATTTGTTCCTTATATCTTCTTCTTTCAATTTATTTTTTTTTCCTGTTAGAGTTCAATCACTGAACCATAGAATCATTGGAAAAGAACTCTAAGCCCATCTAAGTCCAACTATTAACTATCACTGCCAATTACACCACTATACCATATCCCTAAGCGCTACATCTATACATCATTTAAATAAGTCAAAAGTGGTAACTCAACTACTTCAGTGTGCAGCCTGTTCCAATGCTTCACAACCTATTCAATTAAGAAGATTTTCCTAATATCCAACCAAGGCCTCCCCGACATAACTTCAGTCCATTTCCTCTTGTCCTATCACTTGTTCTTGAGAGAAGATACTGATCCCTGCCCTGCTACATCTTCCTTTGAGGTAGTTGTTGAGATTGATAAGGTCTCCCCTAAACCTTCTTTTCTCTAGGCTAAATAACCCCAGCTCCCTCAGCCCCTCCTCTTAACACTCATTCTCTAGACCCTTTATCAACTTTGTTGTCCTTTGTACATGCTCCAGCACCTCAGTGTCTTTATTGTAGTGAGGATCTCAAAACTGAGTACTTGAGAAGTGGCCTCACCAGAGCCGACTACAGGGGAACAATAATAATTTTTCTGGCTTGGCTGGTCACAATGTTTATGATTCAAGCCAGGATTCTGCTGGTCTTCTTGGCTACCTGGGCTCACTACTGGCTCGTATTCAGTGGCTATTTACCAGTATTTTTTAGGTCTTTTTCCTCTATACAACTTTCTAACCACTTGATCAGGGCTGTACTGCTGCATGGAGTTGTTATGACTCAGGTGCAGAACCCAGAGCAAATCCTTGTTAAATCTCATGGTATTGGCCTTAGCCCATTGATCCAAACTATCCAGATCCCTCTATAGAACCTTCCTACCCTTAAGGGGATCAATACTCCTGCGTAACTTGAAGTCATCTGTAAACTCATTGAGAGGTGCACTTGATTCCCTCATCCAGACCGTTGATAAAGATATTAAAGATAATTGACCCCATCACTGAGCCCTGGGGACACTGTTTGTGACTGCCCTCTAACTGGATTTAACTCCACTCACCATAAGTATTTGGGTCTGGCCATCTTTCCAAGTTTTTCTCTAGAGAAAAGTGTAACTATTAAAGCCATGAGCACCTACTTCCTCACAGAATGCTGTGAGAAACAGCATCAAAAGCTTTTCCAAAATCCAAACAGGGAGCATCCACAGCCTTTCCCTCATCCACTAGGTGAGTCAGCTTGTTGTAGAAGGAGGTCATGCTAGTTAAGTAAGACTTGTCTTTCATAAACTCATGCTGACTGGGACTAACTGGATTTCCTGTATGTGCTGTGTGGTGGCAGTTAAGATGATTTTCTCCATGGTCTTTCCTAGCATCAAGGTCAGATTGACAGGCCTCCAGCTCCCCGAATAGGATAAGCTTGCTAGTCCCATTCAGACTCTGATTAATTGTTTATATTTATTACGCTATCATTGATGTTCTTCTATATCGTGTTCTGTTTTCTTGCTTGTCTATCTCAAACAAACAAAATTTGCAGTAGAGAAAGATAAATGGCTTGAAAAAAATACCATATGAATATTCAGTGGGAAGCCATAGAAAACATAGAATTCTCTTGATTAAGACTCCTAGTGCCCATTCTTTTGATGCTTGTTCTAATGAATTAGTTTATCAGTAGAAGCTTTCCTAGAAAAAATCATTTTTAATTGTGTATTAAGTATATTCATGACAATCTAATTTTAAAAGTGTGTACTGGAAATCTAATTATAAAGGCTGCAGTCAGCCAGTCGTGACATAAAATATGAAATCATATAACATGTGGCTTGTGAGTACAATCAAATCTAATCAAAACTATTTAAAACATCAGTACCAACTACTTGTGCTGCAAGTGGCTACAATTAGCAATTTATCTAGATTTATGTGGCAAGATTTTGGTAGCAGAGGCACTAAAGGGTTTTGTGGAATTAAACCAAAAGCTGCCCTATGTCAGACTCAGCCAGTTCCAACAAGCTCCAAAAGGAATATGCCAATGATCAAAGGTGAGGATATACTATAGATACTGTTTGCACCTCTGTGATAACATGTATAGAATGGGTAAAAAAAATCTGTGCTGCTGATGTGCAGTAAGGGAATGAGAAAAAATGTGACAGAAACAACTTTCTAGCACCAGGATCTCTGAAGAAGCATTATTCTCCTGCATCCTATGATAGTCCTTGGTGAAGCCCATACAGGACCAGGTCCACACTTGAACCGCATCCTGTGGAGAGGGGTGCACAGTGGACCAGGAAGTCTGACAGGAACATCAGACCAAGGGGAATCCATGGTGGAGCAGTCCATTCCAGAATAATGGACCCCATGGTCCATACAGGTACAGACCTGTACTGGAGCACTTCTTGAAGAACTGTAGTCTGGTGGAAGCCTACATGGGATCAGCTGTGGAAGGACCGCATCCAGTGGGAGAGACCCCATGCTATGGCAATAGAAGAGAGTGAGGAGGAAAAAGTGGGAGAAATTGTTATGGCCTCCCCATAGCCCCCCTTCCCTTGCACAGATGGGAGGAGGTAGAAAAGCCAAAAGTGAAGCTAAGCTTCAAGGTAAAAAGGTAAGACATTTTTAGTTTTTGTTTCTCACTGTTTTTCTCTATTTTTAGATGTTGATAATTCTCATTCCTCTTCCCCGCAGTAAGTTTGCTTTGATTGTGACAACAATTGGTGAGTGATTTCCCTGCCCTTGATCCTGAGTCTTTTCAATCTTATTCTCTTACCTTGTCAAGCTGAAGAGGGGGAGTGAGAGAGCAACTTGGAGCATATGAGACAGAAAAAAAAACCAGATTAAATAGATAGTTTTGCATATCCTTAGTCCTCTATTGGTTCATGCAAACACAGAGACTCAATATGCACCTTCCATTGCAGTGGAAAACTATATAGAATAATTTGTACCTTTGGATGTCATAGTCTTGAAATAACAAGTAATACCAGGGGAAGGAAGATGGCAATGAGAATGTAAGGGGAGGGGGAAAATCTTGAAAAAAGTCTGCTTTTCAATATCTGGTGATAATTAACTTTACCTTCTTTCACATGGCTCTTGTGTTATCACATATGGGACTACATACATGGCATGAACTGAATCAAGTAAAATTGAAAAATTACGATTTCTGAAACGGAGATAAAGTATGATATTGTGTGTTGTTCAATTCACATCTCTGTTGCAATTCTTCATGCCTTTCGACATGGAAATTTCTTCTCTTTACTCATATATATATAAATATATAGTATATGTAGTATATTTATATAGTATATAAAAATATATAAACATATACATATAGTTTTATTTAAGTAAAACAATTTTAAAAGTCACCTTTTCCTCAGTATTTTTAACAAGACTCAAATATTCTTTTGAGGTAAAAAATCTTATAACTTAAAGGCACTTTTTAGACTAAAAGTGTCAATGTCAGCTAAGGCCTTTGACAAAACATCATAGAATTTTTTACTACGAGCTCATAAAATCGTTCACAATAAACTAAAAGGTACATCTGGCCTAGTAATTCAGCACCAGTCTTGCAAATCCTTTAGAACATGCTGACCTTTAAGTATGAAAGAAGTTCTGTTGACACTAATGGATTTTGGAACAAGCCATAAAAAGAGCAACCATCCAAAGTAGCACCTCACATCACCAGAGAACTACATCTGTTCACTTCCTATACCATTACCACAAAGAGCCAACCATTCATAAAGGTTACAATGTCATTGTGAAGAAATTCAGGGGTCAGTGGTCCTGCTTTACAATCAGTATGTTTTCAGAAATATAAAACCAGCTACTGAGTTAAAACATAGTTTGATCTAGTGTGGGCCTACAATCCCCTGTCATGGACAACGATCTAGAGATAACTAACTGTGACAGTCTAGAACTTTATCGCATGTACAGTAGTAGCACTACTTGATAATTATGCTCTTATTTCAGATGTAGAAAGGGTAGAAGTTGGGCAAGAAATCTGATTAATTTAAGTTGGAAATACTGAAGTCAAAACAATTTAATATACCAAGCAGTAGTGATACTGTGAAGGTAAATATATCTTATTCCTATTGGACAAAGTATTGGAAATTCTTATGTTAGGACACCCTTGTTTGCAATGTCAATTTTTCTTTGACTATAGATAAGATAGTTTCATATAATTATTTTTATAATTCAGGTAGTTACTTCTCCACTGAACTACTGTGCTAACTCTGGCTGGAGCGAAGTTAAATTTCCTCACAGCAGCCCATTTAATGCAATATCTTGGAGTTGTGATTAAAATAATATTGATAGCACATAAACCTTTTAGCTGCTGCTGCTGGACACTGCTTGAGCAGAATCAGGGCTTTATTTCTTCTCATTTTCCTTCCCAGGCAAATAGGATCAAGTGAGCAAGAAAATAGGTGAGAACGTAGCCAGAAGTGCTGACTCACACTGGTAAAAGGGATATTCCATACTATATAATGTTTTGTCTGAAGTCAAAACGCCACAGTACACACCTGATGAATGTATGGTTATTGCCTAAGTCTTGTTACAGAAAACCTTGCAGCCAGTTCTCCAGCAAAACTTCACTGAAAATGCCTGAAGTTATTAAGGGAAACTTATTGTTGGCATCCATTAGGCTGATTACCTGATTGTTAGATTATGGCAAGTACTAGAGATGCACAGAGATGAAAGAGTACTGTTTTGCTATAACCCTGAATGAAAAGAGGAACAATTTCATCAACCTGTGTTATCAAAAAAAATTGCAATTTTCTGAAGTAGCATTCACCAAAACTGATATAAACTGATAATTTCACAGTATTTCTCTATCCATTTTGAAAAAGAATTACAGAATTAATTCGATCCTTACCCTATTCATCTATGTAACCTACCTACATATCAAATTGTCACTCAAGAGGTAGTGACACAGCTGGAGTTCTGATTTATGCTGCATATTAACAGATTTCTAATGTTTCTATAACATTACAAATAATAATGCTAATGTTGCACAAGCTTTTAGAATAGATTGAAAAAATAGTTACATCTGTGTATAATATACAAAATATGCAACTCCATCTAAATGGACATCAAATTTTTCTCCTAACATTTCTCACTGCCAACAAAATACTACTCTTATCTTTATGAGAAGTCTTACTAAAACAGAGAGGAAAAAAAAATCTGTCTATGCAAAGTCTGTACAATGTGAGTGCTCTGTCACTTACCTAGTATTGTTTTCCATGACCAGAGAAAATGGAACTCATTGACCTCAATTTTTTGCTACAGCGTTTTTCAGTCCCTAGGGTGTTGTTTATTCTCTGCTTTATTAGAAGTTAAAATAATTCAAGACTGTTCCTGACCTAGCTTTTAACAGATTTTAGTGTAACAATGATTCATGAGAGAATTCCAGCAGAATGGAATGAGCAACTACAGTTCTGGGATGAGAACAGGTCACTGGGACATGAACCTACCAGGAATTAATATGATATTCTTCCAACTGATGCATCAACTTAAACAACGCGTTAGGCATTGCCAAAGATTCACCAATAAGAAAAGGAACCTTCCCTTACATTTATGTTATCTTTGCTACCTTTCAAAGGCTGAATTTTGTTTTGCTAAATTTCAGCAAGTAACTCCTTTATCAATTGGAAATTTATGTTAGACACCTCTTTAGCAGATCTGAGATCAATACAACTTTTCTACATCTTTATACATGAAATAAACATGATCCTGTCAAGCTAAAGACTCCAATGTGTCTTTAAACCACCCTTGACTATACTTATTTTTCTACAAAGGAAAATAATATACTGATCATTAAGTTGTAAAAAACCTGAAATAATAGGTAGCAGGTTCTTCGTAGTTTTGTATGTATGTTAGGAGTGTAATTATCAAGACGCTAATTACAGATTCTAGAATGTAAAGCTAACATTTTTTTGTTTGCATAAATTTGAAGAATTTAGGTATTGCTCTGAATTATGAATGTTGACTGTGATTCCTCAAGGGAATACATTCTAGCTGAAAATAAGGCTCACTCCATCTCCAGCTTGTAAGCAACCTGATCACATCACACAACTTTAAACTATATATTCTCCTAAAAAAAAAAAAAAAGGAAAAGGTAGCATGGTCCTAATTTACAGTGATGTTAAACCAACACTGTCTTCTGAGAAGTTAAAATGGCAAACAAAAGCAGAAAATATGGTCTCAAGAATCCAAAATTATTCAAAATATTTATTTGAAACATCACTTATGCCATAACTGTAATGTTTCAGCAGCTCAGTATATTTCAGTGTGAATTCTCAGGTTTCGTTATTATTATTAGCTTGTTTTAAAAATACTCTCAAATTTTAGACTACTATCAATATATATTTGCTCCTTAACATTCATCCCAACTGACTCTAGATGACATTTTCCAAAGAACTGAGAACAACCAGGCATGAAAATCCTCCTTTAAGCACCTTCCGAAATAGGCTCCCCTCCACTCTTTTCTCTTTTCTATTGAAAGGTTTAAAAGATCAAACTCGGCGATATTGAGCAACACTGTCGTTCTCTTTTTTTTTCTACACTTTTAATTAAATCAATATTTTGTCTCCTCTGAATAAAAATTAATGCCACAAAGATTTTTGCTAAGACTGAATCATTTCTGTATATTGCTCCAGAACTAATGTTTCCACAGTGGTTGCCTGAAACACATTTGTCTTTTCTCTTCTACTGGAGAAAAGAAGGAAACAATACAAGGACCTTGTACTGTTTTCATTACTGTGAATTCATAATTCTCCATTGTCATTCTCAGGTCCTCTAGAGCACAGAGTCTGTGGAATGTTCAGCCACTTATTTTTGTAGTCATTTGAGGGGAAGTAAATTTTCTTCCCCATTATGCCCCTCCACGCTTCCAGAAGTATTTCATCACCAAAAAATCTGAGACTCTGCCTCTTGCTACAAATGGATTGAAATCCAGCACTTTCAAATGGGTCCTTGGCAGAGTATTTAGCTTCTTTCTTCTGTTACATTATTTTCTATTATAAAGCACTGTGAGATATCCTATCTGAATAACACTATGTAAGTATTGGTGTTGTTTTTGAATCAGCATTATTCTCCATGGGTGCCAAGCCGTAGCAACACATGGAGCTTTCACAGTTCAGTACCCAGAGTCACATTTTTGAGGAGAAGAGTTCTAAATGATGCATAGTTACCAGTTCCCTGAAAAATGATTGGTTGCAGAAAAAAAGAAAAAAAAAAATCCACAAATGCTCTTAAATTAAAGAAAAACATATGGTCATTAAATACTGTCCAGTTTTTAAACTTGGCTAGTGATAAAATAGTGATGATTTGATTTGATGAGCTTGAATCATACAAAGGTAAGCTGATTCTTTTTTAAAGAATGCTGACTTCTTACAGTCTTGACAGTGCACTGTACTTTGTTTATATTAGTTTTGCCAGTTCAGATAAGAAAATGATTGTATTGACCAATATAAAGAAGAACAACATCACATAATTGCAATTTTTCTTCAGAAAATGCATATGTATTCTACTGTTACTGGCACAATCCTTTCTACTAAAGGTTTTTGTATTCTACCAGGCAACTGTTTTAATACAAAAATATGTTGACTAGTACAAATAAAACTAACAGAAACTCAGAAACTAATCTCAAACTTTGAATATTTTCTTCAAAACTCAGATGCAAAAAAAAACAAATAGCAATGAAAAAAAGCAAACAACAACTATAATAACAAAGAAGTAAAATTCTGAGACATCCAAAACTATGGGAAATGGGTTCCACTGGATTACAAAAAGATTTGAAACTCTTGTGTTCCAGTTAGCTCAACAAAAGACTTCCATGAGGTGAAATCATACTGAACAGCCTGGCTGTTTCTCTGAGTCATGCCTAGATTGATGAAGACACTAAGAACAGCTTAATACACAAGAACTCTGCAAGGATAGCTGTTGCAATAGACTAGCAATATTAACTTGTAATAGAATTGCAATGTCATATGTCTGTATAGAAAGATTCCTTTGTTTTTCTTTTTTTAAATTGGTGTTAAATTGTTCTGAAAGAATTATTTATTTCTTTATTTAAAGAGGACAAGTAGATGTAATGAGGCTATTGATATGGAAGACTGCAATTTTTTCTCTGTAGGTAAAGCAAAGGCAATTGAGATAATAGTATGTATTTCATGGAAAAAGAAACATATAACATTAATTTGATGAGTTATTTGTTAAAAGTCTTTCCCTGACTAACTTTAATAAAATTCATAGGACCAAATGATAATGTGAGTGGTT
Organism: Tragopan temminckii; assembly: GCA_028571105.1. NCBI lineage: Eukaryota > Metazoa > Chordata > Aves > Galliformes > Phasianidae > Tragopan > Tragopan temminckii. The sequence continues at coordinate 140,785,052 of JAOWBP010000001.1, forward strand.
ACTCCAAAAATAATCTCACCCATGTACTTCAGAGAAAACTCCTTAGATATTCAGATCACTTCATGAAATTTAGATGAATGGTTTGCTTTTCACCTGAATTTATAGGCACTCTTTATGGGTTATCAGCTGCCTAGTGGATTCTCCATTCTTTGGACCTGATCCAGCAATTTCATCTTGGGTCAGATGAATGCTACAATAGTTGGTGTTTATATTAAGACACTTTTTCTATACTGGATATTAAGAAAAATTTCTTCCTCAGTAGGGTGGTCAGGTACTGGAAGGGGCTGCCTAGGAAGGTGGTTGTGTCGCCATCCCTGGAGATGTTAGGAAACATTTAGATGTTGTACTAAGGAACACAGCTTAGTGGGGAAATGGTGATAGCTGGATGGTTGGACTGAATGATCTTGGAGGTCTTTTTCAACTTCGCTGATTCTGTGATTATGATTCCTCTTAAATCTCTTTCCTGTAAGTCTGTAAGTAAAGCTCTATCAAACACACAGTCACAGTCTATTCCAGCAACTTGTGACACTTACTCTTGATGAGGTGTTCTGTTGCTCACCCCTGAAGGCCTTTTGGAAACAAGTAATGCCTGTTTTATAGGAATATATTCTTTTTATTCAGAAAGTAGTCAATAGGCATCTTCTAATTTAAACAACTAAGTCTGAATTTATTTATTTATTTATTTATTTATTTATTTATTTATTTTCACCACAGGTGAACAATAGTCTTGAGGATTGATCCTTCCTGTCTTACAAATTATTTATGAGATAAGGTAAATAAATCACTCTCCAGATGTTCTTATTTCTTGTTATTGATTAGAAACAGAAGAATTAGATCAGACTTAGGTCTGATTTCAGGTGCAATAAATCAGTTGAATTGAATCCTACCCTAAGTAAAGAAATTAAACTCTTCGTGATTAAAAAAAAACTAACCAACTTATTAATGAGTTCCAAAATGGCTTTTTCCTCTTACTGTACTGTTGTTTCACTTTCTCACATTCAGTAGGCCACTCTTAAGGACAGATCAGGTTAAAGATTCCCTCAGTGGGACAGTTGGACACAAATGCAACATCTCATCTCTAAATGCGTTAATACTGTAGGAGACTCAGGCATTGTTTCTGCCTGTATTATTTTGTCTTTCCCTTCTTTGCTTTAGGTAGATAATTTTAACCTGAGGATGTCTTCAGGGTGTAATTCTAAAACTCAGCATATCTTTACAGTGTTTGAAGAAAGGAGAGGATTTTAATCTATTTCAAAATGAGAACTGTTACCATTCTGATTTGTATGGTTTGTCATTTGGGGGTAATATAAATGTAACACACTTTGAAAAGTCTGTATCTCCATCATAATAAAGGGAAATTTTAATACTTGCATTTTAAGTTATATCAAGGACTCCCAGAGTAAAAGAGTGGATATGAAATCTAACTAAATTAATTAAAGTTCCTTTAGGAAAAAGAATCATGTTTCTCCAGGGAGGAATTTCTGTACTTTTAATAAAAAAACATCTGCAATTTAAAAATAAGAAACACTAGCTTGATGGTAATTTAAAATTTAATCGTTTATTTTGAGAGTAAGAAGTTTTTGTTCATTAACAAAACACATGACTATGTTTGTCATATTGTCACTTGCCAATACCAAGTTTAAATGGCTCACAGGCTTGTGCTGAATGCCTACTTATCACAGAAATCTCTTGGCAGAGGTAAGGATATTTGTACCCACAGAATCTTTACTTTCCAGTTCTATTGATTAATAGATTTATCTTCTTCCTTATTACTTGGAAGCATTAGATAATGTGGATTTAAAAAAAACAAAGCAGAGTAGGACACAATAGCCCTCTCTGTATACTGTGGTCCTCATGGTATGTTAAAGCAATATCACATGTCAGAGTCAATACAGGAAGGAAAACACTATCAGAGAAACCCTGGGAATAGCAACACTTGATGCAATAATAATTCCTTCTGTGACTTTGAATAGTAGAAAGGAAATGCAAATATCATATCTTATTTTCTGAAAATCAACATATGTCTTATGGTGCAGAAAAGACTCCTTTGGGATTTTTAATAACAGTTAATACAGATTATTATCAGAAGAATTTATGTCTTCCAGGAATGTTTTCAGAACAAAACCAACCAAACAGAAAGCTCTTCAACCACTTAACAAAAAGCACTGGCATTTGACCTTCATTCAGTCAGTTAATCTTAAGTCCTTTAGGAAATTCAAGACACTTCTAAGATGTGGTTCATCTCACTCTAAAACAGAATCAGAAATACAAATGATGAATGGCACTCTGGCGGTGTGTATTTCTCTTCTTTGGCTATAAAAGGGCTGCTGACGGTGACTTTGATAGCAAACTTTAGATCTCTACACTGAGATTAATCAAGGAGATTCACTCTGCCTATGAGACACACAATCATGACTGTGCCACATTTACCCTTTTTCAGTGAAAGAACACCTGAGCTATGGAACAAGACTATTAATCAGGTATCCAGACCTCTATTTTAACATTATCTTTAATATAACACTGACACTAAGAAAAAGGAAGAATTTAAAGTGCAACAATAGAATTGCTCTGTATTCCTGCAGTAGACTGGTTTTGAGATTTATGGGGCCACGTGAAGAACAAAATATGTCATGTTAAACAGAAGTGAAAGTATCCATCTGAAGAAGGAGAGTAGTCTGTTCCAGGTAGAGCTCAAGAATTTGCATTAAACATTTGCTGTATAAAACAGTCATTACAAGCACTCTGCCTTAAGATATTCACCCAACATAGACTTTAATGTTCATTTGTTTGTTTGTCATTGCTTTTCTTGATTTTTTATTTAAGTTTTATTTTGCTAATATCCTATTTAAAATCTGTAATGTAAAACTGTAAGGTATCTCGGTGCAAGTCTTAGCATGCTGACATTCTCTATAAATACTTTGTTTTGCCATTGATTACATAGGAAGTATATGCATCTTCCCAGTTAATTCCATATTGAAGTTTCCCCTTTCTCTAACTTCCATATTTTGCAGGTCCATTGTCTACCTGGCCTCTCTTGGCCATCCTATACAAAACTGCCCTTTCTATGAATCATCTCTGCCAAGTTTCTCATACTGCCAAAGTTATTTCAGCACTGATAACTTACACAAATGCCATTTGGCACTCAGCAAGATCTGTCAGAATTTTCAGTTTATTGGATACCCTCTACTCTCCACTTGGCTCCTTCTCCTCAAATAATACCATACTTCCATTTATAATCTTACAGACATAAAGCAGAACAAGCTGGCAAGAGCTTATGAGAAAAGAAAGGAAACATCTGAGAGTAAATGGGATAAAAAAAAAAACTTGTTGAATACTATTCTGTTTCTCTTCCTCTTTCAGTTTTCCTTTTCTGTTTGAGTCTCATGTCTGTTATTCCATTGTGCTACCTTATTCCTTTTAAAAATATATATTATTTTAAGTTTTCAAATGAACATTAACAAACTTTCAGTTTAAATATCCAAAGCTCCTGACATTCTCTTCTAAGTCAGGAACATATGAACTCCAGGAACATATGGTCACTAGACTCTCAAACCTGCCAGAGGCCTATATATAAGCAGATGTGTATATAAGCATCCCTGTTTAAACTGCAGATTTCTTAGATATTAATATGTAGCTTCAGTTTCACAACAGCAGTTACAGTTAAACTTTTTGTATAACTAGGAAAGATAGGGCCAACACAGTCAATGATATTTTATGTTCTGGCAATATGTAAATTCCTGCTCACAAACAAGACTTCTTACTAGAATTACGCTAATCAGTTTGTGATCTATTCTTAAGATAAGCTGCAACAAGCAGGCCTTCAAAGGAAGGAAGCCCATGAATAATGGCATGTCATCTGGCACAAGCCAAAAGTTATGTACTCAGGAATGACCTTAGCATGTTAATCCATTTTCAAGGAAAGCCAAACAGTCACCTACCTGCACTGCCTCAAAGGCTGACCCACTTAATTTTCTTCCTGGGAAGCACCTCGCCATTCTGCTTTGTCTTCCAGACTAAAGTGAGTAGTTACTTACCTGTGAGGCACTTTACCAAGTCTGATGAATTACTTCACAGGCTCACCCAAACCCATACTTGTCTAGAAGGCACTGTCTTTCTATTGACCTAATTATTAGGCAGACTGCAACAGATACATATCATAAGGTGTGTGATATAAATTATATCTAAATATGACTGTAGCTTTTGATTAATAATTCATGTTTAAATCATCTTGATTTTTTAAAGTAGCAGGAAATTTTCCTTCAGAAGAATATCAGAATATTGAATATCTTACAAGTAAAATCTTTTTACTTGTTCAGTTTAATGACCTTTATGTTGCAAAACATAAAAGAACAGGCATTTACATTTCAGATTTTCAAGGTCATTGTGACGTTTAATTTATGATCATAATTTTCTTTGTAATCTTCATTTAGAAAGAGTACATTTATAAAGTAGTGGGACTTTGCTTGTTTTCTGGAGCTCACTAATCTCTTAAAAATGAGACATTGAACAGACAGCTCAAATTTCTATCTTAACTTTATCAATGACTGCAGAAAACATAGCAGTGAATTTGGTAGTGGAGAAGTCATATCATTTAAAAGCAAATAATGTAATTAATAAAGTATGTTAAAAAAGACAAGTGAATAATTTTAGTAGTAAGAGTAAGATTATGAAGATTAGAGAATACACACACACACACAAAAAAGGGAATGGAAAAATACTGAGATGAGAATTTTTCAAAAGCATTAAATATGTGTCAAGAAGGAATAATTATTCTTTCTTTAACATACCTGATCTTTTTCTGTTAGCACTGAGAGTGCACTATTCAGCTATTTTCTTCAAACTTCAAAATGGAAAGAAGAATATTTATTTAGAATAAAATTTCTTGAGTGATACAGTCCCCAGGTTTACTGAGTCAGACATCAAGTACTTGCACATACACAGTAGAAAGTATAGTAAAGGGATTTAGACACATGAGATGACCAACCTTCAAAGTAAATAATTTATTTTCAAGGTTATAGACATGAATATCATTACAGAACAGGCAAACAGGCAGCCCAGAAACTGCACCTGAAATCAGAGAATACATCGGAGAGGGATGGTCCAAGTCACAGAAGTCAGACTATGACAGCTGACTGAGTGGTAGCCTGTCTATCTGGGATCCATAAATAAGAAACTCTTAGCACTGCAGCCACAGTCACACAAAAAATTATTCCATGGTTTTTCTCTCTTCCTTAGATTAGTTCAAGGTGTAATTCATTGCCATAAAAGTTAGGTGTAAAACCCATCCAAACAATTATTTCCAACTAGATCTTTAGGTTGTTTTTTTTTTTTTTTTTTTTTTTTTTTTTTTTTTTTTTTTTTTTTTTTTTTTTTTTTTTACATTTCAAGTCTCCTTATCCTAAAGGCTTTCAATATCTGGTCATGTGAATCTGTATCTGCTCATGCTTTCTACTACTTTTTATGATGCCTCAAAATGCTTACCTAAATCACATTGTTCGATACAGATCAGTATTCATTTTTAATCATTCCCAGATGTGATACTGGTAGTAAACATCCTGCTTCTCTGCTTAGAGTAATAATTATAGCAATTTGTACCTTGGGGATAATGATTTATTCTTGCTATTACTGCAAGCACTGTTACCACTAAAATTATTCATTAATGCTTGTCGGTGGTTTTACAAACTTCCAGAATATCAAATTAAACACATTGAACTACTTGGTCATTGCAAACACTGCTCAAAGGTAAACTAACCTGACTCTTTCGCTATCTAACAAAGTAAGTGAAGAAAAAGTACTATAATTACCAGAGTGTTCCTTCTTTATCTCTGGAATCAGATGTCTAAAGAGAGAGATTTGAGTTTTCTAATAATCAGTATTGTTGAGAAATTGGAATCTCCATCCTATAAAATTTCTTGTATTTAATAGATATCGTTTATTTTCTTTTATTTATTTGTAAGTATAGAAAAAAACATAGAAAAAATAAGTAGGTTTTGCTCTGAAAGTAATGTCTCCTATTTATTTCCGTGGAAACCATAACATATATAAAAAACTCAATAACATTATTTGATAGATCAAATTCTCAGTTACAAAACACTGTTGTTTTTTTTTTTTTTTTTTTTGCAAAAATGGATAGTCAGCACAACTACCATTTTTGGTAGCAATGAACAAAAGCCTGTACACCAGGCTCAAAAAAATTTTCACCCATAGAGGTGACCCACTGTCACTGTTGCCACTGCCGAAACACACCACCCACCATCTCACTGCATTCGTATTCACTATTTGGTCTCCAGAAAACATTCAGCAAGTGTCAATGAATGTCAGTGGGTGCCATTCCTTCCACATAGAGAAATTCAGTGGCACACATCTGCTTCATGTGCACTTCCATTTAAGATGCCATTTTGTCAAACTGCCCCTCTGCTGCCATCTGTCACATCAACAAAATGCAACAATATTGTTGGGAAGGTTCAGCCTCTACTGCCATACCATCAACACCTGCCACTTTATATCATGGGCTGCCATAATGAAACAAGAGACATTAATTTTGGATCAGCACTCATAGATTAAAAAAAAGTAAAATACACACATTTATTTCCTTTCATATTTCAATGATACAGACTTTTATTAAAAATATTTAAAGAGAAAATAATTCTCCATAAATTTAACACTCTCTTAATTCATAAATTAAATGTTCTTATTTGCTGTGTGTCACACGTCTTGTGCTTTCTCAGTTTTCGTTTTTGACATCATAAAAAAGTGAGTTTTGTATCTTTGCATATATATTAATGTTCAAATATACCTTCAGGGTTGTTTCTTTGAAACAATTGTTCAAATAAATGAAATATTTATAAGGTAAATAATCATTAAAAAAATAAAGTGTATGGAAAGTTCAGGTCAGTTTTAAAGAACTGTATTAAAAAAATAGTGCACTTTTAAGATAGAATTTAAAGTAAAAGAAAAAAAGAAATCTTGAAGAGTGAAAAAATTCAGCTTCACTTTGTGTTTAAAATCCCTAGGAGCAGCACTTACAATCTGTCACTTTATCACTCATGCTTGAAGTACTTTATTGCTTAATCATGTGATAGTCTCTGCCTAAACAATATATGAGAGAACGAAGAAAACTGTCTTCTTCAACTCTCACTAGAGTACTTCATGTGAGAAACTAGAAGGTTTGGTCAATATGCTTTGGCTTTTCTACTGCTTCTAAAACTTCTGTAAAATTCAGAAAGTAGTAGTGAGAAAACTCTCCTCCATCAGGATTTTTCTCAGCCCACTTTTAAACATGATCCATAATTTGATCAAATGCTCTTGGGCACTATTAAATAGTAATAATGAACTTCACCTAAAGCCCTTAGTAATTTTGTTCCACATTTCTTTCTCTAATTATCCACTATTCCCTATTTATTATTGCTTCATTCCTTGCCTTGAGGCCTTCTAAAAATACTAAGAATGATAAATTAAACAATACATTTTGGCACTAAGTTAACCAGTGGGAGAGTTGTAATTTAATGGGTTGTCTTCTGAATTAATTATTTCTGAATTATTTAATTGAAGCTTCTAAACAAAATTTCTTGACACTGAAAGCCAAATCTTCCTATATCCTCCAGCAAAAGGAAACCAAAACATTAGAAACCCATCTTTAAATTAAATTCACAACGTGTCTCTATGCAGATCAATAGAAGCTTTCTATTTACAGTTGTACTTAAATTTTTGCTAATGAGAAGAGTCTCCTTTGAAGGGTTGAAACAATTTTTTTTTCAGAGTAACCACAGAACTGTAACCATCAAGCAAATGATACTCCAGAGTTAATGTTCACCTCTTTATTTTTTGAATAAATATAGACATTGTTTTCTGTCTGGCATCTTTATACTTTTCATACAAAAATAAATAAATGAATAAATGAATAAATAAATAAATATAAATATAACTGTTTTTTCTTTTACTGCCAGAAGTCTCTGTTTACACCCAGTTCTTCCCCTCCCCCCCCCTTTTTTTTAATTCAGTCTCTCTATAAATCCACTTGTTCCCAGTTTTTAAAATAAATATTTTAATTGTTTTGCAGAACATGACATTTAGATTAAATGCTAAATAGAAGATGGTATTTGTGTCTAGCCAAGTTCATATGGAGCAACCAATATTGAAACTTTCTGAGACAGGGTACATAAGGCTGTCAGTGCATACACTAGATGTGTTTTTCTATATTGATACTGAAAGTCCTCACAAACGAAATAATTAAACATGCTATGCAACATGTCACTTCACTGGACCAACACAAGGAGGAGAAAATCAAATTGTGTGAGCCTTTTGGTACAAAGCCCTACATATTGCAGAAATGTGTTCTTTGCTGAACAAGAGATAATGCAATTCCTGCACTTAGTAGACATCTGAATGTTACTCTCTGTCCTACTAATTTATTTCTCTGAGTAGATCTTTGAATACCACTGTTTTCATCAGTTTGTTTCTTTGTTTGTTTGTTTGTTTTGTTTTTTACTTCAGAACGTGTTAGTTTTTCTGTTATCTTTGGTGATATGGTTCTGAGGTACCAGAATAATATTCCATTATTTACCATCCTAATAAAACTCAGTGTGGCTCACTTTAGTGCAAATTCACTAGCTGCTAAGTAACCACAACAGCCAAGAATACAATCTAAGAAAGCATGTCCTGCTTTCACCAGTTAAGTGGTAAATTATTGAAACTGTTGTTGACATACTTTAACATATATTAAGCAGGATGGTCTCTTTGAATTCATTTTGTTTCTCTAAACTATTCTAGAGTGTATCTTCTGATTTCAGGTTAATTTTAAGACAACCTTGAATTAAAAAGGCAAAGTTTATACATTTTGTTTAATACAGGACAGAGAAAACAACAACACAAGAGGTGTGTGAATACATCAACTAACATTTGGCAACTTATCATTTCATTTTGTCCTTATCACTCCCAGATCCATATCTGCCCCCTTTACTTTGCCAGGAGACTTGCACCAAATATACCTATGGATTTTGTAGCCACTATCTCATGTACTGGAGAAGAGGCAGTGAAATCCACATTTATCTCTTAATATTCCACATTTTCATCTGAAGACTAAGATATGAGTAGTGTTGTCTTTAGCAGTTACTTTCCTGGCATAGGAAGAAGATGGAAATACAGTGTTTGGAGAAGCCAAGCTTTGAGGTCAGGAAACAATTTAAAGCATCTGAATCTGTAATACTGTACTGACTTTATTGACTGTTATCTGAAGCAAAGTGAGAACCTTTGATCAAGGGCTCTGCTTAGTGTTGGTCTGGCTATTCTCCTCCAGCCAAATCTGAATTTCAGTATTCCTTAGAGCAATTTTGGTTCAAGAAGGGTAAACAAAGCCACTAAAAAAACACCCAATTATTCTTGCTGCTACTTGGTAATAATCCTCTACATTTCATAATGTTGATGAGCCTCAAGATTAAGACAGATAACATGACAGGTAGAAGAGATATTTATGGTATCAAGACTAATGATTGTATGCTCTCTGGAAAGACAGTGATGAAGAAGGTCTTTCCCCAGTTTCTGAATTTTAAATCAAGGAAAATTTAGTTAAGAACAGATGTCTGTGGGAGAACTTTCCAGAGAGGTGAGCAGAAAAAGCAGTAAAAGATGTGGGAATACAAGAAAAACTGTTCAGAACAGCAGCTGTGGGGCAAGATAGACAGCATGAGAACCAAAGCCACCTCTAGAAGAAGAAAGAACGTCTCACGGCTCTGATTGGATAAGCACTTGCATGAACGGTTGAAGAGTGTTTTGTAGAATGCTCTGTTGACATGTAAAGGTGGATGGGAAAGTTGTAGGGATGGGTGGAAAGCTAGAAAAAGAAAACTTGTGAAGTTATATAAGAGATGTGAGAAATTGTAATAAATGATTTGGATCGTTCACATCTGAGTCCGTGCATCAGATGCTGCAAAAAGGGACACAGTAAGCTGATCTTTCGGCATGTTATAAGAGTATGCTTTCTTGCATCTAGGAATACCCAAGTCACAGCAGTGATGAAAAGAAGGAAATGATCCAAAGCACCAAAAGACAACTGAGTGACTTTTCTATTCACAAATTGATAGACTGAGAAGAAGGAAGGAATAAAAGATCTGTCTTGTGAAATTGAAGAGAGGTAAGATTGCTTTTATTTAATTTGACTGATAATGACACCTGCAGCTTTCTCTGTTTTAAAGAATCACTCTGTTCCAGTATCTTATTTTATGTTTCAAGCATATCTTTGATCTAAAGCCTGGAAGCAAATATGAAGATTGCCTTGCTGAACAACTTCATAAAATAACCATTTTGCCCATGTTTCTCCAATCTCTATGAGCTGCTTAGAGGCAATGGCTTGATGACTATCTTTTCTTTTGTTGTTAGTCTTGATCATGCAGGACATAATTAGTGATAAACTTCCTCTAAATTCTAAATCTTCCAGGTCTAGCTGATTAAATCTATAATGACTTCATTCTCTTTAATAAGCCTCCTTAATACGTCTTCCTTAACTTGAAGTCTGGAAGCTGTTAATCATATCTATATTATGTGTAGATGATTTAGCCTCTATTTAACCTTCTTTTTAAAAAAACCTGGCACATGTTTCACAATGAAATAGCTTACAGGGACACATAATGTCAGCTACAGCCAATAAAATTATCTCATTTTCTGGAAACTAATAACATTTGTCTAAAGAATTCAGATTACATTAACTATACATGATTAGTTTAATACATCTTGCTGCAGAGAAAATAAGGGTAAAGCAGGAAAAATATATTTTTAAAAACAGCAAAAAAAAAAAAAAAATTGAAATACTAGCCACAAAACTATACATTCTTTTAAAAATGATAATCCAAACATTAGAAGTTATTTTAGTTCAATAAAACTAACATTTGAACAAAAAGTCAACATATGGAAAAATAAATAATTTTCAGAGTATTTTATTTACTACTTGTAACTTTTTATCCCTGTGTAAAAGCAGTTCCCGTTTCCTTGTTTAAAATCATAATTCCATAAATACAACTTTTATTCTATGCTTTGATGTAATATTTTACATCAGAATTTAGAAGAGTACAGGTACTCTTCATTTGCTTTTCTAATGTCCTAAGCTGCCATATGGGCTATTACTACAGAACCTACTTCTCTCTCTCTCTCCCTCTCTCTCTCTCTTTCTCTTTCTCTCTCTATCTACCTGTCCACCTACCTACCTGTTATGTTAGGGAGGGAGATGGAAAAGACCTGAGATTCATAGAGAAGATTTCAAATAAAGATTAAAGCTATTTTTGTAGTCAGTATAATTGGTATTCAGAAAACAAATCTTTCTTGCAATTTGTGGATGGTTTTACCACTAGCTCTTTCAGCATAGGTTTGAACTTTTTCTTCTTTAATTTCATTGCAAGATTCATGAGCTGAAGCCTGCTACATTTTCTATTCTATTTTTGCATTTTTCATTATCTTGCTGTCATGTACCTGACATCTTCATGCAAATGTACAGAGTGACCTGTTCTGTTCACAGTCATTCAGAGATAAGTACTGTAGTTATTTAGGAGTGAATGCAAAGACTAAAGTAGTGTTTGTAGTCTCAGTGTGGATTTTTCAACTGGAACGACACAATAAGACATATTTATGCTCTGTATAGAGTTTTCTATTCAGTTTGTAAAAACTCGGTATTAAAGTATTGATGGGCTCTTTGTACATTAATGGGTTCTTTGATCATCTTAAATCTCTCAGTGTTCAAATTGTACAAATAATAAGGGCATTTTAAAGAATTCAGAAAATTTGTAATATTTTTGTGTATTGATAAAATATAAATCACTTAGAAAATTATTCAAAACACATAATCAAATCCATTTTGACTTAAATATCACATACACTAAATTAAATGCTTAGAGGCAAATGTTGTCTAGTTCTTTTACTAAGAAAGTCAGAGACAGATCTTCATACAGGCACAGGCTTTTTTGTTATGATATAGTCAAGGAAGAATTCTTGTGAAAATGGCTGTGTACCATTTAACTATAATTAATAGTAATATCCACGCATCTATCTAGGATTTCCTGAGCAAGAGTACCTATTCAAGTCCCACAAAAAATATGAAAGCGATGTGTTTCTGACATATCTATAAAGTGAATTCTGAACTCCATACTGTCCCTGATGTGCTGTTCATCTGTAGACTTTGGCAAATGGTAGGGGTCAGAATGAAATACTCATATTTCACCAACTTAATTCAAAGCAAATACTGTAGTCCTATTTTCCCAAAGAATCTTTATAACATTTTGTGAATGGAAAATAAGAAAGATGCAGTATTAGGCAATTGAATAAAAATTCCAAATGCTTGAAATTGCTCTTAGAGAATATGTTTCTTATTAGATCAATCTGTGAAGTAGGAGGCAAGGATCAAATTTGATTTCTACCATCATACTTTTTTATCTAGTAAGGAAACTTCCTTTAACACTAGGATGATCACTCTAGTAGATGTACTGGGAGGTCCTAAATTTTCTTAAAGTTTGGAGATGATTTTCTCACAGCAGTGGACACCCAGCTCAGCAGGCGAGAATATCCAAATCCTGAAGAGTGAGTTTGTAGAGTGGAAATAATCCTAAGAGTCTGTGCCAGAAGATCTAACCTATCTTTCATTGTTATTGAAAATCTTAACAGTGTTCTGCTCTGCAGTCTGCCCCTAGAGACACATCCTTTATCCCTGAACTTAATACCTTTATACCTGACTGCCCCGATTTTCTTTTCTGTGGCCCTCATATTATGACATATAAGGCAGTTTAAATAAAGGAAAAAAGCTAAAACATTTTCTTTGTCCTGCTCTCTGCTATAAAGACACTGGGGAGTCATATCTGGCCTCTGAAGTTTAATTTCTGCATCAGTAAATTAGAATGAGTTCCAGTTTTTCCTTGGCAAAGATTTTTTCTTCCTTGTCTGAACAAAAAGGAACAGTCATTAATTACATATTATGGACACATTAAATTTCCTTAGCAGGAACTCCTATGTGTGGTAGGCCAACAGTTCTCTTGTATTTGTTTATTTGCTGAAAAAAAGTGGTATTATGTTATGATTTCTAGAATGAACAAGAGAATCTGTTATTGGCATGTTTCTAACTTTATTGTATGATGTGAAAGAATCTTTTTTGCTTAGTATTGTTATCCTGAGGGAGGTAGAGAAAAAAGCAATAGAATAAGATTGACTGTAAATCACTGAGGACTCTCAGACAGCCAGATCTCTTGCACGGCTCTGCTGTGGGGAAGACTAAGGTGGTATTGTTTTATTATTTCTGTTTTCAAGATAACGTGCTATGAATACTAATGTTAAGTGACAAGTGTTAAGTAGGAAATGTAGTATATGAGTAATGTAGAGTATATGACAATAATAAAATGAGCTTGTCATCTGTTATTTCCATCTTTTACAGAGTAACTACATCTAATCTATAACAAATTAGTTCTGTTGAAAATGGTGAACATGCACATTGCATTGCATTATGAGTTCAAATTCTTGGACTGTTCGTGTTCTTCACTAGGCATGTATAGTGTCTCAAAGCAGTGGAACAGTGGAAAAAATCTTGTGATTTCACTTCCAGTCAAAATTTAAGAAGTGATACAGCTACAGTGTCCTTCAAAAAATCTTAAAAACGAGTAAGAAAAAAACTTTATATTTTCTCCTAAGACACATAGCAATAGCCGTGTATAACAAGCTATAAGAAATGATAAGATAGCTTATATTAGGCACCTATTAAACGTATGCCAGAGAAAAAATCATTAAAGGAAAAATTACAATGATGAAGAAAAAATAGATAGAATTTCTTTTGCTGAAAACCCATCCTATTTTTGCAAACTATTAGGTGTCTTTAAATAAAATATTTTACAATAAATATATGATAGGCAAGGTTGGAATGTCATCTGGTCTCACCTTCTGCTACAGGTTACGTCAGCTTGCTCAAGACCTTGTACAACTAAGTCTCAAAAATCTGCAAAAATCGAGATTATCTAGCCTCTCTGAATAATCTGTTCCAGTGTCTGATTATCCTCACTCTGAATGTCTTTCTCCATCTATCTGTCTATCATCTTTCTGTCTGTCTGTCTGTCTGTCTATCTATCTATCTGTCTACCTATTATTTAACTATCTATAACTGGAATTTCCATTATTGCAACTTTTGGCCTTTCCCTCATGACTTTTCACTTTGTGATTCTGGGGGACTCTGTCTTCTCTGTAACAGTCCAAATACAGAAGAATGCAACATCTTAGCCTTGTCAACGTTGAAGAAACTCACCTTCTTCCACCTTTCTTTATGTGCTCCTATATCTTCATCATTTTACCAACTCTCTATTAAGATTCATTTCATGTATTTGGTAAGCCCAAAGTGGAAAAACAGTCCCTCGGGTGAAGCCTTAGAGATGACAAGCAGAGGAGAGCAATCACTTCACTTTATCCAATGATTAAATTATTTCTAAAAGAGTTAGCCTTCACTGAAGCAAAGACTCATTGGTGACTCATGTTCGGCTTATTGATAACCAGGACCACCAAAATCATTTCATACAAAATAAATGTCCTGCCTTCACTGCGGCATTAATGAGCTATTCCATTCCAAGCACAGAATTCAGCATTTGTCATGGTTAAACTCCACTAAGTTTCTGTCAACTCACTCCTTCAGTTTTTAGATGTCCCTCAGAATGGCAGTTTACTAAATGCACCCCAAATTTTATTTCTTCAGAAGACTCACTGTGTTCTTTCCTACTTTCCATGTTGTTCATGAAGATCTTAAACAGGATCAGTCCCAGTCATAATCCCAAAGAAATACAACTCATAAAGATGTCTTTGAATTGTTGACTACCTATGAGCAAATTTTTCACCAGTCCAGTCAATTTTGTCAGCCTCATTCTTTATACTTCTAGGCCATTTCCTCCCAGTTTGACTTCAGGGGTACTACAGGTCACCCCACTGCATTTGTTCACTCAGCCACTCATCTCCATATAGAAAACAATCATAGTTAACAGGCATAATTTTACCCTTGGTAAATCAATGCTGGCTATTCCCTGCTACCTTTTTGTCCTTCACATGCTTGGAATTAGCTTCCAAATGGATTTTTTTACATTTTCCTCAGATACAGTCTGTATTACACTGGATTGTCTTTACCTTACAGAAGATGGCATAATATTTGCCTGGGCCTCAGGGGACTCCTTTGACAGGCACAGAGTTCTGAAGATAACAGAGAGGGACCTTGAAATGGTATGTGCCAGGTCCCTCATCACTTCTGAATGTCTTCAGTCTGTATGATTATACAGTTTGTTAACATGGTCCCTAGCTTCATATTTTTTTCTGCTGTTACACTGTGCTTCACAGTTAGACATAGGAGGCATGACAGCAGATACTCCAATCGTAGATTGACAGAAATGAGAAAAAGAATATCACAGCTTTTCAAGTCTCTTTCATCAACAAGTCATTACTAGTTGGCTTAGTTGGCTTATATCTTCTTCGTGTTTTCCTTTTCCTTTTCCTTTTTTTTTTTTTTTTTTTTGTCTGCTTTTTTTTAAAATCTATTTCTGTTGCCACTACATTTACAGAAGTCCTGCTTCTTGCCTTCCTTTCTCATTCCTCATCAGTTTCAACTACAAGTGAGCTTTAGGCCTAATTCCAACTGAACTGGATCTGATTGGGATAGAATTCACTTTCCCTACAGTAACCCATATAGTGCTGTACTCTGCACATGTAGACAGGAGAATGTTAATATTACACCAATGCTTTGACTGTTGCTGAGCAGTTCTGGTAGAACATCAGGGCTGTCTCTCCAATTTCCCCTCTTCTCCAAAGGTCAGCAGGCTGGGGGTGGAGGTAGAAAAGCTGGGGAGGAGGCACAGCTGGGACAGATGACCTAAACTGACCACAGGGATATTGAATATGTCATGTTCAGCAATAAAGGCTGGGAAGGATGAAGGAGAAAGGGGGAGATCTCGTTATGAAAAAGCTCTTGTTAATTTCATTGTTACTCTTTATTTCAACCTATGAAGTTTCATTTTGTTTTGTTTTGTTTTGTTTTCTTTTTTTCATTGTATTTTATCCTAGCGGATTTTATCAATGATTTGATCACGAGGTCAGTATTCAGTGCCTACCATGACATTCTCCTTCAGTCATCTCTCTTTAAATATAGCCTCAAAAACAACTGATCAGCCTGTCACGCATTCCATAGCAAATGTTCATGTATTTAATCCACTTCTTCAAATATAGTTCAACTTTCCTACTTCCTTATTTCTCTTTTCAATATAAACCCATCACAACATGGCATCACAACATGCCATAAATTCCATGACTGCAAGACAGCAAATTTAACCATTTCAATAATATTAGAACAAACTTTGTTTCTCAATTATCCAGCTTTCACAAAATTTTTTTTTTTGTCTCCTTTTCTCTCCTATTCCACAGTCAATTTCACTTCCCTTACAATTCTGCATTTTCTAAATATAAGAAGTCAGTTCTTATCTCTGAATCAAACAAAACTCCACAAGCTACTTCCCGAGAATAAGCATAACATTTCTATAATTTGTACAGACTGTTTCTTCAGCAAGTTCACATACCTACGTCATGAGACAAATCTGTATCAAAACACAATGTGCTATATTACAGTCACCTTTTTGATACAAATTATCAGAAAAATATTTTTCCCACATTCCTGTATTCATGCTTACATTTCAACTACTGTTAAAAAAAAAACTGTGCTTTTAACTTTGTTCAAAAAGTGAGGCATTATAACTCCATGACTTCATGCACATACTTCAATCTTGTTTCTAATCTGTGAGAATATTAAAGTGAAGATACCACTACAACCCTTCAAGAGTGTGGAAAAAATTTGTCTGCAAAATTGGTCACATTTCAAATAAGAAAGTGGTACTAATATAAAAATATAGCAACTTTTTGAGTGGCTTCTTTCAGCCTTGGGTTTAGGAACTTCTTACTTTTTTACTGCTTCAATCTGTATCTATATTTTTGAGAATTAACTGCAAATATTTTTTTAAAAACTGCATTTTAAAATTATGTGTCTTATCATGTAGTATACTTAATGATTTAGTGGAGAGGTTTTATTGCTCTGGTCTGAGCTTTCATTGAAGGATGTCTAAATGGATCTAGGGTACTATTCAGACACTTAGATCATCACTTTCATGCAAGCCATTACAACTTTTCCTTTTTTAATTTTATTGTTTTCCATTCTGTTTATGAAACTGTTCAGTCTGCCACGCTTTCACATTTCACATTTTCACAAATTTAACACTTTCACAGTCTATACTTTCCTTAACTTAAATAAAGTTTTAAGTTAGGCTGGTGGATAACATGAATTAAAAAATGAATGAATTAAAAAAAAAAAAAAAAAAAGGAACAGTATTACTTTTGTTTTAACTAAAAATATTTTGAATTGAGCATGAGTAGGTAGAGTGAAACTGAATTAATTAAATTAAATCTTAGCCTCTCTATTCCAAGATATAAGCATGTGAATCATTAGTGTGAAATTATACTTTCTAATGTGGTATTTTTTCTATTTTGCTTATCACCTCTACTGAACACCTAAGCTGTTTTTGACCATCTGTGTTTGTTATATCCTATGGCTAGTTTGAGAACTCTTTAGTAGACTGTGTAGCTTCACTTCTTGATTCATTGAATGGACAGAAGCAATTATTTTATTTCCTTAACCACTCCCTTTCCATTTTCCTGTCTTAAGGTAGAAGAAATACTTTTTTTTTTTTTTTTTCCCCATACTTTTTTTCCACTTATTTATATTGTGTGATACAGGCAACCAGTGAAGAATTATAGATTTCTGTAAAATTACAGGAGATAGATAAATCTTGCCCTGAAATATAGACGTTCAGACAGATTGTGATCTACCTTGACCTGAACATCAAACAGTTATATATCTGATATTTTAATGGATTTTTTGTCTATATAAACAAAACAACAAACAAACAAGCAAAAAAGAATACAATCAAAAAATATAAACATATATGTATATACATGATAAAATCCTATTAGCTACCTTTAGAAGATAAATTGTGCCATTCTAGGTACAATTCATTCATACAACTAAAGATTCATTCATTGTACTCTGGAGATATTTTCTGCTAGACTGTGAAACAAGACTTAAGACGGCTGGACTACAGACATTTAACTTTTGGACTTGCAAAAAGAGTGAAATTAGTTTCACTCTGTCTAATAGCTGATAATGGTGTCATAAATTTGAAATAGATTACACTTATATAGTCATATGCTTAAAACAAACAAACAAACAAAAACTTCTTTTTTCCTCTTAAAAAAACGGATGCTAGACAACAGCATTGAAACTCCTGTCTTTATTTTTAGAACAAATTTGGAAATCAAATTTTCTGATAAAAATGCAGTGTTTACAAATTCATAATATATACAGCAGTATTATGTGTGAGTTTTTGTTTCTTTGTTTTTCGTTTATTTTTCCATTTCAGAAGATGAGGCTTCTATAAATTTTCTTGATAGTTAAAATCCCATGTTTACCAGCATATATATATTTATAAAGTATTTGGTTATTGATTAATTACAGTATGCCAAAATAGTTTAATGTCTTGTCTTTCATTGTAAACCCTGTGAGAGCACTATTTGTAACAGACCGTTAGCACATACAAAACAGCAACAGATTATATCATGACTATTATCACTACTATCTGTGACATTTTTATTGAGCAAGTTCTAGATTGCCAGATGGGAAAAAAAGAGAACTAACAGTTCTGTAGAAGATTTAGTACTGGCTGTATCAGTATGCCAAATGGTTAACACAGGGCAGAGAGAAGAGAGAGAAAATAGATAGTGCCATCTTATTAATCAGTGTCTTATTGCTAGAATAATCAGGGAGGAAGCATATAGGCTGGCTTCCTCTGACATGGAAAAAGTTGAGGTACTCAATAAGTGCTTTGCCTCAGTCTTCACTGGTGAACAGGCTCTGCATGTCTGCCAGGTGAGGCACCATCTAGCTGAAGATGAGAGGAGCAGATTCTGACCCACTGTAACAGTGGAAAAATTCTGAGACCTTCTCATGACTCTGAATGTATATAAGTCCATGGGGCAAGATGATATACATCTCGGGATTCTGAGAGAGATGGTTGATGTGGTTGCTGAGCCACTCTCCATCATATTTGAAAGATCACAGCTGTTGGTTGAAATTCCCAGTGATTGGAGAAACGGAAACACTACTCCTATTTTTAAGAAAGGGAGAAAGGAAGACACAGGGAACTACAGGCCGGTGAGCCTTACTTCTGCACCTGGGAAGATCATGGAGGAGATCCTCCTAGAAGCTATGTTAAGGCACATACGAAATAAAGAGGTGATTCGAGACAGCCAGCATGGCTTCACCAGGGGCAGATCTTGCCTGACCAATCTGGTGGTCTTCTATGATGGAATGATGGCTTCGGTGGACAGGGGAAAGTCAATGGATGTCATCTGTTTGGACTTCTGCAAGGCCTTTGACATGGTCCCTTCACCATATCCTTCTCTCTAAATTGGAGAGGTGTGGATTTGAAGGATGGACTGTTCGGTGGATTAGGAACTGGGTGGCTGGACACAGCCAAAGGGTTGTGATCAATGGTTCTGTGTCAGGGTGAAGGCCAGTCACAAGCAGAGTCCCCCAAGGCTCGATCTTGGGACCGGTGCTCTTCAACATCTTTCTCATGGACATAGATGATAGAATCGAGTGCACCCTTAGCAAGTTTGCAAACAACACCAAGTAATGCAGTCAATAAAATAGAGGGAAGGGAAGCCATCAAGAGGGGCCTGGACAGGTTGGAGAAGTGGGCCTATGAAAACCTAATGAGTTTCAACAAGGCCAAGTGCAAGGTGCTGTACTAGGACCGGGGCAATCCCAGGTATTTATACAAACTGGGGGAAGAGCTCCTTGAGAGCAGCCCTGCAGAGAAGGACTTGGGGGTCCTGGTGGATGAGAAGCTGGCCATGAGCCAGCAGTGTGCACCTGCAGCCCAGAAGGCCATCTGTGTTCTGGGCTGCATTAAAAAAGGGATGGCCAGCAGGGAGAAGGTGATTGTCCCCATCTACTCAGCTCTTGTGAGGCCCCATCTGGAGTACTGCATGGGGGCGACAGTGATAGGTCATAAATTTTAGGTTTATAAAGGTTTAGGTTTAGGATATTAGGTGGAAGTTTTAGGTAAGATATTAGGAGGAAGTTTTTACACAAAGGGTGGAGACACAATGGAGCAGGTTGCCCAGAGAGGTTGTGGATGCTCCATCACTGAAGGATTCGTTCATTCAAGACAAGGCTGGATGTGTCTCTGGGCAGCCTGGTCTAGTGGTTGGCAATTCTGCCCATGGCAGGCAGGTTGAAACTAGATGATCTTTAAGGTCTTTTTTCAACAGAGGTCATTCTATGATATATTTCTTGAAGAAAAGGATAGACTTTGACTGCTGAAGAATTTAATTGAAAATTAATATAATATCATTTACAATTCTATAAAGAAATAAATTTGAGTACTTAAATACATTTAAGATGCAAATATTAAACAATTAAAAGCAGATTTAATACAAATCTAAATGACTAGATTCTATGCAGGCTGGAAAGCTATTTTTGATGGAAAGACCAGATATATGTAGGTCACCATCAAAGTAATGCCTCCTATTTATTTCCATGAAAACTACAACAGTTACAAAGAGCAAAACAGTATTATCAATTGAGCACATTCTCAGGTACAAAACACAATTTTTAACATTGTCACATACACTGACCTACTGCTTATTTAAATACATTCAGATGATAATTTCATTGAAAGTATTGATAAGCTATGTTCATATTGAGCTGAACTCTCATAATCTTACAATGACATCAAAGGGATAATATAAACTAGATATACTATACAAACTATATACACAAATGTTTAAATTAACATATATATTTCATTTAAGTTTTGATCGACATAGCACTTTATTTATGGGTCTCCCAGAGTTTAATTCAAAATAGTAAGGGACTGAACAATGTCACATACAAAGAGAATCTGAGAGAGCTGGGACTGTGACTTGAAGAAAACATGCATTAATGAGAACTGCAATAGGGAATATTTTGAGTAGAGCCTGGTTTTTCTCAATGAAGACTGTCAATAGGACAAGAGGCAATGTCACACAACTTTAACCATATGAAATTCTATTTAATAGTAAGATCATTATTATTTATGTTTAATTATAGTTACATTCCAACAATTGAAGATGTTTCACAGAGAGATTGTTGAGTCTCTGTCCTTGAAGGCATTGAAAAACAGACTGGATATAGCTCTGAGAAAGCTGCTGTAAGCTGACTGCTTTTAGTAGAGGCTTGGACAGTTTGCATGAGTACCTTTCAGCCTCAGAGATTCTGTGCTTCCATGTCTGTGATCTGACAAATCCTGTTTTCAGGATCGCTTGTCCAATTCAGTAGCTCTCCCTTTGTTTGTTTGCTTGCTTGTTTGCTTGTTGCAAACATTTAGAAGACAGATTTTGCTCTGTACAAACATTTCAGAAAGAGCTTTAATTAATGGAAGTAAAGAGACTGATGTGCAAATGAATGTTCTTGTGTTTGATTACACATTCTTGAGTGCAATTATGGGAATTCACTTCAAAAAATACTATCATGCCCGTTCATAACGTATATTCATGTCCACTGGAACAATTCCTATTTCAAACCTTTGAGCAGATCTAATCAGCTCCAATTTAAAAGAAATTAGCTTACTAGAAATATATGTTTCCCTTCTTCCTCCTTACATATAAAGGCCACCATAATTACCAGAATACCATATTAGAAGCAGTTATTCAAGCTGCTATAGCTTAATTTTGTGTACCTTTAGCTTACCTTCAGTTTTAAATACTGCTTTTCACATAGTGTAAACATTGTCTTGTTGGCCAGACAATGACAGAGATTAATTTTTTTATCAGTTCGAGTGGATGCCCCTTATTTAATTTCTTTGTCTCGCAAGTCCAAAAGGGGATGGGAGCTGAAGAACAAGAAAATTCTTTAGAGGAACATAAAACTATACAGTTCTTGGCTAAGTCCCACTTTCATCCTATTTCAACATGAAAAAAAGTGGAACTGGGATGCAGTCTACCTAATATATACACCTAACCATTGCTTGCACTTTGTGAACTCTTTAAATCATTCCAACTAGAATTAGTATTACATTCCCACAGTAATGAAGTCAGATCCTAAATGAAAATGGGCAAATATGTTCTGCGGGGAAAAAACTGTCTGTTCTGTTCTTTTTTTGTGCTGGCTGATATATCAGCTTAATCATAGACAAAAAGAAATTGTTTCCTTGAATGCTTCTAGGAAGATGCTGTAGGTATCCAAAAGACCTTGCACATGTATATTTGGGATTCATCTGGAGTTGAATACCTGATACTCAAAACAGTTGCTTAAGGACAGGCAACTAATGCTACATGATACTTTAGTTCATCTGCATGGAGATGGCAGATAGAGTGCTAATGAAGAAAGATATATATATTTGTGTCATGAAGCCAAAGATAAGGTACTCACTCCAGCACTGCACAGCTCTGTACAGGAATCTAGTACGTCCTGACTTCTCTCAGATGATTTACTCTTTAAGCTGCTGAAAGTGTACTGGGAACTCAGATATCTTGTTTATCTGCATTGTATGCAACTGAGTGGGGATCTGAATCCCAGCTCATTGTGCATTATAATTGAAGATTAGCGAACGAAGTGCAAGTAGATATGACAGCGCTGTAAGGCATGATCTGAGAACTTTTATCTTTACCAGATACCTGTAAACATGAACAACAAAGTCCTCTGGATATTGTTCTTTGATCCATATATTGAAACTTAGAAATAGTGATCTCAGCAGTTTAAAAAAAAGATTGGAAGCAGAGTCACAGTGAGAAAGAGAGAATAGGTACAACAATTTTTATCATATTTGTTTATGAGGTTACTGTGTAGATATTGGGATGAAAGAAAGATCTGGGAATGACACTGAGGAAATTATTATCAGTGATCACACTCCAACAAATTCAGAGTAAGAAAACTTAAACAATCTTCAGCAATGTTTAGAGGCATAACTTTTATGTCCTACAACTTACGCAAAGCTCTAGAACAAGGGAGCATTAATACTGCGGAAAGCTATGTTTGTAAATAATTCTAATTTACCTGATGGCTATAATATACATACATACCTCTGTAATAAGCAAAAGTTCTGTATTTTCACTATGGACTACTTAGTGAAGTATGTAAAGAAACACAGTAATAGAAAATCAAATTCGATTCATTTGTGTTTTTTGTTGGTGGTGGTGGTGGTAGTGATGTTTCAGTTTTGCTTAAAATTCTTAATTTACAGTACAAAAATTATTCATGATAGTGACAGTGACTTCTTTGGCAACAGTCCATCATGAAATGAAGATGTCACAATTAAATGTCAGGTTAGTCTTTTCAGTGTCTTAATAAAAATAACTCCTGTAGGGTTAAGTGTAGCAGAAGCGACTAGGATTATCATACTACTGCCCACAGTCATCTGTGTGAAGTGTTTCACTGTAAATTAGAAATATATGTTCTAACATAAATACATAGCTGCATTAGACAGTTGGGCATGACTTTGTTTACTGTGAAAATATATATATTTCCTCGCTCACTTGAGGACTTTTAAAAAGGGCTTATTTTTTATCCCATCTCTAGTGCTTCAAAGCATGAAAATATTAAAATACTTGTGATATCTATTTGTTATTGTGCATTTAAGAGGGAAATAATCATTTGCCCTCTTGACTGACTTCAAGACAACAATTACACTGAATATTTGAAAATGTAAGTATACTACAATCAGGTAGTTTGAATCTCTCTATACAAAAGATCATCATTTGCATCTCATAATATGAAATTCAAAATAACTACTCTATTACTCAATCTAAATGATAATGAATATTCCTTTCTAATTGCTGTCCAGCCCATTTACTGCACAGAAGTAAAATAAAATCTGAATACGTTATTTGATCCTCTGTAGGGTTATCTTTGGCTAGCTGTCAGATGCCCACCAAGATGCTCTCTTTCTCTTCCTCTTCAGCAGAACAGGGGAAGAAAATACTGTGAAAGAGCTCACAGGTTGAGGAAACGATAGGAAAATTGCTCACTACTTACCATCATAGGTTGAGGAAACAACAGGAAAATTGCTCACTACTTACCATCATAGACAAAATAGACTAAATATGGGAAAGATTAATTTAACGTGTTGCCAGCAATGATAACAGAATGACGGTGGAGAAAAAAAAATAATCCAAAAATACCTTCCCCACAAGCCATGTCTCCTCCTAATCTCAGCTTCTTTCCCAAATATTGTGACTTCTTCCCCTTACCAATTGGTGCAGAGAGAGAGCAAATTGGATACGTGGACAATTCCTACCACTTTTTCTTTGACACTCCTTCCTCCTCATACATCCTCCTCCAGTACGAGGTCCCTCCTAGCGGATACAGCCTTCATGAATTGATTCATGAACTGTGGGTCCTTTTCACAGAGTACAGTCCTTCAGGAACAGAATCTTCCATTATGAACACTCATTTGGTCACATCTCCTACCAAAATGTTGGCTCTCCGTGGGCTACATCCTCATCAGGCCACATCCACATGCTGCAGTGCGGGCTTTTCCACAAGCTGCAGTGTAGAAACCTGCTCTGAAGAGGTCTTCCATTGGCTGCAGGGAACCATGGCTTCACCATAGTCCTCTCCATGCACTGCAGGAAAGTTCTGCTCCAGAACCTGGAACACCTTCTTCTTCTCTGCCTTTGGTGTCTGTAAGGCTGTTTTTCTCACATTTTTCTTTCTCTTCTCTTTCACAGTTATTGTGCAGATTATTTTATTTTAAACTTAAATATGTTATCACAACAGCAGCATTGCTGATATGACTCAGATTTGGCACCAGTGTGCCCCTCTTGGATCTATTTGTGTCTGTCATGGTGGTAACTCCCAATCTCTTTTCACAGAACCCACTCCTGTAGACTCACTGCTACCAAAGCTTTGCCACAAAAATCCAATACATCCTTCAAGCTGTGATATCGTACACCAGAGACAGAAGGTGAGTGCCTCCCTTGCTTCCACCTCATGCCTGGGGTGGAAAATTTTAAACTTAAATTTGAAAAAAAAGTTATGAAACCTTTGTGAAAAATTAGGGTAAGATCAAACTCAAGTCTTAAAATAAAAAGAGTGATTTCTAAGTCTGAGTTGGTCTGTTACTTTCCTTCATAGTCAGTGGAAAGAAGGAGCTACTTTAAAGAGCAATTCATCTAATTCTGAGACAAGAAACTGCAGTAGGTTAGATGAATCACCTTGAATCCTTATTCATGGGACTGCTTTGGTATACAGGCCTGTGGCTATGAAGGCAAATGGGAATGTTGTTTTAGATTAAATGGATAGATGGCTAAAGTTAAATAAGATTAATCCCATCCTTAATACCTAATGTTTTGTATGTTTTCCACATCATTCCCAAGCCTCAATATGTTGACTACAGTGTTCCAACACTAATCTAATTCTTAGATGATACATATGCTATTTATTATGTGAGAGTGGGTGGTTAGACTTATTGAAGGAGAAAAGAATAAGAGTGGCAAACTACAGAGATTTATCCCCATGCCTCTTCAGAGAGCACCATATATTAGAACTGCCTTAGCAACAGAGGCATAAAATTGCTGAGTTGTAGATCTGACCTGAGCTGGTATGAACAACATACAATTCTCACTCTGTTTAATTCTCCTTAGTTAGAGAGTTGCTCCTTCTGATCTGAGAATTTTAATAAGAAGACTGTATGGTAGAAACCCAGAAATAATTAAAAAAAAAAAAAAAAAAAAAGAGAGAACAGATAATACATAGATAATACATTCAGAGAGCATGAGTGAACCTGTGACTTTGTTTTTAATGAATTGCTGCAGATTTAAATAACAGTTTAATATATACCATTCAAATAAGTTGCCTGGTGAATAAGATGCCAGGAGACTTTGCTTACCCTTGCATTTATTTCCTACTTTATTTCTCAGTTAGAGGAAATTATTTAATATTCAAGGCATCTCAATGAGCAAAGTGTATCGTATATTGTTAATAGTTGGAGATCACTGCTAGAAAGAATTGTAGAAAAAGCAGATATCATTCCTTTTTTAAATGAGACTGATTTTCTGACAATGAAGGGTATTATTAGAGGTCACCATGTTGTCTATGATAGTCCAGAGGATTGCTTATACATCTATTCACTGAACAAAGTATATTGACCATTTACTTTACATAGTTGTTGATTAAAAATGCATGAAATACAGTTATCTTGAAAATATTAGCAAGTGCTTATTGGGCTTTCTCAGATATTTTGAAGTCTATTCAGTTCATGAAAGGCTTGTGCCAAAATTAACCAAGGGTCCCCGCTCCATCATAATTTTTCTTACAAAATTTCACTGCTTCCTGGAAAATGAGAAACTTCAAATATAATGGTTATTATATTCCTTATGAAATATAACAAATAAATTGTCAAATTATTTTCCCAATTCTTGTTCCCTTTGCATATATATATTAGGGACATTAAACTGCTGTAAGCCTTCTTGCCCCTACCTGGTCTACCTACAGTACTCCTCCAACTCTAGCCATGAGCCTAGGAGACCCATTTCAGCCCAGTCTGGAATCATCAGTCCTTGCCTCAGCAATGCTGCAGGAATGATAGACCTTGAATGATAGTTCTTTCACAGCCTTGTTCATTCTGATCATGAAGTACCTTGATTTGGACCCAGCCTGTCAACTGTGGACACTCCATCATTGCTTGGCCACAAAAAAAAAAAAAGGCCCTGAACCTATTGGCTTTCCAGCTTGACCTCAGACTATGACAACATCTCTACAATGTGTTCTTACGAGATGGACTATTCCTTGGCCTTGACCACCATCTCTTTGTCTGTCCTGACTGCCTCATTGGATACTGTGGGGCAAGGCCAGCTGTCCCTGGGATTTTCTCCTTGGTGCCTTCCCTAACAATAAATCATCAGTATTTATACTCAGTCCTCTTTATATTAGGATGATGGGTTGTTGTGTTGATTTTTTGAGATGCATTAAGAAACGTAGGATTGGCCCTTGTAGGGACACCACCTTGATATGCAAAGTAACGTATTCTCAATAGTATTCCAAGAACCATTTAGTAGAAGGCAAAATAAATCAAATTAAGCAAAAAGGCGGCTATAGTCTTGTTGTACTTTCTTTTTTTTTTTTTTTTTACTGACAAGTGTATAAATAAAGGACAACTTTTCAGTAGTCAAACCTTCTTTGCATTAGACAATAACAGTCATTTACTATCTAGAAGAAAATCCATAACCATAGCAAACCAAATACATGAGGCAAATAAATAACGCTTAGAAGCATGTTCAAAGATTTCCTGACTTTACTCAAAATTTGGAGAAACACTGCAGTGGAAAGATGAGCTTTTATTTCTCTAAATGCTTTCTATATTAATAAGTGGGAAACACATATTGATGTGAAAATTTTACCAAATATGTTCCCAGAAAACCACACAAAAGAGAGATACATTTTGAACTATGAGTATTGATTCAGCCCGTATTTCAGCTGAGATCTTCTTGACTGTGTGCACCACTTTCATGGCTTAACATTTGTTAAAGTCTGTCTTCTCTATTCCTCTGGCAAAAATTATACAATCTAACCCCATTATTTAGCCATAGCATATAACAACTAGTATCTGTCTACCAGGAAGAAAATATTAATTTAATTTTGTGGCTCAAAATTACATGCTAGACATGTAAATTTCTTGTTTCTGTGTTATTTTTCATCCATGTTAAAATCCTTATCTAAAGAAATGAAAGAGCTTCCTGCACTTTCTACTTTTAGAAAATATAGAGATAATTGATTCAAATCATAAAAAAACAGTATATTAGAACATTAGCCAAGAAAATAAAACTTGAAGATTTGTAAATTAAAGTGTGCTCTTACTGGCCATGCAAAACCAAGAATTTTGCTTTTATCCTGTTTATAATATTGTCATAGTATTGAACAAAAGAAAGTTGACATATCTGTAATCTCTAGTGAATCTGATAATCCTTTCCCCTTCTGCTGTCCAAAAATTAACTTGTGACGTGATTTGAGGTATTGCTCTCATCATTGCCAAATGTCTGACAGGTTCAGTATATATATTCTTTACAAATGAATAGAGGTTTTACACATTCAATAAAAATCCAGCAATATATGTATTTATATCCCTTATATTGATGTGCACAATCTTTAGATTCATACAGTTGAGCTGACATACATTTTCTTCTGAGCTCTTAGATTCCTGAAAGATTAACCCAAAAAGGATTTGTCCATCACAACAAATTATATATTTAATATGACAAACAAAGGGAATTTACAAGGATAAACTTATTTTTAAAAGCTTTTGTGTGTGTAAACCTGGCTTTCTGTTTTTGACACTATTTTAATATGGGATAACTGATAAAATATTACCATGTCATCTTTGTTCCTATTAGAATATGAAAGCAAAATGTAATTGCCATAAATTACAAAATACAATAGACATTTGTATGGGAACTGCTGAGTCACGGCCTGAACCTCTGATTGATCACCTGGGGCAAGCAATGAGTCAGCCATGGGAGCACAGATGAAGGCAATTCACCTGTGCTGCC
>JAOWBP010000001.1:140815597-140826555 GCA_028571105.1 Tragopan temminckii
ATAATATCTTATAACAAATTGAGCCAGGATATTTGATGATAACCAACTTAATTACTTACAATTCAGCAAAGTCAACTTCCTTGACATGAGGTATTCACAACACATACCTAACTATCTCATTGCATACAAAAGTAGTGATTTAGAGTTTTGCCACGTTTTTCATTACTGTGTATTTGCCAAGATATTCATTGTTATTCAAGTGTTGTCACCTGTCATTCAGTGAAATCGCTTGGCTGGCACTATGAAGCGTCATTGATCTTACATAGTGTGAAGGAGGTGGCATAGCTTATGGTTTCTTCAATAATTTCCTGAACATAAAAACTTCGCCAAGTTGTTTTAAACATCTAGGTGATAAGGCAATAGCTGATAACCCTCTTTTGTAAAGCAAAGGTACTAATTCCTACCAAGACATTAACATCAAAAGAGAGAAGGGTTTTTCAGTTATAAAGGTCTATCTGATATTTTTCAGGGATGAAAGAATACTTTAAAAGTGCAAAGAATATTCTCAAACAAGTAATCTTCTTGAAGTACTAAATCATTCTCTAACAAATGGTATAGAATTAAACTTAGTCTTAAGAGATAAGAATAAAACTTTTTATTTTCATAAGAACTAGTTGAAACTCCATTTCTATGCACAAAATGTTTTATTATGTTTTGAATCTATCAAAAACGATCAAAACTGTCAAAGATTTACTTCAAAGCATACTATGCTAATAAAACTAAACCAAATTCTCAGTGTTTTCTTAAGAAAATTCAACATTTTGGAGATTCACACTGCTTTGGATTTTTAAAATCTGGTACTACATATTTTTCAAAAAAGGCTTTACCTTAAATTTAAAATCATACTTGGACTGACATGTTTTTGTAATACATATGCTTATATTGTATATATGCATATAACAATATATAGTGAAGAAAAATGTTTTCAAAATAATTTTGAAACCATCTCAGTTAGGAGTGGGAGTATGAAATTTTTCAATTTTTGAATATTACTTAAAATATTTGGAAGAAAATTGATTTAAACTTCATAATCACTGTTGTGATTTCAATTACTTCATTTGATATTTCAAATGTAAAAAGAATGCATTTTGTTTAATTAGGAAATGATAAACTAAGTGATGTCTTTTGATGTATAAGTAAACATTTAGTAAATGAAAATATAAAATTACAATAAAATAATTTTTGAGAAGTGATTAAAGATATGAAGGAAACAAGATCAGTGTTAAAGATCACAGAATCACAGAATCAACAAGGTTGGAAAAGACCATTAAGATCATAAGATAATAGGAAGGCAACTAATATATGTGTATAATGGCCTCAAATTCTGCCAGAGAAGGTTCAGGTTGGATTTTAGGAAAGAATATTCTCCGAAATAGTGGCCTGGCTCTGGAACAGGATACCCAGGAAGATGGTTGAGTCACTGGCCTTGGAGGGGTTCAAGAAATGTGTAGATGTTATATTAAGGAACGTGGCTTAGAGGGCAATATTGGTGGTATGTGGATGGTTGGACTAAATGATGCTTGAGGCCTTTTACAATCTTAATTATTCTATGATTCTATAATTCAAATATTCTATGATT
This sequence comes from Tragopan temminckii, assembly GCA_028571105.1. Classification (NCBI taxonomy): domain Eukaryota; kingdom Metazoa; phylum Chordata; class Aves; order Galliformes; family Phasianidae; genus Tragopan; species Tragopan temminckii. Next base: position 140,817,177 of record JAOWBP010000001.1, read on the forward strand.
CAATCATTCTATGATTATATATACAATTTTGTACACAGTACATTAACTTTATTTTTATATATATTTGCATACCTGTATCTAGATTAAAGGCATGTTTATTATGTATGTTTATCAACATGTATGTATACAGGCATGAGATTATAAATACACTTTTGTCTATAGGTTCATAGGTATACACTGTAAGCTATTATTCCATTTGTGTTTTCTACTCAACAAGTAAAAGGAATCAAAACAGTCTATTACTTTACAAACATATGAAATGTCAGGAGGAAAAGCTTTGTATTTTTCATAACTTTCACTGTTCTGTATTTAAGAAAAATCTTGGTATAAAATAGACATACACCAATGACAATGAATAAATAATTAATATCCTAGTAGTATCTAAGAGGAACCTTAACAGCAGCTACTAACATTATTTTCAATACCAGTATTTTCTGTAACCGACTTAAAAGAATTCTTAGAAAACTAACTGAGGAGCACATTGACTCATTACCAGTGATTTTTAGATGGGGAAAGCAGAAAACAATACAAAAGCTAATGTTGGGTTAGCACTTTTAAAAAGAAGCAGCATAACATATGTCTGCCAATAAGATATCAGCTCTGGGCAAAACATAAAACTACATTATATATTCTCTAGTTAGAAAAGAATTAAAGCCATATAATTTATTCCAGCAAATATTTGCAACAGATTTCATATCTTTTTTATAAGGCTCCAAATGTGATGTATGAAATGTCATACATTTTTGGATCAGTAAGGAATCTCACTCATTGCCAAGCAAATGAGAACCTTATGATCTTATTACTATTCAACACAGTAAATGGATTAAGAACTAGCCAAACCATAGATCTTGACTTGATGCTACTTGGCATCGATAGTCAGAGGGAAATGGAGGAGGGGTGTGATTTCATATGGCTTATGTTTAGTTCTATAGTGGTTGTCTCTGAAAGTTCACTTCAAAGCTTAATTGAAAAAAATATTCTGAGATGCTTCAGAGCCAATCTAAATGTATGAGGATCAAAGAGGTACCAGATGTTAACAGGCTCATGATGCTATACTTTTATCAAAGAAGAAATCTACAGAGAGAATTGACCAAAATGTTTATTTTTTCACTCAAGAAATGCTCTCATTTAGACAGTAAACTGTTCTTTAAAGTCTTGTTTAGGAGTTTATAATATATCTTAATACTAACAAATATGAAAAGCCTAACATAAGTAAGAACTACTCTTATTATACACGTAATGCAATTGGGTATGAAAATGTTAATTCAGAGAAGACAAAGGATTTAATCACAGAATCATAGAATGAATCATAGAATGGCCTGTGTTGAAAAATACCATAATGATCATCTATTTTCAACCCCCCTGCCACGAGCAGGGTTGACAGCTACTAGACCAGGCTGCCCAGAGCCACATCCAGCCTGGATGTCTACAGTGATAAGTATTGGAGAGATTTTTCATACAGCATAATTTCATATTTTCTGTGCATTCAGTTGCACATTCAGAGAAGAAAGAAGACAATTAGAGAATGTTTAAGGAGATGCTATGAATTATCAGATACAGAACTTATGGACTGGATTGCAAAAAATACCAGCTTCTCTAGGGAAGAAGACTGGCTAATAACCTTAAAGGGACTTTTAAGCTATTTGTGTATGTTCTTTGTCCATGGTGCAGAACATCTGCATGAGATGCAGCAGCTGCATTTCTGGATTTGACCCTGTGAGTTTCTGAATTCTCTATTCTTTAATATACGAGTTAATAGAAATCTAAGTAATGACAGATGCTACCTGAGTGTATGCCTACATTTGACTGATACTTTCCTCCCAATGGCCTTATGTAATTGGCTCCTGTCCATGTATATACTACAGAAATTACAAGGCTTATTGACTCTTCATTAAATCTCATTTACATGTCAGAGTGCTGGGTTAGTCACATATCTCTTTCAGTGGTGTACAAAAGGATCTTGCCATTATTAACTAAAGACTGTGTTTAAGCCAATGTAAACAATTCTGTGTAAAGTCTACCAAAGAATAACTACTTAAAATGCAACTGCTTGAAATAAATGACCAATAATAGAGACATGGATTATTTTAGAAGTCACCTTTCAAGATGTGCTTTTACATTATTTAATTATCTCCCAAAACATTTATTCAAGACTAGCTATGATCTCTACATTGCCTATTTTACTGGTTTAAAATTCCTTCTTTTTTATCTTTACTGTAACTCCCAGGATGGTTGATTGCTAAGGCACAAATAATATATTTTCAATATATAATTATTAAAATATCAAGAAAAAGATCTGATTTTCCTTCCATGGAGAAATGATGTTCTGAAATTTGCTCTCTGAATCATGGAATAGCTTAAAATTGTAATATCATTGTAAAATGTGTTTCAAATGACATATCTGTTTCACTCTGCTGCAGCCACTGGGCAAATGAAAAAACAATAACAAATAATTTATTAAAATTGTATTTCAACTTCATCTTTAAATTCTAGCTATTCAAATAGTGAAAGAATCTACATATAAATAAATAATCATATTTTCTCTGATGTTTTTGTATTAATTAAGAAGTGAAATTAAAAATATGCAAGAAGGTCAGTAACGTCAGAACTGAAATACAATCAAAACAAACACAGAGGTTCACTAGACACCAAATTAATCTAAAATCTGGTTATGAACATAATGCATTCCTGAGAAGTTTAAATTCTAGGTCCTTATCCACATTATCCAAAGTTACAGGTGTTCCCAACAGAGATCAGACCTCCTTATGCAGACAGAGCTCTAAAACTGATGTGTTTTTCCATAGGTCACCCCTTGTCCAACAGTTTCTTTCTTCTGTTACATTTCCAAAAAAAGTCATGAAAGTTATTTCTCTCCTTTAGGTTATGATAAGAAGGGTTAGAGATATACATACCACTGTGTAGGTGAAATAGTTCTCTTAAATACAATTTTTCAGCTGAAAAAAAAATCCTTCAGTGGGATAATATTCACATACACTAGGTAAAGGCCCAACTTAGAGCACGGAAAAAGGCACAGAGGATGGGATTTCAATGCAAAAATAGAAGTCCAGGTCCAGTGCCACAGGTTTTACTGTCTGTTCTTCAATTATGACTCTTTACTGTAAAATCTATTCCCATGCAAATGTCTCAGATGTCTGTAGATTTACAAAAATTATACCATATTCTAGATAACAAGAAATCTCTATCTTGTGACTTGTATTTTTTCTCTTCTAGAGCATCTTTACCTGAATCTGATTGTTCTTTGATAAACTAATTGGGGCTGTGTCATCTGTAAGCCTTCCATTAAGTTATCTGTTACAAATCGTGGAAAGAAAGAAATGTCATACAAGGATCTAGCAAATATCTTATAGAACAATTGTCTTTCTGCACATTTTGCCTCACTGTAAAATGTGAAGGAATCTTGTGGAGGGAAAAATGGAATTAACACTAAGCTGCTTCACATATGATATAATTGAAGAGAAGAACTCTTCAGACTTTCATTGTGAACACTGGTTTTTTATGACTTGATAATACTTTTTCATGTTATTGTTTTTCACAACAGGTATTGATGATTTTATATCTGTTACATATAGATTTAATATGATTAAAATGTTTTTAAAAATTATTTTAATAGGATTAAAAAAATACAGTCAAAACTCTAGACAATAGTTAGTACATTTCATGAGAAAAAAGAAGTGAGAAAAAAAAATTGCCTGTCATTAAGACCATTCAATCCTTCATTACTTTTCTTTATTAAGTTATACTTTAAGGAGCAGTAGTGCATAGATACCAAAATGAAGTGGAAGAGTAACTGTATTTTGCGTGGCTGTAACCTGTCATTTAACAGCATCATAATGGAAAAAAAGTATTCTCCTACATGCTAGTTTTTTAACGGAATGATGTATGAGGAATGTGGAGCAATAGAAGAGATGTTTTGCTCCACTCTGACCTTTTAAAGTAGCAGTGAAGCAGTTAAATAAAATGTGAGCTTGCAATCCTAATAGCAAAACTTCAGAGTGGAAATTCTTGCCAAATAGAATCTAATTATCTGCTGAAGGTATCTCAATATAAAGATGTGTTAAAACTTCACAGTATAAGGATTTCTCAGCACAGAAAAAGCAAAGCTCATAGGGTAAAAAGTGTAAATCTTTAAATAATATTCTCTGTCTTCTCACCTTGAAAGTTTAATACAGGGAAATCAGGGCAGCTGAGTAACTTCATAACCAAATAATGCCTTTTACTTCTGTCTCTGTTAGAAAAATATGTCATGTTCATCTGAAAATAACAGAATAAAAGCAATATTTCTTAATAGGAATTGTGTTTTGATTTGGAGACACTAAACATAACTAACGATTCAGAACAGGCTAAAAATGGTATTGTTCTACTGATTTTATTTTTCCCTGAAAATGATGTTTTGATTAACTGCATTAAATATGTAATATATCCCTATTAAAACATTTCCACTTTTACTCTTCTATTATGAAATAGGAGTAAGAAATAAGAAGATTGTTAAAGAAGCAAAACATTAAGCAGAAAAGACCTTATGGAACAAAAGTTGAAAAATTATTTACCTCTGAAACCAACAGTTTCTAAGTGACCATATGCTATTGCCAAAATTAGTATAGTCTGCTTTGCCTCAGTGCCAAATAGTATTCTATGTCAAACAATATTTTGCATTAGTACAAGGAATAACTTCTGAATACATATGCATTCTGTTGATGTGTTCTGTTGTTTTTAGCTGAAATACAACCACTGAAAATATGGAAAAATAACAGTAGAAAGTTAGCAAACATTTACAATGAGGACATGTTCTGAACTTAAACAGTAACATCATCTGTTGTCACTTACAACATTTGAGAATCTGCATATTATTAAGTTATAGTTTCAGTGCTACAGGAAATTATGTCATGTCTCTTTGTACATGAGATTTTTCATGTCTCTGCATTACCACAAAAATGCAAGCTCAGCTGTGAAGAAATTTTACAAATATGCAGTCTGTCCAGTAACGTAAATAATAAATAAACGATTTCATATATTCCTAACTCTGCAAATTTTGTAAGTAGTCTTTAGCAGTTGGGGACACCATTCAGATATTTTATTTTGACTGCATTATTATTGAGGCCTGTGTTATTACAGTACTGCATAACTACTCTTTCTGGTTTAAAACGGAAAAAAAAAAAGAAAAAAAAAAAAAGTTTTAGAACCTTAGGCTGTTTGAATATTTTAGAGTTAGAAGAGTGACTTCAACTTTTCCATGTGATAATCCTTATTACTTCTTCAGAGTGACTTCCATAACAAATTTCAAAGTCAAGTACAAACATAAATATGAAAATCACATTCAAGACTTCCTTTGATTTTAAACCTATAATCTGAATTATATTGGCAAAATTGTTGACGATGAATGACGGAGTAAAGTTTTCACTTCTTGTGTTTTCTTTTGTCAGTTAAAAATTTCCTTTCTAAAGATATCCAAGGAACATCAATGACTAAGAACGCATTTTTTTGTTTTTGGTTTTGGTTTTTTTTCCAATCCATTTATTCTTTCTACAAAATTATAGTCAGTTCCCCAACCAGATCCTTAACACTACAGATTTGTACTCAATGCCCTGACCTTCAATAAATGTTATTACAAATAGCAGTAATATATTACAGTCAATAAATATATTAATAGACAATATCTTACTAATTCTCTGGTAGAGGTAACACAGAAGTATTCAACTGACTGAAATGTCTTATATATTTTTAGCCTTGAAAAAATCTTGGTAAATCATGTACATTCTCTCCAGTCAGTGAAGATAACGTATACGCACTTGAGAAAAAAGTTATTACCATGTGTTATAGATACGTGTGATGAATGCAGGGCAATGAATCATAACTTTCTATGGACATTATTTTCAACTATTAACTACAGAAATCCTAGATAGAATCCTTGATCTCTACAGCAATGCTTTTGATGATTGCAGTTTATACAGGTGAGCTGGCACATGTTGGCTGCAGGACTGCCTAGGCTGTGGTGCACAAGTAGTACTGAGTGAAGCTTGATCAAGCTATTAAGTTCTACTGTTTGCAACTGTACTGTTTCTGTGCAGTGTAAGAGTAATTTTAACAAACAAAGGACGTTTCTGATTGCAGGAGGAAGAAAATACTGCTGATATTTTGCAGACTTCCAGAAAGATAATACGTTATTTCATTTGAATTAAACTTTCTTATTTCATCATCAAGAAGTTCTGTTCTTACATGAAATCTAGCAGGTTTTTTTTTATTTAAAAATATCTGGACAATATTTTTGTGATATATTGAATTATTTTTTTTTTAAATAAAAACACAAGTAGAAAACAGAACTAAATAAACATTATGTGTAAGGCAACATAACCATTCCAATCAAACACAATATACTTCATTAACATTCCTATTTAATGAAATTAAAAATACTACAAGCAAAACGGCAAGAAATGACTGCCCACTGTGAAGGGCTGCTTCAAAAGAAGAGTGACCAGCGGGTTGAGGGAGGTGATACTGCCCCTCTACTCTGCTCTGCTGAGACCTCACCTGTAGTAGTGCATTCAGATATGGAGTCCTCATTACAGCAGAAATGTGGACCTGTTGGAGCACATGCAGAAGAGGGTGACCAAAATGATCCAAGGGACAGATCACCACCTGATAGAGGACAGGCTGAGAGTGTTGGGGCTGTTCAGCCTGGAGAAGAGAAGGCTGTGGGGAGACCTGAGAACAGCCTTTCAGTATCTAAAGGGGGACTGTAAGAAAGAAGGGGACAGACTTCAGCACGGTCTGTTGTGAAAAGACAAGAGGAGATGGTTTCAACATAAAAGAGGGGAGATGTAGACTAGATACAAGGAAGATGTTTTTTTGCAGTAAGGGTAGTGAGCACTGGAACACTTGTCCAGAGATCCAGTGGAACACCACTCCTAAAGACATTCAAGTTCAGGCTGGATGGGGTCTTAGCAACCTGATCTAGCTATAGAATTCCCTGTTAATTGTAGGGGAGTTGAACTGGATGACCTTTAAAGGTCCCTTCCAACTCAAACAATACTATGTTCCTATGATTCTGTAAGTTCTAAAATTCAGAGAGCAAATAATTTTTTTCTTATATATGTTAGGCCTGGACTCTTTTTAAAATCATATGCCTCATTAACATAGCTGCCTTTCAGTGGTCCTTTTTCTGCCTTGGATGGAAAACAAATTCCTTTTTACTTACCTTTACTTTTGACAGTTTGGAAAACTAAACTCCTATTTCAGAAAATGCATCCTCCTGTCTTCCTCCCTCTGCATCTGTTCTTGGAAGTCTATTTTCCCCACCAGTCTTCAGCCATTTTCTTATTCCTTTCTAATTTTTCCTAACATTTTTACAACACAATTTCAGTAGTTCCTAGGAAAACAAAGCAGAACAAAACAAACCCAGTCTTTCTTTCTTACCTAAAAAGAACACCAAGATGAGCTATAAAACAATATAAGGGGTGAATGAAGGTATTATTTTGTAATAGAAAGAGAAATCCATTCCTGTTTTAAGATTCTTAGGATAGCATGATTGGATAACAAATCTTTTTACTCTCAGCTCTACTATACTAAAAGGTTTTGTTGGGATGATATATAAAGGATTTAGAAAAGTGGGCACAAATTAAATGTCACAACAGGTTTTGACCAATGTGTACCCCTAGAGCAAGGAGAGCAGCTTGATGACTTCTGAAAGACTATGAGATTTAGACAGTGTATAGGGGACTGACATGGTAAGTGGATAATGGCTTCTATGTATTTTAATTTAGATAGCTTTCTAGTTTGGCTTTCTAGTTCAGCTGTTAACGACCTGGCAATGGGGGGAGGGCAGAGCCAGCACTACCAGCAGCATGGTGGGCTGATCAGTCACACCCCATTAATAGTGTTAGTGTGCCTGCTGGTTTGCAGTTGCTGCACCCTGGCAGAAGGCTACCATCACAAAAATTGTGGAGACCCAACAGAAGTCCCAGGCTCACGCAGAAGGAAGACTGCAGCCAAAAAGAGTGTGGAGACCCAGACTGAGGTCCCGTGTATGCATGAAAGGATAGCTGATGCTAAGACAAGTGTGGAGACTCAGACTGAGGCCCCAGCACAAGATGCTAGTATGCAGGTCACTGGATGTCATGAGTGCCAGAACCTGGCCTTTGCAGTGCTGGGTGATGGAGGCGGCAGTTGTGTAAGATGTGACCAGCTCAGCCTTGTGGTCAACCTGAAGGAGGAGATGGAGAGGCTGAGGACCATAAAAGAGTGTGAGAGGGAGACTGATTAGTGGTGCCAGTCCCTATCAGCCCTGAAATCTTGGCACACAGCTGAGGCTCCACATGGAGCAAGTCACCCCCTGCTGCCTTGCAAACAGGTGGGAGAGGGGAACTGGCAGGCAGACAGTGCTGCAGTGAGCTCCCTGTCTCTTCTCCCCCTAGCAACAATTTGAGAAAGGAGGAGGAGTGGAAATGGATACTGGCTCGGCATCCCCCATCCCGACCATCCTCAGCTCCTCAGGTGCCTCTGCACAATAGGTTTGAGGCCCTGGAACTCGAGGGAGAGGTGAGTGAGGGTGTGGAGGGAGGTCCACCCGTGAGGTTGCCTCAGGTGAAGCAGTTGACCCCACACCTTAAGACTGCCTCCACCCAAAAGGAAAGAAGGGTGGTTGTCATAGGCAACTCTCTGCTGAGAGGAATGGAAGGCCCTATATGTTGGCCTGACCCTTCTCATAGGGAGGTGTGCTGCCTCCATGGGGCACGGGTCAGGGACATTTCTAAAAAACTTCCTGGACTGATTCACCCTTCTGATTATTACCCCTTATTGGTAGTTCAGGCTGGCAGTGACGAAGTCACTGAGAAAAGCCTTGGGACTATCAAGAAAGAATTCAGGAGACTGGGGCAGGTAGTTGACGGAGCGGGTTTGCAGGTGGTGTTTTCTTCTGTATCTTCAGTGGCAGGGCAGGACACTGAGAGGATCCAAAAAACCCACCTCATAAATAAATGACTTAGAAGTTGGTGCAAACAGGATTTTTTTTATTTTTTTTTTTGATCACGGGGCAATTTGCTCGGCACCTGGCATGATGGCTGCAAATGGAAGTAGCCTGACTCTGAGGGATAATAGAATCTTAGCCGAGGAACTGGCGGGACTCATTGAAAGGTCTTTAAACTAGCTATGAGGGGGGAAGGGGACAAAAGGAGGGCCGCTGGGGTTGAGCGGGTCGTTTGAGGGCTTGTACCAAACTTGATGGGCAAAGACGGTGGAGAACAAAGGGATGGACTGGGGCGGGGGGATGCTGAAGATACTGCTGTTCTAGGGGATCCTAGATCCTCTGTAGAGGTGGTGAGATGGAAAGCCCAGCTGAAGTGCCTTTATACCAATGCACACAGCC
>JAOWBP010000001.1:140840868-140853097 GCA_028571105.1 Tragopan temminckii
AAGGGAAAGGGAAAGGGAAAGGGAAAGGGAAAGGGAAAGGGAAAGGGAAAGGGAAAGGGAAAGGGAGGGAAAAAAACCTTCTGGTAGTAATTTCCAATCACAAGAAAGACAAAAAAAATCATCAGAACTTTCAGCATCTTATATGCAATCATTGTTACTGTGTAACTTCTTTTTTCTAGCTTTCTGAATTGAACAAATAATGATAATAATAAGATAAAAACAAAAACAATTCTGTTGAGATTTACTTCCTTCAGATGCTTAAGTCTGTTGCCATATTAGTCATTGTTCAACCACACTGTGATTATTTATTTACGTATTCCTTTCAAGCACTTAATCTTTTTTATTGCTGTTGAACTTTCCTGAACTCCCTCTGATTTGTTATTATGTGTGTAATAGGAGGTTCCCAAAACTGAACTTATTCCTACAGGTGTGATTACATCAGCATCGTATGGAAAGAAACTTCTGTCTGCCTGCTGTGTGACATCAGTGAAACACATTATTTGGTCTCTAACAATAATTCTCATTTAATTTAAAATAGGAAAGGGCATGACCATTCCTGTATCTTTGCAAGCCTGATACAAAAACACAGACATATATGAACATGCACAAATATGCAGACCTAGATAGAGTTCAGAGAGATTGAACCAATTTTGTTCTAACTTGACAAGCAAAGTTAAACAGAAAAAAGAAGGCCTTTCTAGGATAGTAAAAGTGGCAGGAAATAATAATAACAGCAACAATAATAGCAATAATTATAATAACAGTAATAAGTGATCGTAATAAATAATAATAGTAGGATGAGAATGGATGAAGTAGCATATTGCACATTCATTAGGGACAACATTTGGTACCATGATACACATGGTCATATATTGTTCTGGTGAAATGTTATTTTTGGTCTTGTTTTGTTTTATTTTTAAATATATTTCCATATAACAGTAAATATTAACATGTTTTGTTAACAGAAATCACAAAGTGTAACTGAGCTTGGACTGGAGGAAGACATTTTGGGATCCACGGAATAGAAAAGCCCTCAAAAGCTGTCTGTACTTAAAACTCGACCTACCTAGAAGACTATCACCTTGTTTCAAAATAGCAATGTCACATAAGCCACTATTTCTGTTTTAGCACAGTTTTCTTTCTCTGGTCTTGCTCAACCACTAAAAGGTGGTTTTCAAATTAATCTCTTGTCTCAGCTTGCTGGAAAAAGAATTTGAGTTAAATGAAATGGTTCAGATCTGAATTCCTTCAGATCTCTGGAAATTGATGAGTGGCCATTTGACACATTCTACTCACATCATAGAAAGTTTGTTCATCTTGAGTTCATATTTTTCCTGTTTTTATTTTCCCTAAATAGCTAAAAATGCTGATTTGGCTATCTATCATCACTGATCATGAAGTTCTAGGTGTGCTTGGGCACATAAACCTCACTTTAAAATCTGCTAACGCTCTTTCTTTCAGAGCTTGTAAAAGTGAAACTTCTCCCTTAACACCTTATGACACGGTGATGCAGTAGAAGATGTTTCAGTTATTCCACAAGGAATTAGAGTTGTAGAAATATTTCTGAAGCCTCATTTGATTACATAACTTCTGGTTTGACTCCTTTGTATAGCCATTTTCCATTTTCTGTTTAATGTAATCATTTAACTTTGTCTTCTTAAAAAATGGTTTCTACTTTTATGTCATTATTTTATTTTCCTTTCTTTTTTTCAAGATATGTTGGTTCTGTAAAAAACAAGCACAACAACCAAATCTTTTAAAGTCACCAGACTTCAAACATTTTGCTGGGTGCTTTACAGTTTTCTATTAGTAAAGAGAAGAAAATCTTGTCAGATCATAGAATTAGAGAATGAGAGAATGGTTAAGGCAGGAAGGGATCTTTGGAGGTCATCCTGCCTAATTCCTCTGCTCAAGCGAGGATACCTAGACCATGTTGTCTAAGACCATGTCTTGTTGGCTTTTGAAGATATCTAAAGAGGAGACTCTCTGAACAACCTGTGCTAGTGCTCCGTCACAGCATATAAACACTTGCTGGTATTCAGATGTAACCTACTGTCCTCCAGTTTGTGCCCAGTGCCTCCTGTCCTGGCACTGGATACTACTAAATAGAGTCTGGCTCCAGCCTCTCTGTGTCTTTCCTTCAGATATTTATAGACACTGATGAGATCCCCCCTCAGCCTTCTCTTCTCCAAGCTCCACAGTATCGGCTCTCAGCTTTTTCTCAGGGGAGAAAGTCCTTAACCATCTTTTTGGCCCTTTACTTGAACTCTTTCCTATATGTCCATGTCTTTCTTGTACTAGGGAGCCTAGAATGGAACACAGCACTCTAGTTGAGGCCTCACCAATGCTGAACAGAAGGGATCTTCCACTGGTTTCTCTTACCAGAACAATTTTATCATATTTTGCTTAAAATTCATGCAGTTCCTAGCATATTTCGTTACTGATATTTTCAAATATAAATATATTTTCTTTTTTTTTTTTTTCTATAGCATAAAATAGTTCAAAGAATTTGAATATGTATTTTTATTGAGCATGAGCACAAGAATAAAACTCATGTTTTATTTGTCTTATTTTGCTTCTGAAAACACATAAGTTTTAGCAGGTAAGCAGGTATTATTTATAGTTTGTGACGAAGGATAGGCTTCTCTTTGAACTCAAACTCTCTTCCCATGAAGAGTCAGACAATAATGTATGGGACAAATAGAATTAGTTATACCACCAGCTATGAATATTAATGCATGAAACATAATCTTACTTTTTTAGAATAAGTATTCTTATTCAAGACTAGTAATCAGTATCTTTTTTTTTTTTTTTTTTGTAATGATGGAGCTCCCTAATCTCTTTTCAACAACCCCGCTGCTAATCAGCATGAAGCAAACCATTACAACATTACTTGGAGAACAACTCTGCCTCCAAGAAATGAAAGACTTGAGCAAACAGAACATGCTCATAATAAGGACACTGCTATAAGAGTCCCAACAATAATCAGCTTTTGTTATACAGTCAAGATTAGATCTGAAGGTACAAAGTAATATGAAGAAAAAAAAATCTTTTTAATGTCTAGAGAAAGATTTCTTTGATATGGCAAACTAAAGTTTGACATGAAGTTCAAGTTAGAGGTAAGACAGAAAAATAAGGACAACATACGATATGAACTGATTGTCTGCAGAACAAATAGATATAGATCTTGAAACTTTAGATGAGTTGTGTTCACCCTTTCATTGTTGCTTGATATGAAAGATTTGCAGGTGGAAACTGCTTCCAGTCAAATACCAGTCTTCTAGACAACAGCCCATCAAGAAAATAATCACACACACACACACAAAGCAATTACTTGTCCTGAACACAACTTTTGAGAAGTAAGTAATCATGGTTTTGTTTAATTTAACTAAAAATTCAACATTGTGTGTACAAATAGCAGATTTAGAAGAATAATTTTATTTTGTGGTGAGAAATGTAATTCTGGAACAAAAGCAAATGAAGTGTGTTTCATAATTATGGTTGCAATTGTTCTCTGTGTGATAGTACAAAACAACACACTCAAGAGCCTCTCTTACTTGTAAAGCCTAAAGCCCAATATCATTATGCTACCATGGACTTCAGGCTCTCTCTCCATGTGATTTATTTTCATCTAAAGTCCACGCACAAAACAGGATCAGTCCACTGTTTGCAGCATTATTAGAGCCAGGAGGGAGTAGAGAAAGGTTAATTTATATAACTTAAGCACAGCACTTCTGATCTTATACTCCCAGACTTTTGAAGAACATAATACATTTTGTTCAAGTTCAATTTAGGAGCCACTAACATTATCCAGATACTTTCATTTAGAGCATCTTCATGCCTCTGTTTTTTCTAAGCTAATTTTTGCCCCAGTCTAGAACTTCAGAAAATGATAGAATGATAGAATTGTTTGACTTGGAAGGGACTTTTAAAGGTCGTCTAGTCCAAATCCCTTCCAATGAACCAGGGCACTAGTTCATTGTGCAGCTAGATCAGCTTGCTCAGAGCCCTGTCCAGCCTGATCTTAGCGTCTACAGGAACGGGACATCCACCTTACCTTAATTTGTTCCTGTGCTTCACCATCCTTACTGTAAAAAATATTTTTGTTATATCTAATCTAAATCTCCCCTATTTTAGTTTGAAACCTTGTCTTGTCACAACAGACTTTGATAAAGAGCCTGTCCCCTTCATTCTTTCAGCCCCCTTCAGATACTGAAAGGCTGCTACCAGATCACCTCAAAGCCCTATCTTCTCCAGGGCAAACAGCCCCACCTCTCTCAGTCTATCCTTGTACAGGAAGTTTTTTTGGAGCGTTTTTCTGGCCCTTCTCTGGACGCACTCCAGAAGGTCCATGTCTCCCCTGTACCAAGGATACCCCATCTGGATGCAGTACTCCAGGTGAGGTCTCACCAGCACAGAGTAGTGAGGTAGAATAGTTCAGAACACTCTTTATTGCCTTTTATCAGTTTTTCTGTTTTCTCACCACTTTTCCAACTGATCATTTGTCAGAATAAGTTTTTCTGTATTTCAACACATAAAATATTAATGAAAATATGGAATAGTACAAGACATAGGAAAGACCTCTGCAGAATCTGTCTAAATCTACTTTTCAATTTGATAATCATTGCTAAAGACTTTCTGGACAATTCCGATCAGGTTTCAATAACAACTGTCATTTTTCAATAGTAATCATCTTATCTTTTACTCAAATGTGTCATGTAAGGTGGTTTCAATAGATTTTGTAAACTTATAATAGCCAATACAGCATATATATTTCTTTTCCTTCATCTGTAAGGTTTGTCATCTTATTTTTGATTATTTATTTAGATTATTCCGATAAGCTTTGTTCCCAATAAATATGTGCTGACAATTATTCTACTTTTCATTATCTTCAGATGCCTGTATGTATATATATTATTTGTTTCAGTTTTTATAAAAATAATTGAAGTTAAACAGTCTTGCTTATAATTCTGCATTCCTCCTCTTCTACCATTTTGAAGAGAAGAACTGTGATTTTCTTTTTTTCCAGCCCTCCAAAACTTACATATCTTCCACAGATTCTGTAAGTCTTCTGGAACTGAGTTAAAATTCAATTGGATCATCCAATGTACAGCATCAAGTTTATAATAGAGTCCATTATGGGTATTCTTGTCCCACACCACATCCTTCTCTCTGAACTGGAGAGATATGGTTTTGAAGAGTGGACTATTCAGTGGATAAATAATTGTTTGGATGGTTGCAGCCAGGTTGTGCCAATGGTTCTATGTCCAGGTGGAGGCTGGTAATGAGTGATGTCCCCCAGGGGTCTGCTGTGGGACCAATATTCTTTAACATTTTCATCAATGACATATACAGTGGGAACAAGTGCACCTTCAGCAAGTTTGCAGATTATTCTAAACTGAATGATGCAGTTGACCAAACAGAAGGAAAGGGTGACATTTGAAGAGTCCTGGACAACCTTAAGAAGTGAGACCACATGAACATAATAAGGGAGATTTTGGTTAGATATTAACAGGAAATTTTTCACTCTGAAGGTACTGGAATAGGTTGCCTAGGGGAGCTGCGGATGCTCCATCACTGGACATGTTCAAGGCCAAGCTGAATGAGCAACCTGATCTAGTACCTGTTTCAGTCATTGGCAAGACTGCCAGTGACATGGAGGTTGGATCTAGATGACCTTCAAGGTCCTTTCCAACTCAAGCTATTCTATGATTCTGTGATTCTATGATTCTATGATTCTTTATTCCACTGTCTGTTACTTCTGACTGAATCTTTACCCCTTTCTTGTTGATTATATGTCAGCTGTCTTATCTCAGGCAAACTTTTTAATACAATCTCAAGCTAAAAGGAACATTAAACACTTTGACATTCTTGGTATCATCAGCTCTTCCTACATCCTGAGTAACAGATCAGCTTTTACCTTTATCTTCCTCTTGATACTAAAACATTTACTGAATGTGATTTTCTCTTTGTGACTCTTGCCAGTTATGTCTTACTCTTTTTTTTTTTTTTTTTCCCCACACTCATTTGTCCTTAATAATTTGACCTCTTTTTCTACATTCCATATACTTACCTCCTGTAATACAAATAATTGGAAAGTCAATATCTTACCAAAGTTTCTTCTTTTCCATGATTTCTGTTCTTAGTAGTTGCATTGTCTAGTGATATGATTTTAATTTATTTTCTCGATTAAACTGCCAATATTCCTTTACTTATTTTTCTTTAAATGTGTTTCTCACTATAAAAACCTATCAAAATTAATTATTTCTCTACAACATTTGCATTTTCGAAGTTTATATAATCTAACAACCTGAGAGTTGGGAGCTTTCCCCAAAGCAAATTGAAAGGCAGTAGAAAGCATTTTAACTTTCAACGTTCTGTCAGCCTTCACCAAGTTCCTACAATCTGGATTTTTAAGTCCCTGCTGTTGAGGGACAAGGGTGTATCTCTTCTACACTCAGACAGAAAAACACATTGCAACCTTTTATCTTTTTTGTTGGTCTCAATTTTTCATAAGGAACCAAGGATAATCTGGGGATGAGCAGATAAGTAAAAATATGGGAAGAAAATATTTAGAACAGCCTGCCTATTTTGCACTTAGTCTTGATTACACTGAGAAATTGACTTAAGATCCTGCAGTTCTACAGCAGACTATGTTCCTTCCAAAAATAGCAAGAACATTTGTTAAATATTTTTGCATATAAATTAGCATTTAATTTTTTAACGCAGTATTGCTTTGTAAGCAAAGCTAACACCTAATGAGTTCTATATCCATAATTATTTCTTCTGAAGAAGAGAACCTTAATTTGCTCCTTTTTAAAGTAACTTTTACCCTCTGTCTCCAAAGATAGCTAGAAAATAGAATCTCAGAAAAATAAAGGATTTCTTTAATTTTTTAGTGTCATGGTTTTATGAATTTTTGTTATCAGTATTCCACATCATAACATCATGTAGTGCACTTGGAGTTAAACAGTTAATGCTCCAGTTCCATGGGTCGTGGATAGTTCCAGGTACCTGGTTCTCAGAAGATAAAAAGAACTACATACTACATACAACAGAAACACATTTGTATTTCTGTTTTCTGTTCAGAGGGAAGGATAAAAACTGTTCAGATCACTTGATCTTTTTTCTTTTCTCTTCTGCTTATCCCGACTAGACAGTTCACGTCAGTATTAGAGTAAGGCCTTTGGTTTTTGGACACACTCTCTCATTTTATTTGTTTTATTATCTTCAATTCCAATTATACTGTATCACATTCTATTATAGTGTGTTATCTTGCATTCTGATATCCTGTTTAGTAAATTAGTTTGTTTCTCCTCAGATTGTTGCCACTGTTTTGTTTTTAGGCCCATCTCTCTCTCCTTTTCCCGTTTATCCCTTTTCCCCTTTCCTGGCGTGTGTGTCCATGGGTCCCCCCACCCAGCTAGTCATGGAACTGGGCCAAACCAGCCTGTAAACCATTAACATTTAGTGATGGATAAAAACTAAATAGTATATGGAGTTCATACCTGGATTTCTGCTCCAGTTCAATTTATGCTGTGTATTTCTTGGTTGGAACATGGATAAGGAAGGAAAAAAATAAAATAAAATAAAAAATAAAACCACAAAAACAAACAAAACTAATAACAACAAAAAACACATCATATTTACAGTGACTTCATTTAAAATGAAGCAATATTTGAAGGTCTTCTTATCCAGTTTAGAAATATCCACCCCTGAATGCAACATATACTTGACCTAAAGAATGTATTCATTGTCAGATAACCATATGGCCTAATTCAAATTTATTTGTAAAAAAGGAATTTTGCCACAGAGATTTAATCGGACATGATGCTCATAATGTAATATGAATCACAATAACAATTTGAAATAGCTATT
This sequence comes from Tragopan temminckii, assembly GCA_028571105.1. NCBI lineage: Eukaryota > Metazoa > Chordata > Aves > Galliformes > Phasianidae > Tragopan > Tragopan temminckii. Next base: position 140,848,747 of record JAOWBP010000001.1, read on the forward strand.
GTGGAGAGTGCAGTGAAATGGAACTCAAAATAAGCAGCACAGATGATAGCATATCTGTTAGCCTCAAAAGAGAGGGACTTTACACTGGACAGTGAGCTACAATAAAGTATCCATTCAGGATGATTGTATGCAAATATAAATTGTCTCTCCAAAGCCAAGCACAAACATTTGCCATATGGGAAGCCAGTAGGGAAGAAAAATAACATATATATGTATATAGTTTTGATGCTATATTTTAATATTTATATTTATTTTTTATATATATATATATAAATATAAAACATTTAATATTTTAATTTTAATTTCCTAAGTCACTCCCCTGTAAGATTATCGAGCATCATTGAACTCAGACTGCATTTTTTTTATTTCAGTGAGGATATCAGTATGTCATTATTCTGTATGTTTTCAATAAACTTGTTTCTCATGCTTTCCCACTCTGTGCTAAAATTTTGCTCCATATAGCTAAAATAATCAACCTTTTCTGTTGAATAGAGATGATCAGACAAAAAGACAGAAAAGTGTGATTTCACTAACTCAATTTGAAACAAAGTTAAAAAAAAAAAAATTAAAAGAATATATCCTTTTGTCAGTAGAGGTAGAATACATGACGAGTGGAGAGGAATGTCCTTGTAATCAGCTTCCTCTTCTATTTTTGACAGTACAACAGTTAAAGGCATAAAATCTTGCAGATTATTGTGCTCTCAGATTCACGATTTCTACTTAAGCGGTTTTCTTATATTTTCAAATAGATCTTTGCTCAGACATATGAAGATATCATTGCAATAAAAGGAAACATTCATGGAGACATCTTTAAGTGAGTGAGAAAGGTAAGCATGGAAACAGTATTTCTGAGGAACAGCCTCCTTTTAAATATGGATCAGCAGCTAGTGGAATAGTCTCTGGCTTCTGACCACCTGCATTCACACTTCAGAGTCTTCACAGCTATATTTACAAGTATCTTGATTAAAGGTACTGCACAGTAAGCCTATCCATATTACAGTCAATTTATATTAAAGGCTAGAAAAATTATTTTCGTATTATTGCTCATCCTTAACAAAAGCATTAGGAAATTGCCATTCTGCAATCAACAGCACTGTGATGTGGTTTGCTTTGTTGTATTATTGTAGAATCATAGAATGGCTTAGGTAGAAAGAGACTTCAAAAATCATCTAGTTCCAACCCTACTACAGTGGGCAGGGTTGCCAGCCAGTAGGTCAGACACTAGACCAGGGTGCCCAGGGTTCCAACTAATCTGGCCTTAAACACCTCCAAGGGGCAGTTGATTCCAGTGCATCACCATCTTGAGTAAAGAATTTCTTCCCAACATGTAACCTATTTTTCCCCTCTTTTAGTTTAAAGCCATTCCCTCTTGTCCTCTCACTATCTAGCAGTATAAGAAGTCATTATCACTCCTGCCTGTAAGTTCCCTTCAAGTACTGGAAGACTACATTGAGGTCTCCCTAAAGCTCTCTCTTCTCCAAGTTAAACAAGCTCAGCTTCCTCAACCTTTCTTCATAAGAGAAGTGCTCCAGCCCTTTGATCATCTTCCCTTCTCTGGACCCACTTCAGAAGCTCCATGCCTTTTGTGTGCTGGGGGCCTAAGACCTTGATGCAGTCCAGATCTCACAAGGGCAAAGTAAAGGAGGACAATACTCCCCCTTGCCCTGTTGACAATCTGTCTTTTGATGCAGCCCAGGATATTGTTGGCCTATCCAGGCTGCAAGTGCACACTTCTGGCTCATGTCCAGCTTTTCAACCATCAGGGCATTCATGTCCTTTCAGTGAACTTTCATAACATTCTGTGGTGCAAAATAGAAAAAAAAAGTACAAAGAAAGTTATATTTAAGTTATAAGAGGAAACATTTTTAGTGTGATTTCCTAGAGAACAGAGAAACACATATAACAAAGCAGGTGTTTTAGCAAAAATATATATATATATATATTTTTAAAAATCTGCTTCCTCAAGGTGATAAAGATTTTTTTTCTGACTTTCACTCAATGCAAAACATATTACAGAGCTAATGTTAAGACATATTCACTGTCTTCTGAGTAAATTCTACAAATATTTGGAAGGTAATCAAAAGGCTGTATTTAATTACATTTTCACTTAACCTCTCAAACACTCAAACCAGACTTAAGGTAAAACACTGAAACATATATGCTCATTGCAACAATAGATAGAAGAGAAATCCACAAATGTATGTGCTATACATTTACTCAAGATAATAAACTTACCTAAAATACACAGCTCCATACATAGTTTCATTCAGAAAGGAATGAAAATTATTTTATCAGATGTTATCCCAGTTACTGTTGTCAGGCTGCAATTTAAAATCTTATAAAAATAACACTTTTTAAAACTTTGCCACATCTACCTATCAAAAACACAAATATTTCCAATGCATGGCAACTCTTTCACTTAGGTAACACTTTCAGTTTAGTTAATTTGATCAATTTTAATGTGTATATTGAAAAAGCATAATTCACTTGCTTAAAGTTTTTTCTCTTTCCATTAAATATAAAAGGAACCTGAACCTGATAGCTAACTAAACTACAACATTTTTTAAGTTTAGATTAAATATATTCTGCTTAGATTACAAATTGATGATTCAGAATTAACATCAGTTACCTATCTTTGTAAATACGAGAATTACAGAATCAAAGAAACATAGAATCATTTGAGTGTGAAGGAACCCTTTATGGTCATCTAGACCAACTCCTCTGCAATGAATAGGGATGTCTACAGATAAATCAGGTTAGATCAGGGTGCTCAGAGCCTCATCCAGCCTCACCTTCAGTGTCTCCAGCTACAGGGCACCAACAATCACTCTGGGCAACCTGTTCCAGTGCTTCATGCACATATCATAAAAATGAAATGAAATGAAATGAAATGAAATGAAATGAAATAATAAAATAAAATAAAATAAAATAAAATAAAATAAAATAAAATAAAATAAAATTGTTATATTAAACCTAAATCTCCCCTATTTTAGTTTGAAACTATTTTCCCTTGTTCTATCACAACAAACCCTTCTTTCTTAGAGGATACTGAAAGGCAGCTGCCAGGTCTCCCCTGAGCCTCCTCTAGACTTCTCTCAGCCTGTCCTCATAGATGAGGTGTTCCATCCCTTGCAGCATTTCTGTGTCCCTCTTCTGGACATGCTCCAACCAATCCATGTCTCTCCTGTATGGAGGACTTCACATCAAGATGCAGCACTCCAGGTGAAGTCTCACCAGTGTGGAGACAAAGCTGGTGAGGGGTCTGGAGCACAGACGTTATGAGGAGCAACTGAAGGAGCTGGGACTGTTCAGTCTGGAGAAGAGCAGGCTCACAGGAGACCTTATTGCTCTCTATCACTACCTGAAGGGAGGTTGTAGTGAGCTGGGGGTTGTCCTCTTCTCTCGTGTAACTAGGGATAGGACTAGAGGGAATGGCTTCAAGCTGCACTAGGGGAGATTTAGGCTGGACATTAGGAAATACTACCTTTCTGAAAGAATGGTCAAGCACTGGAATGGGCTGCCCAGGGAGGTGGTGGAGTCACCAACCCTGGAGGTGTTCAAGGAATGTTTGGGTTTTGTGTTGAGGGACATGGTTTAGTGAGTACTATTGGTGATAGGTGGATGGTTGGGCTGGATGATCTTGAAGGTCTTTTCCAACCTCGGTGATTCTGTGATTCTGTGAAATTCTGTGGAGCGGAGCAGCAGGATCACCTCCCTCCACCTGAAGACAATGTTTCTTTTTAACATGAACTGGAGTAATTATTTGCATAATTTTTTAATTCGTACAGTTACACTCACACTTTTTAAAAAATCAACACTATGCTAGGGAAATTTGATTTTGTATTTTTTCTAAGATAATCAGCTCCTTAAAATACAAGGACAGAGTCTTCTTTTTTATGAGTCCAATAAGGCCAGAAAAAAAAGAACTAGAAGACAGCATACAGAATCACAGAATGATAGAATGGACTGGGCTGAAAAGGATCATAATGATCATTGAGTTTCAACCCTCCTGCTATGTGCACAGTTGCCAACCACAAGACCAGGCTGCCCAGAGCCACGTCCAGCCTGACCTTTAATGCCTCCAGGGATGGGATGTCCACAACCTCCTTGGACCACTTGTTCCAGTGCATCACCACCCTCTGTCTGAAAAACTTCCTCCTAATATCTAACTTAAACCTCCCTTGTCCTCTCATTATCCACCCTTGTAAACAGCCATTCCCCTCCTGATTATATGCTCCCTTCAAGTACTGGAAGGCCACAACGAGGTATTCGATGAGCTTTCTCTTCTCCAAGCTAAACAATCCCAGTTCCCTCAACCTTACCACATAGGAGAGGTGCTCCAGCCCTCTGA
>JAOWBP010000001.1:140853197-140863292 GCA_028571105.1 Tragopan temminckii
TTTCCTTTCCTTTTCTTTTCTGGCCATAACCATGATCAGGAAACTCATTCCTGTCACCTGATAAGGGCTAATAAGTCTATCAGGAAAAAAAAAAAAAAAAAAACAAACACACATCACCTATGTTCCAGGTTGCCTTCATGTATGAGAGGGGCTGGAGAAGCTTGAACTTAAATTTTGTGTGATGCCCAGTTCAGCACTGGTTGTGTTCAATATATGAACTCTTGCAATTATGGATTCACAAATAACGCAGTTCTCAATTTGTCTAGCGGCATCTGAAGGGGATATCACAATGATTTCTATGGAGTTTGGCTGTGCTCAGACTAAGAACTCTAATGGCTAGTTTAGTGAATAACAACGTTTATTAAAGCAATAGATTACAGATTCTTTTGGATTGCTGGTGATAAATATACTGTCTGCAAAACATAAAAAGTTAATCAAGAACATAAATATTACAGCCAACTACAATCATGTCAAATCATGGCATATCTTACAGAGATTTCTATGTTTCCAAGGGAAGAACTTAGTATAACCATGTATGCGAATCTTATCCAATACGCATCCCAGTGTGAGGAGAGAGGAAAAGAGGCTCTGTCATTGACTGATCCTGACTTGTCTGCAGTGCTATCCTTTTGACCCCAAATTCCTCCTCTCCTAAGCCACTTTGTACTATTTTCTTTCTTCTTGAGTGACTACTAAAACATACCTTTATCTTTTGAAGTTGAAAATATGTTTTTGACAGAAAATTGGAAAACTACTAACTCAGAGCTGGCTCAGGAAAGAATATATATATATACCAGTTTCAGAAGTATCTTCAGGTCCCCACCCTGCTCCACACACCATGTTTGTTTGTTTGTTTTTTTCTTAGAGTCAGCATACCAGGCTCCCCTGATGTTTGCTAACAGCTAAGTTTGCAGGTAACATTGCCTAGGGAAGCATCATGGAATGGATTATCCAGTGTATTCCACCCTGGAGGGATGTCTTTTCTCAAGAGGTGAACATTTCAGTATGTCACCCCCTGTAAATATTCCACAGTCCCATTTTAAAGTAAATGAATGTGAGGAGACACTTATATGCAATCTGATACACAGCTCATCATCATGCAAGGGAAGCAGTTCCACTCACCTGAATTGTTGAAATAAGAGGGATGACAGTTGTGGCTATGCTACACATTCTGTTATACAAACACAGATGCTGAACTGAACAGCTTGATACTAGACAAAACTGGTTCTGAGCCCTCGATTGTAATAAGGTTAAGAGTTGAACACAAGGAAGACATCAAGATCTTAATCTTTGACCACCAAGAGGGGCTTTAAAGATCACCAAAAGGACCACAGACACATACCACGCATGTCCCAAAGGGGTGGGACAGTATGTTAATTAGTTCTTGAAAATTCAGCCCATTTTCCTGGAATGTAATGAATATGTATATGGCACACCTTTAAATAGGTGCTGCTTTTTTTGGTGTGCGTGTTTGGTGAAGCGAACCCCTATGCACTTAGTACAACAATAAAGCAAATACCTGCCTGATATAACTCACTGGCATATCAAGTTACTTAGATGGATTTTCTCTGCTTTGTACCCCTCTCACATCCTGGCCTCCTTATTCCCTGATTTCCCATAGATTAGGCAGTGAAGTTCCATGCACTTAGGAGAATCTCATCAAGAGAGACAGATATGAATCTCACCTGGAAATTAAATGATCTTGATCAAGATTTGTGGCCTGCCAGATAGATTTAAGGGGAATTAAGCAGCACAATGGGAATAGCAGGAAAGTATAATGTGGGAAGTACAGACAGTAGTGATCCAGACAAACTGTATGAATTTCCATCTCTCTTCATAAAAAAAGTTTTGGTTTTTTTTTTTGTTTCCGCTCTTGTTTTGTACCTATGAACTAAAAACATGGTATACAGAAGGAAAATGTTATTGTTAATGCTCTTGACTAACCTCACATGTTTTGCAGGATGAGCCAGTGGGGAGGAAGATGAGTATGGGTAATCAGGGTGCTTTTCCTGAGGCTCCAGGAGAAAAAGAGAATCTACCTCCAGTGGAAGAAGGGAACGGCAACTCAGAGAGAGTGCAAAGAAGGTGTTAGGTTGTGCAGGCAGAAAATTTGAAAGGCAAAAGCCCAGCTTGAACTCAACTGGGCCTCTGGGGGTAAAGGGAACAAGAAGCTCTTACAAATGTATTTATAGTAAGAGGAGGATCAAGGAGAATCTCCATTCTTTACTGGACACATCTGAGAACATGACCACTGAGGATAAGAAAAAGGCTGAGGATCTCAATGCCTTCTTTATGTCTGTCTTTAACAGCCAGACCAGTTATCCTCAGGGTATTCTACTCTCTGATCTGGAAGTCTCAGATGGGGAGCAGAATAAACTTCCCGCGATTCAGGAGGAAACTGTCAGAGACATACTATTCCACCTGCACTGTCACAAGTCCATGGGCCAGATGAGATCCATTTGAGAGTGCTGAGGGAACTGGCAGAGGTGATTGTCGAGCTGCTTTCCACCATCTATCAGCACTCCTGGTTATCCAGAGAGGTCCCAGAGGATTGGAGGCTTGCTGATGTGACTCCCATCTACAAGAAGGGCCATAAGAAGGATCTGGGGACCTACAGGCCTGTCATCCTGACCTTGGTACCAGAGTAAGTTACGGAGCAAATCATCTTGGGTGAGATCACATGGCACATGCATGGCATCCAGGACATCAGGCCCAGCCAGCACACTTCATGAAAGACAGGTCATGCTTAGCCAACCTGATCTCCTTTTATGATCTAGGGACCCTCCTGGTGGATGAGGGAAAGGCTGTTGATGTAGTTTACCTACACTTCATCAAAGCCTTCAGTACAATCTCCCACAGTATTCTCCTGTGGAAGCCAGCAGTCCATGGCTTGGACAGGTACACTCTTTGCTGGGTAAGGAGCTGACTGGAGGGCTGGGCTCAGAGAGTGGTGGTGAATGGAGTTAAGTCCAGATAGCAACTGATCACAAGTGGTGTTTCTCAGAGGTCGATATTAGAGCCTATCCTGTTTAATACCTCTACTGACGATCTGGATGAGGGCATTGAGTGCACCCTCAGTACATTTGCAGATGACATCAAGTTGGGAGGAAGTATCAATTTGCCTTGGGGTAGGAAGACCCTACAGAGGGATCTGGACAGACTGGATAGCTGGGTTGAAACCACTGAGATGAGGTTCAACAAGACCAAGTGCTGAGTCCTGCACTTTGATCACAACTCCAGGCAATACTACGGCTTGGGGCAGAGTGGCTGGAAGATGGTGTAGAGGATACAGACCCAGGGGTATTGATCGATGCTTGGCTGAATATGAGCCTGCAGTGTGCCCAGGTGGCCATGAGGGCCAATGGCATCCTGGCTGGTATAGTATTGCTAGGAGGAGCAGGGAAGTAATTGTCCCTCTGTACTCAGCACTGATGAGGCCGCACCTCGTGTACTGTGCTCAGTTTTGGACCCCTCCCTGCAAGAAAGACATCAAGGTCCTGGAGCGAGTCCAGAGAAAACCAATGAAGCTGGTGAGGGGTCTGGAGTGTAGGCCTTACAAGAAGCAACTGAGGGAGTTGGGATTGTTCAGTCTGAAGAAAAGAAGGCTTAGGGGAGACCTTATTGCATGCTATAACTCCTGGTAGGGAGCTGGGGATCAACTTCTTCACTTGTTTAACTAATGATAGGACTAGATGGAATGGCCTCAAGTTGTGCTAGGTGAGATCCAGGTTGGATGTTAGGAAATACTAAAATGCTAGTTTTTCAAAAGAGTGGTCAGGCTCTGGAATGGGCTGCCCAGGGAGGTGGTGGAGTCACTGACGCTGGAGGTGTTCAAGAAATGCTTAGACATTGTGTTGAGGGGCATAGTTTAGTGAAAACTATTGGTGATAGGTTGATGGTTGGACTGGATGACCTTGTAGGTCTTTTCCAACTTTGGTGATTCTATGATTCTATTAAATTGAGTGTTGTGTTCATATACTGAATGCCAGCAGACTTAGAACACATGACTGGGCATTGCTCAGAATCTAAGAGCAGCCACCCCCAACCCTTCTGATATCTGTGGACAAGCAGGCACTCAAGATGATTTATTTTCTACCACTTTATATTGTCCATTAACACAACAAAAAACTGATGTAATCAGCAGTATAACCATGGATAACTGCTGCAAAAAAAATATTTATAAACTGAAGATTTGGAAAGATGGAAAGAAAGTGGTAGAACAGAAACAAACAGGAACAGGGCATAGAAACTAAAGTAAAGGAAAATAAATTTTAAAACCTGCAAACAAATTTCCTAAAGCAGAGTAATGAGTTATAAAAGAAGAAAGCATTAGCCCTATGCATTCATAGAGTCATGATTTATAATCAGCCTACTGGCATTTCCTGAAGTCTAATTGTAGCATTTCAGAAACAAGATAACGGCAAAGGAAAGGATAATATTTAACTCCTCTACTTTCCTTTCTGGAAAGAAAAGGAAAAAAATACCCACAGTCCCTCAAATACCCACACTTTCTCCTCCAGAGAGGAATTGCAAAGCCTGAAAAACAAAGAACAAACAATGCCTGAAGGCACTAGTCCTTCCTGTCTGAGAAAAAGCCTATCCATAAATGAATAACAGCTCATATATTAATTCCAATTAGTCCTTAAGGACAACTGGCAAAACCTTTTTAATATATATGGGAGCACAAATTTTAATGTCAACATATTTAAGTTCTGATAAACTAAGCATGAGATTCGGTTAATATTACCAATGTAAACAGAACAAAATGTTGTGTGCGAAATTGACAAAGCTAATTTCTGTCTCCCAGGCAAGAAATGTATGTCAACCACTTGCACTGCAATTATAAATTGACATGAAAAATATTTCAGGTTTTGGTAGTTTAAAATGAATGACCTGGGTGCCCAGTTGTTCAGTTCAAATATTGGTCCCAATACCTACAAAAACAGGGACACTGCAGTGTATATATTTCAGACAACCCTTCCACTCTTAATGCAAAAAATTACTGATGTTCCATAATACCTCATTTCCACTGTGACATGCAGTGTAATTTCTGAAGTTATAGTGGATTTGGAAATCCTGAAGACGTGAAATTGTACCTATGTAAAATAGGATTGATTAAAGGAACTTCCCTTAAATATGTGGGGACTGCAGTAGCAGTAGTGTGACTACCTGTTGTTTAACACACATTTAAAGAAACAGAACAACAATATTCTGAATGAGAAAATGGAGTTTTATCTTTAGTCTGAGCAGTTTATCAAATTAAAGAAAGTACATCAGGGACAGCCTGTGCAAACTAGAAGAAATCATAAACTGGACCACTGTCTCAGAGGGAGCTGTGGAAAAAAACAGTGTTAGAATGGCTATGGACTTGCAGAAAAATACATAGCTTATTGAAGAACGCTCTGAATGCCACATATCACATGTTCATGGGGAACTTGCTGCTAAGTCATTCATAGACAGTCTGATTGTGGGTCAGGGTTTCATGTGTAGCAGAACAGCTCCTTCACTGTAATCCCTCTCCTGCTCCCACTACTCACACACACTGCGAGTACACCAACAGCCTCAGTGTAGACTGAAATTGCTGTAAAACAATTCTGCTAAAGCATCAACTCTACATATCAATGAAGGGAAAGCTTTATGATCTACATGAAATGTGGATTACATTGGACTATTTAAATCATGTGGGAGATACAGTACATTTTCAAAGGAGAGGAAATAGTCTTTGGTTTACTTCAGAGACTAAGCCTTAAAAGGCCCTTCACTACAAGAAATACACTGTGGCCCTGGAATGTGTCTAGAGAAGGGCAACAAAGGTGGTGAGGGGTCTGCAACGCAAGTCTTATGAGTGGCTGCGGGAAACGTGAATGTTTAGTCTGGAGAAGAGAAAGCTCAGAGGAGATCTCATTGATGTCTACAACTACCTGAAAGAAAGTTGTGGCAAGGTGGAGATCAGCCTCTTCTCCTAAGTAACAGGAGATAGGACTAGAGGGAATGACCTCAGGTTGAGCCAGGGGAGATTCAGTTTGGACATTAGAAAAAAATTCTCTTCTGTAAGAGTGGTCAGGGGCTGGAACAGGCTGTCTAGGGAGGTAGTTGAATCATGGCTCCTGGAGAAGTTCAAGAAACATTTAGATGTTGTACTAAGGGACATGGTTTAGTGAGGAAATACTGGACAGTCGGATTGGATGTTGTTTGAGGCATTTTCCAACCTCGGTGATTGTATGATGCTATAAAGCCAATGGGTAAAATACAGTGCAAAGTTTATTGTTTTTATTCTCAAATCTAACTACTACTGACATTATCTAAAGTGATAATGGCAAAACTGAGTGCAGAAACAGAGCAAAACAAGAAAGAATTCAGTGGGTATTTTACATCCCATACTGTCTTCACTCAAAGGGATCAGTAGAAAGAGCAAACTTTTAAAAACTGAGCTTAGTGAGTCACCTATCAAGAAGAGATAATATCCATTATCATGATCAAAACAGCTTGTGATTGATGAACAAATTAGCACATACTGATGCTGTCCTTATGATTTTTAACTAAATATTGTAGTCCATTTATCTGAATAGCAGTGGTGTTAAACATAAAACTAAGGCATAATTAATTTATCTTTCTTTGTAATGGAGTAACCTGTTCTGGTTTCCCTGCTGAATCAAGTCTTCATTTTTTTTATAGCATCACAAAGGATAACGAAAGGAAACGCTGAGATCATGCTGCCAACCTAGTCTTTAAGAATATTAGTACCTTTTTACTTTGTCCCAAAGTCTGGGTTCCATAGCTGGGTATTCAAGGAGATGTTGTGCACATAAAGGTGTGAGGTTTTTATTTTCATTTCCACATATAGATGAGTGCTGAGGAGCTTGTACACAGGTCTTCTCTATAGTACAGGATTTCTTTTGTAGGCAAAGAATGTAGGGTCACCTTACCTGTGAGCATACTGATAGCACTTACCTGCATGTATGGTTAACTGTTCTTCATTTATATTTAAAGTCTTTTTGCTGCTGGTATTTGTTATTCAACTTTTTTCTTTTTTCTTTTTCTTTTTCTCTCAAGGATATGTTCAATTTTCTTATATGTACATGAATGCAGCTTAAGTTTATATCTGTGCTTGTATTTGAATGATTGTTTCCCAAGATTCATTAGTATCTGAAATTTGAAGAACAGTGAAAAAAAGTAGAAGAGTATCCTTTATATTGAGATATGTACTTGTAAATAGTCTTTAACATGTGACTGATGGAACATCTATTTTTTTTTTTCCATTTTTTGCTAAATTTATAAGTGTTTCTAAATATCCGATATAGTATACACGGATTTTCAAACTGGATATAGAATATACTTGGGGGATGAAGACATTTATTATATTATAGAATATACATAGTCTGTATATTTAGCTCCGAAATGACACCAATTTGTCTTAAAAAATGTTAGCTGGCAATAAACACAAATCTTAGTGAACAGATAGACGGAGACACATTCTAGACTGAGTTGGAAACTTTGACGTTTCTTTTTACATTGAGAGTTATTTGGTTTTGGTGATTGTTTGGGCTTTTTATTTTTTGTGTTCTTTGGTTGCCTTTTTTTTTTTTTTTTTTTTAATTGTTTGTTTGTTTCTTTCCTTTGGTTAGAGTTAGACTGACAATGGTTTACGGGCTGGTTCGGCCCAGTTCCGTGACTAGCGGGGCGGAGGGATTTCGCAAAATCCACACCTCTGGAAAAGGGAACAGGGGACCCCAAAATAATTAAAAACAGCGGTAACAGTCTGAGGAGGAACAAACTAATTTACTAAATATAGTATTGGAATGCAAGATAACACACTGTAATACAATATAATTAGAATTGAAGCTAATAAATCAAATATAATGAGAGAGAGAATGTCCGAAAGGTGGATAGGCCTCACCATAACGCTGAGGTGAGATGTGCAGTCCGGTTGAGCAGCAGGGAGATGAAGAAAAGGCGCATCAGGTGACCTTGCCAGGAGTTATATCTCCTCTCTGTGACCGCAAAGTCCCCTGGGGAATGTAGTTCTTCTTCTGTTCTGGACAGGTACCTGGAACTTGAGCATTAACACTTCAAATCCCAGTGCACTACATGATGTTTTGATGTGGAATACCGAAAACCAAAAATCATAAAACCATGACATATATATATATTTCCAGATAAGATCAATGAGCATAATATACACAAAGGTGTTTTTGTTTGTTTGTTGTTTGTTGTATTTGTTAGTTTATTTTTAGAGATCTGGTGGAATATCTTCAGAGATTAAAGATACATCTGATCTGACCTATTTTATTTTCAGTGAGATGACCTCTTTTCATGTGCTGTTTCTGTGGCAGAATAGTGAACATGGGCTTCTGAAAGAAATATAAGAATTAAATTCAAATTTTTCACGGAACTCTTATACAAAATCCCACAGAAGATTAACCTGAATAGCAAAGATAATAACAGGATGGAATTTTCATCAAGGAAAATCTCCTCAAAACTTCAGAAAGTGTATCCCCATCTGAAGTAAAATCAAGGTGTGCCAGGAGGCCAGTTGAGGCAACAGAAAAACTTTGGATGAGCTCAAGAAAAAAAGAAAGAACACAGACAGTGGACATGATGATGCTGGAGAATATAAGAGCACCTACATCTCTACGGTAAGAATCACAGAACAATTGAGATTGGAAGGGACCTCTGGAGGTCATCTTGTTCAAGCAGAGCCACTTAAAACAGATTGCCCAGGACCACATCCATGTGGCTTTTAAAGATCTCCAAGGAGGAGATTCCACAACCTGCCTGCACAGCCTATGCCAGTGCTCTATCACACATAGCACAGAAGTTCTTCTTGAAGTTCAGAGGGAATCTCCTGAGTTCACAGACATTGCATCTTGTTCTGGCACGAGGCATTGTTGAAAAGAGTCTTTGCACTCTTCTTTCGGATACTGTTGATGAACTCTAACTTTCTCTTCTATAGGCTAAAAAGCTCCAGCTTTTATTCTCTCAATAGGAGAGTTTCTCCTACCCCTGCATTGTTTTTGTAGCCCTACATTGAACACTTTCCAGCATGTCCATGTTTCTCTTAAAAAGGGTAAGCTAAAGCTCAGCTGGAGTTGAAAATTACTCTCTTGAATCTGGTTAAGATAAAGTTAGCTTTTTCCCTAGCAGACCATACAGTGCTGCCATGTGCACTTGTTGCTAGAACAGTGTTGATATCTCACCAATGTTTTGGTTACTGCTGAGTAGTGTTGGCACAGTAGCAAGGCTGTCTCTCCAAACCCCCTCTCAGAGGCCAGTATGTTGATTGCAAGTAAGAGATGTTGAGGAAACATCATCAGGATAGCTGAGCTAAATTGATTAAAGTGATATTCCATATTGTGTGATGTTGTGATGTCATGCACAGCAATAAAAGCCAAGGAAGTGAAAGAAGAAAGGATCCCATTTTGCAAACATCTGTCTTCCTGAGCAACTGCTCATCTTCCCGAGATGTGGCTGAACATTGTTTGCTGATGGAAAGTAGAGAATAATTGTCATATCCTTTTGCTTCCACGTGGCCTTTCTTTCTTCCTTTCTTTTTTCCTTTCTTCCTTTTAATTCTTTCTTCAATCCATGACCTTTTTACCCTCCCCCTATTCTTCAGAACAGGGGGATTGAGAGAATGACCTGATGGATCTTAGCTGTCTGTTAAACAGCCACAACAGTAGGTGATGTGAAGGGTAACAATTCCACAGGTAGGTAGAGAAATAAAAGGAAAGCAAATGAAGATGATGGTCTGCTGCTGAGCATGGCAGATATCTAGCTGTATCAGATATGAGAAAACATAAAATACTCAGAACTTTTTCTACCCTACAGGTTTTGCTGACAGACTACCCAAATCTCCAGCTCTAGTACCAGAGTATATAGTAGTCAAGCATTACCAAAAGTAGCAGAAAACCAATTAGTTGAACATTGTTTTAGTGACTTGTGAAGCAAACGGTACATAACCAAGTTCATGGGATCAAACTGGGCACATAAAAAAAGGTCAGTGCCATTCTAATCCTGCTCTCAGTCATCTCTGAAAAGATTAAAAGACTAGAAAGCATAGGACAGGGAAGGGAGGGGAAGGGACGGGAAGGGAAG
>JAOWBP010000001.1:140887467-140897619 GCA_028571105.1 Tragopan temminckii
AAAAAGCCTAAATTCATATCGTCCATAAAATCCTTCAAATCCTTTAGCTCCGGAGTTATTGATGTTTCTGTGTGGTAATGAATAGGAGGAACAGAGACAGTTGAGGTCTACAGAGGTTAAAAGGCCTAGGGTCAGCCTTACCATCAGCCCTACCTGTGGGCCACTTCTCTTCTCTGGGAATGAAACATAAATGAGAATTACATTGTCAAGCTAATAGCATGCTGACAATTTTTTTCTTCATCAGTGTTATCCTGTTTACATGCCACACCACCTCTGTTACCTTCCTGGGAGAAGACTGGGGCATATTGCTACTTTTGCTCCAAATTAGGTTTTCAGTTTGTAGGCCTTGTAGGACTTCAGTCCTTATGCTTTGCAGCTCTAAGTTCAGTTTGGTGTCTGTGACTCAGAAGACAACCATTTCCCAGGAGCAAGCAACTGTTGCAAAGCACAGGTATCTTTATTTAAAATGTAACTATGAAAAAAGGAAACATATTTTTTTAAAAAATTAACAACACAAACACTCAACTGCCAGCTAATTTCTATCTATTCATAAAGACTATCAGAATCTCAAAATAAATGTGTGACCCTGATCCACATTAGGAGAATCTCTCTCTATATTCCTTTTTCTGACACAGTTTATGTCAGGGTTTCTAAGCCAGCAAAGATATTCCCTTCAGGAAGTAAAGCATGAAAAAGAATTCTAGATTTGTATGACCAGCATTGTGAATGAGTTTTATAACTCCTTATGATTTTAGTTCCTGAATGTTAAGAAGTACCAAAGCATTGGCAATCATTAGAAGTCCTGCAGAAAATATAGATCATGTCAAAATATTGAAACTTCTTCTGACAGACATTTGTGCTGTGTGTTTGCAGTGTCTAACTTGAAACGTCTATTGCAGATCCCTAAACAAAGGATGCATGCTCTTTTGCAGTGAAAAGAAAGTAAAGGGAAGGGAAGGGAACAGAAAACTATTTACTAGTGATCCTGTTAGTGATCCTGTTAGTAATCTGTAAGGTAGCTGATTTTACCCAAGCTGCCATGGCCAAACAGAAATGGAAGGACAGTTACATCAGTGTTATGAACTTACTCATGCATTGTTAAAATGATGACCTCCTATCCATCAACAACAACAACAAAAATTATTGCCCTTATCAGCCCCTACTATTTCACTTCTTTTTTTTAGGGAATAAGGAGTAAGTTGCCTGTAATCTCTGTAATGGTCAATACGTTGGAGAACTGTGTAAGTTACTTCGCAACATTACATTTAATTCCCTCTGTGATAACCTATTTAAAAATTGAATCTAAATCCCTTTTAAGTTCAGTTGTCTGTATGGCCTTCATTCACCCTCTCTCTTTTTTGCCCTTGGAAAATGCAGCTAGACTCCAATTGTTTAATGCTTGTGTAGATCATGTTTATAAGTTAAAGCACATAAATGCACAGTAGACTTTTAAACACTAGCCCTTGTAGACCTCAAATAACACTTTCTCTGGTTTGACATAGCTTCTTTCACAGGAACTATCTATAGCCACTGTTTTGCTATTTTTCAACCTGTTCTGTATCTCTGCCCATGTCCTGCCCCGAATCCTTGCTTCATCTTGGAGATTAAGCAGAAACTTGTCATGTGGAATGTTATAAAAGGCTTTCTGAAAATCCAAATGTATCATGTCATGTGCTATGCTCTTAGCAACCTTGTCAGTACCCCTCTGAACAAATCCTCTCCAGAAAATGCATTAAAAAAAAAAAAAAAAAAAAAATGATTAAAGGCATAATTAATAGTTCTTTATTTACAGACAGCTAACACATTCTGCCTGAAAGCTACATTGCAAACACTCCACTCTGTATTTATCCTAAATATTCCCACTACCAACAGTGATGGCAACAATAGTAATAACAACAACAATAATAATAAAAATTCAGTACTGCTTATCTACTGACTTACAGAGTCTAATCTGCTTGATAAATAAATAAAAAAAGTCCTTTTTGCAAAGCTAGTCCAATCAAATACACATAAACATATTTAAATTTTTAATTGGCTGGGAACTTAGTAAGTGTCTGTAAAACATGGTTGCTCCTTAATCAGAAGACAAGAATGAGCTGTCTTATGTTATTATCTGCTTTCTATTTGAAAACTAAAGCTCTGAAGCAACGAAGATGTCTTTCTTTTATTATCATACCCCAACTCAGAAAGAGCAGAGAGACAGTGCAGATAATGGACCCCATTCATGAATGCGAAAGGCTATTTCTGAGCAGTTATTGCATTGTTTATGCCAGCAAAAATTACATAACTTCCATTCTCTACACAAATTATATGTTTCTATGCTTCATTGAACTTTTTACATAGAGCATAAATAGAGCATTTGCAATAGGTAGCACAAAGACTGCTAGGAGATCCAGTCTAAGCCTCATTATTAAAGCTGAGTGAAGCATTTGGCTTTCTTCAGGTTTTCAGCAAAGTCAACAGAATCTAAAATTCCCCTTATGCTTATTATTTTTACTTTTATTTCATACTTTCTGCTCCTAGCTTCCTCAGTTTTCTAATGAAATGAAAATGGAATTTTTCCAACCAAAGCTGTTCTAATTGCTTAGGACACTGATCAGAGCTTAATGTGATCCATTAAGTGTTGCCAGCCTGGGACAGGCAGTGGGCTTCATTTTCTGACTGCACAGCAGGTCTACCTACCAAGGAAAAGGTCACGTAGATACACAGAGACAAAACACAGCACTACAAAACTTGCCAGCTATATTGCTGTTGTGAACGTGGGGAGGCCATGTGAAAGGAACTTCTATTTCTAAACCCAGGTGCTACTAAAGTGGTATCCATTCACCTCCACATGATGCTATAGATTAACCTTTCAAAAGCAGCTTTTATTTTTATTTTTTTTTTTTTTACTGTCTGATTTCAGCCTGAAGTTCAAAGGAGCTAGCTACGCTCCACTTATACAACTGAATCAGATAATAGCAATGAGTTTTACTCTTGAAAATCTTGTTCAATGCATGTATAAGATTCCACTGAGGCTACACTTGAGTGAAAGAACATGCATTTTTCATACATAATTGTAGCAATTGAGCTGAATTAATCCTGACCATGCTGCTTCTGCTAAAGGAAGGATGCTATTATTACCTGACATTGTAATTATCTCATGTAAGTAATCATTTACATGTAGAGAAGTCTACATAAAGAAACATTTCTACCTGTGATATTGACCATATGTATAAACAGATTCAGTTTGCTGTGTTCTATTGTTTATCTCTCTTACAAACAGACAACATACATTTATTCTTTTTTCAAACATTTGATTCACATTAGATGCATATTTGTCAGTTTGATGAGTCTCTCTCTTTTCCCTTGTTGATAGTTAGACATGAAAGTATTGCTGTTAAGTCCCATGGCTTTTTACAATTATTCCCTGAATAGCTAATACTCTTAAGAACTCTTACAGCTGAAGCAGTTTGTAAATAAGAAGATTTGTGAAAGTAGCAGCAGAAGATGAATGCTATAAATTGTGTCTATCACATCTAAATCTTCTCTTTTTTTTGCCTGCTAATCAGAGACATTACTGTGCAACCAAGAGCATGACTTTAATTCTTTCTCAAGTCAAAAACATTTATCTTTTTCTAGTATTCAGCTCAAGGAAACTGCAAACTAAAGCACAGAAATGACTCAGTAAAGTTGTTTTTATTATTATATTTTCCTTGCTTGGGTGGAGTGTGTGGCCCATGTATTAGGTACAATGAATCATCCTCAGCTCTTTCGGTGTCTTCTTGAGAAATATTACTTTCATATCACTACAGTTCATTCACTAATGAGGTAAAAAACAAAACAAAACAAAACAGAACAGAACAAAAATCAAAAAAAAAAAAAAAAAAAGAAGCACATTATTCTGACAATTTTATCTAAGGTTTGCAGATTTTATGTATTGAATGTATAAAAAATAACTTCTTGAAGAATAATGCTCCAGGAGTACATTTTGGTAACAAACATTTGTATGAGTCCTTTAGACACACAAAGACAAAATTCTTCCACTGGATGATAAACGCTAAGTTTGCTTTATTTCAGGTATGACTGTCACAATATGCATATATATGTATGTATACATATGTACATTTAAACTAAGGTATAGAAACTTTTCTGTGAAACCAAGAATGCGAGTGAATCAAGTATCAAACCTTTAATTTTCTCTTATTGACCAACTGATTCCTGCCTTGTGGTTCTCCATTCCTCTATTCAAATTGTGGGTATTTTTTACTACCAACATGTAAGGACCAAGAAATCATACAAAATAAAAGTTAGAAATGCTTTATTAATGGGTTGATAGAAAATACCCATTCAAATGATATATATTAAAATAAAAATGGAAATCTGTGAAGTCAAAATTTCAGAGGTAGCAAGTGCTGGTGGTGTTTTGCCTAATTGTATGGCACAAATGATGGCTACTACACTTCCCTGCTCCCAGGACTGGTTAATAGTGAGAGCAAGCCTTTTTTCACTGAAGGCAGACACTGAACACACATATGTACCTAAATAGCAAGCCACACAGAGCAATACATATAGAAGAGTGTAAACTCAGCACAAAAAATTGCCCAATCTTGTCCTCTTCTCTAACATTTTCAGTATGAGGGTCTGTCAGCATTAAAAAATTTACACATACACACACATGTAAACTGGTCTCCCCAGTAGCTGTCTTGGACTCCTCTGGTATGTCCGACTACCACTTTGCAGACCTTCTAGTCTCTCTGCTAACCTGTCCCGATTTCTTTCTTTCCTGTTTTTTTTTTTTTTGTTTTGTTTTGTTTTCGTGTGTGTGTGTGTGTGTGTGTGCGCGCGTGTGTGTGTGTGTTTTCTTGCTTTGTTTCCTTCAAAGATAGTTACATAGAAGGTTGAATTCCTTGCCTATTACCAAAGGGAGGATGTGCAAGTAGCAACAACACGTGACTGCTAAAGAGAGAGAAGATATATAAAGGCTTCAGGAGAAAGGATCATGAATTAAACATTAAGCCACTATAAAATATCGGAGATAAAGAAGACGCAATGTGAAGCTGAACTGACCAGATGGTTTGGAGATTGTATATAATCTTTATAGTTTTGCATTGATCTTTGTGATTCATGGAAGCAAAGAAGGCCTTAGGTACAGTTACATGGAATTGGTAACTGTAACAACCTCCACTAAAAAGTTTTTTGTTTTGTTTTGTTTTATTTTAAAATGAATCTGACAAAACAAAATTCTCAAAACCTAACCTTTATTTTTGAATGTTCACTTTTATTATAAACTGTTACAATTATCAATATATAAATAGCTTTAATTTTTACTTTCATCTTCATGTACTGCATTAAAGCCACATTTCCTTCTGACTTGAAAGATGTCTTGACAAATGTATGCTGATTGTGAAATAACTTATTGCTAAAACATATAGTTCAATTAAACAAAGTTTAAACATAAATTAAAAATAATATTTTGTTGCACTGTATTTCTCACATATTTTATTCTGGTTTGTGAATAAATTGTGTTAAGAAACAGAAATGGTGGAATGGAGCAGGCAAGAATAAATGGAAATAGATCCTGATTTGAATTACTCCCACCAGAAATAGCATTAAGTTCACTTCAACATTAATTTAAATACAACTAAATGAAAGTGGGTTAAAAGAAAGACTAAATAAGTAAATGTGAAAAAAAAAAATATTTTGGCCTCATCATCTTACTGCCTTCAAATTTTTAATATTAATAAAGCAGTAGTAGAGGCAATGAGTGAAGTTTCCTGCTCATTATCTACATTTGAACTAGATGTCTATGCTCCTATTATAATTAATAGAGACTCAGGGCAGGATTCAGATACATAAACATAAGTATATAGTGCCATCTTAGATGCCTATACACCTAAATGGAACTGGCAGGTTTGAGTCAAAACACACAGAAGATCTGCAGCATTCTGGAGATCAGCAGCTATAGTCTGGGTACGATGCCTCATCTGTCTTATAGTTCGATACCTGAAACCTGCCATACTGACTGCTGTTGTTACAGCTGCAGAGATATTCAGCAAATCCTGACCCCAGAAGCTGGCATGCAAGTTAGTTGCCAAAAACAGGTGTCTATTGTGATTTGAGGTACTCTGACGTATTAAAGACATCTAGGTTAACATCCATGACACAGGATCTACAGGAGCTTAGCAAGTGACAGGCAGAAGCCAAGCAATCATCTCAAAGAAGAGATGCATATATTAAGAGAAACACAGTAAGGCTCAAATATCTTACTCTTCTACTGTGATGTGTAAGAAATACCAGTGGTAAATAAATTGAACTGATCTAAAGTTGTGTGTATATACATACACACATGTGCATATAATGTAGAATTTATATTACATAATAATTTTATATAATCCTTTTTCTGCAACCTTAATTCATAGCTTTTTCACTTCATTTCGTGAGAACTGAAAAAGAAAAGAGTTGCTTTGTTAGTAGTGTGGGCATAACTGTTCTGTCAACACAAATGCACTCTTCTGTGATATCTTCAAGTTAGGCTATCTGAGAGTCCTTTTCTTGGAAAGTTTATAACATAATTTCAATGTTGTTTTCCCTCTCTCCTTCTACCTTTAATTATGGATTTAATTTCCAAATTGTGTTAGTATTTTAATTCAAGAAAATGAGCATTCTGTTATTACCTGAGTAAAACTAATGGGAGATAAACATTTGTAAATGAGATCCAGAACCTTTAAATTCCAAGTTCAGGCTTATGGTATTTTGGAATCTTTCTCTTGCAAAAAGATTAAGATGTCTGTCCCCTGGGCTCTAGATTGTGGCTGGAGAAGCCTAAAATTTATTTATACCGCCATTCTGAAACACAAAGTTCATATATCAATCTCCTTTAAAAATCTATTCTGATTTTCTTTCTCATATTTATATAAAGTGGATGTAGCCACCTTACCTTTTTTGAAAATTATTTTGTAGGAAAATCCCATTCTTTTATATTTTATTGTTTCCTTTTCTAAGTTATCTTCCCTCATCTGATACTTTCAGGTCTGTGAGTTTTAAGAACTGTAATCTGAAATACATTTATGTTTTCTAAAGGAGAGAGAGGATACAAAGTACCAGGAGCAATTCACAAAAGCAAAGCTAAATTACACTTGTCTGAAAAGTGTATGTCTCCACATAAATGCAGTAACACTCAAATAACAGATACCAAGTCCATAGAGGTAAGATGCAGAAGGATTTTTTTAGCAAAATTGCCAGTACTCCTATAAACATTATCAGAATATTTCATTCAAAAAAATAATTTGACCTTATGCCCATTATCAGAAATTTTGTGTTTACTGAAACATAAATTTCATGTTTATACGTTCTTTAGAGATACGATTGTGTAGCTATTGTTAGAAAATGTAGAAGCTGTAGGCCTCAAAATATATCCTTTTAGTTTGAGTGGCAAGTATCTTAACCTCTGAATACTTATTTTCTGTCAAAATAATGGATTAATTTCTGAATTGCATGGAAGAGGATATTTTTCAGCAGCTGGATATCTCTGTTACAAACAAAATAATTCTGCATTGATAATTTACATGCTGCAAGATGAAACTAGAAACCCACCGCTCTGAGAATATGTTAAATTTGTACAAATTGAATTTCACTTAAAAGATCATTCTGCTAGAGGTGGAGAAATGCTGTGCAGTTTCTATTTTCTGGCATTCTTTTGCTTCTTGTTTTTGTTTTTGTTTTTTGTATTTTTCTTCTTTCGGAGTACAATCTTGTGCACAAACTAAATATATATATATATTAATTCAGGCTATTTCCATGCAAATTATACTTTTTCTGGATTCATTAAATGCTCTTTGCTGAAACCGTAACTGAACTGTCTTGTCTCAAATTACCTATGCAGAATATTGAAAGGGTCAAAACAGTGCAGCATTCTACTGTAGTTCACAGAATAGAAAAACATTCCAATTGCTCTGGTTTCTTGTTCTTGCAATAAGGGAGAGTAACAAGAAAATAAAATGGCTGAAAATGGTTTTGTTCCCATGTGTCAAATACAGTAATTAGAATAAGAAATGCTACAAATTAACCCATTCTCATTACAGTCACTATATTATAATTTCATGGTCCTCTTTCTGATGCTGTACTCTTGCTAAGCACATTTACATCTCATCAGTGAACACAAGCAGCAGATCTGCTGGCAGTGAATGCTTGATTCACTCCAATTTATGTCTTCTTTTCAGCTGGGGAATCCATTGTATGTGCTAATAGCAGGTTTCCCATTTGAAATGACTGCAGATCTCTTCACATTTGGATACATTGCAAGCATTGTCATTTTTTTTTTTTTTAATCTGTCACGTAACTGTTGCATTACACTATGTGCAAGCAGAAGAAAGCAAATTTTCAAAATTAAAAAGAAAACAAAGAGCAATGCTATTCTTTGTTTTCTGAAATGTGTGGGGGAATGACAAGAACTACTTTCTTTTAAGATGAGAAATGGATATAGCTGCTAACTCTGATAACCTGAATTCAAAAAAAAAAAAAAAAAAAAAAAAAAAAACCACCTGAGTAATAATTTCATAATCTATCCTACTTTTCCAAGCCTGATTATCTCAAAAAAAAAAAACAATGAGGTGGACAAATGCTTCCTCTCACAGGGTATTTAATTTCCATGTTCCTATTACATGACTAACTTGAGAGCATTCCTAGAGTATTCATCCCATCAACTTCTCACAATTGTTTTTTGTAATATTTCTCATGCAAATGAAATGGTGTACAAGCAACAATTGAACTGCATTGTTGGTCTTATATTAATGAAAATTATGAAGTTGATTTCTCCAAACTCAGTATAGAGGAGGAGCTGTGTATGAAGGTGTTTTGTTTCTTGTCTTGTACCTGGTCTGACAGCTAGAAAAAGAGCAACCTACTGAAATTTAAGGAAGTTTTATTGATGCTAATAAGATAAGATTTCATCCAAAGTATTTTGTCCTGCTAGATAGCAGTGCTATTCCCATTGCCCTTCTAAGATCTTGGAGGCTGACATAGAAGATGCATGATCAGTGACTCAAAACATGGGGTTATTTCACCTGCCCTTAATCATTAGTGCTTGGATTCACTTAATTTAACTGTAGACGTTCCCAATACAGATGCTGACATTTGGGGCAGGATTCAGTTGCCTTAACATAGCAGTCTAGTGCCAGTTGAGGTTTTCTGGAATGATAATGCCACCTAGTAGAGGCCACTTAGGTATATCAAAGAATCCATAGAATCATAAAATAATATAATGACTTGGGTTGGAAGGGACTTTAAAGTTAATTTACAAGGAGAAGTGTGGCATGCAAGCACTTGTTCATCTTTGGTGAAAATGCATGGCTAATGGCGGTGACTATGTTGAAAAACAGTTTGTAGAAGAGAATTTTCTCTAATAATTTTATGTTACTCTTTGAATCTGTTGTAGTTTCCAT
Organism: Tragopan temminckii; assembly: GCA_028571105.1. NCBI lineage: Eukaryota > Metazoa > Chordata > Aves > Galliformes > Phasianidae > Tragopan > Tragopan temminckii. The sequence continues at coordinate 140,896,890 of JAOWBP010000001.1, forward strand.
GGAAATTAATAGGAGGCATTATTTTTGATTCCAACTATGTAAAATATAAGCTTTCACTGACATTTGTTTGAATTGTATTTTATCACACCTAATGATCAGTTGTGGTAACAGAGTGATCTTCTTCTTCCCAGCCTAAGACGGATGCCTGATAGAGTGAATCGAGAGGAGAGATGCAATGATGACTAGAGCACTGAAACACCTCTGTGACAAAGACAGGCTGAGAGAGTTAGGGTTGTTCAGATTCTGAACAGAAGGCTTTGAGAACTCATAAGTAGCTTTCCAGTACTTGAGCACATTTCACACATTCAAACTTCCCATTCATACTAGTATAAAATACACCTTAATAATACACACTTAAATGCAGTCTATTTCCAGGCCCTTATCAAAATGATTTCTGAGATTCCAGTCACGCCATCAAAATTACTTGATTATCCAGACATTTCAGTACATTTTAGATTGCAGATAGACTTTTCATTTACAGTCAACTCACAGCGTTATACTTTGAAAATAAATAAATAAATAAATAAAGTTAAAAGGTCACTAGCCATGAAATACAAATCCGGGAAAGAACAAAGAAATTCATCAGCGAGACTGTAAGATTTTTCTTTAGCCTGATCTTAAAGTTGCAAGAGAAGTATAGATGAAGACAAAACGAGATGACATGTAATATCAGGTAAAGACAACTAATAGGCATTACTACAAAAACAGAAACTTCTGTTACTTAGAACCA
>JAOWBP010000001.1:140902175-140912864 GCA_028571105.1 Tragopan temminckii
GTTGACACTTGCAATAGTCAAACAGAACTGTCAAGAATGTTACTCACATTCATAGCTGCTGTTTTCATTTCAGATCCAAAAAGGTGAATTGGGCCTGTTCTGCTCGCATTTTAGTTGAGACTTCCTTATGTGTTCACAGAATCATAAAGGAGAAGAAAACTGATTGAATGCCCAACACTGTGATGATGTTTAGTTATGAGTCTGTAACTTCCTAAAAGTTTCTAAATGTGTCTAATTCCTATAATTAGCTTCTTCAATTTTTTTTTTTGTTAATAGTTTCAAATATGGATACAGTCCATGTGTACTAGAATAAAGATATGTTTTTCTTTCTCAGCTCTGTGAGTAGCAGATACAATTGAGTAAAGCACTTCTAGATACTTCCTAGGTAAACACATAGAATTCCTATTGCATGTAAAAGAACTTGTATGTTTATTGAAAAATGAACGAATGTCCTGGTAAGATAAAAGTGTGATATACTGTCCTACTTCTTTCTTCTATTAGCAGATTTTAATGTTTTATGCTATGAATCAATCAAGAATACTTTTTTATGCTAAATATTTCAGTGTAAATGTTATGATCCTCACTAGATCAACCACTAAAAGAATAGGGTTTAGAGGAGGCATAAGGAGTCTCATTGTGGCTCTTCGGAAACAACAAATTACCAGTTTGGAATTACTGAATTGAAGGGATTGGAAGGGACCTCAAGAGATAATTGAGCCCAGCTGCCCTGCCAAAATAGATGTGTTACAGTAGTTCAGACAGATCTTTAATATCTCCAAAGAAGGAGACTCCACAACCTCTCTGGGCAACCTGTTCCAGTGCTACGTCATCCTTACCATAAAGAAGTTATTCCACGTATTTGTATTGAACTTTCTAGGTTCAAGTTTTAGACCATTACTCCTTGTCCTATTGCTACACGCCAGCGAGAAGAGCCTGGCCTCATCCATTTGCCTCCCACCTCCCTTTAGATTTTTAGAAACATTTATCAGATCCCTTCTCAGTCGTCTTTTCCCCAGTCTGAACAGACTCAGGTTACTCAGTCTTTCCTCATAAGGGAGATGCTCCAGGACTTTGACCATCTTTTTGACCCTCCACTGGATTGTTTCTAGGAGATCCCTGTTTTTTTTGAACCAAGGAGCCCGGAACTGGACACAGTATTCTAAATGTGGCTTTGCCAGGGCAGAGTAGACGAAGAGGATCACCTCCTTCATTCTGCTGGCTATGTTTTTAATGCAACCCAGGATACCACTGGCCTTCTTGGCCACACTGCTGGCTCCTGGCCAGCCTGTTTTCAACCAGGCCCCCAACCTCCTTCTTCTCAGAGCTCCTGTCCAGCAGGTCATCCCCTATCTTGTACTGATGCATGCAGTTACTCTTCTCTGGATGCAGAACTCTACACTTGCTCTTGTTGAACCTTATCAAGTTCATTCCTGTCTAACTCTCCAGTCTGTCCAGGTCATGTGGAATAGTAGCACAGCCTTCCGATGTGTCAGGCACTCATCCCAGCTTTGTATCAACTTCAATTGGACAGGAAAATCTGAGTTCTTAAGCTCTTCAAACCACTTCTTGAGCCATAAGCAGAGCTTGTCTTTCTCTTCACCCCTATTTCACTAGCACAAAATGACAAAATGTTGATATTAATGGGTGTTTTTGTGTTGTTTGTTTGTTTGTTTTTAGTATTTGTTTTTAGTTGATGGACTGAAATTTCTTTCTGTTGCATGATTTAAATGGTTTCTCTGATATTCATTTCCTACTGCATTTGCAAATAGTATCTTGTTTTGAATACTAGTAAAAATGCTTAATCAGAAATCTTTACTGATATTTACAATTATTTTCCTCTGTAATATAGAGCTGATATCATTTACTTATTAGCTGCTTAAAATGTGATTCCTAGTAAATAATTGACCATTAGGAGCTTTTTCCAGATTCCACAGTAAGGTTTGCAAATGTTAAAGAATTGATGATTTATCTTTCAAAATTAATCACTACAATGTAAGAATTTAATCAAATATTTTGAAGTATGTGACAGTCCTTGAGGAAGGTTAAAATATCTGTCTAGTTATCATAATTCCTTATTGATTATATATGTCCTTTTTAACTGAATATAGCAGCTATTTCTTTTTGTTTAGACAGCAGTGCATGAATACTGAATATGGAGAAAAGCTGCGTTAGAGAGCTGTTAAGATGAGAAGGAAGAATATGCATTTCACAGACTTCAGGGTTAATTAAGGCAAGCAGAATGCAATTATCTACTTTAAATTTAGCTAACAGAACAGTATGAGAAATGCCATACAAGTTTTAATCACTAGTTATGTTCAGGGTCTTGTTTTCGTGTTTCATCTGAAAGATGGCATCTCTAGAATTAGGGTTCCCTTTGGCATGTTATCTAGGCAGAACTAATACATGGAAAAAATATCACCTACTGTATCACTCACTACTAATATCTCTTTAAATACTTTAAAAGTCCACAGAGGTCTTTCTTCCAACTGTGTACAGACAAAACTGACCTCATTTAATTTAGGTGTGCTCATGTGATTACAATTTAAACTTGTTTTTCTGCAGCACTACAGATGATTGCATTATCTCTCTCAGCCAGCAATCTGAAATGGAGCAGCACTCTTAGAAACAAACCCTTCTCGGTACAATCTATAGTTTGATTAGCGTGGTAATACAAGGGCAAAGGGTTGCCAAGAGTACCTCTTTAATAACCCTCTGCAGTAAAAACAGATAGGAGAACAGAAGAGGGAGTAGATTTGTCACTGGTGTTTAAGATTTCCTCTCTCACACTGAGAGGTGAGGGAGACAATGCTGTAATGTTACAGGTAACGAATGAAGATTTGGCTCTATACACTAAATAGTGGCAAGCATACACATTCTGCCTTCAATGCAGCATATTCTGAGCCACATTTAAGCCCATTCAAATTGTTCTCAGTCTATCTCCCTCCCACTATTCCACTATCTCATTTACAGTTAAGCCAGAACTTTAACTGTCTGCTTGCAGTTTTCACTCCCTAAATGCATGTATGCCAAAAAAAAAATCAACCCCCACATACACAAAATATTTTTTCCTAGAGCTGTTCTAAAACTGTCAGTTCAAATATTATTTCAAAAGGAATTCCTTTTAAAGAAAAAGTAAAATGATGGCAACAACAACAAACCTTTAAATTATTACTATGGACATATTCTTAACATTTTTAATTGAATTTATTTCTAATGTTTTTATTGAAACATATTCATATTATTACAGAAATGCTTCAACTTTGTCTTTCTCTAAAGGGAAAAATGTAATCATCCTCTGAATTGTGCCAATTATGTTTTTATTATGAAAAATTAGTGAAACATTTGAAGATATGTTTAAATGCTCTTTTGAGCACTGAGCTGCATAAAGAAGGTCAAAGTCTGTCTACTAACATTTCTTTCAAACCTTCTTGTGTGTTCTTACCGGTTCTTTTGTTTATAACATGGTCTGACATTTTTTCTGTGCTTCCTTCTGTATTTTGTCCTTTGTAAACAGTCAGTAGAATTGTTGTTGCAATAGTACTTAAGGTTCTAGGCATGAGCATGAAAAAAATTTACTCATAATTGGAGGTTTACTCATGTGAGAATATCGATTGAAATCAATGCCTTTTTTTTTTTTTTTTTTGTGACAATAATACGTATTTGTATCTATAGAATTAATCCTTGCTTTTTTGTTGTTGTTTTTATTTTTTGTTTTTAAAGTAGCAACAGGCTTGCATTCTATAGTAATAGTGTTTTTCTGTCAAACTGTTTTATTATCCTTTCAGTCCACAAAACTTTAGTGCCATTTCCCAGGAGAAAGCCTTCAGCAAAGTAGAGACACTTCAGAGCACAGCTAGGTACAGAATACAAGAATTATAAAACTGTCATAAATGTCAGAATGTATTGTAATCAGCAGCACAGTAGCTGTGCCTGGAAACCAGCCATTTATTCTAAGGAGTTCTTTATGGTCTGGTAAATTGTGTTAAATATAAACAAAATTCTAATGACATTTTCTATAAAATAATATTTTAATAATCCACGACACTGCCAGGTTTTGTTTGTTTGTTCTGTTTTGCTTTTCACATCCTTTGTTTTCGTATCCTTAACTTCTCAGGCTTTTATTTTACTTCTAAGACTTTTACTGTACATAGCCAGCACACCCTTTTGTCTTTTATTCATGCACACTTACCTGCTCACTTCTCTTTAATACCAGCACTCTGAATTTAATCTTCTCAATGCCAGCTTTGCACCAGTGTGGCTTCACTGACTACAGTGGAGCTTCCTCAGGCTTAGATAACTGTGTGGAAGATCAGAGTGGAGCCCATTTTTTATAATTAAATAATTACCATTATTTAACTAGGGTTTTCTTTTGTATGAAAGCCAAAGCTTCTAAAATAAAGAAGCCCTCTCCTTATTTCCACCGCACACTAAGGAAGCAAAGCCAAATAACAGAAGAAAATCAATATTTTGGGGAGAAAAAAAAAAAAAAAAAAAAAAGGATAAATCTGAAAGTGAATAATTAAAGAGAAACTAAAGCAATGTAAAAACCCTACATTTCTTTGTAGAGAAATAAAAGAACACACAAGTAGCAAAACTGTTACATGGGAGTGTTTAATATTTAAACATTAATCAGCATTAAGTTTAATATGTATTATGTGTGCAGCTATAAATAGTTAGCCACGTTAACAGAATAATTGCCATTTTGTTACACCATGCCGTTAATCTCTCTGCCTTTTTCTTTCCTCCCTACTCACCTCTGCTCAGTTCAGTCTCAGTTACAAGCCTCCAAACTTGCATTCATCATTTTTGTTGCTTTTGACACTTCCTATAGTCAAGTAAGTAGTGAGCACAGGTAATATATTATTTATTTATTGAGCATTGTGCACTCTAGGAGGCAAATTAGTATTCTGTCCCTATCACTCACTGCTAGACACTGCACACAGATGGAACACATTAACACATTAGACCAGTTAAGAGGCTTTAAATTAGATTTGTGACTTGAAAGTTTGAATAAGAAAAGTAATAGAACACAAAATGAAGCAGGGGGAAAATTAGATTAATTACTACAACATTTGGAGTGAACTGTTGCTGATGCACTGTTGTAAAAGGCTGTTTCTATACTACAAACAGGCCTCAGTTTTGCCTAAATCAAGATATTTGCATGGTTGTGAAAACACACTTATTTACTGTTTTTAATATTCTAGAGTTCTTTTCAAAATTAAACATATATATTTTAAGTGTACTGAATCACCTCAGTTTTGCTTTATTATTCTAAGAAGTGTGCATGAGCTGCAGCTATTACAGGGACAGTAGATATTAATCATGGAAATACAAATTTAAATCTTAATGATAAATTAAAGTAAGAATTTTTAATGTTAAGCTGCTACATGTGTGCCATGTTACAATATGTGATAAAATTCTGCTTTCTGTGAATGCATCAATGTAGCTTTTGAACAAGGAACTGTATGTATGATGCAAAACCAGATAACTTATTTCACCCTTCCCATTTTCCCTCTCACCTATAGGAAAGACCTTGTTCCACTGAGTCAGGAAAAACTAGCAAAGAATAAAACAAGGAACCAGACCGCACATTTGTACATCTGCTTCATCTTCAACTCAGCAGAAGCATACCTCTCATTTTATTTACAAGACTATGTCCAGTGATTTAGGCAATTCAGGTAGACTGAAACAATTCACCTCCAAATCAGATTAAGTTGAGGAACACAAAATTATTATGACACTGATGCTTCTTTTACTTGTTTCTATCTTCTTTATTTAGTGAGATTGCTAATACATACTAAAAGCAACATATGCTGGAACAGCAAAAAAAAAAAGTTAAGGCAATCCCTAGCCTGTCTCAAGTGCAATTCATCAGCTTTGTTGTATATCTCTCCTCTTCTATATTTGTGCATGTTTTTCTTTACAGCATGAGCACTCTCCAACTGTTGTAAATATATATACATATGTATATATATACACATTAATTTATTTTTGTGTCATTCATTTCTTCTAAGTTACTGAAACAGATTTTTATTTTTTTTTCAGATTTGAACTTGCAGAAAGACTGGTTAAGTGAATATCTTATTCATGTACATAGACAAAAAGAGTATACATTAAGATGCACTGTTGATCAATGATGCATTTTTTACACAGTTTCCAAAAAGTGGGAAAGAAATAATGGATTACGTAAAATTAGAGAAAACAACTTTACATCATATACATGCACAGTTACACTGCATATGTATGTATGTATGTATGATTGAAAGGCGTTTAAGATGCTTTATCAGATGTCCCAGACAGATATTTATTCTTTAGAAAAGATTTGTTTTAGTAAAAATATTTGAGTTAAAAAGAGTGTTTATTGCATCTTTGTATGGCTGTATTTTTAAAGAAATATGATGTATAAAATAATTTTAAAAAGAAGCAGCAATGTGTAAACTAGGATGCAGACAGTTATTAAGAGTCGCTAAATAAATATAAATGAATAAATAGTCTAAAATAAGCAGGTAAATAGAAATATATATGCATCTGTTCTGATGTACATATATAAGAATGACATCTAGTGACTTTTACTGATAGCGTTGTCATTGATACTACCAACAGATATGCCATATTTATTTATCATGATGCCCAAAAAAGTATTTAATAACCATTTATTTTCTGAGTCAGCAGTGACTAATTATAATAATAATAATGAAATAAGTATTGTTATTTCATACTGATAATTAATTTTATCTCCGAGATGATTAAAAATATAATGAAACTAAACATTTGTTAAGATTCAAAAACAGAAAATCCAAAGAATAATCCAGAAATGTCTGTAAGCTATGAAAACATACCTATTTTTTTCAAAATGCAATAATGAAAAAGTCACAGAGAATTTGAAATAGCCAAAATACTGTACTAGCGTATTGAAAGGTTATTAAAGGAGGAAATTAAAGGACAGCTATGGTGAGACCAGTCAGAGCCAGTTATCAAAAGTCTGACTTGGATGCAATCAGTAAGAGTCAATAACATTAACAATTAATGGTAGCTAATGAGATTTTATGGAAAATAACCCTTGTTATACAAACCGTTTAGTGTCTTTATAAGATTACAAGATTGGTTGATAAAGGTCAGTTTGCTGAGTAAAATATTTAAACTTCTTTAGGGCAATTGGCTTTATGTTACACAATTTTCTGGTTTTAAAAATAGATTCATAGGAACAGAAGGTATCCATATTTAATATATGTATAATTGGTTGTAGTACTATGTTGCAATAAGTAACTGCAGATAGAATTATTAGTCACTATGAATGAATGTTCATGCAATGTTCTTGCATGAATGAAGATTTCGTGCAAGAATTTTCTCATCTGAATGTTATTCACTGTTTATACTGGTGATTAACAAGAAAATACAAAAGAAAAGTGAATAAAACCACTGAAAATTCCGGAACTGACAAAATGGCAATAAATATATACATAAAGAGGTAATTCTAGTAAAAACATTAAGGAAAGATGTACTGTTTAGTGGAAATAAGTATATTTTAACAACTCAATTTGCAACTAGAAGGGGAGAAAGACTGTGTCAAAATGAAAACAATAGATCACACAACAGGATCTGGAGTTATAGAACAATTAGATGCTTATCTAGGTTGCATTGACTTCAGACTTCACAAAACAGTAGAGATCTGTTTTTTTTTCCTTACCTGTGCAGTCTAAAGTGTTTTCTTCCCCTGATGTTTTCAAGAAAAAGACTGTCGGAAAAATTTATATGAGAGCTGCTGAAAGTAATGCCTCCAATTTTATCATTTTGGCCAACAACACCAGAAATAGATGATAGTAATATGGTAGTAGAGGTTGAACTTTACTGACAGTATTCTGTTACATGTGACAGATGGCAGCAGAGGAGGCAGTTCGATGAAATGACATCTGACATGGAAGTGTGCATGAAGCAAAGGCATGTCATTGAATTTATCCACATGGAAAAAAAATTGCACCCATTGACATTCATCGATGCTTGTTATGGAGACCAAATAGTGAATGTGAGCACAGTGAGGTAGTGGGTGATGCGTTTCAGCAGTGGCAACAGCAACAGTGGATCATTTCTGCTGGTACATACTTTTATGTGCGTGGCATGCAGACTCCTGTTCATTGCTGGCAAAATTGAAGAGCTGATGGTGGTGACTTTTGAAAAATAGAGTTTTGTAGCTGAGAATTTTGCTATATCAATTAGTGTTATTGAGCTCTCTGTATCTCTTGTAGTTTCCATGGAAATAAATAGGAGACATTACTTTTGGAGCAACCTGTGTAAAAGAGGGCACTGTTGTCAAGTTTGAGAGCTGAGCTTTCTACCACAACAGCATCTGACCCTTGTAACCTTGTTCTCCATGGCTACACTAATCTGATACTCTTAAGATATGTATTCTACTTCTTATTTCCAGTTTGATCTCTCCCTTTTTACCTTCCACTCTCATAGAAGAAACATCCTGACGGGTGCTGAAACCACCATTTTGACTTAACAGGGGAGAAACCCTGAGTCAGTACTACTTCCATAGATATCCAACTGAATTTGATTGCTCAGATGTAGTTCAGAACTCAAACATCATCACTGACTATGTAAGAAGAAAAGCACTATTTCTGAGTTTCTATGCAGTGTTAATAAAGCTATTCATTGATTATTATGACTGGTTGGGTACCTTGACTTTAATAATAGATTGACAGTTTTTGAAGGGTTTGAAAATATGGGAATTAGGAAGGCTGAGGAAAATGCTTTATGAGAAGAAGCTGCAATATCCCATGAATTCAATTTCTTCAAGGACATAACTGCACCAAAATCTACAAATGCCTAAATTGGAAACTTTGTGGCATTATACATAATGAGATGGGGTGGTTTAAAGGCAAAGTTAGGTACATTAAACTAGTTGTAAATGTCATTTATGAGAGAATAACTTCCCTAAGCAAGCATTGACTTTTCTATTTCTTTTAGTTTCAAAATTAAATGTAAAAAAGCTTAAAAGAGAAGTTAGTAACTCAGGCACTGAAAATGTTTGGTCTGTATTATATGACAGAAATCAGATTAATTAATTTCTAGAGTGTTCATGTTAAAAATCTTAGATACTCTCTACAAGATTGTTCTCTTTAGTATGCTTGGCACTTTTTAGCTAATGCTTAAGAACATTGAACACCCACAAAGCATTCTATATGAGATTTTGAAATTTAGCTGAAGACATTATCTGGAAATATGTTGCTGTTCAAGGAGAAGAAGCTTTCCTAATTGTAACGTAGTATCCTTGTCTTAGCTGAGCTTAATGTTTATGTACTTACATCCTATGTAAGGACAGGATGTACACAAATCAGCTTTTTTGGGGCAAATATTTGCTACGTATGTGCCATAGCTCTAACAACCATAGTAAATCTAGCCAGCTAGACACCCCAGAATACTTAATTACTCATGTTGATTTCAGAATATGAGTTTTCCTGGCTCTGGATCATATCATCTTGGGTAATTGTTTGATATTGTATTGATCAGTAATGCAATATTTCATCTCAGAATAAGTCAGAATAAGACAAGTTTGATTCTTGAACTGAAATGCTGAAATGTACTATCCACCACCTCACTGTGTTCACATCTGCTGTCACCATGAATGTTCAGCAAAGAACAATAGGGAAAGAATAAAAATATGTACATTTTCTGAAAAGTTTGAAATAATTGCTTAGTTATAAAGTTGTGTCAAATATATAAGTGGACAAGACTGAACAAAGTATTCTGAAATAATATTGTACCACAAGGAAGTATGAGTAGACCTTACTCTTAGAGGTTCTGTCTGTCACTTTTATGCTCTGTTCTAATCCACTAATTAGTAATGAAATCATTAATAAATAGGGTCTTTTCTGCCTGCTCACAAATGAGATTTTTTGAAGCAGTTATGACAAAAATGCTATATGATTTTCAAAATTATTTTTATTTTTGTTTTATCAGATGTTATTTCACTCTTTTATTTTCCCAGTTTTATTTTTCTGAAATAAAAACGTTTTTATGTTCTTTGGGAAATATTACCAGCTCATTATTTCAAATACAGAAATTTCTATTTGACTTTCTTTAGATTGTGGCCCTTCTTTTCTCTTTATTTCCTCTAATAATGTGAAAAAATAATTATTTAATGAGAATTAGAAAATCAGCTACAACAGAAAATACTTTTTTACAGTGGGTAACCGTACTTGTTTTTCTTTAAGAATCACTGGCATTAAAAAAGGATATATTCACATGGCTGAACTTGTCTGTAAATGACAATATGAGAAATGACAAAATGTCTTTGAGAACTTGAAGTAGCAGTGCATGTACAGAGACTGATTTTATAGAGAAATCCTTTTGCATTACAAATTACATGAGCAAAAAACCAAAGGAAGATTATTAAAGACTTGGTATAGATAGAAGGACATTGACTAGCGTTACTGAAACAACTGATGTCAAGAAAATAAAAATTTGTGGAAGTGAGTTTTTTAATATTTAATGTGGTTTGATTTTTTTAAAAAATATTTATTTATTTATTTATTTATTATGTTTGGAGAGACATCTGAATTCAAAATAAACTAATATTGTCTCAGAAGTACTATAAACAAATTTAATGGTGATGTACCACTACTTCTCTACATCTTGATTTTAAGCTACAAATCGTGTATTTTTGCATAACAATAAGTTCAAAATTGT
>JAOWBP010000001.1:140927142-140940954 GCA_028571105.1 Tragopan temminckii
CTACTGAGCATGAATGACTCAGAAAATTCATTTCAGTAACACAGAGCACTCTTATTGTTCATGACATGGTGCACTGTAAGTCACTGCCAACAGTGTAGACAATTCTACCCTTTTTTGGAACAATATTCTTTAGTAACCTCTGCACATCACATTAACATTTTCAGATCTTCGAGCACTGTTTGCTTCATCCCTAAACTCTTGGGCTATGCAGGAATATTCTGGGCACTGAGCAAGTCAAACATTTCTCCTGGTATTTGCTTACAAGCAATTTCCATTGAGAGATTTTCCTTTAATCAAAATAAATAGGTTGTCTTAAGCCAAAAGTGATCTTATTGACAGATACTAAAAATGTTAAATGAGCAACCTGTTCTTTAAACATTCCTTTTCTAATTTAAAATCATTACAGCACTGGAGCACTGACACAGTGTTATTTGTTATAATTTCTTGTTTGATTAGTGTAACGTATTCCTGTGATTTCTTCTTTAATTTTAGTTTTATTTAAAATCATTAGCACACAATTTACATTCATATTTTACATTCCTCACAGTGAACCGATATATGGAAGCGATGAAAACTAATATTATTGTAATAGTGGCTTTGGTCTGTGCTAAATTGGATCTCTTGCTTTCTCAATATTCAACAGATTTGTATTTCTAAGTTAGCTCTTTAATAAACTTCATATTTCTTTTGGCATTCATCTATTTCTACTTTTCTGTGTCAATTCATATGAAAAAAGAAATAATCATTAGAATATACAGTGAATAACGAGATGAAGTAATTCATGGATAATTAAAACATAGCATTTCAGCATAAAGTCCTTGGATTTTAAACTTTTCTATTTTTCTGAGGTAAGAAGTTTGTATTTAGAATTTTTAAAATATAGCTTAGTATAAAACACATAAAAATTATCCAATAACAGGATAAGCAGTACTGAGCTCAGCAAGATCACAATCTGTTTCAGAAAAGGTAAAAAAAAAAAAATAGAGAGATCTATAAAGAAAAGCCATTTCATAGTTGCACTGACCATTGTCCTTGATGTGTACATTGCGTATTATCCTCACATGGAAAATATAAAGAATGCCTTTTAGTGGGAGGAATAAAGTACAACTTGAACACCTTAATGTGTCAGCTAAGTGTCTTCTGAAATCTATCCTCAGTTCATGTTTGAGTTTAGCCTCAGGAAAATTGAACTGTCAAAGTCTTTAGATACAAGTAAATAGCATGGGTGTTGAATTAGTTAAATTCTGAAGCAATTTAGTATAATTTATTTTCATAACGTTATGTCACAATAATATTAATGTAGATACAGGTCTACCACAGTCTTCTGTTACATAGAAAGTAGGTAATACTGCTCAAAATGTATTTTTAACAGTTTCTAAAATAATTTTCATAATATTTGTACCAAGTCGTTAAGTAGTATGACAACACGTATGTATTTATTTTTAAATAAGAAGTAGTATAAAGCTGAAGAAGTTATCACAGTTGATGTGTGCATATCATCTTCATTCATTCTGGTAAAAATAAATTCAAAAGACTAAGGATTTACTTTGAAAAAATAAACCTGCCCCAATATTATTTTTTTCATGTTGCTAAAATATTCTAATTCTTATTTACTTAACAAATATTTAATTTGCACATTTGAAATATTTATAGTAATGAGATTAAGTTTGCAGTCATACAGAATTATTAATTTGTATCCCAAAAAATCAATCAATAATAAATAACATTATCGATAAAATAACTGTTAATACAGCAGCTTTAGTTTTTTTAATTTATCTTAGGATGAAACAGAAATTATTCAGCTTTACAAACATGGAACAAATACTCTAAATAGTAGTTTGTATATACTTTTTGAGTATGTAATCCTACAGTTTTGTTAGGGTTGTGGTTGATCATCATGTTTGCTTATTGTATTTCACTGGTACCAGTCCCTCCAGAAGTTTCCTGTATTTCACAGTTGTTAGGACAAACCTTACAATCATTTTTTTGTTTGTTTGTTTGTTTCTTTGTTTTAGTTTTCTTTTATATTTTCTGTATAAGTTTGCAGTTCTGTGTCTGTAACATTATAAGAAATATCTATTCTCTACCATGAAATTAAAAGGATGTCTTGTAAACTGCTGAAGTGGATACTAAGCAATCCAGGTTCCATCTCTAGTGTTTATAAGAAGTATTGTTTTTCCTTCATTTCGCCTGCTGTTGTTTTGTAGAAAACTGAGAAATGAAAGAAAAACTGTTGAAAGAGTAACTCTTGTTAAGGAGTGACTCACTCTTCTTTTATGGGTATGAGAGGAACAGGGATGTGTAATATACTATATCAATTTAATCCAGTTTTTTTTTTTTTTTTCCTCCTTAATTTGTATTTTTATGTTTTTATGTTTTTTCAAACGTATATTTTAGGGTTTTATATCTCTCTCTTCACAGAGAGAATGAATGCTTGCCACAATATACAGATATGTCTGTTTGTCTTTGGTCTAAAATATACATTTGAAAACATAGGAAAACAGAAACAAACAAACACACAAACAAAAACCACAAACCAACAGGAAACAGTCTTATTTCATTCAGAGCCACTGAATGAAACACTACTCAAAGGTTTCAGTGCTTTCCTTATTTTGCAAATATCTTGAAAAAAAAAACAAAATAATATTAAAAAGGGAAAATCTCCATTTGGCTTTTGGAGGCACAGGGCAAAGAAACTTCTTTGCACATTATTCAGTAAAGAAGGAGAATTATGTGCAAGCATTGCGCAAGCAGGAAAGCTCAAAACAAAGTTTGGTTGGTTTTGTACTCATCTTAATTGTCTCATTGTTTTCTTCTGTCTCAAGATATTTCTAAATCTAACCTCTCTTTCATCCCCCCAGAAGTGGTCAGCTGATTTATATCTTAGTCTTCAAAACGTATGTTTTAACAATAGCAAAACAGATTAAGCAAAGATGGCTCAAAGACACCAATGAGGCTATGAAAGATGGACTTCTATCTTAATAGTTAGTACATGCCTTCCTCTAACAGAAAAGATACTCAGCTTTAAGCCATTATCATTCAAATTAGATTGGACTTTTGACTTTCTGTTTGTTACGCAGTATCCCTAGGGAAAGCCCTGGTGACAGCTTACAAGCATACTTGGCTGGCTGAGGAAACTACTGCTGAGACCCAGGAGTCTCCATACTCCAGCAAACAAGGTGAGGTTTCATACTTTATTCTTTCACCAGGAAGCTATTTGTTTCAAAATTCTTTGCCACCTCTCACTGACATTTACAGAGAATGAAAGTACATGTCACTTACAAATTCCGTGGGAGGCAGACCCCTTCCTTTCCATCCTGTGTCAGTTACACATTTCTGAGGACGTTTATACACTGCCACCTGCCGCATTTAGGTCCTTGATCTCAGTTTGCTCTGCTTCCTGCAGGGCTGGTGATCTGCTCCTCTGCCTAAATCTGCTCATCTTCCTGTAGTTTGATCCAGAGCCCAGTGGAGTCAAAGACTCCTAAGACTTACTTTGGCTTCAGTGGGTTTTGCAGTCTGCCAGATACATAATTAATTTATTTCAATGGAGTATGAATCAGGCTTTTTGTACTGCCAGATGTATAATTAATATTTCAGGATGA
This sequence comes from Tragopan temminckii, assembly GCA_028571105.1. Lineage (NCBI taxonomy): Eukaryota > Metazoa > Chordata > Aves > Galliformes > Phasianidae > Tragopan > Tragopan temminckii. Next base: position 140,930,748 of record JAOWBP010000001.1, read on the forward strand.
ATTCCAGGTATCTTGCTGTTTCATAAGGTTTCTCTCACTTGCTGAGTTCCTGTCCTCCCTGTAGGAAGGTCATAAACTAAACTAATATTAAGTTAATAATAATAGTAATTATAATTAAACAAAAACAACTGTGATTCTATGGTTTTACCTATGAGTTACACAAGAAAAATTTTTCAAATTACTTTGCAATTTCCAGAAGAATAGCGTTTCCATTTTCCAAATGAAGGTTATTTTTTCGCAGTCTGATAAAATATATTTTTCACTGCATTTTGTCATTGTTGAGGGATAATTTTGTGCTGTTTATGTAAGAAAAGGCAGAGGTGAATTTACTCAAGTATTCCAGAATCACTAGTTTTATGCATAACTTCAAGTATTTTTTTTTTCCTTAATGATTGAAAGCGGACAAGTGAGGTTTATTCTTTTGTGAAGGCATGTCTTGAAATGAAATATGTTCCTTTTCTATTCCCACTCAAGCAGCTTTGGTTTTCTTTGAAGTCTTACACAGATTGGAAAAGAAGTCTGCCATATTCAAGCCTGTTAATAGAACAACTCTCTCCAAAACACTGCAGCCTGTAGTCTCTGACTCCCACTGTGATTACTAATACATCCTTTCACCTATTCACTCTAAGGCAAACATCCATTTTCCCTGACGAAAAGTTTTGCATTAGAATACAATCTGTCTACTCTAGCTTTACAAATTGAATGTCAATCTAAAAAAAACATACTAATGAAGAATTCAAAGGAAACTGTCCATATTCTAATTTTATTTCAAACCATTATGTTGCTTTCTCAGCAAACTGCCATGTAAAACTCAGCAGACATTTGAGATAGTAGTAATAGTGTCTTGTTAACATTGAAAGAGTATTTTAGTTCCCCTGACCTGCTACCTGTCTGTCTTTTGTTTGAATGTCCCTGACTGGTGTATTAGTTTCAGGACGATTCAGTATTTTTGCAAAGCTCTAAAGTTATAGTAAGTATTAGAAAAGAATTGTCATTTTGCATTGCATCTTCATTGATGATTGCTCCTGATTCCCATCTGATGGAAAACTGCACATAAAAAAGTAACTTGGAAACCAATTTTAATGAGCCCTCATTGAATAATCAGCTTTAAAAGGAAATTTGAAGAAAAGTTTTGAAATTCACTGCAGAAGTTTGTTTTTCAGTAATAACTTCCTTTTATTATGGAATATAATCATGAGCGTAACAAGTTTATTTCTATGAAAACAGGCTGTTTTTATTTAATGAGGACATCTCCTAAAAAATACATAATCTTAATAGAATTCAAGAATTGCTTTATGAATCATCAAATTTTGAAAAGGTGGAAGCAAAAGAGGAAAAAAAATATATGTCTTGGTAATCCTAAAATTTATGTTAACTGTACATGTTGATATGCTATTATCTATTTGAAAACTGATCATCAAAAGACTGATAGATATCAGAGCTCTCCAGTTTTGTTTCAAATGTTTTGGTAGCTGCTGTTAACTTCTTTTTTTGCTGGCCTGTGCTTTAAATAGACAATATACAAAGCACCCAAAGATGTAACTGGTGCTAGAGAATGAATCTTATCCACTATTTCCTTAAAGAAAAGTTGTTGACACCGTTTAGCAAAAACACTTAGTCTCTTAGATTTCACTCTGCTTCTGAATAATCTTCTTGGTGTATAGATCAAAAGGAAAGCTTTCACCGTAGATCTTGAATTGGACTTTAATCAGTGTAGGAGTTTCTTAAGCTTTAGTGCGAGACCTTTTCATTTTACTCATGTGAAGTTTGATTAGATCATAAGCTCTTCAGAACAAACATCAAATTCTTTCAGTGTTTACTGTACTAAACAATGCAAAGCACCACAGTTTTAGCTTCAAGAAAACAAACTGTAATTGACATGTTTGTCTCAGTGCATAGAAAGATCAAAAACAGAACTATTTTTACTGCTTGACTATGTAAATTGGATCCAGACTAAACTAGCCACAGTCTCTCTAGTATATCAAGATGAATGCACAGATGTTGGATGCTCTTTTAAAGATGTCACATTTTTATTGTCACTGTTACATATGCAAAAATATTTTGTCTTTACTTTGATTTTTGAAAAGCAGGGTATATATATTTGTATTCATGGCCACACATCTTTTTTTTTTTTTTTTTTTTTTTTTTTTTAAAATAAAAACAGACAGGAAAGGTATAATGAAACTCTTGCTGTGCCAGAATTTTTCTAAATGATATCTCTGGGAGGAAATATGACTGCATCTTTTACATCTTCTCCTAAAGTGCAAAATTCATATTAACCATGTATGCTGAAGTACTGTGTGGCTGGAATACTGCAAATACTATCAACTGTGCATTTGAAGAACTTATCTAAAAGTTATTTGAAGCCAATAGGGATCTTTCCATTGATTTTAAAGGGCTTGGAAAAAGGCCTTTAGCCTTATTTTCTGTTCATGAATCATTCAGAAGCTAGTCCTGATGTCTAGTTATTTGTAAGTATGGGACAAATAGTTTGGACAAACAATGCCTGCACTACAGGCAGTTTCCAAAATGATAATTTAGGCTATTCACTGTTCAATATTTATGATGTGTGATTAGTCATCTACATCATCATGATATTAGTTCTACCTAATTGAAGGACTGAAACTATTTAAGCTATAGCATCTATCTATTTATATTCTTATAATGGAGCAGTTCATTGCTGTAGTGTATGAATGAATAATGAATAACAAACGTTGAACACTGAATAATGAATAGTAAATAATGTATGCATTTTGGTAAGATTTTTAAAACAAATATTCATTTGTGCTACTATCTGTGAAACTTTCAGAATTTAGAATGTTTTCACAAATCTTCAGCAGTTGCAGGAAGAACATGCAATAACAAGTGTTTATGTTTACATTTTTAAAGAAAAAGGAATTCATTTATTTATATTTTAACCATTGTATTAGGTCTGTGGTTTAAGAGAAGGGAAGCTGCATTACTGATAGAAAAACTGACCAAGGCTTTTTTTTTGCTTCATTTCTTTCCCTCCACTGGCAGCATTCTGAACTTACAAGAGTAATAATATGACATATTTTCATTTTGATATTTTCTGGGTTAAATAGGAAAGGGTTCTTTGATTCAACACATGAGCACCTATGTTAGAATGTACTGCACATTCCTCATTAGCTTGGAAGAAATAATACAAATAACATGATAAAATGAAATAGTACTTTAGATAACATTTATTTTCACTTACATTTATTTTTAGTCAATTTCATCATAAAATATATGCATTTCTCAAGATCTCTGTCTCTTACTTGCTCAGCACTAATATCTTGTTGCTTTTTCAATTCACAGTTGCTTTTAGTGTTTACTTTCTCTTGTTGCTTATTTCAGCATGTTTTTTGTTTGTTTGTTTGTTTTTCCTTTCTTCTTCCTCCCTCTGCCAGGTGTTTGAATCTATTAATTATATTTTATCTCCTATTATTTTTCCAATTTACTTTTTCAAAACCACTTGTTCATTTTCTTCTCTTTCCCCATCCATTTCTTCTGTTCTCCCACTGTATTTACTCATTGTCAGTCTTTTGTGTTCTCTTTTATTTTCTCAGCAAGTTCTTTAACACTTTCAGTTAGCACTCACTTGTCTGCAGTTGCTCCCTTTGCGATTTGATCCTCTTCCTCATCACATTTACTTCTTATTTAACAGCCAAGCTGTCTCTTGCAAAAAGTTGGCAAATGATTCTGATGTGAGCAGAACTCTTTTTGCAAATCTTGTAGCACACAATGTATTATCAAGTATGTGTTATTAATTCTCACAGCCCTTTTTCTCCCCTTTTCTGATGCAAATCTCATTTCTCATTTGCTTATGTGATCTGATCCAGGGCTCTCATTTCCAATAAACTGTGCCTGGTGTCTTCTGACTCATAGGGATGTCATTTTTTTTCTGCATACATATATCATCCCCAATGTAAACTCAGAAGCCTCCTTCACAGATAACTTCAAACTTGTTTGCTATTGTAATCTGACAATTAGAAAAAAGAAATTTAGAAGAGAATAATTGAAAACTAATTCTTAAGTCCCCTCAATGGCTAACTTAGTGAGAAATGACTGATATGTATTTAGAGACATTTGATGTGAAATAGCATCATATGTAAATCTTGTCCATTGTAAACAATTGAATACAGTTAGTAATGTGACAATATCAAATGTCTTATAATTCTGCAGTCATTATGTCTGAGTCTAATATTTGGATCATGTTCTTTTAGATATTCCACATCAGAAGGATTTAATGTTTTAATACCAAATTTACTTATTTTAAGATATTTGATGTTACAGGAGGATTTGATTCAGTAACGTGATATAGCAACCTGCTGAAATCTCTATGCAAGCACAATATAGAAGTTGTATTATACAGTTGGATCAGAATGTGATTCACATTACTGGCCTCTGCATGCCCTCTGTAAAAGTGTTGGGTATCACTAATTGCTGGTTTAAACGTGTTGAATCTAAATCAGTCCAGTTTGTTTCCCTTTCTGAGACAGTGTCCCTGCTGTCTTGGTTTAGGACCTTGGCAACAACCTATGCAAAAAATTTGTATATACTGAATGGGATATTTTAACTATGCTAATCTGAGGGTTTATGGACAACTAAAGGAAACAGATGCATAGCAAATACAATTCATCTGACCTACTTTAGATCTCTTTAAGAAGTGAATTCAGTCCTTGAAGAACCTGTTATTCTCTGTAAGAGTAACTAAGATTGCTCCCTCAAATGACAGTGCCTAAAGTGAGAATTCCATCCACTTTTGCTAACTGTTTGGTGATAAGGCATGTCTGAGAACTATATAAAGAAGAATAAATTATACAGTTACAGGTAGAACATCTTGGATATTCCTAAGTCTATTTCTGTCTCATGGAGTAGTTTAATGGACAAACTATTTGCCCTTACAGACAAAGGTTTTATTTTGAGGTACTCCTACAGACAAGAGTCTGAAGTGCGGTTTTAGATGGTTTGATTCAGTTACATTTTTGTTAAACATCAGTATGTTTTATACCAAGTTTTATTTCTTTGGACATGCTTTTTATCTTCTCAGACACAAGAACTTTCGTAGTCTACAATATGACCGACTCTCAGACTGGATCCAGTCACAATCGAAAAAGATTGAGAGGTTATCCCACTGTACAGCCATTGAAATCCCACTGTACAGCCATTGAAACCTCATAACTACTGCAGTGGACCTCATGAATTGAAAGAAGAAAATGAACCTCCTTCTTCTGTACATAAAATAATATGTTTATAAGAAAGGGAAGATGTGATTTTTTTTTTTTTTTTTTCTTTTTAGAAATGAATATTCTTATTTAACTACAGCATAGACATAACTTTTTTTTTCTTTTCCAAAAAGGGCTGTTACATATTTAAATCAGCTTCCAAATAATATAGACTAATAAAATAGTAATTATTTTTTTATCTCTTCCTAAATATATGTATGTATTTACATAAGATGCTTGTCTAGAGCAATTAGGAAGTAGTCTTTTACAAAACTGTTTCAGGCTGTGTAGAGGCTTCATGGTTCATTTACTAAAACCAGAGCACAAATCCAATTGTCTTAAAGGAAAATAAATTGCAGGAGAACTTCTTGTGAAAATGCATCAGATTTCTAGCTGTGAGAGAGATATTATGGTTATTTTGTTTATAGTACATGCTTGATTATGAAATATTTGTTAAAATACACCATTTACCTTCTCTTCTAAGCTTTGTCTTCTAGGTTTTCAGAATTTAACAGAATTGTGTTCCTAATCTCCTGTAAAACTGTAAAAGTATGTTATATCGCCCATACAGAATTAACAGAACTACAATAATAAATCCACTACTAAGAATGTTAATAATAATATAAAAGAAAAGAACAAAGACATTTAAAAAAAACCAACAGAATAGATTATGAACAATACAAAAAGTGCTAGTTTCATGCTATCGGCAAAGAAAAGTTCATTTTTGCTTCAGTAAGTGTATTTAGAATAATTCAGAGTTCATTGAAATCAAAGGAACCTAAGCATATGCTTAAAATTGAGCATGCTTAAAACTGAGCTTCAGGGCTACTTAAGAGGAGAGATTGAAAAGGATAAAAGAAAAAAGACTGAAAAAATTTAAAGAGAAAATGCTCCATTAAATATAACAACAATAACAACAACAAATTCAATTTAAACGCTAAAAACAAAACTCAAATTTTAATTACTACTATGTATGTGTAATATTAAAAATGGAAAAAAAAAAAAAAGCAAAAAAGCAAAAAAGCATGACAACGTCCAACGGAATACACGTATCACCAAACTATGCAGAGAAAAAAGGTACTGTTTCTTTTCATCCGAAGGATTTTTGATCTGGGGGTCATGTTCAGTATCCACTGTTAATTTCCTATTTTCCAAAGAATCATAGAATCCTTAGAGTTGGAAGGAACCTTTAAAGGTCATCTAGTCCAACTCCCCTGCAGTGAACAGGGACACCACAGCTAGATCAGGTTGCCCAGGGCCTGATCCATTCTCACCTTGAGAGTCTTTAGGGACTGGGCGTCAACCACATCTCTGAGTAATCTATTCCAGCGGCTCACCATCCTCACTTTTTCCTTATATCTGACTTAACTCTACTCTCTTTAAGCATGAAACTGTTGCCATTCTTGTACAAATTGACCTGGACTAGACACTGAATGCTGTTATCTTCTGCAGAACGTATTTCATGATTACGCAATGTTCAGAATGCCTGGAGCAAAGAAGGCTTACAGATTGCTGAATCTCTAATTTAGTTATGTGATATAACTCAACTGATGAATCTGGCCCTTATTTTTACATCAACTATATTAGAAAAAGTAGAGGCATTTAGTGGCAATTTGCCAAAAACAAACTTTAATAGTCAGTGATCCTAATATTTTTAAATTTTTCCATCTAGTAATCCTATCATGATTGACATGATAAAGAACCTAGTTTTTAATTTCTCAAAACTTTTTCACAACTATTATGCAAGTTATAATTAAGTAAATCGCTACTATCTTTAGGTCAGACATTGAAGCAAAGCATATGGCTTCACCAAATTTTTTCAAGGCTCACAGATACCGTGGATTTCTTAAAATAATTTTAACAATATATTCTACAAAAGATGGTAATAGTAATATACTTAGTTACTGAGAACACACTTTTAAACAAAATAACTTACTTAATTCTAAGCCAATAATCAACATTTGCCACATACCTTCAACTGTTGGGGGGGAAAAAAAGATTTCTGTTTTCATAAAATCCAAACATCAGAGTTAGATCAGAGTTGATCATTCATTGAAGTAATTACTTACTAACATAATAATTTATAAGTAATTGTTATCAATTTCTTTCTTTCTTTCTTTCTTTTTTTTTTTTTTTTTTTTTTTCAAAATAACAGTTTTAAACTCACATTATCCAATAGTCAGATGGTACAATACTTACAGCCCATCCCAGATCCATCCTGACTGCAATAAACTGCAACTTTGAAGACATAAATATCCTTACTTTTTAACTGTCTTGTCCCTCCATTATGTTGCCTCAGTTAGCCCTGCTGAAGATATACTTGCTACAGGGAAAGGGAATATGCAATATAAGATGAACCACTTGACGTGGCAGCTTTCAATCAGGCTGTTGTACTTTTTTTTTTTTTTTTTTTTCCTATTTAGTACTAGGCTTGGTTAGTAGATTTCTAATTGAGAAGAAACTGAGCTTCTGATTGCTGTGATAAATACCTGAAATGAAGACAGTTTATGGTAAAATATGCTCATTTCTCAGAGTTTATGATAATACCTAGAATTGTCTGGATCTAGTAACACTGAAAACCCTGCTACACTTCTGGTACACTGTAACAAATTGGAAATTTCAGATATTTCAATATTCATTCTTGAAAAACTTCCATCAATTTCCGTTTTGTTCTGAAAATAATCTAAAGACCTTCAGTCTTATTATTTCACAAACGCATCACTCTGTTTCCAGTATTTCTCCAAGTTTATTTATCTGTGCAGTTAGGTATTAAATCCTTGTTATTGCTAGAGTATATGAAACTAAAAGTAATGTAGGTGTGATGAAGTTTGTTACTCACTTACACTTTCCAGTAATTGGCAAGTTTTGTAGTTGAGCACTCTACAGTGGGTTTATCTCAGGGATGATCTGTACTCCTGTTTCAATAACTTCATGACTCCTGTACCTTTCTACCATTTCCACAGGCCTCCTTCCTGTCACTCAAACCTGTAACCTGAGTATAATTTCACTACTTTCTGGATTCTGTAGGTAATGCCTGTCTTCTTGTAGTAATACCTTCCTTTTCTATCCATCCAATCAGCTAGAATTTTTGTCCACATTTCTATCAACTCCCATCAAATCAGACTTTGGTACCACATTTTCATTTACCTTGACAATTGCAATCCCTTCCTACGTACACACATCCAGAATTCTGTTCCCTTCCAGTGATTTCCAGTTATTTTGGCAATTTTTTGTTTGTTTGTTTGTTTGTTTTTGTACTCCTTTACTGTTCCCCATTCTTCCTTACTGCATCAAGCATGAAACAATTCGTCTTTACTTTCAAAATTCTGCTCCATGATTCATCATGATTTCTCATTTAGAATGTCACATCCTCCTGCCATCAATACATTATGTCAACCTCCCTTCTATATTAGTTCAATTTTCAAACAATGCTTTTCTGACTATATACAAGGATCTTTGTATAAATGTATCGAAAATAAGCTCTTTATTGTCCTGTGAAGCTGTTCATTCTCATAATCTGTTTTAAAACTTGCGTATGTGTATGACCAAATGATCCTTTTTTCTTTCACTCCTCTCCCTCATTGTTTGTATTTCTTCTTTTATGTTTCATATTAAGAATTACAAGGTCTATGTTTTGGTGAATAGCTAGTTTGTCCTTGCTGTGTTTGTAAACTCCCTATTAGTCCTAACAACCCCCAGGCTTGATCTGAACTATCACCAAGCTCCTAACAGATATCTAAAGTAAAAGAAAAATCTATGGTCTATGTGCTCTGATAATTTGCTAATGCAGAATCCAAAATGTATGAAGTATTATATGCAAGTCCAATTCTGATGCTATTAAATTCTACAAGTAGTGGTTTGTTAATAGTTTCTTGATTATTTGTGAGAAAAAGAATAAAAAGTAAAAGAGGAAGAGAAAGAAAAAGAAGGAGAAGAGGAAAAAGAAAAAGACAAAAAGAGAAAGAAAAAAAAAAAAGAAAGAAAGAAAAATCCGTCCACTAATCACACCTCTACATATGCAGGTGTAAATTATTCTAATTACACCACAAAATGCAACATTTAATTGTAGAGCACTTATAATTTTAAACATAATCTTTCAGATAGAATATTTAGATATTTGTTCATGTTTATTATAAAATTAACATGTTTTTATGTGATTGTGTGATTGTTTTGTAACATCACTTTGCCTAGGTAATGAACCACCCTGTGATATTAAAGAAACCTTAACTTTTCAGCTGGTTTTGTGTTTTTTTTTTTTGTTTTTTTTTTTGTTTTTTTGTTTTGTTTTTGTTTTTTGGTTTTTGGTTTTTGGTTTTTGCCTTTTTTTTAATATAGAAAAATTGTGTACTGCCAAGAAACAATTAAAAAAAAATACTTATAATTAACATATATATTGCATACTTTATATGTATAATGTAGCAAAAGAAATAGAGACAGTATTTTAGCTCCAGTTTTTTATTTTTTGTTATGTTTTACAGTGCCAACTGCTGCTGGCAAACTCCAGGTTTCCAGCCTCAGTCCTCAGTACAGCTGGGCCTGAACCAACTCCAAGCTCAACTCAAAAAAGCACAAGGGTTGTGCTGCCTCATAAGGTCTTCCCTGCCTGCTAATGTCTGGATGTATCTCTGTGTATTCCAGTCCATTCTCCTTCCCATGTTTGATTCTAGCATGCCGCACACCAAGGAGTGAGTTAACACTGACTAAGGGCATTTGTCCAACAGAATTTTCTTTTGTTTAACAAGAATTCCCTGGAAATCTTTCTATTCTGTTTCTTCCAGCTCTGTGGCACATTGCTAAGGAATATTTTTAATGAACATTTCCATTAAGAAAAAAAGCTTTTTTTCTATTTTTCTTTTCCCTAAGTTATATACCGTTTCAATATGGTCTTGCTTCACAAAATATACAAGTAGACAATTGAGTTAATGCAGAACCATATCTGCTTTCCATGTCCTTCTAGTATTTGGAAGTAGAAAAAG
>JAOWBP010000001.1:140943740-140956083 GCA_028571105.1 Tragopan temminckii
AAGTAAAGAACTTTCCCCTGACATTCAACCTAAATCTCCTCTCCCTCAACTTAAAACCATTTCCCCTTGTTCTGTTAAAAGGGTTATTCCAACATAAGTCATTCCATAATTCTATGATTTTACATACAATTGGTCCTTTTATACCCCTTTCAATCTACCTAGCTCCCTCCTGTTCCTACTTCCCGCTGCACAACCCTACAAGTCTGAGTTTTCCGGTGCCCTCCCAATCTATGGCTCCTTAGTTCATACTGTGTGCAAGATTCATACGTTCCGGAAGTGGAGCCTATGTTATGATATCAGTTAGTGTGACTGGGAGGTTTGTTTCTTGCAATTGTCTCCAATCATAGATGTCCTCAATCAGACAATCCTGCTGAAATAAACATTTCCACATTCTCATAAATTAGGATGACTGACCAGGCTTCCCATCAATGCCTCTCTTCCTCTTTGTACCATGTTGCATTGGAGAAAAATTCTTGTCCATATACCCTGAAAGGAGCAAACACTCTCCTCCTCCATGCCCTCACAAAAATCCTCCCTTCAAACTGGAAAATAAATAAATAAATAATCAATATTTCAATATTTCATGACTCCAGAATACAGTGCTGTCTTTCTTGAAGATAGCTAAACTAATGCAGTACTATTTACAGGTACTCTCATTCTCTCCAGTGCTGATTACTTGCTTTCCATATGTAGCATTGTAATCCTGAACACCCTTTATTCAAAGCTGGTAGGGATATGTGTATCTAACACTGCATTACACTGCATATCCAATGAACCTGTATTGGAAAAAGAAATATTATTTATTATTTAATGTCTTGAATGATAAAAATAAAAAAAGAAGAAAGAAAAAAAAACACTTAAATATGTGGCTGTAATCAACCTTGATGGGATTATAAAATATTTGCAGAATAGGATTAGAATTTAGAATGACCATGATCAATTGGAGAAATGGGCTGAAAGTGATTTGAGGAAATATAAAATTAAGAAAAATGCTACATTTAAGGAGAAATCAAATGTGGGAATCTACAGCAGAGATAAAGCTGAATCAATCTGAGCCTGAATAAGAACATGAGGTTGTTCAAAAAAGCAAATCTCATTTTGAAGTATATTAAGAAAATGACTGTAAACAAAGCAATCAAATATTTCCTCTTTCCTTTGCAATAACAAATTCTTAAATTGAAACCAGGGAATTATTTAAAATCTCCACAAAGCCTTTATTTTGAAGAATAGTCATTGCCCTCAGAAACTATTTTTCCTTATACTATGATAAAGAATACGTACGTGCTCTAAATTGCATTGGAAGGGTATGCAGAATGTAAACCTATTAATAGTCTAATTTTGTCTTTGTTTATAATTCTTTTAAGAAAAACATGCAGTGGTTAGAGAAGCTGAGCAAACTTACAGAGTTCTAGAATACTTAGATGGTGAAATCTCATCTGCTTATAAAATTACATCTATAAGGAAAAATTAAAGAAACTGGAATTGTTTTCATCTAGAAAAGTGAAGGCTTGTTTAGACCATAATACCAATTTCCAAATACATAAAGAATAGATACTGAAAGCAGGACAGAGAAAATGACATATTTAATTTTCACTCAAGCAGGTTTCCATGAAACACTGAATTATCTAATTCTGTGAGCCAGACATATAAAACTGACAGAGTAATTTATAATTCAGCACCAAAGGAAAAGTATAGAGAAATCACATCCGTTCACTTTTACTGGACTCCTTGTAAAATAAAGTGGAGTGTAAAATGAGTGAATGTATCAAAATCTATTCCTACTTGAGCTACTGGCTTTACAGAAATATGTCTCTGAAATTATTCCAGTTGCATGATGGAAGTACATATTTTGAACTGATTCAAATCCCCAGTAACTTTAGAATAAATACAAATAAAGAAAATCCAAATTAAACTAAATCATTTTGTGAAATAAATGTAATTTGAAGCCAAAGTTACAAAATCAAAATACACTTCAGAAAATCTAATAGGAACTAGATAGTTTAATCCAGTCTCATACTTCGCTAAAATTAAAAGAGAAATACAAAGGGAATCTTATCACTTTGATGTGAAAGCAGTCTAAACTTCTACAAAAATAAAAGTGTACATATTTTCATGTAACTATTGTAACTGTAATTGACATCCACCACTGAAATACGTTATGCGGGTGAAATTACCTGTGCACAAAGAATAATATACTTCTCACTCCTTCTTAAAAATGAATTGGAAATGTTTGTCAAAATTATCTTTTCATCTCTTTCTCTCCTCTTCTATCATTGCCTGTTTATTGCTCCTTATTCTTTTCTTCTTTAATCCCTGTCTGATACTGAACTCATCTGGGGGGAAAAAAAAAAAGTTGTAAAGAAATAAATCTTTAATCCAATTCTGAGCAGACATTTTCTGATCAGGCTTATGTTTGGTACAGAGTAAGTCCAAAACAAAAGACCAGACAGAAAGATGGCTTAGTCTCTCCCTGTTCTGAATCTCACATCTGATTCAGAAACTGTTATGGCTTCTCACTGTTATGACACAAAGCTGTCCTCAAGAAATCTGTCAATCTAATAAACTTCATATACTAGCATTGCAAATACAGACTGACCTGTTTATAAGAAGGGCCAGTGCACTTTGTATGATATCTAAAATGTAATAAGGCTAGTTTACTTCTTTTAGTCTACTTTTTTTGAATCTTATACATCAATGATGACATAGAGTAGTTACCAGCACTCACTTGACCTCAGCTGTGTAATCTTTTCATTTTACCAGTGCAGGTCATCTTGACAGTTCCTATCCAGTTTCAGGATTTACCTTTGTACATACAACTCTTTGCTTAAAGGAGTAAATCATTATTGTTAATAAGTACTACCATTCGTTTTTCTGCTGAGTGTTGAAGATCAAATGTGATGAATAAATTACTTCAGTTATGAAAACAAACAGTGTATGTGTTTTCTGAGATTAGCAGAACAAGCTGACTGCAGGAATGAGAAGCAATGGTCATATCATTACAATAATACATCTAGATCTCATGGCCATAGTTTCAAAACCTGTGCTTCCAGAAGTGGATTTTTTTCTTTCTTTTAATCATGTCATTGGTAACAAGGGCTATTGAAAGCATATCAAAACAGCGAGTGCTTAGGAGAGATCGTCCCCCATTCCTGTGAAACTGAAGTTATTTATGCTGACAACACTAAATGATCATCTTTTCAGTGACTGGCTGGAGTGCTGATGGCTGAGCCAGGGGCTGAAACGCACAGGAAGAAGCTTTTTCAATTTAAACTGCATCTGCAGGCAACAGTAAACTTTTCTCCTTCCTGACTTGTCCTTTTGTTGCTATTGAAGCCTTGAATGTATCTAAAATGGAATTCAGCTAACATAAAGAAATAGTTTATAGATATCTTTTCTCACCACAGGCTTTCTATACACACATTATGTAGAAATAGGAACTAGAAAAGTAAGGTATTTCCTGAGACTGATATCAGATATCTAAGATTTGCCGAATAAAACTTTTTGCAGGTGCTAGCCATAGATCCATTCTGTGAGGACATAATTATTCCAATTTAAATACCTCTATGCAAACACACACAGCATGAGTTTAACAAAAAAAAGGGGGGGGGGAGGAACCACAGATGTGCACTCCTGCAGAACTGTGATCTTACTGGCATCACAGAGACACATGAGATGGCTCCTATGGCTGGAATGTTGAAATGGAAATAAGAGGCTCTTCAGGAAGGACAGGCAGGGGAGATGGGGAGAGAGTGTCACCCTCTATGTCAGTGACCAGCTGGAGTGCTCTGCCTGTGATTGGACAGGGAAACAACTGACATTTTATGGCTTATGATTAAAGAGAAGGCAGGAACAAGGGGTAATACAATGGGAAGTCTGCTACAGGCCAACTAACCAGGAAAATCAAGCAGATAAAGGCCTCTATAGGCAGATGGGAGCAACCTCATGTTCACAGGTCCTGGTCCTCATGGGAGACTTCAAACACCTCAATGTTTATTGGAAGCACAACACAGCAGAACGTAAGTAGTTCTGAATTGATGATAATTACTTTCTCCAAATGGTAGAGAAGCCAGAGAGGAGGTATGCTATGCTGGGCCTCATTCTCACCAGCAAGAAGGAATTAGTGGTGAATGTGAAGCTCAAGGACAGCCTTAGCTGCAGTGACCATGAAAGGGTGGAATTCAAGATCCTTTGGCAGCCAGGAGGACGTGCAGTAAGCTCAGTACACTGGACTTTAGGAGAACAGAAGTTGGTCTCTTCAGGGATTTGCTCGATAGAATATTGTAGGATAAAGGTCTGGAGGAAAGATGGGCCTAAGAAAGCAGCTTCCTCCAAGCTCCTCATCTCAATAGAAAATTCAGACAGAATTATCAATGCATGGATAAGGAGCTCTTGGCCTAACTAAATACAAAAAAAGAATCCTACAGAGACTGGAAGCAAGGACAGATAACCTGTGAGGAATACAGAAATTGCAAAGTCGGAGATTCTGTTAAGTTAAAACTAAAGCCCTGAAAGAATTAAATCTGTCCAGCGACATCAAGGATGACAAGAAAGTCTTCTACAAGTAATGTTAGTGATAAAAAGAAGACTAGGGAAAGTGTGGGCCCTCTACAGAAGGGGCTCTGGTTACGTGGGATACAGAGAAGACTGAGGTAATCAATGACTTCTTTTATCACAGTCTTCAATGACAAGCACCCTAGCCAAGTTGAAGAAGGAAAAGAGAAGGAATAGGAGAATACAAAACTGCCCACTGTAGGAGAAGATCAGGTCAGATACTATCCAAAGAATCTGAAGGTCTGTGGATTTGGTAACGCACATAGGAAGTTCCTGAGGGAACGTGATAAGTCACTAAATTGCTAAGCTACTACCCATTATATTTGAGAAGCATTAGCAGTTCAGTGAAGCTCCCATTGACTGGAAAAGAGGAAACATTTCCTTCATTTTTAAAAAGGTAAGAAAGCAAGACCTGGAAAATACAGGCCAGTCAGTCTCAGTTCTGTGCCTGGTAACATTACGGAGCATATCCTCCTGGAAACTATGCTAAAGCACGCAGACAACAGAAAGGTTCATTTTCTTCATAGCAGCTTGTATGGCACCAAGTTTTAGACTAATAGCCAAAGCAATATTGATAACACACCAGTATTTTAGTTATGCCCAAACAGTTGTTGCAAAGGGTCAAGGGCTTCTCTGTATCTCACTCTGCACCTGCAGTGGGCTGGGCAAAAATGTGGGAGTGGACACAGCCAGGACAGCTGACTCCGTCTGACCAAAATTGTTCTCCGTACCATATACTCAGCAGTAAAACTGGGGAAGAGCTGCTTCTGAAGTAGCCATTGCTCACTGAGCTACAGGAATCAGTCTGGTGGTGGTGGGTATTTGCTTAAACATCACTTGTTTATTTTTCTTTTTCAGTTAAATTATCTTTATCTTGACCCACGTTTTTTTTTCACTTCTTCCCTTTTGATTCTCTCCTTCTGTGGGAAATGAATGAATGCTCAGCTGTCTCTCATGTAAATCAAGAACACTTTCAAATAAAATATGCAGCTTTAGGTCAAGTCTAAGGACTCAACTTTTGGGCCAGTTCTCTTTAATGTCTATATAAATGATTTGGATGTATTACTCAAGTGCCTAGTAAGTTTGCAGGTGATACTAAATTAGGAGAAGCTGTTGACTCCCTCAAGGGTAGAGAGGCCTTGCGGAAAGATCATGACAAATTAGAGGGCTGGGCAAATGCTGTCTCTTTGTTTATTATGCAGAGGAGGAGATTGAGGGAAGGCCTCATTAGGGCCGACAGCTTCTCCATGAGGGGAATGGAGAGACAGGCACTGAACTCTTCTCTCTGGTGTCAGTGACAGGACCAGAGGGAATTACATGGATCTGCATACAGGGAGAGTCAGGCTGGGCTTAGGAAAAGGTTCTTCAGCAGTGGGTGGTAGGCTTTGAACAGGCTCCCCAGGTCATAGCACCTAGCTGCTGGAGTCCAGGAAGCATTTGAGCAATGCTCTAAGACTTATGGTCTGATTTTGGGGATGATTCTGAGAGGAGCCAGAAGTTGGACTCAGTGATCCTTGTGGGTCCCTTCCAACTTGGGTATTCTATGATTCTACGATTCTGTGACTCTTTAAATTCCAGTCTGAATGACATTTAGCTCTCTTAAATGAAGAATAGGTTTCTCTTCATATTGATTTCTTCTGAAAAATATGTATGATATACTACACCATAATATTATGGTTTTCATAATATAAAATCTGAATCATTTTCTGACATCGCTGAATTCATATCATCCATAAATATTCATATTTTTTTCAGGAAAACTTTACATCTGAAATATTCTGTTGTAAAATAAGCAAGATATAGCACAGTATAAAGTGATGAAAAAAAGGAAAAGATTCTGATTCATATCAGATTGCAGATTCCATACATTCCCAAAAGACAGAGAGGAAAGTACAAGGTAATCTGAATGTATTCATGTAATTGATTAAGCTCTCTTGTTTCAAGCTGTTCATTGCAGTTGCGTCACTTTCTTTACACAGAGGAACTGGTGAATTCCGCTGGGAATGTTACAACATCAATGATACTCCCTCTAAGAAGCTTAGAGATTATAAACTATTTTCAAACAGCAAAACAAAAAGAAACAAAACAACGGCTACAAAAATACACACACATATGAAAAAATAAAAATGTAATTCTCCCACTCTGCTTAAGAAAAAGAACAGCAGATCCATCTCAGAAGATGCAGTCCTGTCAGAAGTTCTGCCCATATCTTAAGAATGTGAAAAATCCCATTTGGATCTCAAATTATTAATACTAGAAAGTAGATTAATATTTACAATCTGAGATATTGGAACTTGAGTCAGAGAATGTTAATGGCTAAAAACCAAAATCCTTCTTACCACACTTTGTACGTTTAACAGGTGTGCATCTAATTTAAATCAGTTGTATAGTTTCTTACTTCTGGAGAGAGTTAATGGAGAATCCTTTTTAAAGCATAATTAATTTCACTGCTGCAGAGATTTTCAAGCAAACTTTTGTCATCGTGAGGTGCAACATAAGAACAAACTACTTTGGAAAGGTGTTCTGTCATCTCTTCCAATCTTCTGCTTGTGTTCTTCATTTTTGTGCCAGCAAAAGGATTCAGGTAGCCAATTAGGCTGAACAGCTTGAAAACGGATCACTGTTCAGCTGGATTAGCTTTCAGATAAGTCTCTTCCCTAAATCACTGAGAAATGATTCTGTAGTTAGAGGTAAGTGTAAGACTGCCCACCTTTTTTGCAGAAGGAAAGTGTCAAACTGAGTTGAACTTGATGGCATAGCTCTTTAATGAATGGAGAAATGTTCAACAAGGCTAAGCACAAGTTCCTGCACATAGGTTGAGGCAGTCTCAAGCACAAACAAGGCCAGAACAGAGAATGGATTGAGAGAAGCCATTAGGAAAAGGATTTGGGGGATATTGGTTGATGAAAATCTTAACATCAGCTGGCAATGTGAACTTGGAGCCCAGAAAGCCAGCTCTCTCCTGGGCTACATCAAAAGAAATGTGGCCAGCAGGTCAAGGTAGATAATTATTTTACCCCACTACTCCTCTCTAATAAGACCTTACATGGAGTACTGAATTCAGCTTTTGGATCTCCAGCATAAGAAGAACATGTACCTGTAAAAACTGAAAAGCAGCTTTTGCCTGCATTGTCCACATAGAATGTCAACGGTTTAAGGGCTGGTTTGGTCCAATTCCGTGACTAGCAAGGTGGAGGGATTTCGCAAAATCCGCGCCTCCGGAGAAGGGAAACACAGGACCCCAAAATAGTTAAAAACAGTGGCAACGATCTGAGGAGAAACAAACTAATTTACTAAATATAGTATCAGAATGCAAGATAACACACTATAATACAATATAATTAGAATTGAAGCTAATAAATCAAATATAATGAGAGATAGAATGTCTAAAAGTTGGATAGGCCTCACCATAATGCTGAGGTGAGATGCGCAGTCCGGTTGAGCAGCAGGGAGACGAAGAAAAGGCGCATCAGGTGACCTTGCCAGGAGTTATATCTCCTCTCTGACTGCCCCCTGGGGAATGTAGTTCTTCTTCTCCTCTGGACAGGTACCTGGAACTTGAGCATTAACACTTTAAGTCCCAGTGCACTACATGATGTTGATGTGGAATACCGATAACTAAAAATCATAAAACCATGACAGGCATGAATCTAGAGGAAGGCCATGAGGATGATCAGAGGGCTGGAGTATCCCTCCTATGAAAACGGGTTGAGAATGGGGATTGTTCAACCTGAAGAGAAGGCTTCAGGGAAGTCTTATAGTGGCCTTCCAGTTTCTAAAATGGACCTATCACTACATTCCCTGATAATGATTCCTTCTCCTAAACTGGAGAGGTAACTGAAGAGGTAACATCTTTAAGCAATAAGAGGGTAGATTTAGATCAGATGTTAGGAAGGCATTCTGCACTATCAAGGTAGGGAGGCACTGGAACAGGTTTCCTAGAGAACTGCAGATTCCCCATCACTGTAAGTGTTGAAAGTTGGATTAGATGGGGCTTTCTTCAACATGACCTTGTGAAAGGTGTCCCAGCCCATGGTCTGGAAGCTGGAACTAAATAATATTTAACGTCCCTTCCAATCTAAATCATTCTATAATTCTATGATTTTGTTAATTTAGTTTATTTAAGATGATGCTGTCTCTCTGATTTTTTTTCCAGTTCACCTTTTGTCATTGCTTCTTCTTCCTTAATATTGTCAGTGTTCTTGTGCAAAAGGGAATGTGGGGCTAGAGAAATATGTGTGTGTGGTCAGATCACCAAATTGTTCAATTCATTCCACACTTCAGTGAGTGTTACATGCAAGACCCAGTAGACAAACAGGTAGAGTATAAGAATGGCAGGACCAAAAATTTCTGTGGAATTGTTGTTATAAGCTTCTGCTAACATCAAAATCTCAAGGCAAACTTTTTAGGAAAAAAATATCCTCCTGAGTTCTTTTTCAGTTACTAGAGATGAAGTATGGACAAGTAGATGAGAATATTTATCTGAGTAACATTATGAACCATTCCTAAATGATAAGAAAAGGTGTCAGATAGTGCTTTAACTAGTACCTTCCTCATGTGATGGTGAACTTCTCCCTACCTCTTCTTCACTCATCTTCCTCCTGTGGCCTGATCTTGCATACAAGGCTTTGCACAGGAAGACAATGAGCAGCAGTACTGATCATGACCCCAACTTTGTCTCAAACTAGGGCTTCTTATGTGATTGATAGCAAAGGCATTGTTCAATAACTGAGAGTCAACTGAGCATGCACCTAAAAAACAGTCTATGGCTATGAATCTATCATCTTACCTCATAAACATCAGGCAGCTCAAGAACCCCACGAGTTCTCCTGTACAGTCCCAAGTCTCTGTTAAATCACTACATTATATCTATTTTATATCAATAAATATACCTCCACTTCTCTCTTAGGAGTGGAGTGTATGGTGTAGTTGTTTCCATCTGCAACAACTCACTATTTCTTTTTTTAAAAAAATGCATCCTTTCAGTTGGAGTTTAAAAAACAAATCCCTTATATCTGTATCCTTATTTCCTCATCAACAATAAAGAGGCAAAGGAGAGTTTACTTCATGTCTTTGTTTAATGTATAAACAAATTAAGTTTCAGCTATTAACAGACATTATGTAGAAATCAATCATATCTTACTCTTTCATTAAAGAAGCAAAATGGGGATATAATAGATCTGATGTCAGGTAGTAAATGTTTCTCTGTTTCCATGTTAATATTGCTTTTATTTACCTACTTTACAGATGGTCTTTAATAGGATAAAATTTTAAACATGTCCACAATGAAAGCTGCCTTAGAATTACTGCGGTAGTATCAACTGCAGAATAACAGCTAAAGCATTGCAAAGGATTAGGAGGGAAGGAGCTTATGAGCTCAAAAGTGGTTAACAGATTTCAGTCTACAGTAGTGAAATGTAATAATGAACTCACGACTGATGATATTCACTGGCAGAGCCTACTGTCTAAAAAGAACTTCAGTATATTAGACAGACTAAGGAAAAGGATTTTGCACTCATCAGTGAAATATTTGGATGCAAAACAGAGAAAGTAAAATTGTAAGATGGGTTTTCAGAAGGCTGTTAAGAAGTGGGTTTTTTTTTCAGTAGTTATACTTAAGGAAGATGAATCAGGATATTTTTAAGTTAGAGAAATTCTCATACTGTGGGATCTTAAGAAATCTGGGCTTATCTGAAATAAAGTATGTGATCTAGGGCAAGTAATTTAGGTTAAAATGTTCAGAAATATTTGAGTCTTAGTGAAGTTCTCAGTTCCATTTTTGTTGGTTATAAAAATAACAGCTCCTTTCTCTTGCTCTTCATTGTCTATTTAGAAAGCATTGTCCCTTGACGCTGTGTTTTAAGGTATTGAATATTCTTTCTTATCTTCCTGTAGAGCGTGAGTCTTGCCCTGTTTGGAGTACAGTATGGAACTAGTGCAAGAGATAAATCTTCTGCAGTCCCCATGAATAAATCTCTCAAGATTTATCTGCACTACTGAAATAATAATAAAAAATTATAGTCGTGACACACTCAGATTATGGGTTTTGATGTATTTTTTATTCTGAGGTAGGCAGAAAAAAAGTAGCAGATAACCTTATTTGAAAACCAAACTGAGTTGCCATGGTTATTTAAGCAAAATTTCTTTCTACTTAAGTTATACAAACATTAAAAGTAAAACCTGCAGTTAAATAAGAAATCATGAGATTTACCCACTGTGAGACCTTTCACACAACATTTTTAGTGCACGCTTACAGTGGATATACAGTACTACCTCCTATGAAAGTCAGACAAGCTACACAAAAGAGAATATGTACTAATAAAAAGGATGAAGACTTATTTTTGACTAAGGTAGACAGTAAACTAGAGCAAACCAGATAGATACGTTTTAGTTAGGCATGCCACATATGCAAGGTATAATCGTGTCAGAAGTAAAACTGTTCAGAACTTGGTAGTAACTTCTAAGCAGAAAGGGTCTTAAATTAGCAGTGGTGCATGGCACATTAACACACACAGAAACAAGAGTGGTAGATGAGTTACTGGGCCTTTTTAAAAAATAAAAGATATCTAGATGAACACCAAATTAGCTCAAATTGAAGATAATAAATAGAAGATAACTCTTTATGTGATTAGTAAAATTGATGTATTGCTAAATGTCACTTCTTAAAGGGATCTAATATTCGTACTTGAGCATTTATATGCATAAAACAATATATAGCTACATGCATATGACAGTCTAGTGCCCTGGATTCAGCTGAAACATCATTATTAGCACACCAGTATTTTCACTGTTGATGAATGATGGAAGCATAGCACAGGTTCTTCCAGGACCATTTCTTGAGCTTGTCAAGGTCTTGGATGATATCCTGTCTCTCAGGCATGTTGAGTACACTACACAGCTCAGTGTCATCTGCACACTTGATGAGAGTGCACTCAATCCCACTGTTGATATAATTGGTAAGTATATTAAAGAGCATCTGTCCCAGTACAGACCGCTGAGAGCCACCACTCCTCACTGATGCAGGCATTGAGCTACTATGACTACTGTTCTCTGGGTGCAACACTGCAACAAGTTCCGTGTCCATTGAACAACCCACTCATTAAATCCGTATTGTTCCAATTTGAAAAGATGTTACGGGGACTGTGTGCCTTACTGAAGTCCAGATAGTTGACATCAGTGGCTTTTCCATTCTCCGCTAATGCAGTTATACCATCATAGAATGCTACTAGGTTGATCAAACAGGACTTGCTGTCAGTGAAGCCATGCTGTTTGTCTCTCTTCCATCTACTTCAATTTCCAGGGTGATCTGATCTTCCTCAGCACTTCAAGGGGGAGTGAGCAAATGGTTGTGTAGTGTTTTATCCACCTGTCTGGTTAAATCACAATATCTGGAGATGAAAAAATAACACAGCTCAAGAAGTAAAAATTAATTTATTTTTAACTTACAGTAAATAAACATAGTTTTCTTCTACTGTATTTCTTTATCATTATCTTCTACGATTACCTGTTCCCTGATTCAGGGACTCCTATGTACCTGTAGCATAGTTGATTCAAAAGGTGAAGTATGTAGGAGTAAAATGATAACAGTAAGACATTGCATAGAATTCTGCTGTGGAAAGCATGGAACATGTTATTTATATGGGAAATCTTATCTTGCTAGTATGAGGAATGTTAACATATGGGACCTGTAGAAAGAGTATTATAAGAGCTAATTTGTATTTAGAGGGCTCTGGAAGTAGTGCCCCTTACAGAATCACAGAATGGCCTGGGTTGGAAGGGACCTCAAGGATCA
>JAOWBP010000001.1:140965910-141000886 GCA_028571105.1 Tragopan temminckii
GTATGGAGAGCGGGCTGTCTGCACTGACAGCACAGTGTGATGCTCCAGGGGACGATGCAGCAGTGTTGGCACAGATCGTCTGCATCACCACGAGCACTTCTCCACCACTGGAAGCTCCACGTTGAGCTCCAGATGGACACCACAAACCAGCTGAGCTCTGCCCCAGCCAGTCCTCACCTCTGGGCTCCCTCCTCATGCATGTGTCAGCACCCTCTCATTCGCCGCAGGAGAAATTGGCAGGATGAGCATAAACGGCTTAAATTGGTGGTTTGAACTCACCCCACTAACCTCCACTGGAAGCGAATTCGGAAGGATTTGCTGGATGTGATGAATAGAAGGGCTGTCTGGCAGCGAGCTGTGCCAAGCAGCTGGAGGACGGACCGCCGCCGAGCCACGCTCCTCCCCAAAACCTCCCACCAAGACCGCGCTTGCCCTGGCCTGGCCTGCATGGGAATATCCAGCCACGCTGCAGGAACACTTACATTTAAAAACAAATTAATTTCAAGTCTCTGCTTGTCTCGCATTGCCCGAGATGCGTGTGTTTTGCAGCAGTCACATCAGTAGTCATTTTCTTTCTAAACCTCCTAAAACTCTGAAAATGTACTGGAGGGAACAGCAGGGGATCTTAGCATGGAGAAACACAGAGAGTGCACCCGAACGGGGATGTGCTTGTGGCATTACCCAAGTGCTGGACAAACTGCTGCACTCTGCGTGGAATTGCCGACGTATGGTTGTGCTGAAAGCTGTGGAGTGGTTCAATTAACGGTTAATGAGGTGAGCTAAAATGAGCTCTTGTCTGGAATGGTGTTCCTGGTAAGATCAGGCCTGTCCTGAAGCAGCACCAGGTGGCTGCATCAGACTGAAAGCTGTAAAGCTAATTGACTGCTTGTTCTGTGAGTCATGCTAATAGTGTGGAAATTGAAGATTACAAATGGTAACCTACTAGAAACAGAGAGAGCAGGGGATGCACTTTATTTCGACTACAGCCAGGTTTATCGTAGTCATAGACTAGCTGGGGTTGGCAGCCACCCCTGGGTCCTTCTGCTCAAGTAGGGCCACTAGAAGAAGGCTGCCAGGACCATGTCCAGGTGGGTTTTGACCCTCTCCAAGGATGGATATGTTGCAGCCTTTCCAGGCAACTTGTGCCTATGCTTAACCACTCTGATTCATTCAGTGGAACTTGTCTTGTTCCAGTTTGTGCTTGCTACATCTTGGTTCCCAAGGGAACGGCATGGAGCTGCATCATGGGAGGTCAGGTGGGGGTGAGGAAAAGGTTCTGCCCCAGAGATCAGTGTGCATGGCACAGCTCCCAGGGCAGCGGGCACAGCCCTGAGCTGCCGGGGCTCAGGGAGCACTGGGACACCTCTCAGCTATAGGATTGGGGTTTGGGGATGCTGTGTGTGGCCAGGGCTTGGAGTCAGTGATCCTTGTGGGTCCCTTTCAATTTGGGTTGTTTTATATTTCTACGTTCTTCATGGCCCTTCGCTGGTCAAGGCAAGCAACATCCTCTTTTGCCCTCATCCACCAAGGCGGTCACCTCATCACAGAGGACTACCACATCAGTTAAGCCTGCCTTCTTCTTTGTAAATCCCTGCTGACTCCTCCCTGTCACCTTTTTGTCCATCATGTGCCTGGAAATGCTTTCCAGGATCATTTGCTCCATCACCTTTCTGACGAGGCTGACCAGCTGATCATTCCGTCTCATTGTCAGAACGGAATGTCAGAGTAGTGACATTAGCTTTCTTCAGAGCTCCAAGAATCTCTCCTGGTCACCATGGCCTTTCAAAGACAATTGAGAGTGGCCTTACAAAGACATTGGCCAAATCTCAGCACACAAGTGCTACCCATCAGGTCCCATGGATTTATGTGCCCCCAGTCTGTTTAAATATTCCCTAATATGATTGCTGCTCCAGCATGGGTGAGTCTTCCTTGCTCCGGGCTTTCCCAGGACCTGGGGCTCCTGGGGCTGTTCTAGACTGAGGCAAAGGAGGCATTGAACATCTCAGCGTTTTTCCACATCCTTTGGCATCAGCACCATGCCCACCAAGCAGCAGAATGATGTTTTCTTTAGTCTGCCTTTTGCTGCTGATGTGCTTGTAGGAGCCTTTCTGGTTGCGCGTCGTGTCACTTTGCCTTTTGCTGTTTTCATTGCAACATCTCTGCTGGTTCTGGTGAAGGTTCAGGAGGACCTCCAGTTGTGCACAGATACCCGAGAGCAGGCAGTAAGGGCAGTGCAGCCAGGTTCTTCTCCACGGTGCCTGGTGACAGGCATGAATTAAATCACAGGAAGTTCTGTTCCACGTAAGAATACACCTTTTTTTTTTTGCTGTCCTGTAACCAAGCACTGGCACAGGGACCAGAGAGGGGCTGAGATCTCCTCCTTGGTGATCTCCAAAAGGAATCTGGATGTGGGGCTGGGCATCCTGCTCTGGGTGGCAGAGGGACCAGAGGTGCCCCCAGCTTCACCATTCTGTTATCAAACATGCAAGAAGCTGTTATGCTTAACTGTATCACTTGAAATCCGCAGAACTAATTTAGTAAACTACTTTTTAATATTTTTTAAAATTATTACAAGCCTACGAAAGATGCTACCTCTTGACATAGCTGAATTATTCCAGCTTAAACTGGCTAACTGCTTCTGATTTCCAGTCTTGTTTTGTATCCTTCACTGGGATTCCTGCATAACAGTGGACTTGTGGAGGCTGCGGCTGGGATCAGGGGTTATGTGCTGTACAAACAGGTATGAAGACAAAGTCCTTGTTGTGACACTTGCCCAACAGAGCTGGCTGGAGGTGAGCGGGGCGAAGGTGATCTGTCTGCCCTTAGAGTCCCTGTGCCATCTCCTGCTGGCCTCCAGCTGCCCCACCGGAAGGACCTGGGCTGGCCTGTGGGTCCTGTGGCCCATCTCCCTGCTCCATGGGCATCTCTGGTGATGAGTTGCATCTGGAAACGCTGTGGATGCTGCTGTAAGAGCAAATTTTGAACTGAAGATGCAGTGATACAGGGTAACGCTTGTAGTGCTTGGCTGAGTGAGATTTCTCGTAGCCAAACAGTTGCCTATTGAAAGCCTTGGAAACAGATAGGTGCAGCAGATGGGAGGCTGGGAGCAGGGCAGGACGTGGAGACAGTGGGTGTTGGAAGATTCAGCCAGACGAGATGAACAGAGACGCATGTACCGTGCTCCTGGTGAGCTGCTCAGGCCAGGCTGCAGGAAAATAAGGATGCTCGGTGTTCTCCAAGGACAGCAGTCTACCTGGCATCGAGACAGGCAGAAAGAATCTTGTGGAAGGAAAAGCAGATGAGAACTCAGCTTTGTCATCTCAGACAGCACAAGACCAACTTCATCCACGTGCGTCAATTTCTGCCTCTCACTCCTGATGTTACCATCAGACATTACAGATATCCTGCAAGAACTTGGAGAACCGAAGGAGAAGTGAGCAGAGAAGCAGAAATTCAATTTTTCGGGAAATAACTTGATCAGGAGTGGTAATAAGGTGGTCAAGGGGCAGAGAAGACTTCTGCAAGAGAGCAGCAGGTGTTTCTGGAAGGGCCGTGGGAAGCCTGCTGCTTTCTGCCAAAATGGGATGGAACAGAACTCAGTCACTCCTCGTAGACAAGTGAGTCATCCATCAGTGAAAGCACCTCCATAAGGGGTTCCATGGCCACTTTTGTTTAAGGATCTGAATGCGTGGAAAACTTTGCCTGCTATCTAATCAAGATCTCCTTTGTTGTAAAATCAGTTGGTTGCCTTTGTTCCTCTTCTGCCCAGTAGCTCTGCAGAGCAATTAATAACTGATTCCTTTATAAGAGGGTGTTTTTAATTGCCAGGCCTGGAGCATGACTTCCTCATCCTTCCTCTGAGTGTTTTGGCCACGGTTTCCCTTTCAGCCTGCCGGCCTAGACCAGGCTTGAGCATTTCCTGGTGGTTCCTTCATTTCCTGCCATTTCTGCAGCCTGTCTCCAGCTTTATTTTTCCCCAAGAGCACAGTGCAGTCACGATAGTCTTTCCACACAGTGTGAACAGCAGTGATGTGATCCCACGTCCACTCAGTGCAGCACGTTTCTTTCTTCCAGCAAGGGTGGTGCATGGCAGCTTGATGGCATGTGTTAAATTTAAGGCTGTCCAACAAAGGACAGGTGAACAGGTTGCCCAAGGAGGCTGTGGATGCCCCATCCCTGCAGGCATTCAGGACCAGGCTGGATGTGGCTCTGGGCAGCCTGGGCTGCTGGTTGGCGACCCTGCACACAGCAGGGGGTTGGAACTGATGAGCATTGTGCTCCTTTGCAACCCAGGCCATTCTGTGATTCTATGATAAAGGTGAGAATGTGCATGATTATGGCAAGGCTGTGCCTTCAGGGGCAGTTACCACCCGTGCCTTGAGCCTCACTCTTCTCCTGTGCTGCAGTCATCCATGATAATTAAATTCTTTCTGATCTACCATTCAAATCAGTAATGAAGAGAGTTCTTAGGGTCAGCCCTAAGCCAGTCCTAGTGATGTGTGGAAGACTGTCCTGGCATGGCACTTGATCATTATCTCTTGAAAAACACTTTTTCAGCAGATGGTGCATCATCCTTCTGAGTAATGGTTATACCCAGACTAGCTTGGTATGGGGTTTTGTGTGATTCTGAATGGAAAGGGCAAAACCTTTTTGTTACTCATATGCTGGGATCAAAATTATCCTATACCCAGCTATCGCAGGAACTGGAAGCCAAGCTGGGAGAAGCCACTCAAGGAAACCTCGCGTGACATGCCTGCCTCCCAGCCTGCTCTTCTTTATCCACAGAGGTGTTCTTTGCATCATGCTGGATTCTTGAACTCTCATTTTCTTGTTTTGTTTCTTTATACATTTCTGTGCAGAGTGAGATGTGGACAGTGATAGCATAGTGCGTGTATGAAGGCTGCTCTGAAGTACACACATCCCCCCTAATGCTGCCAGTCCCTTAATTTTCTCAATAAAGAAAAAGGGTGGATATCTCCATGTCTACAGCAGGTGGAAAAATACAACTCACTCCTGGGAGATGTACTCCTATCATTACTTGTTCACTCCTTGCCCCCTAATTATCCCACCAGAGATGGAGGTGAGATTGAATTAATACAAGTTGTTCATATACAGTGGTTGGGGACAGGAAAGAGAGGGAAATCTTCCCTAAATATTCCTTTCCGCGTTCTCATAAGGCTGTTTCTGATATATATGAAGCGTTCTACTGGCTTATCTTTACATAATTACTTAATAAACCACTTTGAGTGAGTTAATTACTCCCATCAGAAACCTGTTTCCAAACCTCTCTGCACTCATGGCCAGAAAACTTGCTCTGAGTTTGAAAAGCATCAAGATCTCATTCCACAATGCAGAGCACCAACTGGTGGAAGTGGGAACAAAAAGCTGTGAAAACCTCAAGATTTTAATTGTCTCTATGAGGAGCAAAGAAAAGGAGGTGGCAGACATTCCTGAGAGCGTCTGTGCAAGCAGCAGAGCCCATGGAATCGCAGAATTGTAGAATCAGATGAGTTGGAAGGGACATCTAATGGTCACCCAAACTGGAGCTTTGGCTGCAGGACGAGGAACCAAAGGCTTTCTGCACTGAGGTGACTGTTTTAGCATCTTTATATTCCATCTGCATGGAATATTCTCCAAGTGCTGCTCAGGAGTGCAGATGAACAGTGCCTGGCTGCAGTGCCAACTTCGGAGACTAACATCGGAAAGATTAGAAAATAGAAAGTGTGTTGTCCTCTCAAATGGTGCAAGAACCCATTGTATTTTTGTGATTGAGCACAACAGGATGGAAGCCCTGTTTGCAAGCATTGAGGAGCAGATGCTGACATTGACTTGTGGTTTTGGTGTGAATATCATCCTCGAAGCAGAGCCCACATCCCAGTGCCAGCCTTTCCCTGCAGCCCTTCACTCAGAGACCAACCTTTCTCTGCAGCTCCATCAGGAGAAGAACCAGGCAGGAATTCTGTTGCAAAGCCAACCAAGAGGCATTTGCTTGAGTCTCACACATTGCCATCGTTCTGCCTGGCAGCACGTAGGGCGGCATTGATCCAGCTGGGATTAATGGTGGCACCCAAAATTAGGATGTGATGAAGCAGAGGTGTAGAACGCATTGTGGGTATTTCTGGGGACAAGGAGGATGTAGGATTGAAGGTCCAGGGGTGCAGAGATGCATTCAAAATGCCCCACTGATAATGACTCTTTTTGCATTTCTAAAAACCAGAGTTAGGAATTTGGGCTGTCTTTTTTTTTATGTCTCTATGAGAGATACCAGTTATGCATAGTGATGCTGAACCTGGAATTGCCCCCACCTGGATGCGTTAGCTAAACCAGCAGAACTTTATAAGCGTCTCATCATTTAGGATCTCTTCTGGCTTGCTGAACTGAAGCAAGTGATGGGAAATTGGTACGGCTCGCTCGTCTCCCTGGCTTAACCCACACGCTTTTATGACCCTGGAGGGAGGAAACAACTTTCTAGCAGGGAGGATAAGATCTGAAGCCAACCTGAAGCACCCAGCAGGAGCTGGTGGTTGCTGCAGGCACACTGCAGATGGAAATTCAACCTAATGACATGCACAGGGAGCTCAAGGATGTGATCAGCGCGGCTCGTGGCCGCCTTCCAGTGTGGGCACAGAGCGTCATTGCACATGGTGGCACCAGCATGGCACTTTCCTTTATGGTGTGAGCTCTTGCAAGAGGGAATGGAAGCTTTTTCAAAGACAAAGCAGACTGTTAGTCTGTACTCCACTGCAGAAGGTTTGTTCCCTTTCGAAGCAAGCAAACCTTGCAGCAGTTCCATGTGGTTTGGTACACGTGGGCACTGGCTGTGTTCCCACTCCATCGCTTCATGGTTCAGCTATGGAGGTTTTGTTGGTGAATTTAAAAGCCAAAAAGATGCATCACAGCTTGGGGCTGTATCAAGGTCCTGGGCTGTGCCCGCAGGCACAAGCTGACAGGCAAACACACACCAAGGTATTTGGTGGCAAAACAGGCAAATTGCAGCAGAGTAGAGGTTCCGGCCATGTGCTCACTTCCACACTGGAAATCATCTCTTAGGGCCAACATACTGGTGGTGTTTTGGGACAGAAAACACTCCTTAAACCAGCAATGTGGGTATAGTGGTGCTGGGAAAAGCCAACACCAGCTGCACTGCGGACATGCTCGCTGTGTGCTGCCCACATTACCAGCGCTGTTTGCAAAAACCTTCTGTGGGCAGTGGGGCAGAGGAGGAGCAAAGATGGGCAGCCCAACACCCTGCACTAAAACGTGCTTCCTTTCTCTCTTCTTTTTTCAGATTTTATATTCAGAGCACCCATCAAATTAAGCAAGCCGGGCGAACTTCGAGAAGAATATGAAAGCCAGCTGAGGAAGGTAGAGTACTCTGTGTAACTGCAGTTTTTCTTCCAGAATCACATGGATTTCCAGCAAGAATGCCATCCTACCTGTAAGAAGGCTCGAAGGGCTTTTCATCCCTGCTCTGTAACAAAGGTCATCTATTCCGTTTTTACTGCTCAGCCAGCTCAGGGAGGTGTTGGCAGCAGCCAGGCGTGCAGAAGCCAGCTCCTGCTGCCCTGGGCTGCCTTCCAGAGCCTGGAGATGGATCGTCCTTGGTGGACCTCGATTGTAAAGGGTTTGTGAGAGCATCTGTATCCCTGGAGGCAATTCTGTAGAGAATTTTGCATTTAAAAAAAGGGATTGTTTGAACCTAAGTCACTGAAATTCTCTGGCATGGGCTGCACAGAGCTGTGGGGGCCCCATTCCTGGAGGTGCCCAAGGCCATAAATAGGGCCCTGGGCCGCCTGAGCTGGTGGGGTCAACCAGCCCACAGTAAGAGTGAGGCTTGGAGGGGCTTTAAGGTCCCCTTCCAACCCAACTATGCCATGATTCCATGATTCTGTGATTCTATGAAATGCCTCCAATGGCTTGTCATGTACGGAAATTTGAAGCAAGAAACACTATGGCAAAAGCAAGGACTGCTGTAGCTAAGTATCTAATTGTTTCCAGTCCCAATTGCTTTAATCCCATAACTGTGCTCCCACTGTGTTCCTGGACTCCTGCACAGTACTGCTGGAGCAGCACCATGGTGCGTTCTGCTTTGGGATGTTCCCCACTGTTTGGTTTCCTGCTGGGAAGAAGGAGCAGATTTGTCACTGATAACATTTTCTTTGGGCTTTTGTTTGAAGGTCTCGACAACATAGAAAGAGCTGGAATGTTTAGATGGAAAGATAACCTCGTACACTGACTGAGCAGGAAAATACAGCTTAGGTGGTATTTCAGGTAAACAGCTACTCAGGGAATGCCTGTATCAAAATCACACATGAATTAAGTGGAATTTTAAAAAGGGGAAAGGTTTTCTCTCCTTCTTCTCCATGTGTGCAATCAGTAGTGCAACCTCATTAGGATCACTTTGATTGTAACCTTTGGTTAATTGATGGTAAGGAATGGAAACTTCTTTGGTCCAGCCTACTTGTGCTGGGCAGACTGTGTGCTGTGTATATCGGGTGCTGTGGCTCTTCTAGCAACACTGAGACTCTTTGTTGAAGAGGTGTTGGGTTAGGCAGCAGTGCAAGACTAAGCACTTAGAAACAAAAGTCTGGTTTATTAATTAACTTAAACGTGCATCACTGTATTTGGCAATTGAATTTATTTTTGCTGGAACCTGGAGGACGAGTCTGTTCTACTTAAAGAAGAAAGCAAGCTTTTCATGTCGGTATTAGCAGCAGATCTTGCCAGGGTATTATGAATATCCTGGTAACTGAGTGAGAGAATTCCCAGCATGGTTTGGGAGCCAGCTCATCTTTTCTGCAGGCTTTCCTGATTTCTGAGGCAGAACTGCTAACTTCTTTGTGGCGAAGTTCTTGGTGTGATCAGAGGGGGCTTTTGTGCCCCCCGGTGCACGTAGGCTTGCTGTGCTGAACGGGGACGATGCTCTTCAGGTGCCTCCAGCCTGGTCCAGATCTGCAGGTAATGGCCCCAGGTTGCATCAGGGGAGGTTCAGGTTGGATACTGGGGAAAATTTCTTCTCCAAAAGAGTGGTGATATGTTGGTACAGGCTGCCCAGGGGGTGGTGGTGTCACCATCCCTGCAGGTGTTGAGATAAAGGGCAGATGTGGCACTGAGGGACACGGTCAGTGGGCATGGTGGGGTTGGGCTGGGATTGGACTTGGGGAGCTTGGAGGTCTTCTCCACCGTGAATGATTCTGTTATTCTATTCTATGATTTTATTCTATGATTCCTGCAGGGATTAAACCATCTTCTCTTCCATGTAACTCCTGTACAGCATCGGGGTTGGACTCGATGATCTCTGAGGTCCCTTCCAACCCCTACAATTCTGTGATTCTGTGATTCTGTGTTCTCTGCAAGACAGATTTCCTGGCTAGTAGGTACTTTGTCACCATTTCCCAATTCTGATCACACAATGACTAACTTCACATACAACATACCAAGTTCAGATAAGCAGTCTGAGTCACAGTCAGCTTGCAGCAGGCTGCAGAAGTCTCTGCATCTGCTGCTTGACTTCAGTAAGGAGATGCCACACAAACATGCACCAGCACCTCTCACTTCCCCATCTGTGTAAAGGAGATACTTGAACGTTCCTCTGGCGTTTTGAGGATGTTTGGCTGTTGGCTTCCCCTTTTTGCTCACAGAGAGATGGGAGAGGGGTTTCTATGCCATCACGGCAGAAATTCCAGCTTTTCCCTTTCTTCAGGCAAAATTTTAGCTCTTGACTCTTTTAACTCTTGGAAGGGAGAGTCACATGGTGCCCGTGATTTTCAGGGGAAACTTCAGAATTAGGCAGCATCTCCTATGCAGACGGCTCAGACTTGGGGACCAAAGCTGGTGTGTAACTGGGTTTTCCTCTGTCTGGAGGCACATGGTGTCACCTGGTGGTGACATGAAGACAACCTTTGTTGTCTTCAGCCTTCCAGCAGCTTTTGCATGCCCCATGAACTGTTTTCCAAAGCTGAGTTCTGGACTTCCTTCCCTCCTCGTGCAGTTAAAACCAAAGTAGTGGCCATCATTCTGCAGTGAGAAACTTAGTGGAAGTAGATCATGTTGTGGTGTGATTTTCTCGGCACTGGGTGACCTGGCTTTCAGAGTCAAGCACTTGCTTCCTACCTGCAGGACAGGAATTGTTTTCCTTTTATGCCATGTTTTTTTACCCCCCTTTGTGAAATGACTGCCTCCTGGTGATGCATGCCGGCACAGTTTGTGCTTGCACCTTCAACTTGCTGTCCCATGGGTTTGCCTAAAATTCTTAGATATTCCTTCCTACATGTTGTTATATAAGCTTGTGGCTTTACATTTGAGAATTGGGTATGACTTTGTAAGTTGGAGAAAAAGCCAAGATTCCCATCTAGCTCCTTCCATTCATATGGAAGGGATGAAAGTGTTGGGTGGGATTTCAGTTGCCCCAAAAAGTCATCTTTCTGATGAGTCTCAGTGTGACCTTTTGTCTCAGATACTTTCAGAGGGGCCTCTCAAAGCACAGAAACACTGCAGAAACCTCACAAAATGTGCAGCAGAGTACTACCCATGTCTCAGTCACATGGCAATCTCTCTCAGTCAGATGATGTTCTCGCTTCAGATTATTAATAGATCAGGATTTCAAAGATGTGTCTTCAAGCATCGCTAAACCAGAAGCAAAATCTGTCTTTGGAACCATTTGCTACACACCCACCATCACCCAGATGAGGTTTTTTGCTGCTTTGTGCCTTCACCTCCTCCTTCTCCCTCCCTCATCCCTGTAGGTTCAGATTCAGTAGAATTTGGATCCTTCCTGATCTGGAAATTACACTTGCTTTTTGTGTAATGCACTGTAAACCCAGTTTTCTTTCTTCAGCTTCTAAGATGTGTTCACTCACATGTCCATGCTTATTTTTTTAACCTTGAGAAAGGGAAGAAAAACAGTGCGTATTTTTTGAAAAGCTACTTGTTGTTGCAGTGTCACCGACTCTTTTCACATACTGTGCTGCAACACAACTACATGAACCCCAGGAAAGCTTTGTGCCTTTATTTCCATCGGCAGAAGGACGCTGCTGTCCTAGCAGGAAGGTGGGAAACCATGAGGAGATCCTACACTGAGGTGTGGGGCAGAAACAGAACTGTAATTCCAGAGCAGGAGGTTGGAACTGGATGATCCTTAAGGTCCCATCCAATCCAACCATTTTGTGAATCCTTGTGCTGAGCACAGCTGTGAAACAGCAGCACAGACCTGCCGCTGGCAACTAGAGGCCAGACTTGTCGAGGAGGACCACCTATAGAGGTGGGGTGGAAAGAGAAGTTCCATCCAGGCACCTAGGTGGGCTCTTTGTGGCGTTATATACGGGTGTTGGGTTCAGGAAGAGATGAGGGGCTGAGAAGTGATGGAGGAGAGGTATTGTGTTACCCTGGGCAGCGTGGCCGGATGGATCCAAGTGCACGCTGCACACTTTGTTCAAAAGGAAGAGATAGGGGAGTTGGTTCAGTCTGGAGAAGAGGAGGCTCAGGAGAGACCTTATTGCTCTCCACAACTGCCTGAAAGGAGGTTGTAGTGAGGTGGGGTCTGCCTCTGCTCCCGGGTGACAGTGATGGGACAAGAAGTCATGGCCTCAAGTTGCACCAGAGGAAGGTCAGGTTGGATATGAGGGAAAATTTCTTCTCTGAAAGTGCGTTGATGCTCTGGCACAGGCTGCCCAGGTGGGTGGGGGAGTCACCATCCCTGGAGGTGCTCCAAAACCGTGTGGATGTGGCACTGAGGGACATGGTCGCTGGGCGTGGTGGGGATGGGATGGGGTTGGATTTGGGGATCTTGGAAGTCTTCTCCAACATTACTGATTCTGTGATTCTAACGGACGGTGCGAAGGAGGAGAGGAGGGCTTTGTTGGCTCTGAGCAGCACATCCCATCACAGCCCATCCATCTGTGACCACATTAGGGTAACCTTTTGCTTCAAGAGGGCTGAAGCCTCAGTGTAGGCACAGTCTGGCCAGGAGGGGCTGATGAAGGGTCCATCTGAGCTGGTTACAAGCAGCCATTGAGCAGTGAGTTGTGCTTTTCCCAGGAGGGCAGCCCTAAGTTACCAGAGCTCAGGGAGCACTGGGATGCTGCTCTCAGCCATATGGTTTGGGGTTGGGTGGAGCTGGGAGTTGGTTGTTTCCTCCCAACTTGAGATACTCTGTGATTCTAAGCAGGGGACAGTGAATGGAAGGGTCACAGTCTATGGGGCACAGCAACACCACAGTTCAGTGCAGAGCTCATGGGAAACACAGAAGGACACTGCTGGGGCTACTGTGGCAGTTCTGTAGGATTCCTTGTTCAGCCTTCATTCAGCCTTCATTTGGGTTCATAAAGTAGTGTAGTACAGCACATGTGAGTAAAACAATATTGCTTCATAGTCTTTGTGAATTGCTGCCAGCCACGGTGCTAAAAGTAACGAGAAAATGTCTAAAAACAGGTGAGAATTCAAAATCAAGTTACAACTTTGGGATTCCTGTTGGCCATCAGAGGGTTGGATGGTCTCTCTGGGTCACCTCCATCCCAACACGTCCGTGAAGCAGCAGAAGTTTACATGGCATGGGGATTGCCATTACTCACAGATGTGAATTCGGGTGGTGCTGTCTGTATACCTGACAAGTTGTGTGTGTAGTGTTGCAGTCCATTTGAAGACTGAAATGTTGTAGCTTGCATGAAACTATTGTGTATATGCATTGTTCCGCCCTATTAATTTGTAGTGTGATAATCCACGAGTAGACAGAAGCTTTTTTCTCTAGTTTAGAAACCAGTTTTTTTCTCTAGTTTAGAAACTCATTGTCAAACGTTGCATCTAACAGTGCCTTTGCTGTTTTGCAATGATATCCCTGCTTTGTGTAGATGTAGAAAGAAAACAGTCTTCCCATGATTGCTTGTGAGGAAGGCAGAGCAGAGAAATGGAGACACAAAATTAAATGTTGTGGCCAGACTTTTTTGGAAAATCACTATTGACGACCAGGTGTGGAACTCAGGGTATTTCAATTATGCTGTCTCTTTTGTCATTGTTTCCAGCTGAGAGAAGAAAAGGTACAAGAAGAAAAAGCTTCTGAGGACCTGATTCACAAGCTCATGCTAGACGATGTGGAAGTAGGAAAACGAAAAATGGAAGAACAGCAGAAAAAAGATGAATCTCTCGTGCTCAAAGTGAACCAAGAGTGTGTAAGTAAGCTTGTACTTTCCAGTCCGCAACAGAGACACCAACCAGGTGAAATACTGCTGAGATTCAACCCTGGAGCAGGAGTTAGGTTTCTTAAGATGTTTCTTCCTTTGACTCTACATGCTTTCCAGGACTGATTTCTCTATAGCCCTGAAGGATATGAGCTAACAGTTCACAAAGATTCATACTAACAAGACCTGTCTTCTAAGAAGGTTTATCATGACCACAGATGTCTTTCTGGAGGTTTGTCTCCACTTCTTCCACCCAGTTTGCTCACAACTGAAGGTGTAGCTGCACTGAACGTGCAGAGGTGGTACACAACCGTTCCTGGAGCATGTCTCCACAAGTACCTTACAGTGTGGCCCTTCTCCTTCTAGTTGTGAGACTCCATAGGAAATGCTCTTAAGAATTAGAGGTAGAGGATTATTTGGGCTCTGGCTCATGTCCCATAGTACCTTTTTTGTAGGATTTTCTCAAGTTTACTGCTCATCCGGTGCTTGATCTTTAAATTACCTTTCTTGGGCATGTCACAGCCATGCACAGGAGCTGTGTGCTTATTTTTGCATTATCTATTCTTTGGGGACTGGAGCTCTTACAGCTCCAGTGAAGAGAACTGCATGAGCATGTGCATCTGCTGGGAGGTTGCGTTCATAGTTTATATCCTTGAGGTCTCATCACATCGGAGGCTTTTGGAATATTAATACCTTTGCAAGGAAGACCTTTACTTTCCAAGTGATTCTTTTTGTCGTATATGTCAGCTAACTCTTCCTTGATTGACTTCAGTTTCCTGAACGTCTCTCGGATTCAGAAAATGAAGAACCATTCCAAGGCAAACAAACACATCGGTCAGCATTCGTTTCCAAGACCAGCGCCTACTCCTTTGCTTTCCTTTCAGGGTAAGATGCTGAGGCTCCATTGAGGCTGATTAATGTGCATTACAGATGTAACTGTCTTGTTCTTCTTGCTGTTGTTCCAAATGTTCCTGAGATGCTTTGAATTTAATTAAAAGGGTCGTTGCAGTCCAAAAAAAGCAGTCACTATTCTGGAATTTAAGAATTGGTAAATGTAGCATCTGTGTGATTACCTCCTGCCTGCTGTAAAATCCTGGGAGTTAATGCATTTACTGTTCATCCCATGAAGCTGAAAAATCACTAACTGTAGATTTAAGTTACAAAACTCAGAAGTACAGAGTTCTTTATGTTAGAGTCAAGTGCTGGGTCTATCTCCAGCACACATGCTAAGAGGCAGCATCTGCCCCAAACCAGTTATCAGTGAGAGCTGCTGCATGAGGCACTGCAAGCAGCTGAGTAACACGGTGGGACTTCACACCAGCAGCACACAGGCTTCCGTAGTGCTGTCATTAACTCTGATCTCAATTAGTTACAAGGGGTAGAGGTGTCAGGGTACTTAGCACAGAGCCCTTGAACACAGACTGGTGCTCTAGGGAAGACTCGGGTGCTGTGGTGCAGAGCTGCCATTCCATCTGCGGCTTCAGCTGCAGGTTTCTATGGCCAAAACCCTGGGCAGCATCTGCTCACTGCTCTGGCATCACCCTAAACTGATGCAGGCAGCACCCACAGCCCTGCAGGGCTCATGGCTTGATTCCAACTCTTACCAAGATTATTTAGAATCAGAAAATCATCAAGGTTGGAAAAGACTACTAAGATCATCTAGTCCAACCGTCAACCCATCACAAGACTATCACTATCACCTATGACATTTCTGCATAATATACAACAGTTTGGTTGGAAGGGACCTACAGAGGTCATCTACCCCAACTGCTTTTGGTTGATGGCTTCATTCAGCAGTCCGTGAGGTCTCAGCATAGAGGTGGGCAGCAGCCAGCTGTTCCCATGGAACACGCATCTCTGTTTTGGGGCTCTGTTTGCAGAGATGTGGTCCCTGCAGCTCCAGGTTTCAAGTGTCCTTTCTGCTGGGAATATTCAGCATGTTGCTCCCAAGATAAAGAGCAATCTCATGTAACTGCTTTACAGGAACCTAACCTCCAAGGTGGAAAGGAGTCGGAGCTGCAATGACACTATCCAGGAGAGATCAAAGAGCAGGCAGAGATCAGCCCCAGTCAACAAAACAAAGGTACCACCTGTTTTCAACAGCGCGCGGCGGGGAAGGGTTTGATGTGTCACGTCCTTATCTGAGGTCATACAGTGCCAGCAATCTGCTTATATCAGATACTGGTTTTATGGTGGTGTTATTGCCCTGGGCCAGTCACCTCCTTGCGGCTCACAATAAAAACCTGCCAGGTGCAAAATTACAGGGCAGGAGAGCAGACAGTTTACCGAGCTGTTTGTTAGTGTTGTGGGATAACTGGAAATTGGAAGGGTTCTATTCATTCCTTTGTTTTGTAATTCATTTTCTTTCCAAGGCTGAAGCTGCAGCTTCAGTTAAAGGAAGTTAAAGTTAAAAATCATAAAAGTTTAGAAGAAAATCCTCTATTCCTTCCACTTTCTCCCCTGTTCTTAATTCAGAGGTGCTTAAAGTTGTTCAGAGTTGTTCAGAGTTGCTTAAGCAAAGCAAAACTCACTGCTCCCCTGGTGCTAGCATACTTTCTTTGGTGCTTTCACTGAACTCTCTGCTATGGGAAGAGTCGGCTTGGTCTTGCTTCCCTCAGATCCAGGGAATTAACGACATCTGTTATACTGTGCACCAGGCCTTATGTCTCAGTGGGCAGGGACCATGGTCTTGAGTCTCTTGTTAAAAGCTTGGTCCAGTTCCCATCTAAACTGAACTGAGCTCCAAGTGAGGATCTGTGTCTGAGCTGCCCTCCCAGGCCATTCATTTTTTCAAGCAGGTGGTGTATGGGCCTGGCCCAATAAAAGCTGTGCTGCAGGGATGTCCCACAAACTTGTTTTGACTCCAAAACAAGCCAGTAGAAGCCATTTACCTTTGACTATGTGCAGCTTTTATGTCAGATTTATGTATGCGTGGGTTCTGGCACATCCCAGGTAGAACAGCATTAGGAGATGACAGGAAATGCTGCTCTTCAGGTCTGCCAGAGATTGTCCCTGCACTGGCACTGTGCGTGGGGAATGCTCACAGAGGTTCCACCGATCCACCTCTGGCACACAAACAACTTTTTGTAGAGGAGTGAGTTAAACCCAGGCCAAGTATTCACTCTTGCTCCCCTGTGCCTTGCTAGGGAGCAAAGAGCCCTCTGGTGACCATTACCTTCGATGAGAGCAGCTTCCTGCAGCCAGGACAGTGCTGGGGTTCCTCAGCATTGTTTCGCCAACAGAGGGATTGCCGTTTGCCCTATCCCAGTGGCCCAAAGAGCATTTCTAACACTAAAATAAATTTGAGACCCAGATATTAGATTGGATAGAAGGAGAAGTTTTTTGTTCTGGTAAGGGTGGTGAAGCACTGGCACAGGTTGCTCAGAGAGGTGGTGGATGCTCTGTTCATGGAGACACCAAGGGTCAGGGGATGGACTCTGAGCGCTGATGGAGCTGTGAGTGTCCCTGTGCACTGCAGGGAATAAGATCAGATAGTCTTTATGGGCCCCTTCCAACTCAAACCGTTTTGTGATTCTGTGATGGAGCGTGTTGTATGTCCAGTGTTGGCAGTGACATGTGCTGTAACCAGACTGCATAGAGGAGCTGAGCTGCAGCCCCTTGCCACATTTCTCTCCTTCTCCTTGCCCGTATTTGCCCATTCCCTTCTCCATGACAAGCTTGTTGAGCAGCCAAACCTTGCCTTGCAGGTCCCACCCATCACCAGCGCATCAACACCTCTGCTGGGAGTCCTCTCCTCCACCCAGAACAACCGCTGCCTCTCTGCTCCGGATCTGACGGCAGAGAAGCGCCCACTCCTCAACTCCGCGTCATCTCTCTCAGCCCTGCACAGACCAGAGCGATCCATCAGCCCCGAGAGCAATGACAGCATCTCAGAAGAGCTCAACCACTTCAAGCCCATCGTCTGCTCGCCATGCACACCTCCCAAGAGGCTTCCTGATGGCCGTGTCCTCAGCCCTCTCATCATAAAATCCACTCCGAGGAACCTCAGCCGGAGCCTGCAGAAACCGACCACCTACGAGGCCAGCCCCAGAATACTGAAAAAATGGGAGCAGATCTTTCAGGAGCGCCAGATTAAAAAGACTCTCTCTAAAGCAACCCTTACGTCGTTGGCTTCGGAGCCCGGGGAGGACGTTACACTTCCTGACATCACCCATAAGGAACATTCCCAGATTCAGGATGATCAGCTGCTGCCAGATGCGACAGGAGACCCTCACCCTGAGCTGGATTTCCTTCCTTCTATCAGCGAGATGAAGAGAGGGAGCGAGAGGAACAGGGATTCCCAGGCCTTAACAACAGACAACAGTGCTGAAACAGAGATGCGACTGAACACAGCCCCATTGCATGCACGCGTGTCCGAAGCCCCTGATGTCAAAGCCAACGTGTTCACGGACAAATCCTGTCTTAATCTCGGCCCCAAAGTGCTGAGCAGAAGGGTCATGGGGGTGCCAGACAGCAGCACTCTGGGGGTCCTGTCGGGGAAGAAGCAGCTGAAATGCCTGAACAACAGCGAGCTGATCAACGTGCAGAACAACACCTGCAACTCCGTCGAGAACATCATCAGTGAACAACCGCCAGCGTTACGACGGGGACGGAAGAGACGCTGCAAAACAAAGCACTTGGAGCACAACGGCTCCGTCAAAAGACTGAGGCACACAGCAGGGGAGCCAGGCTTGGAGGAGCGCCTGGTGCGGGAGGTGGAGCAGAAGCTGCAGCAGGAGGAGGAGGACAGGAGGTTGGCCCTGCACCTGCAGCGCATCTTCGACAGCGAGAACAGGACAGTGGATAGGCGGAAAGTCAGGGTGGATCGGTACCTGCTGCGGTCGAAGAGCACTCTGGGTGCCAAGTAGCACCCAGTGGACGATGTTGCCTTTCTAGAGGACGATGAGGTTTATCAAATTATCTTATAGGAAAGCTATTTTTTGTCATACTTCCACCCACGCTGTCGTTTTTCATTTCAGTGATAAGACATTCGAGGTCCAGTTCAGAGAGAAGCCAGAGTCCTTCCAGATTTAAAAAAAAGAGGAAAAGTTCCTCCAGCCTGGCTGGTCCATTGGTCTGAGAGAGGTCTGGCATCCTGTGAATGCACTGCTGTGCAGCTGGTGGTTGTCCTGGCTGGAAGGGTTGGTTGCACAGGCAGCCTGGGTCCTGGGCACCCTGCTCCCTGCTGGGTGGGATTCAGAGGTCCCTTCCAGCCTCAGCTGTCCATGGCGGACCTCATCTATTCATTGCCATGTCCATATTCCACAAGAAATCGGAGCTCTGCTTGCAGAGGAAACCAGGCTGGTCCCATCCTGGGATTTGCAGGAGGGATCAGGGGATCCACCTGCAGTGCTGACCAATGAATGTATCTCACTGGCTGCACCAGCAGTGCAGATTAGAGGTTGTCTTCTACAAGTAGAAGGCCAAATGCAGTGAGAAAAAGTTGTAAAATCAGGTTTTTATAGAAAAGCATTATAGGAACTTGTATGTTCATGTTAATGATGGGGCAGAGAGCATCTGGCACTGCGACCCAAGGAACAATGCAGCTTTTCTCCCAGGGTTTCACCTCCCTTCTAAATGTTGATGCCCAGAAAAGGAAATGCTGCCCTGATGTTGGGAAGAAGAGGGCAGGCACTGTGGGCTCTGGGCAGGTGCAGTGTGGCTGGCCTCTCCCAGCACGCAGTGAGTGCAGAATGGATGGAATGGGAGCCCAGTACTCCTGCCGTGGAGTGCAGGGGGTACAACTGCACTCCAGAGCAGGAGTACTCCCCACTGCTTAAACCACTAACAGCGCAGGTGAGCAATGCGCTACACAAACCTTCTTCAAGGTATAAGGTTGGGCACGGGGCTGTCAGGGGCTGGGGGAGCTGCTGGGCTTGGTGGGGTAGAGTTGTGCCTTTGGTGACAGCCACACTTGGGGCTTTCCTACCTTCCCCTTCTCTTCCCCATCGTCCAAAGTGATCCTTGGGTTCTTGTGAGGAACTGGGCTCAGGAAGAATCAGCCTCATCTACGGGTGCTGCTTTGCAGTGTGTTTGGAGGAATGTCGGTGCCGGGGGACGAGTTTTGCAGGATGGACCTGAAGCGTGGGACAGCTCGCTGTGACCAATCCCAGAGAATTGTTGTTGCCCAAATTCCTCCTATCTAAAAAACGGCTGAATGTCTTCCTCTTTAAAAACAAAAAGAAAAAAAGGAACTGATTTTATTTTTCTCTTCCGCATCCTTGTGTGACTGCAAGGACCCTGGCGCTTTTTCCTAATGGAACTGGATTTTTTTTTTTTTTTCTTAAAGAAAACTTATATTTTAATGGATAAAATTTATATATTTTAAATACTATATTTCAACAGATTGACACTTTTTGTTTTGAGAAAGCTTATAGCAGTGATTCCATAATATATAGATCTGTATCCATATCTCCTTCACACACCAACTGGATGCTCCCTGATCTCTGGGACCATCCCTGCTCCCTCGCAGCTCTTTGGACTCGAATCATGTATTGAATCGGAAGAAAATGGAGCAATTGGAGCCCCAGTTTGACCTAGAAGAGTGATGTGGAGATCAACAGCAACAGCCTGAATTTGCCCTCTGCAGTGGTTTCTATAGAATAAGCTGAGGATGGAAACTCACAGTGATTTTTTCTCCTCCCGTGAGTTAAATTTTCCTGTTAATTTTACATCTTGTCGCTGCCTCTTGCTCATGGTTAATCCTGGAACCCTGAACAGTTTCCTCCTTTCTCTTTTCTGGTTCTCAGCACTCTCGGAGCAAATGTGCACACCAAAACTCACATTTCCGTGGGGTTCCCACACTGAATGTATCCTTTCTTTCCCCTCTTAAGAACGATTACAGAGCCCAGTGCACCAAGCCAGTGTCTTCTTAAATACCTTTTTTTTCTTAAAGACGAGTTACATAAATATTTATGTATTAAATATATGGCTTCGGCAGCAGCTGGCTCGCTTAAAACCCAGCCCCACCTGCGCTGGGATGGAAGGAGACCTCCGAATGTTGTCTGTAGCTTGCACAAAAAGGAGTGGTATATCATTTCACTGATAAGAGCAGAAATCCCTGGCCTCCCCTGCTGTAATGGGCAGGTGGTGGCCACAACCAATGCCATCGGAGAAGCGGAATACCTCTTGCTGAGCGCTGGGTGCACCACAGGATCTGCAGAGGCCTTGAGATGGAACCAACCATTAGTTTGCACCTCCTGGGAAGCAGCTCCTGACCCTCATCCTTCCTACAGTCACCTCTTCTGGGGGACTGGGGACAGCCCACAGGCCAGCACTGGCTCCTGGCTGTCCCCTCACCATGTCCCACCATCCTGCACCTCCCTAGGAATGGAGTGCCAAATCGGCGACCAAATCTGCCAAAGATGCTGCCTGACTCTGCAAAGCAGCTCGGACACTTTGGAGCCCTCTGCATGGGATCAGATGTACAGAACGGTTCGTGCTCGGAGTCGGTGAGAAGAGAGAAACAAAGGAAAAGTGCCAAAAGAAAGGATGATGCAAGATGACTGTATGATGTTGTTCTATATTGTCAGTATTTTTCTTCCAATGCTATTGTACATGCAGTGCACAGTAGTCACGAAGTATAGCTCGAACAAGTGCTTCTTTGTATTGTATCAATGAGAGGAAGGAGGAGGTAGAAGCCTTAAAAACTATCGCCGACATTAAACTGAAGCCTTCAGCGCTGCTCCAGAGGCAGCGGCCCCACAGGGCTCCCAGCTCCTCACCATCTCCTGACCCTACAGAACCCATCCTCCAGCATCCCTAACAGGGATCCCACTGGAAACAATCCCATAGGAAAACCAGGGCCCACCAAGGATTGTTTCTGTGTCACCATGATGGTCTGGGATGTAACCATGATGTCGGATATCACCATGACTGTTGTTATGTGGCAGCGTAGGATGTCACTGACTGGGATATCACCATGACAGTCTGGGATGTCACTGTGGCGGTCTGGGATGTAATCATGACAGTGTGGGACGTCACCATGACAGAGAGCTGCGGGGCATTTCCTGGAGCACTGCTCAGTGCACCAACTCAGCGCTGGAGCCATCTCCATGCGCAGTGCAATTCTGACACAAACTTTTCTCTTCCCTGTATCTTCAAAGCACGGCAGCACATCAGAACAGCCCTAGAACTAGCTACTCACTATGCAAACAGGAAAATCTTCAACTGATGACAAAAGGTTTCATGTATGCCTGGTTTTCTTG
The DNA here is from genome assembly GCA_028571105.1 of Tragopan temminckii. Taxonomy (NCBI): domain Eukaryota; kingdom Metazoa; phylum Chordata; class Aves; order Galliformes; family Phasianidae; genus Tragopan; species Tragopan temminckii. The sequence goes on from JAOWBP010000001.1 coordinate 140,987,290, forward strand.
GTGTTTACTGTCAAACTGTTTGAAACAAATATCGATGTTGCTACACTTTTTTCAGTACGCTTTAAATCGTTGTGCTTTAGTGTTCTCCTCCGCTGCCATCGGAGCACCGGTGCGGTGAGAGACTACGGTCATTTTGGATCTCAGCTGAACCACTGTGGCTTCATCTGAATGTTTTAAAAGCGATGGAAGTTGCTCAGAGACTGTTGACTTGCATGTGTAAATGTGTGGGTAAATGACATGCAGAGTCCGTCATGTTGTGGCTTCTGTCGTTTGGAACAGAGTAAATCCTGCTTGTGAAAAATTGTCACAAAACAGAAACATGCCAACCGTGTACAAATCCTGTATACCTTTTAACAGCATCGAGGACTTTAACTGCAGGACAAAGGCCGAGGTTAAAGCAGAATAAAACCAGGTTCTGACAGTGAGCTGCCTGGCTGTGCTGAAATTGCTGCATGGGGAAACCGTAGTGATTCCACTGCTGCCTGTTCTGTGCAGATTCCAGGTGCCTGTGACCTAGTGCAGTTGTTGATTAATATTTTGCAAATAATAATAATAGCAAGGTGAGTATAATGACATTCTTCATATAGGTGTGAGCAGGTGGTAGGGAGTGCTTTTCCTCCACTGTTCCCCTCGTTCCCCATCTCCTTGGATTACATTGTCACAGCTGTTTTCAGTAGGTGGGTTTGGGTTATTAATGCCTGTTTTGTGCTTGGCTCAGCTCTCTGAGAGCGTTCAGGTCCAGCAGGCAGAGCCCTGGGGTGAGGACAGGAACACCGTGACCTTGCTGAGAGCAGGTGGATGCGGACAGGGCTGTGCTGTCCCCGCACTGTGCACTGCTGCCAGAAGCATCCTGTGACGCCCAGGGACTGTTTGGTGCAGGGGGAGAGAGCACACACCTTGTTTACAGTAGTTGCAGAGCATGACAGTGAGCAAACACACCACTCTCATGTGCTACCACTGAAGCATTTCAGCTGTTTTTGTGCTTTCAAGCTGGAATTTGTTGGCTGAAAGCCTCAGGTGAACCTCTTCACTGCACTTGGTTTTCCAGCCTCAGGAGAGGAAAAATGGCTCCAAACAAGTCACAAATAATAACGTACTTTTTATCTGAGAGGACAAAGGTGTGGGGTGCTTTATCCAAACCCTGCCCCTGCTGTGGATGTCACTTTGGGCACCTTCTTGGATGCTTTCTTCCCTGGCAGCAGCAGCTGTTTTGATCTCCTCTGCTTGGAAGCTGCAAGAAGTGCTTTGACCACTGGTACCTCATCCCAAAGCCTGGTCGTACCCGGGGCCAGCTCCTTGCTGGTCTCAAACACCTCCTGGAGCTCCTCCATCAGCTTCAGTGCCTCCTGATATGTCTTGGGGCTGGATTTCCTCTTCTGCAAAGCAGACGCTGGAAAAGGTGCAAGCAGAGCACTGGCTCCTCTCAATCATAGCTCTCCAACATTTTTATTTCCCTCCTGCTTCCCTGAATGCCAGCAGCCCCAGCCCTTCCATCCTAACAGGACAGGGATGGGAGCAATCTTGAACAATCTCAGAGTGCAGACAGGTGTCTGTGAGGCTGCAGGGTTGGATTCAAGCCAGGCAGTGGCTCTGGTTAGAGACTGCAGGATGTGTGACTCAATTTCTACTTTTTCCACCACTCTTTCCCCAACCAGTGCAGGGAAAAGAAAAGCACTGAGGAGCAGCCAGGTAGTGGGCTTGTACTTGCAGCTCAGGATTGTACCACCATAGGGGCTGGGACAGAGATCAAACTTGGCCAGCACTCAGAGCCCCATTGCTTCATCTCAGGGGCAAATAGATACTCTAAGATTTTCCCCCACACAATTGGGTTTGGGGTAGGGTTACTCCAGCTGTGAAGCCAAGAGACTGCAGCATTGTCTGCTTTGCATTCACTCCTCTGTTAGCCCACAGCTAGAGAACATCAGTGTCCAGTGTTTTTGGCTGAGGGGCTCAGGGACGTGGGATGAGGCTGCAGCAATAGGGAGTGCCTCCATTCCCCATTACTGGGAGTTAGGGCTGAGCTCAGGAACAGCCTCATCCTGCCTCTATGGTGACATAAAGAGCAGAGATGGGGGGCATGGGAACATACCCAAGGGGACGCTGGTGACAGTTGAGCTGTTTCTCATGGCCACCAGGATTCTCTCCAGGACTTCTGCTTTCGTCCTTCTGGCAGGAGGGTCAGGCATCCTGCAACGCTATGAAGAAGAGAGGAGGCTGCAGCATGCCCTCCTCCTGGGTGATGCTCCTCCACCTCCTTCTCCTGCCCTTCTCCCAACCTAACAATGTTCAAAAACCCTGGAGATGTGGCACTTGGGGACACGGTCAGTTGGCATGGTGGAGATGGATTGGGGATCTCTGAGGTCTTTTCCAACCAGAATGATTCTATGATTCAATTCTGTAATTCTAACCCAAGCCTGCACTTCTGCAGGAGGTGGTTGGGGACACTTTCTTTTGGACCAATTGATCCATTTTAAACTCTGACTGAAGATTGCAAGTGTATTAAGCAACACTGAACAAGCTTTCCAAGACCCCAAAGCTGCGTTATGGCTGCAGGGACTGTCATTTTATCACAACCCCTGCTCCTTGCCACCCTTTGCAGCACATGGTTTGTGGTAGATACCACTTCCAGACACCAACACCAGTGCAAGTGTTCTCTCCCTTCAGAGCTTGGGCTCTTCACCTTTTTCTGAGGCACATAGGGCTTCTGCATGCTGTCCAGTCGTGGCTTGGCATCCCGGTACACCAGGGGGTGCTTCAGGACATAGTAGAGAGCCTGCACATTCTTCTGTATCCCTGTGAACCAAAGGGAAAATGAGGCACCAGCAGCTTTTTGGTGCTTCTTTCTTGGGCAGAGCAGACTACACTGCTCATCAATCTGCCAAGGGTTTTCTAAGCAAGGGCCCCCAGCCCTCCTCACTCACCAACTGGCTCAATAAAATCTGGGTCAGTATCTCCACCGAGCAGCTCCTCATAGCCCTTGTACCGCTGTGGAACAGCCCAGGAGCTGCCTTCCTCCCTCTGCTTTCTCCTCTTTTCCAGCCTGTCCTCTGCCATGGGTTGCAGCAAAGGCTTGGAGTCATCCTCCACCTCAATGCAGCAAAACAAAGGACTTGGCAGCAGCACTTGGCCACCAGTCCGGGTGATGAGGTCAGCCAGAGCCTGTCCTGCTGTGAAGAGGTGCCTCCTGGTGGCACTGAGCCGTGCAGCCACCACCTTATCCTGACATGCTTGGTGGAACCAGGCATGGGGGGGAAGGGGCCAGCCCCATCCCACTGCAGACTTACAATCCCAAGGAAAATTGAACCCAAAATTTGCCGTGGTGAGCAAGAAGAGGGAGTTTTCCTGCAGGTGCCGTAGGGACAATCTGTGCTTTCTTGTTAGCATTTTCACACTTAAATCCCTTCCAGCCAAGGGAGGATTTTAAGCACTGGTGCCATGAATACACACAGCGATGGCCCAGTCTCACACACCTGTGTCATGAAGAAGGCTTCAACGTCCTCCTGGGCTGTGCTGGGAGTCCTGGGGTCACGCTCCCCATGCCCCACTGCTGGTGTGGAGCTGATGGGAGGCAGTGGCTGGGATGAGATCAGAGGTGCAGCTCCTCCTGCAGCCTCTGCCATGGCTGGGAGTGGTTTCCAGATGAAGGCTTCAGCAGGAGCTTCCAGCATCAGTGGCTGCTTCTTGACTTTGGGGAGATGAGATGAGACCTGAGAGGACACAGCAGCGTTCATATGCACGCTGCTGCGAGCATCAGCATTGGGTTGTCCCCATGGCTGGAGACTATCTCTTAGGGGACAGGGAGTGCCCCAGCTGCAGGGACACTCCACAGCAACTTCAGTTCCCCAGCAATCAGCCTTTTAAGCTAAGGCTGATGGGCAGGGCTGGACCCAAAGTCTCTGTTCTGAATCCTGTGTGGGCACGGAGGAAAGAATTGAGAAGTGAGAACCCTCCCCATCCATTCCCTTCCTTCATCCTACCAACCCCATGGGGATCCACACAGCCCACAAGCTCTTCCCTTACCCCAGTAATCAGGGTCCCAGGCAATCCTACCCCAAATACTGCAGCCATGGTTCAGTCCCTGCCTTAGGACAAAGCCTGCACCCCGCCCTGCCTCACCTTGCGGCTGGCTTTGAGAGGGATGGAGAAGTGCCACCTCCTCACAGCTGGGCTCTTGTGGTGAACAAGTTGAATCCCCAACTTCTGCTGGAGGAGCCGGGTCAGCAGAGGTGGGTGCCCTGTAAGGAGCAAGGGTGCATGAAGGCTGCAGGCAGCAAAATTTAGCCTGAGGCTGCACTACTGCAGTCATGGTTGGGCTGTTGATCTCCAGTGGGACCAGGAGCAGCAGCAGGGCACTGCAAACAGGGCACTGCTGTTTGCTTTGCTCTTTAACAAGGATTAAATCACCTCCTTGGGGACCTGGGCCAGCACAACAGCATCCAAATGCTGAATGAGAAGGGAGTCCCTGTCCCAGAGAGGGAACTGCACCCACTCTGGGAAACCCCACGGACCAGCTCATACTGTACCACTGCGGGTGGTGGTAAGAGGGTTGCTGTGAAATGTCAGCTGCTTCAGACGCGGGAAGAAAGCCACAGGTAAGAGGGCTGTCTCATCCATAATCTGCAAGATAAAACAGTTTGCCATTTGCTCTGAGCAGCTGCCACTGAGCTGAGGCTGTAGAGTTTCATCCCAATCCTACCAAAACATATTCCTCTGATGTACTGGGCAGGAGCCAAAAGCACCAGGAAGGGCATGTTAAGTGAACGTGTGGTACTTGTCCACTGGGGCACACTGAGAGCATCGCCTTCCACTGGGCAGCTCCAGCAAAGGCAGGCCTTCATATCCCCCATTTCCTGATGAAATCCCCTATTCTGGTGAATACTGATGAATTCTCAGGGTGGTAAGGCACCTATCACATAGGTACCCATTGCTGGCAGTGCCCCAAAGCCAGGCTGGACGGATTTGGGGCACCTAGGCTATGATTCTATGATAATGTACAAGGGTTTAGACAACCTGAGAGCAATTCAGCTGCCTAACAGGTTTTCTGTCCCACCTGAGAGAGATGCTGGGTATCTGAAATGGACACAGGGGTTATAGAGAGCTCTGCAGCAGAGGCCAGGGTATCTCCAGGGGGACTAACCCCAGCTTCAGGCAGCTGAATCTCTGCACCTATCCAGAGACACAGGGCCCAAATCACCTTGTTGGAGGCCAGGTTGAGATGTTCCAGTACAGGAAAGAGAGCACAAATGTCTCTGCACGTGGAAAGAGCAGGCAGAGTCTTCAAGGCAGATGGGTCTCCCTTCCTGAGAGCACTCTAAAAAGAGAAGGAAGAGGGTGAGACACGCTCCAGAGGCTCTCCAGGATGTGGCAACATCTCCACGTGCTCAGTGCATGTTGAGATTGGTGCTTTCCCAACTGCTGCCTGCTGTGCTCTAGAAGGGAAAAGGGGCAAATCAGCACAGACAATCCATCCATCAGGATACCAGCCTTCAGAGCCCAAACACAACTGGAATCTGAATAACTCCAGGCTCCTGAGCTTCAGTCCCCACCTGAGTTGCAGAGCACGCTTCCCCACACAGGAAGGATATGTTTGAGTGTTTGCATTAGCAAAGTTTAAGCTCAGATCTATCTTGGTTAAGAGAAAACTTGTTCCTGACCTCCCTGATGACAGACAATACTTACTTGCAGCACTCAGAGTGTAACTTGCCAAACTGATGGGTTTATGCAAACTCTGCTGAGAGGCAAGAGGAAGTTTTGGAACCCACACCCCAAACTACAGCTCAGCCAATGGTTCTTACCTGCATCGGGCATCCCTGAGAGTCAGAATTAAACACGACCTCTGCAACAAAACACAACCAAAGTGAAGGTTTTGGTGTCCAGTACATGAAGTTGAGCACTAGGCTGGCACCAACCATGGCAAGGTTGGGATTGCCCTGGAAAAGCAAGTCAGCATCAGGCAGGAACTGGCTCAGTGGCAAAATGTGCTCCAGGTAGGGAGAGATTTGTGTCAAGTAAGCACCCAGTAGCACAGGTTAGCTAAGATGTCAAAACCAGTGCCATATGTCTTTCCTTCACTATTTTGTCAAGCACCTTTGCTCACTAGTAAATACCCCACAGGCCTGGAAAGGTTTCATTCTAATGTAACTGAGCCCTCTCCCACTGTAACATCTTGCAGTATCAGCAAGGGCAGGGAGAGGTGTGTGCTGCTCACCAGTCCTGTCTGGAGCCCCGTTGTTCTGTAACACGATGTCTTCAAGCTGACCTTTCTTCGTTTCCAGCTCTGCTGGCACCTCCATGCGCTCATGTTGCGACGGTCGGGGCTGCTGCCAGAGGCTGCTCAGGTACTGGTACCACTCTGCCCTGAAGCTGCCATCATCCAGCATAGGGTGGAGGGAGAACTGCATGCTCTCTGCTTGGTGCAGGTAAGGGACTGCTGAAATCCTGTTTCTGTCCAGATTCAGTTCCCTCAGGCTATAGGAAGAGGGAACGTATGGGAAACTCCACTTTTGCTTTCAGTGTTCACACAGCCATCTGTTAGTCCTGGCTCTCGAGCTGCCTCCTCACTGGGCAGCCCAGCAGTACTGCAGAACTGTACTGACACCCTCATTCTGCTGCCCCATTGCCCCTCCTCCTGACAAATGAAATCCTAACTGTAGGCTCAGTCCAACACTACCCCTAAAGCCCAACGCTTCAGTCCCCCACACCAGCCCGTGGGTCACCTAGCTGAAGCTCATCTCTTGTTGAGAATTTAACAAACAAGGAGACACCCTGGCAGCTCATTAAATCACCCATGGCTCTGAAGAGCTGTGGTCTACTGTAGTTCCCTAACAACATTCCCCCTTTCCACAGAAGCATAACATCACCAGTGCACTTGCCTGGGATGACAAGAGAACTTAGAAACCCAAATCTCTGCATGCCAGCCCCCAGCCTCACAATGAGCAATGTGACACTTCCTCCAGGAATATCTTAGCAGAGCCAACAATGCAGACCAAAGTCCCACCTTTGTGTCACCAGGTGCACTGTGCCCACCACAGCTCGGCTGAGCTGCCCCTTCCTAGTCACTCCTCTCTGGCTGAATCATAAAAGCTGACATTAAAGAAGGGAAGCTGATCTCCAGCCTCTCCTTGAGCTGCTGCACTGATAGAAAGGACAAATTGAAGCAAAGAAGGGAAAAATGGAGAAAGCTGTTTCTCAAATCAGACCCAGAGATCAGCAGACATCCGGGGCAGGATCTGAGTTACCAGCCATCTGCTGGTTTTGGCCCGCCTGTGTTTTGCAGCAGGTTGTTTGCCATTGTTCAGTCCCATTTGCAACGCTAGAGAGAGTAAACAGGGAAGTATCTGAGCGAATCACAAAGATTTTGTTTTCCATTTTAAGGCTGTTCCCATGCAGCAGCTGACAGCTGACAGCCCCAAAAGCCAGCCCTGTCTGCTGCCAGGTTCCTGCTTACCTGCGGAGATGAGACAGGCTCACAAAGACACCCGGGTCTGACAGACGGTTGTCATCCAGCAGCAAGACCTCTAGAGACTGAAATCTCAAATGAGCAGAGCTGTGAATACAAAGAGGCTCATTAATAACATAGTCAAGCAAAGACAGGTGAAAAACACATCCTCTGCTGTCACTGGGAGATGTATCCTTCACTCTGCTGGGAGACAGGGCTGGGGCTGCTGGCATTTTTGAAATAGAAAACTGTTAACTTACCTAAAATCGAATCAGCCTGAAAAGACTATCTAGCTCAGTGCCTTATCTCCAACCACGGCAAAAACAGCGGGTGCCTTGGCATGGTGGCTGTGCTTAAGCTACTGGGAAGGCTCTAATTAACAATGAATAAACAGCAACCTGCTCATGTGGCTTGGCCAGCAGACAGAGCTGCTGAATCATGTCTCCGAGTCCCTCTCTGCCTCCAAGGACAGAAGATGTGCTGGGTGACCACAGTCCCAGCTCAAAGCATCAGGTCAGCTCCATGACTCCAACATCCCACCCCTGTGTGTAACCCACTGGCACCTCAGGAACCAAACCGAAGCGTGTGCACTTACCCCCAGGAGCCCGCCAGGTCTGGAGGCAGAGACCGAAGTCCGTTGGCTGTCAAGCGAAGGACCTTAAGCTGGGACAGATCTCCCAACATCCAAACGTCTTCAGGGGATAAGTTATTGTAGGAGAGATCCAGATCCTGAAGGAAACAAAGAATAAGACAGCTGGTTTTACTGAGGGTGATACTAAATGCTTTCCACTGTGCTACAGGGACAGTTTTTTGGAGACGTTACAATAGGCTGCGTTTCCCTGACAGGAGCTCAAAGCTCTTTCCAAATCAATTTAATTTCTCAATCAATCTTTTCAGTGCTGCGCTGTCTTCTCCAGGTCGTCAGCAACCGGGATCTCAGACACCAGACATCAATAAAGCTGGGATCCATGAAGGTGTCTTAGGAAGGGGAGTTTTGATGGAGAATAACGCACGGATGGGCCCCATCCCCACCTTTCACAGCTGATGCCAGCAACTAGGCTGCTTGCTCAGGGGTGGAGAGGACTGGAAATTTGGTTCTCCAACAGTCAGAGCTGTGCCCACAGACTGAGACAAGCCTGAGTGAGTGGCCAAGAGTACATGGGAGACACGTGCAGAAGCTCTCCCGTGTTTCAAGGATTTGGGGACCTCCCAAAGCCTGTAGGAAGGAGGGAGGTCAGGACCACAGCAGCAAGATGAGCCCTGTGGTCAGAGCTTACAGAGCTTGCAGCTGAGCTGCAAACCACTCTGTGAATGAGTCAAGAAAGAAGTCCTTAAGACAAAACTTTCCATCCAGCAGCTATCTGAAATTCTGTATCCAGTAAGAGGCAGAAATCCAGGCAGGGACACCTCTGTGAAGAGAGCAAGCTCTCTGCAGGAGAGACCCACTAAAAGCTGGAGGGAGAGGACAAACTACAGCCAGCATCCCAAGCATGTTTTTTGCTCTTAGGATCCATTTTCTCTCTTTTTTAAACAAACAAACCAACCAACCAACTTACCAATCTGCTGTGTTAGAGAGGCAGCCCATAATTCATAGAAACTGTGGATACCTGGAGATGGGGAGGGTGAGACATGGGGAGGTAGAGAGTGGCATGGAGGAGGATGGGGATCTGCTGGCCATCCTACAGCATCGTGTGAAGGATGACACTGGTGACTGACAGCCTGGCACTGGGGTGACCCCAGAACCTCAGGGTGAGGGCCCATGAGGAGTAAAAGAAGGGCAGGGGGTGAGGAGAACAACAGGATCTGCTCTGGGGACTCCATGATGGACTGATTGGAGAGCACAGAGAGGTGGTCTGTTACGGAGAAATAAGGAGTCCTATGGCAAAAAGGGCTGAGCAGTGGCCATCTGTGAGGGATGGCTCTGAGAGGAGCAAAATGTGGAAATCCCTGAGGGACAACAGAAAGGGCATCCCAGATTTAAAGGAAGCAGGAAGAGAGGATCACCCTACAGCTTCAGAGAACTCACACTGAAGGGACACTCATCCATGCTGTGTGTTACTCTTCGGCGTTATGCTAGGAGGGAGATGAAGAAGTCTCAGGTCTCTCTCAACTTACTTCTAAATGCTTGAACTCTCCAGGAGTGATTTTCAGGTTTCTCAGTCCATTCAATGAAAGTTCCAGTTCCCGCAACCCTGGAAACTTCCGAAATGGCTCTGCAAGAGTGAAAGAAGGAAACATTTTAGCAACTGAGGAAGAGCAGTAACGGAGCAAGCCAGGTCCTGCCCAGGTCTGGGATGGACCAAAACCAGCATGAACAAGCAGGATTCTGTAACACTCAAGTATTATCACTTGGCATGCTTGAAAGAAAATGCCAGCTCCATCAGACAGTTGTCCCTACAACATCTAGTTCATTTTCTTGCCTTTGTTTCCCATCCAAATTGGATTAGTGCTTGAAGCCACTGACAGCACACTGAGCTTTATGTGCCTTACTAGTTATAAACAGATCTTCCATTTTAACTGAGCTCGTGTCACTGGATTTGGATTCACCTCTCAGTTCTACCATTACACTTCTGAGCTGTTGGGTCATTTCTTCACTCAGAGTTTCAATGTATTAAGTTGGGATTTTCTTTCAAAGAGTTTTGCTTTCTAGTAACAAAGCAGATACCACAGCAGCACAATTATCATCCCTACAGATGATAAAGTCAACAGGGAGTTGGTGCAAGGATTTCAGCTGAGTTTAGACAAGCATAAGCCACTCTAGCTTGAAAAGCAGTTTTTTGGCAATGCAATCCCTTACCTAAAGTCAGCAGGTTCTCAGCAGCGTTTATAAAAGCAACACAATCAAATTTCTCAAAATCATCTTCTTTAGCCTGAAAGATATATTCAAATATACATATATAGAGCTCTGGCTGAAAATTGATCTGAAACAATTTAGTCTTTCTGTTTCTCACAATGCCTAAATCACAGCACTTCCCTTAATTACATCTCCCATTGGTTGTCTGACCATGGAGAGCATCCCCGTGGGGGAAGCACAGCTAATTTGGTGGCTGGCATCCAGGAGACCTGGACTACCTGAGCTCCAAAGCAAAGCCCCCTCTGAGCTCTCATTGCTGCCTACATGTGGCCCACCAAACTCAGCCACTCTACAGCACATCTGTCCTTCACAGCAACAGGCCAGAACCCTAAAAAACACACTACAAAGCTATCAGCACCTCACATCCTTTTGTCTTTGTCAGCAGCCCAAATACAAGTTGCTGCTGAAGTCAAACTACCATAGCCTAGAGAAACATCCACAAAAACAGAGTGAATTGGGTGTAAATGGGGAACAGGCGAAGACCATGGTCATTTGGTTATGAAGACATGAGCCAAAGTTTCACAAGGCAAATCATTCAGACCTGTTTACAGCTGGCTGGCTCACCCTCCTGTGCAGGAAATATCATAGAATCACAGAAAACCCTGCACTGCAAGGGCCCTACAAGAATCACTGAGTATAAATATGCCTGGTTCTAACATGCTTTTTCTGATTTCTGCACACTTATGTGCTGGTATAGTTTTGTTTTGGTTTGGTTTTTTTCAATTTTTAAGGCAGTTCATTAACATTTATGGAGCCTCTAGTACTCACAGAGACCAGATTTTGGCCGCTTATGTTCACAGAGCACAGGTCAGAAGGGTTCTTCAAACAGTGGTGCTTCATCTGGAAGGAAAAAAAAACAAAACCAAACGCAAATACTAAGCCCTGCACCATGTCCACGAGCAATCTTTTCTCATTCTGGAACCTGGACTCCAAAACCAGACCTGAAGTTGTTCCCTCCCTCACCGAGTGACTCCCTCACCTTGTGCCTTAGGTCACAACAAGTGGGGAGAAAGTGTCAGGGGGTTGGGGAAGGGAGAGGCACTCACCAGAAATGGCTCATCCAGGATATGGTCTTCATCGTTTCCTTGTGCAGAGACAGCACTTGGAGGCTTCCTCCTCTCCTCTGGTGTCTCCTTGGTGGTTCCTAGCTCAGCCCAGGCCTGTGGGGTGGCTATGGGTGCCAGCAGACAGCGCCCAGCCTCTGGGACAACAACACAACAAAGCAGAGGAAGTGGCAAAGTGAGTTTACAATGCTCTGAGCGTGCTTTTCTCAAAGGGGCTCAACTCCACCTGATGATTTAACCCAGCAGCGAAACACATCATTTTTAAATCAAACTTTTTTATGAATAATTGAATCACAGAATCACTAAGGTTGGGAAAGACCTCTAAGACCACCAAGTCCCACCCACCAGTCCCCACTGACCACGTCGCTCACTGCCACATCCCCATGATTCTGGAACACCCCCAGGGATAGTGACTCCCCCCTCCCTGGGCAGCTGTGCCACTGCCTGACCTTTCAAAGAAGATTTTTTTCCTAATACTTAACCTGAATACTGGAATACAAACCATTTGGTAACCATATACTTAAGACAGCAACATAAAGCTGTAGCCACAGCCAAACAAGTCCAACCTCCCTCCCAAAGCAAGACTATCAGCAACACTAGATCAGCCAGTGGTGGCTTTGTCCAGCAATTTCACCACCTCCCAAGGCAATTCTAGCTGCAGATGTCCCTGCTCACTGCAGAGGAGTGGGACCAGATGGACTTCAAAGGTCCCTTCCAACTCAAATGATTCTATGATTCTAACTCAGCATGCACCTCCTCCAGAAATTACCAGAAGTTTTTGCTAATGTCCAACCTAAACCTCTCAGTTGCAATTTTTGATCTCCTTATGCTGCCTGCCACTATTAAGAAGAGTCTGGCTTCCTTGTATTCCAGCTTTCTTTGCAGCTGTAAGCACCAAGCTGTTCTCATGTTCCTCTTGGCAAGATAAAACAAGCTCAGTGCCCTCAGTTTCTCCTCAAAGATCACGTGCCCCAGCCCCCTGACCGGCCTGGTACACCTCTCCATTATTTCCCAACCATCAGAAGATATTTCTGCCATTTCTAAGCACTTCACAGATGTTCCTCTCAAACACAAAGAATCTCTAGCTCAGAACAGCTGATGGAGAACTACACGGTGCTATCCATGTGCCCATCATGCTGAGATGTGTGCTGGAGCATATGTTTAGCAGACACCCTAGACATTCCATCCCTTTCATTTCAATTCAATTTTAATCAATTTTAAGGCTTTTTAGGTGCAGCTTTAAGTTCTGTTCTCCGAGTTATCCACTATGAAGTTGATACAGAAAACCACTGCTGAATGTTCTCTCTAACTGGCCCACCACCCCCATGGAAGGCAGATCTGCCCACATGGACACAACACGAGCTACAGGATGCCTTTGCCAGCAGCTCTCAAAGAAGTGTCACCTCTCCTGTTGCACAAAATGCTCCTGGCAGGAAAGCAGTTAGCTGCATAATTGCTCCCATCAGCCATTTTGTAGAGTCCTGCTCTAGCCATCTTGATTGCAGTACTCCTGGAAAGAGTGGGAAACAAATACATGGGTTAATTTTTTCACTGCTTCTAGTATTACCTTGCTTTAAGCAGCTAAGTGTAAGGGTAGTCATGAATCAGCTTGTATACTAAGGAACACTGTTAATGACACACAAAGAACATCACTGCTCTTGAAATAGAGGAGTAAATGAGGCAGTACATGGATGTGCATGATTTTCCACCTCAGGACAGCAAGATGCTGCGTGTGAGTCAGGCTGTGTGGACAATGGTTTGTGGGATTTTTGCTTTATCCATTCCTCATTATAGAATCACAGAATCGTTAAGGCTAGAAAAGATCACTAAGATCATCAATTTCAACCATCAACCCATCACTATCATGCCCACCTTCCTTCCCCCTTCTCCTTTCTACTGTGATCTGAGAAGGCTCAGGGAGACAAATCTCACACCTTCCAAACCCCACTACTAAACTTTGGAGGTGCTCTGTCAGCAATTAACACTTTTATCCTGGAGACCCTCAAAGAATGCCTTCATTGAGATGGAGATGCTGTGGATTTTGTCACTGTGTGTGCACGAGGTCCTTCCAACCTCTATGTCCATGCACAGGCAGCAGCTTCCCATCTTGTAGCATAGGAGGTGAATATCTTTCACCCTCAGCAAGTTTGCTGATGATACGAAATTGGGAGGATTGGCTGACACGCCTGAAGGCTGTGCTGCCATTCAGCGAGACCTGGACAGGCTGGAGAGCTGGGCAGA